>CM050216.1:30381242-30391242 GCA_027475355.1 Coilia nasus
CCCCTGTGATGGCGGGGGGTGGGGGATGTGAGTGGTGAGGGGAAGGGATGTGATTGGTGAGGGACTCTGGTACAGTAGGAGATCCAGCCCAGGGGCATGTCCCACAGGGCAGCTTACAATCACCGCACTGACAGCTTTGATCACGACTTCAGTCGACTGCTGCTCGTCTCTCCTGCGCCCTGTCACGTCCTCCATGTGCCACCC
Source organism: Coilia nasus (assembly GCA_027475355.1). Classification (NCBI taxonomy): domain Eukaryota; kingdom Metazoa; phylum Chordata; class Actinopteri; order Clupeiformes; family Engraulidae; genus Coilia; species Coilia nasus. The sequence goes on from CM050216.1 coordinate 30,381,447, forward strand.
TCTCTTCCTCTCCCTCTCTTCCTCTCTCGCTCTCTTTCACGCACTGTCTGTCTCTTTCTCTCCTCTCCTTCCTCTCCCTCTTCCTACCATTTACATACTTGCTCTCGTTCTCTGTCTCTGTCGATCTTTTTGTCTCTCACACATGCTGTCTCTCCTCCTCTCACTCTTCCTCTCTCTTTCCCACTTGCACATACTCTCTCATCCTCTCTCTCTTTCTCTCTTTCTCTATTTCTCTCATTCTCTTTTCCTCTCACACAAACTCTTTCTCCTTCTCTCCCTCCTTCTCTCCCTCCTACTCTCCCTCTCCTTCTCTCTCCCTCTCTCTCCCTCTTTCCGTTTACCTCTCTCGTCCTCATTTCACATTCTCTTTGTGTCTCCTTGCCTCTCTCTCTTTCTTTCAGACAATCATTACATACTTCTCTGTCTTCCTCATTTGTCCTTTTTCCTCCCTTCATACTGTCTGCCACCTTTCTCTCTCTCTCTCTCTCTCTCTCTCTCTCTCACTCTTCCTCCCTTTCTCTCTCTCCCTCTCTCTCTCTCTCTCTCTCTCTCTCTGTCTGTCTGTCTCTCTCTCTCTCTCTGTCTGTCTGTCTGTCTCTCTCTTTCTCTCTCTTTCTCTCTCACTCTTCCTCCCTTTCTCTCTCTCTCTCTCTCTCTCTGTCTGTGTGTCTGTCTCTGTCTCTCTTTCTTTCTCCCTCACTCTTCCTCCCTTTCTTTCTCTCCCTCTCTCTCTCTCTCTCTCTCTCTCTCTCTCTCTCTCTCTCTCTCTCTCTCTCTCTGTCTTTCGCTCTCTCTTTTCAACTCTGTCCTTGTATTCCCTGGTTGGCCTTATTTCACCCATGACCGGAACCCAGGTGAACTTCACTGCCCTACAAAGGCAAAGTGCAGTAACTACGCAAGCACTGAAGCTGAGATAAATGCCCTATTGCAAATATGTAATACTGCCCACTGAAGCTGAGATAAATGCCCTATTGCAAATATGTTATACTGCCCACTGAAGCTGAGATAAATGCCCTATTGCAAATATGTTATACTGCCCACTGAAGCTGAGATAAATGCCTTATTGCAAATATGTTATACTGCCCAGTCCAACATGTTGTAGGAATAATTGTGGTGATGTGTTTATGTAAGAAGAAGCAAGAAGAAGAGTTGTTATAAAGTCAATTTACAGTCTAGACTCGATTTTGACAAAATATGTAGTTACTGCCTTTTGGCTGTGTAGGGCAGTTCAGTCTCCCTGTTACGTCCTCTCTGTGTATTCAAACCTGACTGGGAAACACTTCCACTTTTGGCTTTGGTTTGTCAAAAGTGACTGAGGTGCGAGGCCAAATGGCGTGGAGCTCGGGAAAAGCCAGGGCACTGTGAAATGAGAGCGTCTTACGTCCGCTGTTAAATGGCAGACTAACCTAATTGAAGCGGAAAGTCCGCCTGTGTGCTTGTAGCAGCGTGGAGCAGCCGTATCGAACTGGTTATTGGGCCGTGCCACCAATGGGGGAAAAAAGAAAAAAAAAGCCCACTTCTGTTCTCTAGCTGTTCCAGAGTGTCTACACTCCTCAAGAGCCTGCCAGTGGTTCTTATTCACTCCTCATCGCCCTCCTGTGCATACTGATGAGCCGCTTGAAGCTGGACAAAAGTGGCTCCCAGATAATGTTTTACAAGCAGAATGTTTTATCTGTTTAGAGTAAAACTGGATTGCTTACCCTGAAATACCACTTTTGATACTCCTGCCCAACCCCTCACCCCCACCCCACCCTCCCCAACCCCAACCCCACCCCACCCACTCCCCCGCCTTGCAACAACAAAAACAACAACAGCCCCCAACAAATCTTCCCCAAAGGCGCAGAGGGGGGGCCCTTTTGAGTGTCGCATTGATGCGTACAGTCGCTGTCTGTCCCTATTCAGCGCCAGTGGTCTTTTTTGAGTTTATCCGCCTGCTTTTTACACCCATTATTAATGAGGTGCCAAATTGGTGCTCTGCAGCAGACACACAATAAAAATGTTGTGCCTGATTAGAGTCGTGGAGCGCTGAAGGGCTTAGCTGTTCCCTCCGCCGCGACATGTTTGTCCTTGTCCTTGTCCTTGTCCTTGGCTGGCCGGCGCGTTTGACGAAGACTTGTTGTCGTACGCTAGGGAGGGTCAAGCAATCATGAGAAGGACACAAAGAGTGCCCACTAGAAACAGAAGAAGAACAGGAATCAAAAGAAGAGGATGAAGAAGAAGATTTTGAGACTTCAAGACTTTTATTGTCATTGAACAGTTGCCTGTACAACAAAATCAGACAGACAGGCAGGCAGGCAGACAGACAGACAGACAGGCAGACAGGCGGGCAGACAGACAGACAGGCAGACAGGCGGGCAGACAGACAGGCAGACAGACAGGCAGACAGACAGACAGGCAGGCAGGCAGGCAGACAGACAGACAGGCAGACAGATAGACAGACAGACAGGCAGGCAGGCAGACAGGCAGACAGGCAGACAGGCGGGCAGGCAGACAGACAGACAGACAGACAGAAGAAGAAAAACAAAAAGGAAAGGAAGAGCAAAAGAAAAAGGAAAACAAAGAGAAAGAAGAAGAGAAAGGAGGAGAAGAAGGCGATAAAGAAGAAGAGAGAAGAAGAAAGAGTAGGGGAGGACAGAAAGAAGGAGGACATTAGAAGAGTGTTGTACTTTGGTGGCACGGCAAGGATTCTGGGCTGTTCGGATGGTCTCCTAATGAAGACCCAAAATGCCCAAATGCTGAGGCGAGGCGCAATCGATACCCGTGACTATAAATAGCCTGTTTTTGAGCAAGGAAATCTGACCCACTGCTGCCCACGGTTTGTTTATTTATATTTATATATTTATTTATTTTACTTTTCTATCCCTTTTGCAAACTTTTGAAACACTAGCCGTCAGCAGCAGCAGCAGCAGCAGCAGTGGCAGCAGCGCGGAGACGGGGAATGTTTTTCCTGCCGTCTCGTGGAGGGCACGAAGCGGGCCTCCTGTGCTGTTCCAGTCTAATTTAGTTGGCCCATCAAGAGCGCAGAAACGCTGAGTAATAGAGAGCAGGGCAGTGGAGGCGAGACCGCGAGAGCACTTCTTTTGTCTCTGACAGATGGAATTCTGAGAGAATGGGGCTGAGGGGTGGACAAGTGTGTGTGTGTGTGTGTGTATGTTTATGCCTGTGTGTGTGAAAGCCTGTGTGTGTGTGTTAGTGTGTGTTTATGTGAGTGTATGTGTGTGTGTGTGTTTGTGTGTGTAGGCATGCCTGTGTGGGTGTGAGTGTGTGTGTAGGCATGTCTGTGTGTTTGTGAGTGTAGGCTTGTTTATGTGTGTGTGTGCGTGTGTGTGCCTGCATGGGTCTACGTGTGTGTGTGTGTGTGTGTGGGAGAGGGGGTTGTGACAGTAGTGAAAGTCCCTAAAGGCGTCAGTGGGCAGATGATAATCACACAGTCACTTCAGGCACTTCACATGTCCTCTTTCACACAGTCAAGCACACACACACACACACACACACACACACACACACACACACACACACACACACACACACACACACACCTGCACTAATATGTTGGGAGCTCGAGGCGGTGGCTCTTTAGAAACTCTTCAGTGGTAGGGTTAATAACCATTTACCCTCTCGCCATAACTGCACTAACAAACAATGAGCTTGCTGGACAGTGTCAGGCTTGCTGGGCAAAATGTCTTCTTTTCAGTGTGTGTGTAGGTGTGTGTGTGTGTGTGTGTGTGTGTGTGTGTGTGTGTGTGTGTCCGCGTAAGTGCCGTTGATGACTTACAAAAGCATTTAGAAGGGGAAAAGGTTTGGATGGAGCTTGAAATGTTTTTGTACTGCCGCATGTGTGTGTGTGTGTGTGTGTGTGTGTGTGTGTGTGTGTGTGTGTGTGTGTGTGTGTGTGTGTGTGTGTGTGTGTGTGTGTGTGTGCGTGTGTGTGCGTGTGTGTGTGCGTGTGCGTGCGTGTGTGTGTCTGTGTGTGTGTGTGTGTGTGTGTGTGTGTGTGTGTGTGTGTGTGTGTGTGTGTGCGTGCGTGTGTGCGTGTATGTTTATGTGCTGTCCACAGGAGCTGTGTGTGATGGTTGCACTGTTGCTAACCACTTGGGGCCCCCGTTCCCGGAGTTGCACAAAAGCTTTATTTGGACTCCAGAAATGAGATCCCTAATGCCCATCCCCCACCCTTGCTTTCTTCCTCCACTCACACCCGCCACTTCCCCTGCTCCTGTCTTCTCTACCCTCACTCTATCCCTCCACCTCTCTCCTGCACTCTCTATCTCTCTCTCTCTCTCTCTCTCTCTCTCTCTCTCTCTCTCTCTCTATTTCTCTATCTCTCTCTCTCTCTCTCTCTCACTCTTTCTATCATTGTTTTTCTTGCTCTTGCTCTCCCTCCCTGACTCTCTCTCTCTCTCTCTCTCTCTCTCTCTCTCTCTCTTCTCTCTCTCTCTCTCACTCTTTCTATCATTGTTTTTCTTGCTCTTGCTCTCCCTCCCCGACTCTCTCTCTCTCTCTCTCTCTCTCTCTCTTTTCTCTCTCTCTCTGCTCTCATCTGCCTGCAGGTTGCTATGGTGCTCCTCAAGTGAAATGCGCTTTGAAGGTGGAATTAAAAAGAAAACAGCTGTGTATGTGTGTGTGTGTGTGTGTGTGTGTCTGTACAAAAAGAGTCTGTTTGTGTGTTTGTTAAAGCTAGAGAGAAAAATGAGAGAAAGAGTGGAGGAACAAGTTTTTTATTGGACTGCAGAGGTTCTCTTTTCCCAGTCAAGCGTGTCTCTCTTGTTCCTCCTCCTTCTATCGTTTCTTGCATCCTTCATCTCTGCACTAGTCTCTCGTTCGCTCGCTGTGTCTCGCTGTCCTCCTCTAGATTAAAGTAGCCTTTTGTTCCGGCCCAGTGCAGCCACTGCAGGTGAAGTTATTTGATCTTCCCTTCCTGAGCATATATCACCACAATCACCTCTCTGGCTCTCTCATGCTAACAAACGAGTACACACACACACCGATGCGCACACACACACATACGCAAGCGCACACACACACAAACACACACAAACACACACGCACATGCACGTGCACAAACAGACACACAGACACAAACACATGCCCAGGCACACACACACACACACACACACACACACACACATGCACACACACACATACACACACCCCACAAACATCCGCACATACACATACACACACCCCATAAACATTCGCACACACACACAAACACTTTCACACACACACACACATTGGTCTTATCCTTAAATCTTCTCTCGCCTCTACCTCCTCATTCCTCTTATCCCTCTTTTCCTTGCTGAGAGACGGCGCTGTTACCCCTCCTCCACCCCCCCACACCCTCCTCACTTTCCCTCTCTCTCTCTCTCTTTTTCCCCTCTCTACCTCTGTTCCCTCGCTTCTTTAGGCGTGTGGTACATACTAAAGAGCACTTTTTGGCAGAGCATGCATAGCAAATCAGGTGCTTGGATGGTGCCAGGCGGCGGTGCTGATTGGCTACGGAGCGAGTGGGAGGGTGGGTCCTGGCTAGGTGAATGAGAGGGTGTGAGGGGAGGGCCGAGGTGCACATGTTGTTTTGGAAAACACTCTGGGATTTAATAAAGACTTGTGGTAAGCCTTTCCTTTATGATGAAGAAAACAAGAAGCAGAGACAGACAGACGTGCACACACTTACACAGAAACACACACACACACACATTCTCTCTCTCTTAAACACATACACACGCACATAGGCACGCACACACACACACATACACAGACACACACTCTCTCTCTCTCTCTTAAACACACACACACACTTCAAAAACCCAATGAGGAACCAGAAGGTTTCCGTTTGAAAAATTGTTTATTTGATGGGTTCAGAAGTTGCTGCTTTAAGTTGGCTTTGATTTTCAGTTTTGATGCTGCTTAACACACACCCCTACGACAGGTGTGGACAAAAGCAGCCAGACCGGTTACACTGATAGCAAGGCAAATTGGTCGTTGAAGGCTTTTACTGTGTAAATGGTACAAGATCACAGTGGGCTTTATATTTGCAATTCAAAACAAGTATGAGTAGACAGCAGGTAATTTCACCTTTTCTGTCCTCAGCTCCCGTGCTGGGAATTGTTTTGTTGAACAAACTCAGAGTTTCTGGTTCAAGTCTAGCTTTCCCTTCACATCCTGTCAAATTGCCCTTGAGCAAAACATACATTCAGTGTCATTGTAAAAGTGCTACTGTAAGTATACGTAAGCATTTTAGGCAGCATTTTAAGCATTGTGGCTCACTGACTCCTTTCCCCCACTCTCCACGGCAAGCTGGTGTGTGGTGAGCGTTCTGCCACATAATGGCTGCCATGCATCGCCCAGATGGGGGCTACACACTGGCGGTGGGTAGTAGAAGCCCCCCCTTTACCAGAAACTGCTTTGAGTGCCACGAGAAAAGCTATAAAAATGCCATGTGTTCTGTCCATACAAAGGCCAAGTGCAGTATCTACGCGAACACTGAAACTGAGAAAAATGCCTTCAAAGTTGTCATACTGCCCTGTGAAACATGTTGTAGGTATAATAGTGGTGATGCTTGTATGTACTTCCTTTTTAAGAAGAAGCAAGAGCTCTAGTCACAGGGCAAAGAAGGTTAATTTCCATTCTAAATTCAGTTTTGACAAAATATGTAGTTACTGCCTCTTGGCTTTGTAGGGCAGTGTTGTTGCTCCATGTTTTTGCAAAATGTGCCTATGTTGATATTTCCCTTAATTTCCCCCACTTGGGATGAATAAAGTATCTGTCTGTCTGTCTGTCTGTCTGTCTGTCTGCCGGTCTGCCTGTCTGTCTGTCTGCCTGTCTGTCTGTCTGTCCATGTACCCTTTTGTCTATGTAGTTACATACATAACATGCTCAAAAACGTCTCAGTGTGGACTCATAGCCTAAGCCTGTCTGACAGGTTTATTGGCTGAACCGAGAGCTGTTTGTCTGTTAGTGGCTCCTGCGCAGGCTGTGGCCTTCAAAGCAGACTCAAACAGGCCTAGGGAGTGTGCTGAGCAGGGCAGGGCAGGGCAGGGCAGGGCAGGGCACAAGGGGCAGGGATGCGTGACAGAGCAGTGAGGTGTCTTTAATGGGTTTCTAATGCTCAGAATTAAAAAGCACACAAGATTTAAAAGATGTTTTTAGTAATGTATCTATTGTGTCCTATTGCTTTGGTTTCGCTTCAGCCTCAACGTCATACATAGCTATATTGATTTTTTTTTCCCTCTGACATTTTCTTTCCTGGCTTACATTAAAAACGTTTTTTTTTTTCCTCCACATTTTGATCTCCCCATTGCGCTTTTCATCTTGCTATTGTTCTGTTCACGTTAGAAAGTTTTGAAAGGCTTCATTTTCTCGGTGTGTGATGGCAAATGTTTAGCGTGGTGTGTTGACGAGGAACACATCCCTATGCCCGCTCTAAAAGTGTGTTTTGCTACACAGGGATTCGCTGTGTGCTGTTGCTGCCAGGTGTTTCATTCTTTGAGAAGAATGACGCTAATTATGATGATGATGATGATGATGATGATGATTATGTTCCCGTGTTGTAAATACCAGAGCTGATACTGAATGGCACATTTACATACACTGTGGCGAAGGTGAAATCCTTGTGTATTTGTGTTGTGTTATGCAAAACTTGTTCATTGGAGTAAAATGAGATCCTGGCATACGAGAAATGAATTGTGTATGTGTAAGTGTGTGTATGTAAGAGTGTGAGTGTGCGTGCAAACGTGTGTGTGTGTGTGTGTGTGTGTGTGTGTGTGTGTGTGTGTGTGTGTGTGTGTGTGTGTGTGCCAGTGCTCATACCTGAGATAGACACAAAGAGACTGAGGAGAGGAGAGAAAGAGAGGGGTGTGTGTGTAGGTGTGTGCGTAGGTATGTGTGTGTTTGTGTCAGTGTGTGTGTGTGTGTGTGTGTGTGTGTGTGTGTGTGTGTGTGTGTGTGCGCGTGTGTGTATCTGTGTGTGTGTGTGTGTTGGCATAGGCAAATGTCCACTCCTGATAGGTAGGTGCTGATAATGGGATATGCATCTGTTGGCAGGCTCCTCGTACTATGATAATGTGCGGCCGCTGGCGTACCCGGACTCGGATGCTGTTCTCATCTGCTTCGACATCAGCCGACCCGAGACTCTGGACAGCGTGCTCAAGAAGGTCAGTCCCTCCTCCACCGCTCTCTCTCTCCTCTTCTCTTCTCTCCTCTCCTCTCCTCTCAACTCCTCTCGTCTCTTGCCTTCTCCTCTCTTCTCCTCTCCTCTCCTCTCCTCTCCTCTCCTCTCCTCTACTCTCCTTCTACTCTCCTCTCCTCTCCTGTCCTCTCCTCTCCTCTCCTCTCCTCTCCTCTCCTCTCCTCTTCTCTCCTCCCTCTCCTCTCCTCTTCTCTCCTCTCCTCATCCTCTCCTCTCTCTCTCCTCTCTCCTCTCCTCTCCTCTCTTGCCTTCTCCTCTCCTCTCCTCTCCTCTCCTCTCCTCTCCTCTCCTCTCCTCTCCTCTCCTCTCCCTCTCTTGCCTTCTCCTCTCCTCTCCTCTCCTCTCCTCTCCTCTCCTCTCCTCTCCTCTCCTCTCCTCTCGCAAACCATGCCTCTTATTTTCTTCCTCATTTTCTCCCTCTCTAATTTTCGGCTCTTTCTCTCTCTCTTTCTCTTTGCTTCCCTCTCTGTCTTCCCCTCTCTTACCATCATCCACTTTCATTCCATTCACACTTTAGCCCACTCATACTCCTCTCTTCTGCTCTCGCTCTCCTCTCTTCCTCCCTCTGTCATTCACCCTCCCCTCTCTCTATCTCTTTCTCTCTCTCTCTCTCTCCCCCTCAATGTCTCCCTCTCTCCCCCCCTCCCTTCTTCTCTCTCCCTCTTTCTCTCTCTCTCTCTCTCTCTCTCTCTTCTCTCTCCCTCTCCCTCTTTCCATTTAATACCTGCTAACTGCAGATCACATGCTCTTCTAAGTCAGCCGTTCACTCTGGCCAGGCAGGAAGCAAACAATTTTCTTGTTGTTGCTTGAAAGGACTGGCAGGGCTGGCTTCCGGACGGTGCGTCGCAGGCGTCTCATTGAAGGCTGTGTGGGGGGAGTGGGGGATGGGGACGAGGCTGGGAAGCTGCATACCTCAGTCGTTTTAGCGGAATGGCCTATTATCAGCCATTTATGGTTGCTGTTCCACTTAAAATTTAGGCTTTAAAAAGAAGTGAAAAAGAAAAAGTTATCCCTATGAAAATAGACAAAGTCAGCTCCCGTAAAGCTTTGGTTTGAGTAAAATAAATTTAAAACGTTTATTTTAAACTGATTTCGCACCCAAACACTGTATGTCTCACCACCCGGCCGATAATAGATGTGCTTTTCGATACTCCTCTCATCCAATCAGCTGGGCAGTCACCAGGGCAGCCCCTTAGGGGCCTGTGAGGAGGCGTGTTCAGGCATGGCGGGATGGAGGGTATGGTGGATGTATGGTGGGGGTGTGGTGGGGCTATGGTCAGGGTATGGTGGGGGTATGGTGGGGGTATGGTGGGGGGTATTGTTGGGGGGTATGGTGGAGGTATTGTGAGGTATGGTGGGGGTGTGGTGGGGGTGTGGTGAGGGTGTGGTGGGGGGTATGGTGGGGGTGTGGTGGGGGTATGGTGGGGGTGTGGTGAGGGTGTGGTGGGGGTATGGGTGGGGCTATGGTGGGGGTATGGTGGGGGGTGTGGTGGGGGTATGGTGTGGGTGGGGTGGGTTTATGGTGGGGGTTTTGGTGAGGGTATGTGGGGGTATGGTGGGGGTTAGGTGGGGCTATGGTGGGGGTATGGTGGGGGTATGGCGGAGGTATGG
>CM050216.1:30401242-30403742 GCA_027475355.1 Coilia nasus
TCTCTCTCTCTGTCTCAGGGCAGTATGCTGGCGCGTCAGCTTGGAGCGGTGGCCTATGTGGAGTGTTCATCGCGGGTGTGTGAGAACAGCGTTCGGGACGTCTTCCACATCACCACGCTGGCGACAACACGAAGAGGGCACGCACACCCGGCTGCCTCCGCCGCCCTCAAGCGCAGCTCCTCACGCCGCGCCCTCAAACGCATCTCCCAGCTGCCCCTGCCCCTGCCCAGCACCACCGCACAGCCACACGAGCCCGCCCCCACGCTACGCAAGGACCGCGCCAAGAGCTGTGTGCTGATGTAGTACACACACACACACACACACACACACTGATATACATACATAAAGAACACAGATATAAACACACTTGAATATGTATACATACCCAAATGTGGGTTTACCGATGAACCAGCACAGTCATGCTTACAGACACATAAATACACACACACATCAAGTCACACTTGGGCGGTGTTCACACTGAAGTGCTTTTTAACTCTAGGCACTCTCACTTTTTAAAAAGGATCCTGTATGGAACAATATGACAAGTAACAATCTAGACTCTGGCAATGCGAGGCACAAGCAGAAAAACACTAGGTGCTTAAGGGTAAAAATAGTTAAACTGTTTGAGGTTTCGTTTTGTTTCAGTGGGTTGTTGCTTAGCTACCTGTCTATGTTATGCCAGGGAAGGAGCTAGCTATCTAGCTAAGTATAACCTCAGTACAGTGACAATAAACATGACCAATTTCCACCTCGTTTCTTTTTAAACACTAATATTCTGCTTGTGACCAATGTCCACCATTCGTTTTTTTAAAAACACTCATATCTCAGTCATAACCAATTTCCACCTTAGATTTTACTTTTAGACACTCACATTTTAGAGTGCTAGTGATGTGCCTTGCGTATCAAAGACCAAAAAAAGCGCCTCAGTGTGAACACCGCCTAACAGATGGGCCGTCTGCAAAAGTATTATGTGACATCCCATTGAGCTTTATTTATTGCTTTTGATGTTGTTTTTTTTTTTTTTTTTTTTTTCGCCCACACACTGACTGCTTGTGTAAATGGCTCATTGGACTTACTCTTGGATCATTTCCTTTAAACTCTGGGTTTACATTTTTCTTGGCATTTCTGTTTACTGTTTGTTTTTGTCTCTGGTTTCCTCTTTATTTTGCAGTTGGCAGAGTATCTTATCTTTCAATTTAAACCTCAGGGCTGGACAGCAGAGACCACAGGAAGTTAACCCTTGTCTCTAAGTGCTTTTCCACTGCAGGGCCATTTCAGTGGGGCAAGGACCTTTAGGTGGATTCTCATGACAGAAATGGCCTCATGACACGAATGGGGGGGGGGGGGGGGGGGGGGGGTCTTTTTTTTTTTACACATTGTGGTTCATGTGCCTGTATGTATATTGGTTAAGTATTGGACACTAAAAAGTGTTGCTTAGAACCAATTCAAAAACACCTACAAAAAAATTACCAAAAAAAATTACAAAAATACGAATATATAATATTATATACAACATGCTGCATGGGTCTTTTTATGTTAGTTTAACTTGCACACATAGGCTCATGATACTTGAAAATTACATAATTAAAAAAGAGTGCAAGAAAATAAGTGGAAGGTTAACCAACGTAAAATCCATGCCCCATGTTGCCTTATGTTTTCGGGGTTGGTTCTTTGCAGCACCTTTTCCAGTGTAATTTCAGCTTTCATGGAGCCATTCAATCCACTGTTAGCAGCTTTACAGCAGAATTCAACAATTTACTCATTAAACCATGAATGCCATTAGATAAATTGTGTTCAGCCTTTGTGCCATCAGACTCAGTTGATCACTGCTATAAACGAGACCTGTGTGATGCAGTTGACACCATAGCTGAACTCCTCATAAGCACCATGAAAATATATAATCAGCAAGCAAGATTTTTTAAAATTCCCTGCTCGCTTGCTTTTTCAATTGTTATTTAGACCGTTCTTGTATGGTCAGCGTGATCTGGTCTGTGATTTTGTTGACAACATGATGCTCCCCTTTCTCTCTCTTACACACTCACCCTCTGCGGTGTGCATGTGTCAGCGCTAGCCAGCCTGTTAGCTTGGCATCGGTTTTCATATCGTGCTTGCGCCTGTGTTGGCCTGCTTCCGATTTGCAAAATTGAAACTGTTCGCTGTGGAAACAAACATGGAGGGTGATGTCCAGTTAGAAGGTCATTCCTGTGAGCTTCCCTGACTCCTGGGAAGTGGTGCAAATTTCTGCAGTGGAAAAGCAGCCTCTGATTGGTTGTCCCAAAAATCCCCTTCCGTAGTTCCCACTGACAATGGTAGATTTCAGGTGTTCCAAGGAGAGGAGATTGAGGAAAAGACAGTTAATGACTCCCTAAGGTTTTACTTGTGAAATACATTTTTTTTTTTTGCCAAAATGTTATGTTGCTGCCTCCAAAATTGAATTAATGTAGAAGGGATTTAAAAAAAAATAGTATAAAAATGTGACGAGGAGAAACAGGAAATGCAA
>CM050216.1:30411242-30413742 GCA_027475355.1 Coilia nasus
TGGCGCTAATCTCTGATATCCACGAGCCACCGATTTGGCCCAAGTGTAGCCTGGACTTAGCCAAACTCAGCTGTCATCTATGTTCTGTCTCCCAATTCAAAAATTAGCTGTTGAGCTGGAGGTGGGAAGTATTTTTATTTTGAATTGCTGTTAAATTTGGGGCTAAGTTACTGAAGGCTGGCTGTAGCGACATTAGTGCAAGGCAATGGCAATTAGGCAATGACATCATGCCAAATTCAACCCCACTTTTTTTTTTGTTTTTGCTTTTTGCCCTCCAACCCTCCTCCGCCCTGCCCTCCGCCCGTCACCTTTCTGCGCTGATCCTCCTTTATCGTCTTAGCGCTCCTCTTCACGCATGCTTACTTTGCCGTGGAATGCAAAAACCCGCTTCACCGCTCCTCGCCTAATCCCAGCCGCCTGCTGACAGACGATTGGCCGCCTGGGGTGTCAGGATTGGGTTTCCCCCCCCTCTAAATTATCCTCAGAAGCGTAGCTTTCATTATTACAAATATTTTTTTAATTATCATAATACCTGAACAAACTGCTGGAATTGACTCGCTTTTCAAGGCCCTTACGCTGTGTTGTTTCGCCACATTAGGACTTCAAAGGCGTCTTTGCATCCTCTGTGGATGCAATGCTGCGTATCATGTGGAGGGCTCTTTGGTGTGGCCATGGTGCCAGCTAACACAAGGTCATTCAGGGGTGCAAGGTCATTCAGGAGCCTTTGTGGTCCTGCTGAGAGAGAAAGAGAGAGAGAGAGAGAGAGAGAAAGAGAGAGAAGACGGAAGAGAGAGCGAGATAGGGAGAAAGAAATAGGAAGAAAGACAGAAAAGAAATGGAGAGTGAGAGAAACGAAGAGACACAGAGACATAGAAAATGGGAGAGAGAGAGAGAGAGAGAGAGAGAGAGAGAGAGAGAGAAATATAGGGAAAGAGAAAACAAGAAGGGAGGTTGATGAAAAAGTCATTAGCTTGGTTAATGAGAGCTGTTCGCAGTGATGCTCCCCACCTGATTCTGCATGTAATTACATCTGCTATCAGTGTTTCTGCTGCTCTCTTTTATCAGCTTACATTGTACTTGCCGCCGGGGCCTTGGTGCATACATGTGCGTGCGTGCGTGCGTGCGTGCGTGCGTGCGTGCGTGCGTGCGTGCGTGCGTGCGTGCGTGCGTGCGTGTGTTTGTGTGTGTGTGTGTGTGTGTGTGTGTGTGTGTGAATGTGTGTTTGTGTGTGAATGTGTGTCAGTGTCTGTATGTACTTTTGTGTGTGTTTAATTAGTCTTATGAAGACAAGTAATGAGAGAACTGGCATTCAGCCAGCTGGCTATATCCCACACACACACACTCACACACACACACACACACACACACACACACACACACACACACACACACACACACACACACACACACACACACACACATATGCGCACCCTGCAGAAGAAGGCTTAATCCGTGCTGTCCCCTCTCCCCCTCCCTCTCTCCTCTCCCCTCCTGCGTACACACACTCATCTGCTCAGGTGAGATAAGTGCTCTTCCCCCCTCCCCCCCCTCCCCCCAGTATTCACACTCTCCACACTGTGGACCCTGGCATGCTGGACTCAAGTGTGAATCTGTGTACACACACACACACACACACTCATGTGCAATACACACACACACACACACACACACACACACACACACACACACACACATTCACGCACCGGTATGCACAAATGCTAATACATATGGATTGCAGACATCAGAACTATACATACCTAAACCTACACACAAATATTCACGCATGCAAAAAATATTGCATGAGCAAGAGGAACACTGTAGTCCTGTGACAGCATTTTATGAATTGCCCACTCAGATAGAAAAAGTAGGTGCGAGAGAGAGAGAGAGAGAGAGAGAGAGAGAGAGAGAGAAGGAAAAAAAGAGAAAGAGAGAGAGAGAGAGAGAGAGAGAGAGAGAGGGAGAAAGCGGAAAGCGAGAGACAGGGAGATACAGGAAGAGAGAGAGAAAGAAAAGGAAAAAAGAGAAAGAGCGTAAGAGAAAGAAAGAGAGGGAAAGAGAGAGAGAAGGAGCGAGAGGAAGAGAGAGAGAGAGAAAGAAAAGGAAAAAAGAGAAAGAGTGTAAGAGAAAGAAAGAGAGGGAAAGAGAGAGAGAAGGAGCGAGAGGAAGAGAGAGAGAGAAGGGAAAGTGACAGAGAAGGAGTGATAGAAGGAGCGAGAGAGAAGGGAAAGAGAGAGAGAAGGAGTGAGAGGAAGAGAGAGAGAGTAAGGGAAACTGACAGAGAAGGGAAAGTGACAGAGAAGGAGTGAGAGGAAGAGAGAGAGAGAAGGGAAAGTGAAAGAGAAGGGCTGGTAGGCAATTTCTCCTGCTGAGATGTGACAGCGTGTTCTAGTGCTGAAAACAACATTGGCTTTGATTTGGTCTGAGATTAGGGAATTGAACCTGGTGTACACGCACAACACACACACACACACACACACACACACACACACACACACACACA
>CM050216.1:30418742-30428742 GCA_027475355.1 Coilia nasus
GCGTTTACGAGGCTTCTGGCCAGAAGCAGGCACATCAGAAACATTGTCATCAGATGCAGCATGAGGGGCAGTGCATTGTTCTTCATGCTGACCTGTTGAAGAGGGAGAAAACAAGCACTTCAATAAAGAACAACAAAAACATAAGCACCAATAGGAACATTGAGAATGATAATAAAACCTACTTATGTCAGGAATGGCATTGGTGGGAGACACCTTGTTGCTGCGTCTCTTTAGCATCTGGAAGAGGGAAAAACATGTCATTATATAGATTACCTCTGTTTCCTGTATACTTATAACTCATTGTTAACAGAATAAAGTAGTGCATATTAGAAAACTAATCATTAAGAAAACAAACAAATAAAGATAATTTGTATTTACCTTTAAGCTGAACCTCCTTCTGGGCGTCTTCCTGCCTGTTTGCCCCTGCGCAGCTCCAGGCACAGGCTCAGGAGGGGGTGAAGCACTTGGGGCTGATGGGGCAGCAGTCACTTCACCATCACACTGCTGTAGCAGCTCCTTTCTTAATGCTGACATCAAGATGTTATCAAATGAGCAATCCTTTGTGTCAACTGCTTTCTGCAGGCTGGTCTGAGATCCAAATTCCCTCAGAAGGTTTTTATCCACGGCCCTGTAGAGTGACTGAATGTTTATGTTGCTTGGATACATGTTGAAGTCCGGAGTTCCTGAGGCACTGCTGAACTCAGACAGGAGTCTTTCAATCAGCTTCTGTGAGTCCATTGTATCTGCAGAAGCAGTCTGTTGATCCTTCATTTTCGCCAACAGCCGCAGTATCAGTACAGTGACCAAACAGCCATTGTCATTGCTGTCTGAACGAAGCCCACTTGGAGCGGTGGAGGCAGGATGCTCTACAGCGTGTCTGTCACAGACAGTCGTATCTCCATCAAGGATGACATCTGAGTGCAGCATGGTGGGTCTATCGGCATATTTAGAACTTGATGGACTGCTGGCTGAGCTGTGAGGCCTCTTGTCTGCATCGCACACACCCTTAACTTGATCAAGGTCTCTGCCCAGTTCCACTTTTGAATCTGTCTCAAGGACGTCCATTACTTGGTGAACCATGACCCCTGTGAAGTGACCTAGGATGTCTCCAAGTTTGTCTGATGATGACTGTGTCGTGTCCTCCTCACAGGAAGATCCAGAGCTCTGGCTCAGGCTGTGAGAGGATGCTGAGGCTCTTACACCATTAATTGAATCAAGAGCAGAATTAGTATATCTGAACTCTGAGAGGAACCTCTGGATCAGTCTGGAGAACAAGCCACCACAAGTACCAAGGCTAGTATCAAGGCTTTTACCGATGGAAGATGCCATAGCTTTGTGCTCACCAAGTATTTCTCCCTCAGTGGCAGTCTCATCTTTGTCAGGTGATGACAGGATCCTAGGTTCATCCTTAGACAATCCTTTGTTCTGTCTCTCCATCTCTGAATCAATTATGTTCATGACCTGAGAGGTCATTAGTTTAGTGAAGACATTTGCAACTTCAGTAAATCTATGTGATGGGGACCTGATGACCTGATCAGAGGTTGCAATCTCAAATTTGGAAGAATCTGCTGTTTCCTGATGGGGAATTTTAGCAGGCAGTCTTTGAATAAACCTGGCCACCAGACAGCTGCATTCAGGTTTATCCAGTCCAAGTAGCGAATCTTTTGTTGCAGCAAAGTCAGAGCATGGCGAGCTATGTGGGTCGCCACTGGGATGTGAGCCTGCTGGTCTGCTTCGGATCTCAGAGATGGAAATTCCGGATGTAGCAACATCTTCACCAGCATTCCATGTCACCAGAGGGAGAAGGTAGGGCTGAAGCAAACCCTTGATGGCCTCCTCAGTGTAAGAATACACCATCTGAGAGGCACTTAATGTCCTCTGAGGAGCTATCTTTCGATTCTCAGACCCAGTAGTACTTTTGCCAGCATCATCCACAGGAGTGAGGGTTGGGCTGCTGTCCTGCCAAACAGCCTGAATCTGACCAACAAGGTTTTTGGCAATCTGGTCAATATTGCCACTAGACAGGAGCCTCTCCAGGATCCTTGCAATGCAGGTGAGATCATGGGACGCACCTCCATATTGTGCCACCATAGCAGCTTCAGACAGACTGTGGTGGTCATCCTGAGCAGGTGAACCGTGAGACGTAGAGTGCTGAGTCGCTGTATCAGCTGAGTCAGCGACCTCACAGACAACATGCTGAGAAGGTTGCCACACAACAGCTCTCCGCAAGTTTGCCAGGGCACCTTTCATCCTGAGCAACATTTGACTCACAGGTCCTCCAGTAATTTCAGGTGATGAGGTGGAACCTTCACTCTCATCGTCAGTAAGTCCTCCACCAGTCACCAGTGAGCTCTGGCGTAGAGACCTTCGGGTAGTGGTGGGTGTTGAGGATCTGCTGTTAGACGTTTCGGCGTCCTTCGCTATACACACGTAGGCTGGCAAGACCACTGTGATGGAGCTGAGACTGACCACTTTCAGGATAGCCAGACATATCTCCATAAAGTGTGTCCTGGTCATCTGGGGATCAACAAAGATATGTCCTATTTACATACAAAACTAGAAACAGATAACTTTATGACAACTTTATTTACAGGATTTAAGGTATGAGTGGTTCGACTAATCTGATACACAAATGTCAGAACCTAGGGTTAGGATACTCACAGGTGTCTGTAACATGCTGCCAAAAACCATCCACTCCCTAGGGTAAAAATAAAGACATTTTAATATAAGATCTGTATGTGTATAAATTGACAAATATGTATAGGGTTTGTGATGATGATGACAAAAGACTACTGAATCATCATTTAGGTAGCATGTAGGAAGCAGAACGCACTCCTCAGTGAGGTTTAGGATGTATTCCTGTAGAGGGGATAGATGAGTCTCCTCCTGAGGTGAGCCTGAAGCAGATCCTGAGCTTGAGCCATCAGAGTTTCTTACTGAACCAGGGTCGTGCTCAGAAGGGTCTTCAGAACCTGAAAATATGCAACACATTTCTTCCAAATTCCTTCAGTTCATTCTTAAAACTGAAAGTTTTGTAAATAGAGGAAAGTAGAAAGACTATTTTTTAATTAAATTGTACTGACCTTTCTCCATCTTCTGGAAGAAAAAAAATCTTATTAATTATAAAGTCTTTTTGCCAGTCTATTACATAAAAAAAACTGTTTTATCAATCGAAAATGCAGGAGTACGTGATGTGACTGCCACACACTATAACAATCTCAACTACATGCATAGAACACTCCATTCCATCATAGAAGTAAATGATGTCATAAATCATAGCAACCCCATAGCAACCATTTGTGAGGTTCTTTCACTAACCTGCTCAGAGAAACACCAGCATTCTACAGTTAGCAGCTGTTGGCACCTGGCAGTTGGCAGCCTTTAGAATGTTCTGTAAACCAAGTGCCAGTTCCACACTGCCCAGTCACTAACTGACAAAGGTGACTTTTTCCAGATAGCTTCAACTAAACAAACAAGCAGGCTGACGGTTCACATTGACACAGTTGTTAGTGTAATTGTTGGGACAGTGTATAAGCACCTCTAGAGATCTTATAGGATTCAATTTAATGTCTCTAATGAAAAACAAAAATCTACTTCAAATGAAGTCAAGTAGATTTTTATTGTTGTTTCAGATGAAACAACATTTCACTGGGAACAATTGGTGATACAGGCAACTATTAAAACACATTATGGACAGACAGATACAGTATAGTGCACACACACACTTATGAGATCTACACACATTTATACTTACACACACTTGCCCGCTCACACACACATACACACACACACATACACCAACACAGACACATGCACAGACATGTTATGTTGCATTTTAGGTTGTTGAGCAGTGTGACTGCCTAGGAAAAGAAGCTCTTCCCCATTCTGGAGGTGCGGGCAGTGATACTGTAGAACCTTCTGCTTGATGGTATTAGGGACAAGAGTCCATGGGAGGGATGAGTAGTGTTCTTGGCTGAGAGGGGGGCCAGAGAGGCTCCAGTGGTCTTTTTGGCCGTCTTCACAATCCGCTGCAGGGCCTTTCGGTCTACAGCAGTGCAAATCCTGAAGGTTAATAAAAAAAGTTGAATACCCCATTTACTGTAAACCCCCAGTAAACCCCATTTACTGTAAACCCAAAGCAAAACAACATTATATGAATTTTAAACTAATTCAGAAGGTTATAGACAAAAAAAAATGTATACACATAATTGCATACACACACACACCGATATACATACACCTCTGTAATACTACAATTGCATTATGTGTTGTGACAGGGACAAAATGGATTCTTTCCTATGCTGTTCCTGCTCTTCTGCTTTCATCCATTACAGTTTTTGCCCATTGCTTGAACGCAATAGACATATGCTTAAACCAAAGTAACAAAACTTGAAGTTGTGTTACCATGCCTTAAACACAGTGTAACCATACCTTAAACACAAACGCTGCTTTACACTTTAGTTGCAATTCTGCAACACACTTGCTCCAGCACACTACACACTATTTCACACATAAGACACTTCGTTCAAAAATGAAATACCGATGTATCAGTGGCAAAACACACAACACTCAGACACACACCAGAAAATACTTACTTACAAAATTGGCCACCAATCAGCCAGCTACAAAAGGCCTCAGTTACAGTTTCTCTTTACAAACTAAAATAAAATCTTTCCCACATTTTTTGAACCATTCAAATAACAAAACAATGGCTCAGTGGAGGAGAGCATGGACAGAGAAGACAAATGTGTGATAACATGCAAATAACATTGGTTGACCACCTGGAAAACCCTAGGTTGAGACATGCCACCAAATTGGAAAGAGATGATGCTTACAGTAGCTTTTTTTCTCCAACAACACTGTGTTTTACCGTGTTTACTGTGACCATGATTCTTTGTAGAAAACTATTGTGTTTCAATTTTCGTACACACCAGCGTACTGACTAATGTTGCATTGCAAGTCCAAATTTGTATCAGTTACAGTAAAATATATTTAGTGAACAGTATTAGTCATGTGTTGTGTTTCGTGAATGTATTCATGTTATTTCTCAATATTTCTCAAAAGATAAAACCCAGATTATGTCATTAGAAAAGTCAGAATGTTACAGCATGTTTACAGTAGGATTGAACCGCAATACAGTTTATGGCTGCTTACTGTATTGTGAGAGATGCTTAGCGAGAGAGACGCTTACCATATGCTTAGCAAGAGAAGACATTGCTTGTGATGTTGATGAGATCCTGTGGCCAGACCCCAACACACGGCAAGATCCATAAGCCCACTTGCACACAATTGTGTACTTCTATATTTACATTAGTGTATTGTTACCTGGTCCCCTGGAGGGGATTGACCAGGTATTGCAATGACCCTGTCCATGTGTATGTGTGTGTGTGTGTGTGTGTGTGTGTGTGTGTGTGTGTATGTGTGTGTGTGTGTGTCTGTGTCTGTCCGCCCGCAATGACCTTGTCTGTCCATTCGGTGGACCAGGTTGTCATTTCTGATTGTGGTTGTTTTTTGTTGTTTTTTCTTAAAATGAATTTACTGCACTGTAAAGTAGACTACTGTAATGTGCATTATTGAGTATTTAATTTTTTTGTTGTTGTGAAGACATGCCTTCTGCAGAACTGAATAAAAACAAAAGACTGCAGTGTTTTATATAAAGTAGACTAGTGTGTTGCTGCTGATGTGACAGTGTTTTCATAAGATGCAAGTGTGTGCAATTTTGTCACCAGAGTGACATTTTGACAAAGGATTGTTAGGTTTTGATTGCAGAGTTTCAATTTGACATAGATGTGCATGGTTTATTTCCAAGTGTTGTGTCCTATGTGCTTGGGTGTAGAGTTTTGGCACAGCGAGCCAAATTTAGCAAAATGTGTTTAAGCAATGGGCAAAAACTGTAAGCAATGGGCAAAAACTGTAATGCAGGGACATGCCCCTTTCATCTCAGCATGGAGGAAAGTAAGCCAAAATATTTGTTTTGTCTTTACCAATTTGCTGCTGTAACTGGTTGTCTACTTTTCATTCAGCATGTCAGTATTCCCCTGCACATCATTGCATTTGTTTTTGCATTCTGCAGTTGTTTGTGTTGTCATCTCTCTACTTTTTACATATTGATAAATTTGTACTGCAGTTAGCTGCAGTTTTTTTTTAATCTTTCCTCATGCATTCTTTTGCATGCGTATGGTTATGTCGCATGTCTGCATTCCTCTGTTTTTGCATGCCTGCATCCCTCTTCTGCACGCCTTACATGTCTTAGCCCTTTTATGCAGTCCTGTCTTCTTCTTGCATGCCTACATTTGTATGTATTGGTGTGCATCTGCGCTCATTATTTATGAAGCATGTGTCTGTTGTGCTCATGTGCCTGGCACGGGGGTTGGGGGTGGGGGTGGGTGGCACAGGGGCTCTGGCCTCAGCTGGATCCAGGTTCATCTGCGGTAACTCAGTGCACGCTCCAGCGGCCACCGCAGATGATTCACACACGGCAATTAAGGATTCAGGCACACAGAGTTACCCACTCGTGCGTAGATACAATCTCACCAAACGGATAGCCAACATATACTTTATTTATTTCATATAAAAACAGAAATATCCAAAAACATGAAATGAAAACAAAACAAAAAAAAACAAAAACTGACAGGTGCTTCTTTTGACATTGTCTTCACAGGGGGCTCCTGTGGAATCCCCCATAAGTCCCTTCACCCACCCACCCCCACCCACCCACCCTGACCCAACCCCTGAATAACAACCCCCTTTCTACTACCTCTTCCTTCACAGTCCCAGACTGGAGAGTACCACAGGGCTACATGCACACACACACACACACACACACACACACACACACTAGGGGTGGAAAGTAACCTTACAAAATGTAAACCTTTACTAGCCACTGACATGTAAATGGTAAAATTTACCACTCAATAGAAAAGCACTATTTTGTGTCTGAATTCTACTAGCCATTCCCTTTACCAGCACTTGGCTTGTGGCTGGGGCCATTTTCCATCCCTAGTATACGCACACGCACAGAGACACTCTCATGCATACACATACATTGTGTATGTACATGCTGCCCACCAACATACAGTTTCACTGGAAGATTTAGGTCTCGTACACAAAATACAAACTCAGAGAAAAAGAGAAGATCAGTTTTGATCAGTATTGCTGGTCAGTGGACACATGTACTAACTCTACCACCATACGTACACATTAAAGTGCACACACCCTTGCAATGGATCAGTTACAGGCAGTGTGTTACATGCTGTTGAAGAATTCATTCCCTCGCTGAGTCTCACAGTCTCCCCACGTCATCTCTGGTTGTGCCGAGATGCAATGCCCCATATTCACCACCAGGGGCCGACAGCCAACCACGCTGCACCAGTTTCTTTTACTTTACCTCGAAACACCTCCTCCCGTCCTTTTCACCTCTTTTCTTAATCTCTTTTTTTCTCTTCTCCCTCACTTTCTCTGGTAGACACACTTTCTAGAACTTTCTTTGACTGCCCTGCCCCCATCCCCATCCCCATCCCTTCTCTTGCATGTGATTGGTCCCTGCCAAGGCTTCCTTGCTGACTAAACATTCCACAGCTGGTGTCGGGTCCAGTTGTCAAGGCAACCCCGCCCCACCCCCCCACCTTTATCCAGAAAACCACACCTATACACACACCTATACACACACACCACATGACATTCAGACACACACACACACACACACACAGGTATATGGGCCGCTCAACCTTAACACAGAAACATTTTAACAACTCAACCCCTCCCCCACTCTGACACCCAAAGAGAGAGAAAAAAATTGGGCAAGTTTAAAAATGTCTCACTGAAACGCCATGAAGCACAGAATCCTGTGGCATTCCTGCAGGCCTGCATTCATGGGGCTGTTTTGGGGATGGGGATGGGGGGTCAGGATGGAAGACAGACCACACTGATTTGGCCAAGAAGGTTAAAGAATTATTTAAACAAAATGGAAAGTGCACAAAATGACGAAAGACAGTCTGAGTAAAATAAAGAGAGTCAAAGAGAGAGAGAGAGAGGGGATAGAGAGAGAAAGGGAGAGATGGAGAGAGATACAGTGTGACCTGTGGTATGAGGATGACTGAAAGGTAGCTACCATGAGCGTGTTGGTGCTTGAGTGTATACGTGCGTGTGTGCACTCATGCGTGAATGAAAGGCAACAGGAGCTGACAGAACCGTACCGCACTGCACTGCACTGACCTCACCTAGCCAGCACTGGAAAAGATCATACCGACTATGGTTCAACAGTTCCACTTGTTGCCCTTTTGCATGGCCATGTGGCTCTACTGCTCGTTTTCTCATTCTACTTGGCCACCATGCCAAATGTGCTGAATGCGCCTTGCTATGGTGTGTGTGTGTGTGTGTCTGTCTGCCTGTAATGTGTATGTCTTGCTGTAGTGTGTGTGTGTGTGTGTGTGTGTCTTGCTGTAGTGTGTGTGTCTTTCTGTAGTGTGTGTGTCTTGCTGTAGTGTGTGTGTCTTTCTGTGGTGTGTGTGTGTGTGTGTGTCTGCCTGTAATGTGTGTGTCTTGCTGTAGTGTGTGTGTCTTTCTGTAGTGTGTGTGTCTTGCTGTAATGTGTGTGTGTCTTGCTGTAGTGTGTGTGTCTTTCTGTGGTGTGTGTATATGTGGTGTGTGTGTGTGTGTCTGTCTGCCTGTAATGTGTGTGTCTTGCTGTAGTGTGTGTGTCTTGCTGTAGTGTGTGTGTCTTTCTGTGGTGTGTGTGTGTGTGTGTGTGTGTCTGCCTGTAATGTGTATGTCTTGCTGTAGTGTGTGTGTCTTGCTGTAGTGTGTGTGTCTTTCTGTGGTGTGTGTATATGTGGTGTGTGTGTGTGTGTGTCTGCCTGTAGTGTGTGTGTCTTGCTGTAGTGTGTGTGTCTTGCTGTAGTGTGTGTGTCTTTCTGTGGTGTGTGTATATGTGGTGTGTGTGTGTGCCTTATGGTGTGTGTGTACCCTGCTGGTGTGTGTGTGTGTGTGTGTGTGTGTGTGCCCGCCTTGCTGTGTGTTTGTCTTGCTGTGGTGTGTGTGTGTCTTGTGAACCAGGGAGAGGGGAAGAAAAGATGGAATGAACGAGAAAAGTGGGATAAAAGGGACATTCAGAAAAACGGGGGCATGTGTGTGTGTGTGTGTGTGTGTGTGTGTGTGTGTGTGTGCACGTGTGTTTATATGTCTACGTGTGCGCACAAGTTTGTGTGTGTACGTGTATTTTTGTGCATGTGTGTTCATTTGGAGTGGGTGGGGGTGCCAACAAAAAAAAAGAAAAGTTGTGTCCCCTCACAACTACACAGACAAAAAACATCAACTTGCTGACATGACACAAAGGAATACTGATGCGGCAGAAAACACTTTGGTTGGGAAGCACTACAGCAGCAGAGCAGAGCAGGGTGTGCGAATACATCTGACTGAGGAAGAGCAGGCCCAATGCCGGACAACGCTGGACTGAATTGTGGTCCGTTTACAGTCTTTGGCACCGTCAGTTGCTGTAGAGCACAAGCAAGAATGCATGGAAAACAAAACACTGTTGCATTAAAACGAAGTCCAAAAGTAATTTTGAGTAGGATGTACCATGAGTTAAAAAAAGGTTAAAAAAAAAAGAGTTATTTTGGACAGCTGGGCTGTCTGCACATAAACCGACGTGATTGGCTGAGCTGAGAGTGATTGACGACAAGCGGCCGTGTCCTATGGTGGTCACAGGGGTGGTTAGGCGGGGTTGTTTTTTTTTTTTCAAGTCTGTTCGCTTTTGATTGACATCCGCTGTGCTCCACACAGCCCCCTCAGTATCAAATTCAAATTCATCAAAAACAAACAAACACACAAACAACAAATCAACAAAACAAACATCACAAACAGAACCAAAAGCAAATGTACAATAGGGAATGTCAAATCCTGTCTTTCAGTCCCTGTCTGGGCTCGTCTCGCTGTGCTGTGCTCCTCCGATTCCAGCGCGTTCCGGATTATTCCGGCTGCTCGTTCAGCTCCATGTCCGACA
>CM050216.1:30433742-30451242 GCA_027475355.1 Coilia nasus
CTGGCACCAACCATATCGTTCTGCAGGCCGATCCAGGCGGGTTTGCGGAGGCTGTGGAGCAGGAGTGTGAGGTAGGCCTGCTGGCGCGGGTCCCGGATGGTGGCCAGGGTGCCGTTGAGGGACTGGCACACATGCAGCGCCCCCTCCCAGTCCAGAGGCTTCTGCAGCAGACGGTACGACACGCCGTCAAACTCCAGCGGTGCTGACAGCGATGGTGGCAGAAGGTCCACACCAGCAGGTATGGCTGGGTCTAGAAGCATAAACATACACACACACACACACACATACACACACACAGACATAGGTGTGAGCAACAGATCTAAACATACTGTTTCAGCTCTATTTAAAGCAACACTAAGTAGTTTTCGTCTTCGGAAGTGGAATTGTCTATCATAGAGAACTACAGAGAGACGCTCCGCTCTTCCAAACTTACTTAGTGTGGTTATAGCCCATGGAAGGCGGCAAAGTGAATTCAGAAGTGCCTTTCACCCTGTTACAAGTTGATGAACCACCGAAACAATTTTGGAAACATGATTTTAAGATTGAAAAAACTAGTTAGTGTTGCTTTAACATGACAACATTGTGACTGCTGCCTGCTTTTGTGCATAAAAGATCATCTTAATGTGACCCATCTCCTGATTAAAGGTGCACTATATTGTACGGTGGCCAGCACTGGTACTGCAATCAAATTCAAAATGTTCTAATGCATTGGCTAGAGGCAAAACACAGAATCAAAACATAAAAAAAGAATTTGCATGCTGTAATGTCTCTGGTGTCATGTCAGTGTACTTCCCATAAATGCCTTAAATAGGCAGCTTTAGTATGTAAAATAAAATAAAGAAATAGTGCAGTACTTTCTGCCAAGGGTTGCACAGCTGGAAGCCCCATAAAACAAGCTTATACACATGTCAAAAACTCCCAAACACAAGAGAAAATAGTTGTGCAATAAAAACCCAGCTGATATGTAACAGCTTGAGAATGAAACAACTTTGCACATACAATTCAAAAGAGCATCGAATTGTATTACTTTTGAAACTATTTGTATATATGACAATGATGTGTGGGCTGTTTGGGATGTTGCATAGAGAGCCGATTTCTCATCCTTCCTCAGTGAACCAGTCTGCTTGTGCATGAGAGTGTGTGTACACTTCTGTTGTTGGTACCCGAGCATCTTTTATGCTATGCCAATGCCTTTGTTAAAAACTGCTGCCATGTTCTCCCCCCTGAGCAGTTGTCTCATTGTCATGGCCGGCGGAGAGGACGATGCAGTGTGGGTCATGGCTGGACAAATACCAGATGGCCAGGTTTCCCTTTGTCAGGAGCACCTGAAGGCAGGCTTTGATGGTGCAAGTTAGGATGTCCTACTACACAGTCTGTGCTCCTGACCAGTAGCAGTGAGAATAGGGACACAAACACACACACTTGCTAATGCTTCTCCATTACCTGTCTATATTGCATTAATTGTGTGGCCATTCGGTCTATGACATGTGTATCTGTGTGTGTGTGTGAGAGAGAATGTGTGTGTGTGTGTGCATGTGAGTGTGTATATCTGTCTGCGTATGTGTTTGCATGTGTGTGTGTGTGTGTGTGTGAGAGAGAGAATGTGTGTGTGTGTGTGCATGCGAGTGTGTGTATCTGTCTGCGTATGTGTTTGCATGTGTGTGTGTGTGTGAGAGAGAGAATGTGTGTGTGTGTGTGCATGTGAGTGTGTGTATCTGTCTGCGTATGTGTTTGCATGTGTGTGTGAGTGTGTGTGTGAGAATGTGCATCTGTGTGTGTAAGTGTGTGTGCATACCTTTCCTCTTCATGCAGATATAGCCATGCTTCTCCGTCTCGCACCCTCGTGAGGCCCACATGCCTGTGGTTCGCGCCGGGCTGCCATGCTGCATGACCACACAGTTGCCCTGGCAACACATTATGAGCTCATCAATAAGAGGACCAGGCGACTGAATCAGTGACACACAGCACATTCAGCCAATGACGTGGCCGAAAGATGGAAGAAGAAAAGAGAAAAGAAGAGAGGAGAGGAGATGAGAAATCCAGAGAAGGAGGAGAGGAGACATCCAGCAGACAGGTGGCCAGAATTAATCAGCGTTTGGAGAGCAGGACACGCTGTGAGTCTACCTTGTTAGTCTGTGTTCCACTGTTGTCTTTGGGCTCTCCGGGGGCCCAGTTGGTGTAGCTAAGCAGGCCAGGCTCCTCCCAGTGGAACTGGGCCTTGGGGCTGGAGCTCAGGCCCACCCACATGTGGAAACTGGTGTTTGGCAGCATGGTGACCAAGAAGGCTGCAATGGAGACAGGAAATAGAGTGAGAATAACACAGCATAGAGGAGTGAATGTCCCTGTTACAATGCCCTACTGATTGCAAGTGCAGGTGTGTGTGTGTGTGTGTGTGTGTGTGTGTGTGTGTGTGTGTGTTTGTGTGTGTGTGTGCGAGAGAGAGAGAGAAAGAGAGATAGAGAGAGAAAGAAAAAGAAAAAGGAAGGAATGGGTGTGTGCTTTAGTACGCGTTTACACATATAGTGTAAATATATATATTTGCTTTGCATGGCTTTATGCAGTAAGTGTGTGGGCATCTGCATTTTGAACAGTACCTTGCTCCACATGACTGGGTACTGTTGTCAGTTTTGCCCCATGAGACTGGCAAATGGAGCTGGCAGTGGACCAGGTGGCGCGCTCAGACTCGACATGCCCAAACACCCTATAACACTACAGCCAGGCCAAGACGGGCAGAAAAAAAGGGTGGAACAACACACAGGGGTCAAACAAGGTCACTGTCACTGCCAACAGATTATATCGCAAACATAGCGTTATGAACCATACTGTTGTGTGTTTGTTATAATGAGCAGATTAATCAAATCATATCCTACACAAAAACAGTGAAAAACTCTTTTTTTATTTTCTGGTATGGCATCAACACACCCATTCACTAGGCTTGATTCTTTCAGAGTTCACATAGCTACATTTACATAAGAGATCCCCCAGGATTATCCTGGGATTTAAGATAGGGCTCTGGCATTAAAAACTTTGGGATGAATTCTTCTGGAAGTTACCTTTCACACCTACAGCACCTCGGGAAAAATCCCACAGGAAAATCCCATAGTCTGGGCTAAGTGCGAAAGCGTCTTTAGTAACAACTAAAGAGACTGTGCTGCTATGAGGATGATCTTACAATGACTGTCTCTGGGCGTTACCCTTCATGGCTGCTCTAAGGAGAACTTAAGTGACCATCTCTGTCACTGTGTGCTAATTCATGGGAGTTGTAGTTTTTACCTTGTGCAGGAAGGGGGTCCATCCATCAGGGCAGCCTGCAGACTGCGGGGGCAGGGCCGGGGTTGGTGGCACCGTGCCGGTGACGTTCACTCTCTTGCAGATGTAGCGGTAGTCAGACTGACACTTCTGATCTGACCACTCACCTGGGGAACCCAATGAGAGACGGGAAGGGAGACAGAGGAAGACACGTCAACATGCGATTGCCGTGACCCTCGTTTGCGGCCACATGTGAATGACATACAATGTCATGTGTTGTCTCCTCCCCCTGCTGTTCCACTCGTGGAACTGCATTTCTAAAGCTATTTTGAACTTGAAGTAGGAGCACAGGCCAATTAAGGACACTCCTTATCATAAGGACAAAACAATAAATTATAAAAAAGATATAAAGGTGGACATGTTTCTTCATGTCAAGTTCTTCTGGACTTCTCCTGGTTTGTCTGTCTGTATTTGTGTTTGTATATGTGTGTGTGTTTCGTGTGTGTGTGTGTGTCATGGCTCAGCAAGTCATGTGATGCGGGCTTCTTTGTGTGTGTGACACATAGAAAGAAAGAGAGAGACAGAGAGAGAGAGAGAGAGAGAGAGAGAGGGACAGTGAGACAGAGAGAGACAGAGAGATAGAGAGAGAGACAGACAGTCAGGCTGTGGCATTTAATTGTGGCTTGTCACCTTCGCTGCCGGTCATGTAGATACACTTCTTGTCTCGGCTGATGGGGAAGGGACGCCCGGCGGCCCAGGACACGTAGTTGAGCACCGAGTGGTCTGACCAGCGGAAGCGGCCGTCCCCCTCATACGTGTGCAGACCCAGCCACCAGTTCTCCCCCTCCTTGGACACCTACGTGTGGAGGCAAGACAAGATGGAGGACAGGGGAGAGAACTAAAAAGTTCATAGTGAGCATAATTTAATAAACAAAGTCCTCACTGCTAGAGTCTCAGTTCATGCTTAGAGCTCATTAATTCTTTCTGTCCATGAAGTCGTCTGTGCATCCTAAACCTAAGGTCCCTAAGGTCACTGCCTTACATACTTTCCTGCGTCTTTTGTGCTGCCTCATGATTTCTGATGGCATTACACTGTTTAGTCCACCATCGTAACCTCTCCGCTGAGGCATCGACGGACAAAATGAAAACAAAATGTCATCCGTTTTTGTATTTTCCCATGGGGTGCAAAAAAAGTCCTTACATGTTAAGGGTTTTTTTCTTCTTGACGTTACTACCGTATCAGGTAGATAAAGTGCTTCACACAAAATATGGCTGTGTTACACCCTCTCCATCTGTACTTTTGCCACACAACTGAATGGAATGTCTTTCACTTTCACGGTCCACGTCTTTCAAAGGACACATTTCATCTGGGGATTCTCTCTGATAAAATAAAGAATCATGTTCCATTCTTTCCCATCTATAGAGTATGGAGGAGGATCCCTGATGGCTGGCCCGCACACTCACCTTGCGCATGGTGTCCCTGAGGAAGTGCTCCTCCTCTGCAGAGTGGATGGAGGTCAGGGAGGCCTCGGACCAGGAGCAGATTCTCTGGGCCTGGGACCAGGTGGAGCGGTGCTCCGAGAACTTGTACTCGGCCTCCTGGAACGCCACCCAGCCCAGCGCCGAGTCTGAGGGGGGAAGGGTGAGGAGGTTAGTGGGGGGTTGAAGAGGACACGACCAGTCAGAGGAGGTATCACCACTTAAAGAGTTTCTCAACCGGGAAATTACCGCATTATGCTACATTACATTACATTATTACATTACACCTACAATAGAACACACAAAAGAAGCTACAGTTATGCAGAGGAGAACAGAGTAATAAGCAAGGAGTGTAACAGAGTTCAAGTCACCATCAAGCATTATTACTAAACTAGGACGTTTTTTTTGGCGTTCAGGTCTTGTAAGGCTGGCACAAATTGAAATTATCCA
Source organism: Coilia nasus (assembly GCA_027475355.1). Lineage (NCBI taxonomy): Eukaryota > Metazoa > Chordata > Actinopteri > Clupeiformes > Engraulidae > Coilia > Coilia nasus. The sequence continues at coordinate 30,438,921 of CM050216.1, forward strand.
GTGCTGAGATAGCGGAACTGAGAATGCCTGTGCACAGCAAGTTTAATGATTACTAAATCAGGCATGCAGCAAGTTTAATGATTACTAAATCAGGGATCGAGTAATGCCCGCATGCAGCAAGCTTTAATGACTATTAAATCAGCCAACACGCTGCAAGCTTGTATGACGACTGTGAGAAAGTAATATGAAAATCTGTGCTAATTATATCACATAAATATTTAAAATATACATGAAATGTCTGGTGATTTAACAGTATCAGTTCACAGATACATGTTTGCAGGTGAGTGAGAGGGTGTGAGTGTGTACGTGTTTTGTGTAACATAACAAAATGCACACCTTCAGTTGCCTCTGGTATGGTCTCCTTCACTCCTGTAAAAAAAAAAACAAATGAAAAGTTTAAAAAGACCCCAAGAGCATGAATACATACATTAACATGCACACACACACACACACACACACACACGCACACACGCACACGCACACACGCACACACGCACACACACACACACACGCACACACACACGCACACACAGACCTCCAAGCTGTAAATGCATAGACACACACCTTTAGGAATTTTGCAGATCCAGTCCAGGTCTGACTCGCAGTGCATTGGCAGCCAATGCCTTGTGGCCAGATCTAGGGTCACACACTTGCGCATGGGAGAGTAATACCTCGCAAAGTTCTGATATGTATACTGAAAGAGAGGGGTATGGAGGATCAAATGACAAAAAAGTAAAACTCAATGTAAAGCAAAGAAAAGATTAAAAAAATGGGTGAGATTAATCATACTGTCTCAATACAGACTGAAATATGATATCTATGACTGGCTATCCCACATGCAGCAGACTAAATGCAAATCCACATCCCTGAATAATCTGCTGAGATTGGTCGCAAGTTCTTTTGGAGCTTCAAGACGTTTCACCTTTCATCCAAAAGGCTTCTTCAGTTCAGGCCTGATGATGAGAACCAGGAGCTACATGTATATCTCTGGTCCACTGCAGGTGAAGCTGTGAGCTGCAAACCACACCTCCCATTATGTGACATTAGTCACAAGTCAACGTGTGAATTCGATTGGGAGTCATTTATGATCACAGGATCCAGAGAATGAGAACTGCTCTGATGGTGAAAATCGGATGAGATCTCAAGGCAGAATTGTATGTGAGGGACAACAACCGAGAAAAGCTTGGAGTGACCTCCTAAGAGAAAGCAATTTCTTGGTTTGTTGTCCCTCAGTGGTGGAACAACCTACCAGTCGCTACAAGAGCAGCAATATCCCTCTCGACCTTCAAAAAGCTCGTGAAGACCCTTCTCTTCTGAGACTGCTTTCCTTCCTAACAAAACGAATTTCTACTAACCATCTCTTTACATAAGTACCTTCGATCAGTTAGCTATTATGTCCTCCTTTTGTAAGTCGCTTTGGATAAAAGTGTCTGCTAAGTGTAATGTAATGCAATGTAATGTATGTAGTGGACAGACAATAATAAGTTGGTTGTTCCAGATGGACATAGATGGCCTTCTTCACTCTTCTCTCACATGACTACTGCATAGACTACATTGATGAGGTTGTGTCTTGGATTCTTGTCCTTGGGGTGAACCAGTCTCTGTGTGAGGATGTCGCCGGGCTTGAAGTGTACTGGTATGTTGTACTTGCTGAAGATTCTGCTTAGTTCCTCAGATAAGCCAGATATGTAGGGCACCCCCATACAGTGTCTTTTCTTGCTTTTCTTGGTGTTTTGGTTTTTTTTTCTTGTCTTTTTCCTATCTTGATGAATGCCCAGTTGGGGTAACCACAAGCTCTTAGTGCCTGTTTGATTACATTACATTACATTACACTTAGCAGACGCTTTTATCCACAACGACTTACAAAAGGAGGACCTAATAGCTAACAGATGTGTAGAGAACATCGAAGGTACCTATGTAAAGAGATGGTTAGTAGAAATTATTGATGATCATCATCATCATCAGGTCAGAACCAAAGAAGCCTTTTTGATGAAAGGTGAAATGTCTTTAAACTCCAAAAGAAGTCCAGTTGCATACAACTTAGCTCTTTTGACTACAACGACCTGGATGAATGAGAATCTTCAGAGACATTTTTGTTTTGTCTTTTTGTTTGTTTTTCATCTTTTATTTTTACCACTATTATTTTACTTTATTTAGGTGTTAATTTCATTATTGATTCTGTTGGATAAATTGTATGCTTGTATGTATTGCTATATAAACAAATTGAACTTGAACATATTTGATTGGTCTACATACAGGGGTTCTGTCGCTCCACTTCCAGCTCTCATTGTCCAGAGGGTTCTGCCGGTGGAGACCGATCCAGAACCAGTGCTGCTCATGGTCCTCAGACTCACTGACAACCACATGAATAACACTCAGGGTCAAAGGTCAAGTTATCAGCAAATCAAAAAATAACATAGAGGTATAAAGATCTGCCAGGCATTTGCAGCCGCTGAGCAACACAAGATACTCAACGATTTCATCTGTGCGTTATTAATTTCTATTAACATTTAATGAGGTTATAAAAGACACTATCTTGCTGGCACAGCAATTTTTAAAAGTAGAGCAGAAAATATACTTACTTTTTACTGTATTTATGCAATATTTACACTTACATAGGCTTAGCAGGTTTTCAGCCTGACATAGTATATTGCTTTTAAACACATTTTAACAACATTCATTTTTAAGGAGCTAACTTGCACATATACAGTACAAAGCCCTACTCAGACATGCACCCATATGTTTGCACAAACACACACACACACACACACACACACACACACACACACACACACACACACACACACACACACACCCTCTTACCCAAACTTCTCGAGCAGGATCTTCTCAATGTAGTTCTCTTCCTCTGGTCCACTGATGCTCAGTAGGTTTGCCCCATGGCTCGAGCAGTATGTGTGAGCCTCTTGCCATGTGAACCGCTTATCCACATCACCTGAGTGAAACACCTGATGGAGAGAATGAGACGAAGACAGTTAACAGGATAGGACAGACTCAGGGGAAGAGAAGGGGAAAAGGGGGGGGGGGGGGGACCAAGGAGGTATTATAAGAACTGGATAGAGTGAGGGAGTCTTGCTGAAGCTGATTTTTTTTTTTAATTTTCAAAATAGTGTTTCATGGTGCTCATTTCGGCATCTTTTTTATCAAGATAGTTAGGTTCCACATTATTGATGGAGGTAAGACTGGAGGTAGGCACAACCCTATGTTGGGCATTTGCATTGGACATTCTCACGAGGACAACAGAGCACCCTAACATTGTTCAGGGAGAGGACATGCATTGTATTCCATAGTCTCCCAGAGGTGCCTTCACCATGCACAGGGGAGCTCCTGGCCTCCTGCCCAACTGTAAACTTGTGAATAAGCTAAAAACACAGGCTTACACCAGCCAGCATAGCGGTAGTGGTGCATGAGGAAACAGAAACTAAGCACATTTTTAAAAATAGGTCCACAAGAAAATGCTGTGCTAATTGGATGAAGCTGATCATCCCAATCCTGACTACAGCCATAAAACTTGATTCCTTTTTTAGGATTCGACTGTTTCTGAGTCACTCACTAATCTGATCCGTCTTAGACCACCCGGGGGAAAAAAGACACAGGAACTATAGCCTGGTAAACCCGCCCCTCGTACTTCATTTCATTTTGTACAGAGGGTCTGGACCGGAATCTCTTGAGGGTAATTTAGTCGGCCCCAGCAAGACCGGTCCAATCAGCGAACAGAGGGTGAGTCCACACCTCCAACAAATCATTTCTGACGGTGTCTGTTCCAGACCCTCTGTACAAAATGAAATGAAGTACAAGGGCTTGGTTTACCAGGCTACAGGAACTACACCAGAGGTAGACAAACCAGCTTGAGAGAGTGCTTTCAGTGCTCCTTTCAGTAATTAGCTCATATACCTGGCAGAAAGGTTGTGCTAAGTAGGATCCGCTGGTTAACTTAATTGGCTGGAAATATATGCAGCAGGACTTTTACTTTCTAAACCTGGGGTGTCTTGGAAGAAGAGAATTGAGAGGAGCAGAGGGAGATATGTGTACACAATCCCACACACGTGTATACATACATATATGTGTACATATACATACATAACAGAAACACAGAAACCAACATGTGTATATAAAGAAAGGAAATACACATACACAGACAAATACAAAAAGACACAAACTACCCCCCCCCAAACACACAGTTTGATTAAGTTGCCTTACAGTTTTTCTCAAATGTTTAAACACATTTCCTGAAAGCATGCCTCATACTCTCAGAACTCTACACACAAATAAAAAAACACACACACAATGGGCAAAACCCCTCACTTCTCCTGCAAAATGAAACTTTGCATTCAAAACAATGTTATTTCTTCTCAAAATGCTATTTTGTTGTCAAATGACACACACAAACCATCATATGAATAGACATTTATAACAACCAGTTGAACCCTGATGTGCTTAATGTAAAACACTATGATAAATGGAAAACACTTCTTCTCCATTTATCATAATGATTTAGGCCTTTTTTTGTTCAGTGTTACACTTGCTATAGACAGTACATACATAAGTGTGCTATATTTTAGAATATTGTTTTTATACTCAGAATGCACATATACATTGTTACAAATATATTTTATTTTCCCAACAAAAACAGTGTACACACTGTGCATCCCAAACAACACAAAGCTGCACCTACAGTGGTCTACATACAATAGAACAGAAGAATTTACTGTAGCCTATACAGTTACAAAAAAAAAAAAACGCTGCATCCTTTCTTCTGTTTTTGTGTGGCCACAGCACCTCATCCACATCACATGCAATGTATTTCCTGGCCTAGCAGCGAATCCATCCATGAAAAGCATCAATTGCTATATTTCAAACATGCGTCTTCCATAGCTTAGAGAAAGGGTACACGTATTTGTGGATTTTGGTCATACACTTTTATCTCCAGTCAAAAAAAAATCCTCAGTTGTGTTGAGGATTGTAGAATATGGAGAGAGATACATAAACAACTAAACAACTACTGTAAAATAATTTCGTTGACCAAATGGTTAACCAAAATGGCTCTAATCTCATCAGAGATTACGGTCCTTTCTCATCCTCGTTCGGGTCCTCCCCATCCTCCTCCTCTTACTCTCATTCCTCTAGCTGTGGCTCTGCCTCTTCCAAAGCTCTGATAGCTAATTGTAAAGCTGTGTGACAGGTGTTTGCCGATGTGATGAGTCAGTGTACATAATAGGGCAATTGACTTTAGAATTTTGAATCACTGTGTGTTCCTTGTGAAAACAAGAGATTTCTGTCATGAAAATTGTGCCAAACGCAGAGAATTGTCTATAGTGTTTTGAAAAAAAGTGTGTTTTAGAACTGCAATTTCAGTGCAAAGCAGGAATTGTGTTCGTAGTTTAGCAGAATCGGTTAATGGGGTAGGTGCATGAGTTACATGTTGTGGCCATTGTGTCTGAAGTACAAGGAATTGTGTGTAAACAATTGAAAAAAACTGTAACTACCCGTTCCTGACATTTTTCTCATCAGTGTTTGAAAATGAAGCCTATTTGTCACAATTTCAAAAATGTCACCCTGTAGCAATTTTAATGAACACAAGCCTCTGTAATAAAGTACCTAGAATTGTTATTATTATTATTATTGTTATTATTATAAATATTATTAGAACATTACCTCATAAACATTACTGAGTGTTGGTCAACAATAGCCTGGTAAACCCGCCCCTCATACTTCATTTCATTTTGTACAGAGGGTCTAGACCGGAGGCTGTAAGCGAACAGAGGGTGTGTTTGTGAGCTATGACGTTAGGCTTGTTTGAGATGTCAGCCCGTCTGCAAGTTTTCGGGTCATGTGACATGCTCGCATTTTTGTGACATCCTCACACATTTTGGGCAAGTCGGACACCATTTCTAACCGCAATGCAACATTTTCAGCGTCAGACTGCAAATGGATGCAAACGTTTTCATCAAGTCAAATGCGGCTGTTGACTTTGTGTGCTACATTTGAATTGTAGTGTGTAGGTAGGCTAATTGTATACGTGGCGGACACACGCTAGCGATTGGGTAAAGGCAGAGACACTTGTTTTAAACTTCAGCAGAGTCCACACCTCCAGGAAGAAATTGTTTCTCATGGCCTCCGCACCAGACCCTCTGTACAAAATGAAATGAAGTACGAGGGGCTAGTTTACCAGACTAGGTCAACAAGGAAGTGCTAGAGCAACTTTGACCTATCAGGTCTTTTTAATCACAAAGGGCCTTATATGTCAAGAGGGCAAATCCAATCTGAGGAAGAAACCTGAATGATGCACAATTAATTGTAAAATTAGGGTTGTAATGTGAATGTAGCCTAATGTGAACACTTGACTGTGGTGCTGAAGGTTACTGCTAGGCACAGAGCAACTGCCATCAGCTGAAGCCAGTTGGTTAATAAGAGTCAGGCAGTGTAGGTGTGCCCATAAAAGCCCAGTGTGCTTGGCTGGGAGTTACAGTGGAGCGAGAGCAAGCTGTTGTTGGTGTTTTGCTTGAAGACATTTTGTCTGGACATGGCTTTCAGGTACATGCTGAATATTTATGTTTTTGATTTTCTTTACTAGTTAATGATGAAATGGTGAAAGAAACTGATGTTGGCTCTGATTCTTGGTGAGCACTTCTAAGTACATAGTGTCTGATCTTCAGGTTGTCTTGGTTCTTTGGAAACCTGCAGTCAACATGTGTTTGCAGGTTGTCTTGGGTATGCCTTGCTTTGTTCAGTGGAGTATGTGGTGAACACCTTCAACAAGGTATGACTTGGTCGTTTTCAAGAAAAAATCTTTTTGTAGTGTTTTCAAAAACTGACCCTGTTGCCATGCTATGGGGATGGAAATTCCCCAGAGATTTGGATTCTACAACTTCATGCCTAGGCCATCAGACAGTGGTTCTGCATGGCCGACAAATCACCTCAGTGTAATGATTGGGGGAGGTAACCCGGGTTACAGTGGGCCATCACAGGAAGACTCTACTGTAAGTGGGGTGGGGAAGATGCGCCAGGCCCCAGCCCCAGCATGGGAGAAGATGCCCCAGACACCCCAGGCCCCAGTGAGCCAGCAACGGGTTCAGGTGCCCCAGGCCCCAGCTCCACCAGCCCCAGCATGGGGGAAGATGCCCCCGGCCCCGGCCCCAGCCCCAGCGCGGGACCAGATTCTAGCAGCCCCAGTGAGCCAGCAACAGGCTCAGGTGCCCCAGGCCCCCGTGAGCCAGAAAGTGGTTCACATGCCCCAGGCCCCAGCTCCACCAGCCCCAACATGGGAGAAGATGCCCCAGGCCCCACTGAGCCAGCAATGGCTTCATGCACCCCAGGCCCCAGCTCCACCAGCCCCAACATGGGAGAAGATGTCCCAGGCCCCAGCTCCACCAGCCCCAGCATGGGAGAAGATGCCCCAGCTCCACCAGCCCCAACATGGGAGAAGATGCCCCAGGCCCCAGTGAGCCAGCAACGGGTTCAGGCGCCCCAGGCCCCAGCTCAAACAGCCCCAGCATGGGAGAAGATGCCCCAGGTGCCCCAGGCCGCAGTGAGCCAGCAACAGGCTCAGGCGCCCCAAGCCCCAGCTCCACCAGCCCCAGCATGGAGAAAGATGCCCCCGGCCCCAGCATGGGAGAAGATGCCCCAGGCGCCCCAGACCCCAGCCCCAGTGTGGGAAAAGATGCCCCAGGCCCCAGCTCCACCAGCCCCAGCATGGAGAAAGATGCCCCCGGCCCCAGCATGGGAGAAGATGCCCCAGGCGCCCCAGACCCCAGCCCCAGTGTGGGAAAAGATGCCCCAGGCCCCAGCTCCACCAGCCCCAGCATGGGAGAAGATGCCCCCGGCCCCAGCTCCACCAGCCCCAGCATGGGGGAAGATGCCCCCGGTGCCCCAGCCCCAGTGTGGGACCAGATGCCAGCAGCCCCAGTGAGCCAGCAACGGGTTCAGGTGCCCCAGGCCCCAGCTCCACCAGCCCCAGCATGGGGGAAGATGCCCCCGGGGCCCCAGCAGCGGGTTCAGATGGCCCAGGCCCCAGCCCCAGCATGGGAGAAGATGCCCCCGGCCCCAACCCTGACATCCCTGTTGACTGTCTGTCCTTTGGACCAAGGTCTACGTGGCTCTGTGGGTTTTGTTTTTGAGGCTATTTTAATAAAAACTTTGACCTGCTAATGATTTGTGTAGTTCTTTAACACATTTAGTCCTACATCTAACTTTGCACAAACCTTCTCCCAATTTCAACTTTAAAATGACTCCTTGTGGGGGGATGAGTCATCTCTGGCCCCATTGTTTGCAGTGATGTTTGAAGTCATTTCCTAACACTGATGCAGCAGCGGGGCAACTAGCAGAATGAGCTTGATGTGCTGGTAATGCGCTAGCATACTACAGTATGCATGACCGCACCAAAGACCAGGGCTTTTACAATTAACACTGATTCCTGCCAGGTATTGGAAGTGATCTCTCGGGTTCGCAAGCTTTTCCTGCCAGTGCATCTGTACCCTTACTGCCCTACCATACACGGTAGTATGGATCACTAAACTCGGCGGGCATCTAATTCAGTTTTGCTTGCTTTGCAGTCAAGTGAAAAGCTTCAAAACGTTTACTGACTTGTCAAAACTAGACATCCCTTTTTTTTTTTTTTTTTTTAGGCCATTGTCCAGATAACGGTTCTGAGAATCGCCAGCATCTGAAGTGACTTCAAGAATGTCATCCATTCAGAATGCTCTCATCCACCAGTGACACGATGTTCCAACATTTATTACATTCCTAATCCTTCAACTAGGTAGGCTGGAACCTGATTATTTGATCATGTAAATTTCCGTCTTTTAGGCTTGATATGCTTGTTGGTTGATGTCCCATGTGGAAGGACATCATAGATGCAGCAAAGGAGAAGCTGGATCCTATGCTCTTCCTGTGTTTTAAGATGTGGATCAGGGGAAGAAAAGCACTCAAGTACTATTTCTTCAGTTTTATTTAAAGTGGCAGCATGTCCAAGACAGATGTGTTTTGGCAAAAAGCTGTGCTCAGCGTCTTGGAGAGAATAGCAACAGGTGTGACTGATAACAGGTGACATGATGTTTTCAAATTGCCAATTAGGTGCCAAGACAAAGTTAGCGAAGTAAAAAATTATCAGCAATATTAAAATAGAGAAATATAGACATGATGGAATAAAATTAAAAAAAAAAAAATAATAATGTAAGGCCGTCATTGGAAACTGATTAGAAAAAATACTGCAACAGTAATTCTTCATTAAAGCCACCAGATTGAACCGTTTGGAGCTCATTATTCCAGAGGGCTTCTCTCTGGAGCAAAAGATGTTCCCTGTCTCCGCCTCTTCTAGGCTGGTGTGCTAATTCAATTCCCTGGGATTTCAATGTGCAAATATCGTGACCACTTTTATTAAAATGTCTTGCCACTGGGGACTTTTCATCTTTAGCTCATATATTGCTTTTAGGTTCTATAATTCTTTTTCAAAGTTCTCTAGTGATCTTCCCGACATGGCAAAAGCCACATGGGCATTTCAGAATATAAACAACAAAAGACGTCAGGCAGGATATTCTCTCTCACACAGAGAAATTTCCGCCATTCCGTGAATATACACAAGTGTCACCCTTTATCATTGCATTACAATTGGTCCAGTTTCAGCAAGTGAAATTGCCAGGGTGACTTTGGTAAACCAATTGGAAGGTACTGTAAGTACATCAGCTTTGACCAATGTCTCTCAAATTTGTTGACCTTTTATAAGTGAATTGCAGGGTATTCACAAAACACTGACCAATCTGTGGATCACTAAAACGTGTCCGTCTTGTACATGCTGTGAAATTAAATAAAACCTTTATTTTCCCTTGATTCAGTTATTGTTTTTTTTTTTTTACCAGAATTGTTGACTGTAGTTGTAGTAACTGTTTCAGAGATGGCGGAACACTGAGAGTATTACAGAGAATTTGAGAAAAAGGAGTTTCTATTTGATGGGCGTCCATACTTGTTTTAAACCGGAGTGCACAGATGAAGAGCTGTGAGAGTGCGATGAAAGGGCTGCCAGAGAGAGACAGTGTGTGGGGGAAGCCGCCACAGCCACTGACTTAGCCACAACTCAATAGACTTGTATGGCTGCGACCAGAAACTACCGCAAGGTACTACCTATAAAAACAGTCTTTTAACAAACGATTTGTACGCTTACAAAGTTCTCAATGCCTTATTTTGAGTGCCAGGGCCCTTGTTACACAATCAAGAAAATATGGAGCTACTTTGAGTTTTTTTAGTTGTTTAAAAATAGTGATATCTTCAAGCTTTCTCTGTGCCCTAATTACTAGCATTGTGAGCCTTTTGGACAAAAACGGTAAAAATAGTAAAGTTCAAAATGCAACAGGCTAGCGTAGTTTTGCTCCTCAGCAAACACACCAACTCGTTAACATGTTTTAACATACCTAAAGTTCATTTTACACTGGATTTCCCCTTTAAGAAAGGAGGGAGGGTTCCTGATTTTTTTGTGGATATGTAATGTGCATCATAAGCAGGGCTGGATTAGCAAACACACACACACACACACACACACACACACACACATGCACACACGCACACACACACACAAACACGCACACACACATACACACACACACACACACACACACACACACACACACACACATATGTAGGCAGAGAAACACACATACAGTTACACAGACACACATACACACACAGACAAACACAGAGACTTTTACCTTGTAGCAGTAGGGTAGGGTTTCGGTAGACTTCCAGTCAGTGGGGCAGCTGCCAGTCAGGCTGGGAGTGGGGTGGGGGGCAGGCGGTGGGGCACTGGGAGAGGGGCCTTTAGTCTGCCGGCACATGAACTTGGCCCGCGCTTTCCCACAATCCTTCACTTCCCATAGCCCTGTGGCATGACCTGTTGCCATGGCTACGCAGCCTCCTGTCCGAGCTGTTTGGAATATGAGATAAAGGGCTTACTGCAATAATACTACTTTTTTCATTTCAAATGTCAGTTAGTATTTGAATATGTGCCCAATATAACTAAATGTAGGTAAATAATGAACAAGTGTATTAAAGCAATAAGTCATAAGAGGCTGTAAGTTTGCGTTGGATTTAGAACAGGTAAGGGGTGTTGCGACATGATGTGAAGTTGAGTGCCATTAAAGCCCCTTAGCTGTTCTAAATCCAGCGCAAACCCACAGATTCTAATGGCTTATTGCTTTTCTTAAACTGTTACAACAAATATTTGGTCAGATTTTATTAAGTCACACAAAGTAAAAAACGAAATAATGTATTAATAAATAATGAGTCGTCCACTAATACATCTAGTTCCTTTAGGAAAGTGGTTGCCACGCAACACTAAACGCTACAACAGCACGATAGAACACAAGCCCACAACTGCAACAAAGTCAGCGTCCAACATTATCACTGTGGAGTAATACAGAACTTTGTAATAGAATGTTATGATGGTGACCTGTGGAGTTATGTTGCATTTACAGTGGCTCGGAACGTGATTCAGCCAATCACAATCAAGAAACTGAACAAGCTGTTTCAGACACATGTGTGAGAGTGCATGTACTGGTATGAGTACAAAGGGAATGTCAATTTCTGTGGCACAGTTAAGCTAGGTGTATACTCGCCGCATGCAGAAGTGCGCGCGCAAAAGTGACGTCACAGCGCCGCACGCCCATATATACTTCATTCGACACACACGGCAATCCTCTCCTCGTCAGAGGTGTCAAATGCCACAGTAGTTCGGGAACCTTGCGTGTCAGAGGAGTGAAACATGACTGAATTGCAGGTTTACATCATGATTTGGGAATTAAACTGGATAAATCCGAAAAGGTTTGAGTCAGTGTGTATATTTACAGTGTTTTCAGCTTTATAAGACCTTATGAATGATGATAGATAAGGCAAAAAGTTAGCTTAATAAACGAACTGCAGGTTTGCACCTAGTTGGTTTCTGGATAAAACTGAACAGAATCCTAAAAGTTTTTAGTCAGTGTTTGTATTTCTTGTGAGTTTCCAATAATATTAGCTGATTTGTAGCAATGGAAAATACATGTTTAGGCTGGTAGTTACTAGGCTAAAGTTAGCTGAAACCAGACTAGCCATTGCCTATTGTTTTCCATGGGGCTGCCGCGCGCAAGTTACAAAAAATCGGAGGTGCACGCACGGCAAACCTGCGCTTGAGAACGCCGTGCCAGATGTGCACTGACGTCATTTTGACGTCACTTTTGCGCACGCAACACTGCGCGCAGCGAGTATATCCAGGCCTTTAGGGGATGCACATTTATTGGTGCGTAAGTGTGTGTGTGTATGTGTGTGTGTGTGCGCATGT
>CM050216.1:30456242-30458742 GCA_027475355.1 Coilia nasus
CACTAAGTAATTGTGGAAGAGTGGACCGTCTCTCTGTAGTTCTCTACGAGAGACAATTCCGCTTCCAACCTGTAGGACGACCGAAGACGAAAACTACTTAGTGATGAAGAAAGTTATTTTCTTTTTAAAGGATGCTCAGAAAGTCGCACATTTTCAGGTTAAGTGGTTAACCTATGTCCTATATGTTTTGATCTGGAATTTGCAACACCCCTTTATTTACAAAATAGATAAATAAATACATAAATAACGTGCAGGGGTAATGAACATACTTCTTTTTAGATTTTTTAGAAAATAATTGACTTTACAATGAACAAAAAAAAAACGCTAGAGTGATTTAAGTGTGTGGTACATTCCTTCTTCGGTTCATTTCTGCTGAAACCAAAGCAGACGCTCACGGTGAGTGACTGCCACACCGGCACGAAGCCAGCCGCCCCTCATGGGGTCTGGAATGTCTGACCAGAAAGAAGGAGAGGGAGAGAGATGAAGAGAAAGACAGAGTGTGAAAGACAGAGAGACAGAGAGAGGCAGAAGGTGACAAAAAATGTAGCCTGAAACAGGAGGAGAGAGGGTGAGAGAGAGACAGAGGGACAGATAAAGACAGAGAGAAAGAGGGAAAGCAAGAGAGAAACAGAGAAAGATATATCCAGAACTGAAGGAAACATAGATGCCCTCACACTAAACCCACCAGCAAAGCCCACCTCACCCCACCCAACTACATTCTATTGGCAGACAATAATCCTCACTAGCAGACAACAGATGCAATTGAATCCCTTCCCCATGAACGACACTCTTTAGACGACTCTGGTGTGGTTTGGGGAGGAGGTGAGAGGTTAACCCCAGGACCAGGGGTCAAGGGTGAGGGATGAAGGTGAGGGTTAGGGTTAGGGTGAGGGGTCGGAAGGGGTTTGGGTCACTCACGGGGCCCCAGAGCTTGACGCAGTCCTCGGCCGTGTTGTGAAAGTTGTTGGGCTCGAACGGGTGCCAGTAGGTGAAGATGACGGGCGTGCGGTCCGTCCACTCGAAGTTCATCTGCATGGCCTGGTCATGGAGACCGATCCAGAGCTCGTCCACCTCTGAGACCACAGGCAGGGGACGAATACCAATACGAATACCAATACTAATATGAATACGATAACTTAATCGTCCACAAGCGTAAATCTGTCTTCAGTTTCACCATAAAAAAAATAAAAAAAATGGAGATTTCGTTTACTGGCATGGCACTACACAAGCATCACATACATGTGCATACACAGAATTTTATACAAGACAAAGAATGACCTGTGATATACAAAAATATTGAATAAATATAACAAATAGGCGAACTATAAAAGGACTGAGGCATCTAAGGAGAGAAATGTGTGTGTGGGTAAGTGTATGACAGGGATGAGAGGAAAGAGATTTATATGTGTGTTTAACTATACATCAACTGTATGTGTTGACAAATATGTGTCTGTGCTTAAGAATCTACTCCACTGTGAAGAATGCTTTTAGAAATGAACTCAGATTGTTTTTCAGGTGTTTAGGTTTGTCATAAATCTAAACTATATGTGTATAGGATGTGTAAATGTGTGTGTAAGTGTATGTGTGTGTGCGTGCCCCAGCCGGCTTCAGACCATCGGGCCAAACCCGGTGCGGTACGACTGCGACGGTTTCGCAGATAGGAGCAGATAGGGTGTAAGGGTAATCATGAGGGGACAGTCCGACAGTCTGCAGCCACCGATGGAGGCTAGTGGCCCTGGGTCGTTAGCACCAACTAGCTCTGAAATGGCCTTGCCCTGCCCTGGCCTAGACAAAGGTCTGAAGGTGGCTAATGTAACCTTTTTCTATGTTGATGAACGCTAGCTCTGACAGGGTGTGTGCACCGAGCACGTTTGTGTGTGTATGTTTGTGTCTGTGGGAGAGTGTGTCTCTCCCTTCATCTGTATCTGTGTGTGTGTGTGTGTGTGTGTGTATGTGTGTGCGTGAGAGAGAGTACCTTTCTATGAGGGGCCGTTCAAGACATTATTCATTCTGGCCTTCACACATACATATATTCTCACTCTCACATACATACATTCTCCTCGCACATACATATATTCTCACTCTCACATGCATACATTCTCCTCGCACATACATACATTCTCCTCTCACATGCATACATTCTCCTCTCACATACATACATTCTCCTCGCACATGCATACATTCTCCTCGCACATGCATACATTCTCCTCGCACATACATACATTCTCCTCTCACATGCATACATTCTCCTCTCACATACATACATTCTCCTCTCACATACATACATTCTCCTCGCACATGCATACATTCTCCTCGCACATGCATACATTCTCCTCAAATATGATTCATTCCAACTATATGTGACCGGCCACAGCAAAACCGGCCACAACTCGTCCGAGAGGCATTTTGAGTTATTCACAGATTCTGAAAGTGTAATTTCTAAGCTTTCCAATGATGTCTTGCACATGGAAATCTGATAATATTTGAAGAATTGGTGGTC
>CM050216.1:30468742-30476242 GCA_027475355.1 Coilia nasus
TGTATCATTATTCCCATCCTTATCTCTAACTCTCTCTCTCTCTCTCTCTCTCTCTCTCTGTCTGTCTGTCTCCCTCTCTCTCTTTCTGTCTGTCTTTCTCTTTTTTCCAACTCTGATGAAAGTTAATCTCCTGTCAGACAGAATGCCCAAGGGTTGCCGTAGTAACTACCGCATTCTGGCGGATTGACGGGATGCAAGCAAAGGGCAAAGAAAGGAAAGAAGAAGAAGAAGAAGAAGAAGAAGAAGAAGAAGAAGAAGAGCTCAAGAGTGTAGCAGTGGAGGCCAGCCTGAAGTGCTGCATGATGTTATACAAATGCAATCCTGTCACAGTATACTTCAGAGACGAACCGATGGAAAGTAGGACATTCCTATTTAAGTACACAAACAGTCACACACACAGAGTCGCATTGAAACACAAACACCCACACAGAGAGAAAGAGGAGAGAGAGAAAGAGAGAGATAGATAGAGAGAGAGAGAGAGAGAGAGAGAGAGAGAGAGAGAACTCAGAAGTGACTAATGTCATGGGCATCTCCACCAACTTGCAGGAACTTCTAGTATAATTTGTAAATACTGGCAGTGACATAAGCGTAAAACGTTATTCCAGCATCCCTGCCACAAAGCCTGAGCACTGAAAGACAGGAAAACATGGTGGAAAAGCAGAGAGCAGAAGAGCAAGAAGAGCGGGGGGAGCATTTTTCTGGCCTTGCGCTGTGGGGTGTCTGTTTTTAATTAGTGAGCAGCAACAGTCGATGCACTTGTAAACAGCAGTCGAACGCGAGGCAAACATTTCATTTTCAGGGCCGAAAAAAAAATCAAACCGTCTCGAGCCTCGGTGGGAAACTGTATGAAATGGGGCATTTCAAAGGCAGCACCAGCATAACCTTTCTGTCGTTATCATGACACGCAGACACAGACGGCCAGACCGGTGAGGTAAGGCAGGCAGGCGAGACTGAAAAATCTACCACTTACTGAAAAACACTTTGGCTGTGGCCCCTATGAAGGTGTAATACGTCTCACCACTGCGATATAAAACAGGCAGTCAGGCAGACGGCACTGTTTACAAACACTGTCGAGAGGGGGCCTGGCGAAGCCTGTGTCTCTGGCAAGCAGCCAATCAGGTGGTTAAGTGAAGATGCCCCCTGGCAATGGAGTTATTCTCTACAGTAGATCCAAACAAGTCCAGATGTGCCCTGGCTCCAATGTACTACGGCTACATCATAATTCAGACAGCTTCCTTTTTGCTTATAGCCCTCTACCCTTACTCATATAATTCAGTTTGTTTGACTGTGGCAGACCCCCTCTCATCACTCTATCACCCTATTTAGCTCAACAGCCTCCTACCATTGCAAGGCTTAAATGTGACTTCTGTCAAAACAAATTAGCTGTGAGTGTGTTAACGAACAGGTGTTATGTCAGTGTGCTGGTGAATGGAGTAACCTGCTACCTCCAAATAAACGGATAAGACTGGGAAAAAAGACTGAATAGAGGAACTATGGTTCTAAGGTCTGAATATCATTTAGCAATGATAAGGATATAAATGGCCTTATATTGGAGGGCATTGTTTAGGCACAATGGCAACCTCTTTTAAGTACCCGATCCATACCGCTTGGACGTTCTGTGCATACTAGTAATTACGTATCAGGAAAAGGAACAATTTGCCTGCTTGATCTGACATGCACTGACATACAGTGCTAAAATGCTTGACAACTGCACAGAACACCTGAGAATGTATTTATTTATCACAGAGTCTGTTAAATGCATTTAATCTATGATTGAAATACTCTGTGGTTGTTTGCATGTGGCATGTGCACGTGCAGAACGTATCAGGTAGGCGGTGCGGATCGGGTACTGACACCTATTTCTAATGTCCCTACAGTGTGCCATGGACAACCAAAGACATAACAGAGGGATTATAGTTGTAAAGCGAGAATAGTTAAAAGATACTGGCCATGTTGAGGATATAACTGCCCTTAATAATGGAGGACATCAGTTGTGCACAGCGACAGCCCTATTATAATGGCTATTCTCTCTTTGTATAGTGTCCCATAATTGGTGTCAGACCTTGGGCTCTTCTGGAGCAGAGGTCCTGGTCTTCGCCGTAGAGTCTCCAGGACCCCTGGGCAGTGCTGGTGGCGGTGGCGGAGGTGTTCCCGGGCAGCGCCGAGGGGGGCAGGTAGGTGTTCAGGCTCTCCAGCACCTGGGCACAGTACCATGTCCAGCGCACCCGCGGGGGCTCCCGGTCGCACGTGTAGACGCCCAGCGGGGTGCGCTCGCCGGCCCGGCTGAAGTTGCCCGTGGTGGTGCCCAGGCAGAGGGAGGAGCCCAGGTTGAAGAGGCGGCTCCGCGACACCCACTTCCAGAGCTGGCCGTCGCCCTTGCAGGTGGAGGACATGTAGAGGACGCCGTCCCGCACGCCCAGACAGCCCTGAGCTCCCTCATGGAAAAAAGTGAAGGTGTCCGAGTCAGCTGCGTGTGAGAGAGAGAGAGAGATAAGAGAGGGAGGAACAGTGTGAATGAGGAAGAGAGAAAGCTGGGCTGAGTGGCAGTCAGAGAGAAACATTTTCTTATTTTCTTTTACGTTCCACCTTCGAAAATAATCATTTGTCAGTGGATTAACCCTTTAAGACGCACCCCCTATTATAACTTTGTTGTTACCAGAATGGCAATGATCAGGTTGTAATGTGTTACTAAAGACTCTCTGTAATGTCGTAGTAATGTTGTAATGTTGTAGTTACATTTTTTTCAGTCACAGTGAGTCGTAGCGCCGGCGATACGGTGCCGCGCAAAGAGGCTACCAAAAATGGTTGATAAAACAAGTCCATGTCTTTACTTTTCATTCATTCATTCATTCAATCGTTTGTCAGAACAAATGACATGAAAATCAGTTCATGTTCACATTATCCAAATGAGTTTCTGTTGTAAACCACTGACAGCACTGACACAACGAGTCAGAGAGAACGAGGTAACAGAGAACACAAAACAGAGCCAACAGTGGTGGTGGCAGGAACAGTGAGGGGGATAATGTCATTGGCGCTGTCACTGTCACCACTCAGTAAAAAAGCGATAATCCCCGTCGAGTTGCTAATGTGGAAAAACACAGGACAAATCAATGCCTGTGGTTATAGATGTTGGAACGTCACACCCAGACGACTGTTGCTAGGCTCATAAGTGAATTGAACTGTTTTGTCACTAAATAACATGAACAAAAAACAAGCAGTGATGTCTTTATAGGTTTTCACACCACAGAGAGGACAGCCAGCCTTAAGACAACTCCAGTGGAGTTCAGAAAAAAAGGGGATGTCATGCTTCATTTAGATGGTTGTATACATAATCCTGACTGTCCTAGATTTCTACAGATGCAAAAACTATTAATAAACCATCTGCTGAAACTCTGTGTCTCATTAAGGTTAGGGTTAGGGGTTGGGTTTGATTATAGTAATAAGTCAGTAACTGAAACTGTAAACTGAATTTCAAGAAACCATCTATAATGTCTCTGTGGGCAGACGATTCTAATAAAGTGTAACCAAAAGGGGCTTTAACTGGAAAGGCCACTGCATTATGAAGAGGAAAACTGTTGCATGTGTGCTCCTGGGCCCCTAAAAGACAGGTTATTACCACCTGATCTTACCCATGGACACTCCACGCTGTTAGGATTTGACCTGAGATGGCTTCACCCAGCTAGAGGAGATTTTGTGGTCTTTGCTATAACGAGGTAATAGGACGACAGTGTGCGTGTCGAATGTTTTCACAGACCCTTCAGTGGTAGCTCTCATATTGCTAGTTACGGTTTGGCTGCTCATTGTGGTTTCATTTCTGAGAAGGGAAGAAAACTTCATGCATTAAAAACACGTGAAGGTTGACATCTGTCAAGGGCACTTTCAGGCACGTTTCTTAAAGTCAGGGGCTTGGCAGAGCTTTCCGACATGTCTTGGGTTGGCCGCACAGATTTCGCTCTGATCCTACAGCAATCAAGCATTCAGCCCAGAGAATCACAAAGGATAGCTGGGCAGCTGGGTTTGGATTTTTTGTAAATAAAATCAGTGCATGAAAATATGTCCTATGGGGAATGAATACATTCATCCAAGTTCAAAACCTTCAATGTATCCTGGTCTTTAGAACAACATCTGAACGGTATGCCTTGTCATGCAAGAACTAAGAACAGTGACCAGAAGATGAAGGACAAAGACAAGGTGGGTCTTACAAAGTGGACAAAAGAAGAGAGAGAGAGAGAGAGAGAGAGAGAGAGAGAGATGAGGAGCAGAAAAGAGAGAGAGAGAGTGGGAGAGAGAGAGAGCGGAAGAGAGTAAATGATTGAGAGAAAGAGAGGGAGAGAAAGACAGAGAGAGAAAGAGAGGGGAAGAGAGAGAGATGAGGAGCAGAAAAGAGAGAGAGAGAGTGGGAGAGAGAGCGGAAGAGAGTAAATGATTGAGAGAAAGAGAGGGAGAGAAAGACAGAGAGAGAAAGAGAGGGAAAGAGAGAGAGATGAGGAGCAGAAAAGAGAGAGGGAGAGAGTGGGAGAGAGATAGCAGGAGAGAGAGAGCAGGAGAGAGAGAGAGAGAGAAAGAGAGAGAGAAAGAGAGAGAGAGAGCAGGAGAGAGAGAGCAGAAGAGAGAGAGAAAGAGGGAGAGAGAAAGAGGGAGAGAGCAGGAAAGAGAGAGAGCAGAAGAGAGAGAGACAAAAGAGAGAAAGAGAGAGAGAGAGAAAGAGAGAGAGAGAGCAGGAGAGAGAGAGAGCAGAAGAGAGAGAGAGAGAGAGAAAGAGAGAAAGAGAGAGAGAGAGAAAGAGAGAGAGAGCAGGAGAGAGAGAGAGCAGAAGAGAGAGAGAGAGAGAGAAAGAGAGAAAGAGAGAGAGAGAGAGAAAGAGAGAGAGAGACCTCTGCAGATAGTGGCTGGACTGAGGCCACAATGAGAGGAATGTCGGGAACCAAACCCAACGGCCTTCCCGAAAGCCAGAGTGGTTTTTCTCTCATCCCCCCGTTTCTCCAGCTTTTCGCTTTCTCTCTCTCTGTCGTTCATTCCTGCAGGGGGGGAATGTGAGGTTATGGCCACAAAATGGGTGATGGAGTGTGGGAGAGAGAAAGAGCAAAAGAGCAAAAGAGAGAGAGAGAGAGAGAGAGAGAGAGAGAGAGAGAGAGAGAGAGAGAGAGAAGACGGAAATAAAGAAAGAGGACGGACAGATTGAACGGGGGGTTTGGGGGGGGGGGGGGGGGGCGACGTGAGGAACACAGCTGTAGTTCTAAATTGAGGTGTCCTCAAAAAAAGACAGTGAGAGAGAGAGAGAGAGAGGGAGGGAGAGAGACAGAGAGAGAGAGAGAGAGAAAGGAAAAAACGAGAGACAAAATAGAGGAAAGAGGAAATGATCCCCACACAAACAGTAGCCCTTCATGCTGAACTGAGAGGCTCAGAAGACAGTTAAAAGAGAAGGGGAGAAAGGGGAGAAAGGAAGAAAAAGGAGAACAAGACACCCTCAGCATTCCCAACATTTGGGCCCCGGAGAGAGTTCAGGAAGTGGAAGAAGAGAGAGCGAGAGACAGAGAGAGAGAGAGACAGAGAGAAAGGGAGACAGAGTGAGAAGAAGAAAGAGAAGAAAGGAGGTGACTGTATTGGAACAGGTTCCCACACAAAAGACACACATGCACACCCTCGCTCACACACACCACATTTACTCACACACGCACGCACGCACGCACACACACACACAGAGAGAGAGAGGTCTTGGAGTTCAGGAGATATTCCAGCATCACTCGTCACTGTTATTCTTTGGAAACCAAAATCATACTTTTCTGTATGAAATATTATGACATTGTGAAACACTGTGTACAGATTGTCATTCAGACTGATGCCAAGCCTCACTCATATGTATTTACTTTTATTTTACATTTTGTTTACTTTTATTTTTGTTACTCTTTTGTATCCTGTCAGATTGTCTTGTGCAGTCTTGTTTATTCATATTACATTTATATTACTTGTTTATTTATCTATGTTTCTCCCTCACAACTTCACAACTGTTGTTTTTAAATGTGTTGCACAAATAAATTGAGGTGACTTGTCTACAGTAGATGCTCACTCATTCATTCGCTGACTCATTCATTCGCTCACTCCGCTGAGTGTGTTGTCTTCATATCCCCCACAACCCGCTTTCGGTTTCCACCCCCCGCGGCTGTATTCAAGTCAACAAAGTCGAGTAGTCAAGTGTGTAGCTGTGCCACTGCTGTCTACAGGGTATGCTAAAGGGCTTTAGAAAACACTCTGAAGGCTAAGTGGTTCTCCAGATGGGAAAAGAATGACTGTCAATGTGTGTGCGACTGTTGCTAAAAAGTGCTATTGTGTGCTTTCTTTCTGTCAGTGTTGATATGGCATGTTTCCCTCTCACTGCCTTTCTTTTATTCATCACTCTTTCATCTATTTCCTCTCTCTCTCTCTCTCTCTCTCTCTCTCTCTCTCTTTCTCGCTCTTTGTGAGAACTTAGAGTGTAATCAACTGTAATTGATGCCCATTTCTGCACACGTCTCATTGTTGCACATTGTTGCTTCTAAACACAGCTAGTGATTACAGGCACAGACAGAAATGCCTGCGAAGCCGTTCTCTCATTATGATGCAACAAGACTGTAAAGCTGCAGCAGAGAGGGCCTGGCAACCAAAGGCTTCTGGAAAAATCCACAGCGAGTTTGAACCCTAAGCTTTAGAGAGAAATCTGCGTGAGGAACAAAAATCTCAGACCTGTCCTTCACTGGGACAGGCACCTCTGAAAGTCCTCAGTTCCCCTATAGCTGGTGCGGCGCAAGCCTAGACAGATTCAAAGGAGTGCAGCCTCCACACAAGACCTTAAATGCTGATATGCAAGGAACCACAAACACAAAAGCAAACAGTATGATTCGTTGCAACTTACGAAACTGGGTTAAAAGGCAGATTTTTCCCATTCCTCACAACTTGCTCTCTCAGCCAGAAGCAATAATGATAGTCCGTTCTACTGCCAATATTGATTATCAGCAAATCACTTCACATCCAGCTCCAGCTGATAATGTCCACATGCTCTAATGGAGACATACATATTGTTCCAGAACGACGTCTGTTCTTCCATAACAGTCATTATGGTCCAGGGTCTGCAGAATGTCAAATCGGTGTGGGGAAACTGGGCTCTAAATATCCACTAAGCTCCATAAGTCCAAATGTATCCAAATGTGTAAATCCAATTACTATTTAAACTGAGAGGTTTTCCATTGGTTTGTAAAGTATACACTGCATACATGTAGCAGTTTCTCTGAATGGACTTATGGTCCTTTTTTACTAGTTAAGATTTTATGGATTTCTCCGTTTATTAAATCTGTGCACGTCATCGTACCTGCACTGGAGTTACCTGTCATCAGATTAAACATCTGACAACAATCAATAGCATTTATTATTAATAATAATAATAATAATAATAAACTTTATTTGTATAGCACAATTCATACATGCAAGATGCAGCTCAAAGTGCTTTACAGTTTAGCAGGGTTGTCA
>CM050216.1:30481242-30523742 GCA_027475355.1 Coilia nasus
ATAAAACATATAAATGTCAAACAATTTGTTTACATTCTTATTGAATGCTGTAGCCTACATTCATGTCAAGCTAATCCGTGTTGCATGGGATTTCACCTAGGCCTTTTCAGTTCGCTGCAAAGGGTGACCGGTTCATTGCACCGGAGACACGCTGCAGGGAAGAGTGCAAACAAGACCGTTTTATCAAACCAACTTTATTGTGACTGGGTCAGCCATAACCCACTTGCGTTAAGATGTTTGCGAGCTAACCTCTAATAAACTTTATAAAAACTACTGCAGAAGTTAAACAGTTGTCATCTCAACTGAGTTTAATGGTAGTCTTTTCCAACCTAACAGAGTTCTACAAAAGACAAAGAAACAGACGCTTTTACAACTGACGTGATAAAA
The DNA here is from genome assembly GCA_027475355.1 of Coilia nasus. Lineage (NCBI taxonomy): Eukaryota > Metazoa > Chordata > Actinopteri > Clupeiformes > Engraulidae > Coilia > Coilia nasus. The sequence goes on from CM050216.1 coordinate 30,481,630, forward strand.
CGACACCCTGGCTCTCCTGGTGTGCGTGGCAAAGCATTCTTATTTGACCTCCCGTTAAAACCGGAAAATCATCAAGGCACTTTCAGACTAAAGCTCGGCAGCTCGATATTGTATAACCGGATGTAAAGTTCACATCTGCCCGAGGGATGCCGAATGGCGCTAAAGCAACACGTAGCACAACAGGCAGCGCTAGTGGATAGGGAAGAAAAAGTCCACTAGTCCAGAAACTCTTCGGTAACCTAGTTTTGACTTCAGTCCTGCAAGCAAAACATAAAAGGAGAAACTCCCCCTCCCCCTTCCCCTTCCACCCCCTCCCCCGCCTCCACATCTGGTTCTACTCAAAATTTGGAGTTTCGTGGCATTCCATCGCATCAGCATCAATTCACCGTTGGCATCAGTTAACTATCAAACAAAACATACGAAATGCGAAAAAGAAATTCCAAAACAAACTCTTTACTTTGCAAAGCAAATAACTTATAGATGCTACTGCTGCAACGTGTACTTTTGCCGAATAGTCTGCAAAGTAGCTACTACCGGTAATGCGTTTGGCTAAGCGAGATTCAACTTGAATGAAAAGTCTGCAACAGTCCTAACCAGTGGCAAGAGAAGTTGAGCGTTCTTACCTGACACGGTGCTCTTTAGTTCCAGACTAAAAAGCAATAAATATAAAGTGCTGTAACTGCAGAAACTGATTTTGTTTGTCCATAATCGCCTCCAGTGATCGGGATTCTTTCCGGCGAGTTGCATTCCCTCAGTTGCCTGAAATGGTTACCGTGGAGAAGGCAAAGAAACAAGCTTTGTCCCGGGGAGACACGGGGTGCAGTGAGAAGTGTGTGAGGTTCTGTGCAGACCAAAGAGAGAGAGAGAGTTCTGGAGGGATCGTTCCTTGCGAGGGCTGTTGTCTATCTGCGCGTCATTTATTGAACCCGAAGTGAATGAGCGCAGCAGACACTGCGTCACCCGTTCCCCCTTCACACTCACAACACACACATTCTCTCTCTCTCTCTCTCTCTCTCTCTCTCTCTCTCTCTCTCTCTCTCTCTCTCTCTCTCTCTCACACACACACACACACACACACACACACACACGCACGCGCGCACACACGTAGATTTGTTCAACTCCCTGCTGTTTTGTAAATAATTTATTACATATGAAGGAGAAATATAAACAGTATGAGAGTGGATAAGCATTGCTTTCTAATTGATGTTTTTCTGCATACAGCAAAGAGACAGAAAAAGAGAGAGATAGAGTAAAAAAAAAGAGAGAGTGGGAGAGAGAGAGAGAGAGATTAAATGTTGTCTATGGGGTCTGGGAAAGCAAGACTACTTTAGTGTACAAACATCATCATGCCACTTTGTTTTAAATGTCATTCATGGGGGTAATAAGCTCACACCACAACAAATGACACATTGATTGTCCCTGTACAGCCTTGGGGCTGTCTGTTAATATCTGTGTTCATCAGAAGGGTTCACGGAGAGGAGGGGAGGGGAGAAGAGAAGAGAAGAGAGGAGAGGAGAGGAGAGTGCCATGGGCTTGTAATTCATGGCAATTTTTGGTACCAGACTCCCTCATTTTCATCAGCCCTCATCAAATGTTGGTCACACTGCTGAAGTAAACAAATATGGGTGTCCTCATCTTGGCCTGTGTGGAAATGTCCCCCTACACCGCTCATTTGGTGACACAGCAACTGCTGTGCAGTTGACCACAGATTACAGAAAGCCAAAAAAGACATAGGCCACCATAAATTGTAGTTTTTAAAAGCAAATCTACCAAAATAATGTGAAGGCGTCAGTGTGTAAATAAATAAGGATCTGATTTGCACAAGGAGGGAATAATTAGTCTCAGCACATTTTGTTTAAAAGATTCACAAAACTGCTGTTATTCCTTCTGTGCACCAGTCACTAACATAGCACATAATTGAAATTGCAAAAAAAATCTGAAGCAGAGCAAAAAGAACTGACAACATTCAATCCATTTTACTGTAACTTCTTCTCCAGCCTGTCCACAGTAGCATGAAAGAGAAAAAAAAAACAATGACATACTAAACGTCTCTTTATACATAAAGACAGTCAAGTCTTGGCTTTTTTGTTTTGTTTTGCCAATAAGATCCGAGCTTGCACGAGCCCTGCTCTTTCTGTCTGACAGGGCATAGTTAGACCGCCCACGTGCTCCCTTGCCTTGCACATTCATCACACAAAGATGCAAATTATTCTGTGCTTAGGCTATGGGAGTGAGACTCTGATCAGATTTTAATCTTCTGCTGATGGTAATCTAAACTTTAATCGGTTAGATGAAAATAACGGTAAAACGATTGAAAAGAGAAATGACTGTACTCCATTTGTCCCCTGTGTCACAAGGGCTGTATGACATCCTCCATGAAGGAGGAGGAAGCTCTCTTCGTGTCACAGGGAATAATGAACCCACTGAACTGGGTCACCATTAAATTAAAAATTCAATATTGCTTTATACCAAAACATGCCTTATTCAGTTTTTGTGTAAAACTACTGACCTGCTGAACAACCGACATTTACTTTGCAACCAACATATGGCCTCTTCAGAAAGCGTAAATACAACTTTGAAGTGGACCCCTTCATAATGGGTATCTTAAAACTATTCCTGTTTCCACAGCAGCAGCCAGACATGCTCTGTAATGGAAACTGTGTGGCACCACTGCAAAATCTCTAGAATCTGGAGACAGTCGGCATATTGCGGATGTCCGTCCGGTTCCTTGGGCCTGGTCTGGTTTGTTTGGCACGGTCCGGTTTGAAATTAGCGAGACTGGGAACTGTGGGGTGATATTCTAGAATGAAGCGGAGGAGGAGACAAAGGAGACGGAGGAGGCCAAGCCTCAAATAACACGTTGCCTCTCCCTGTTCAGAGCCATCTCTGGCCCATGCAAGTATATATGGAGTGCTGTGTTCTGTCCGGCCAGATTTTGGTTGAGGAGCTACGAGGTGCAAAGCCCCCTGGGAGCCAGAGAAGCAAAGAATGCACTGAGTGAACTGAATTGCTAAATGTTGTTGGGATTCAGCAGGACAAGCCAAAGAGTGAGAGACAGACAGAGAGAGAGAGAGAGAGAGAGAGAGAGAGAGAGAGAGAGAGATAGACAGAGAGAGAGATTGAGAGAGAAAGAGAGAGAGAGGGGACAGAGAGAGAGAGAGAAAGAGAAAGAGAGAGAGACGGAGAGAGAGCGAGAGAGCGAGAGAGAGAAAGAGAAAGACAGATAGAGGGAGAGAGAGACACAGAGAGAGAGATGAGATGAAATGTTGTCTATGGGGTTTGGGAAAGCAAGACTCTGCTTGAGAGAGAGAAAGAGTTGTCGCTTAGAAGTTTTGCTAAATCAGGCTAATTATGTGCCTTGGGTTTCACAAGAAAGAAATGATTGAGATTCAGATTAAATATGACTGACAGTGTGGTCTCACTGATTAAAACTTCAGCAGAATTGCAATGACGAGGACAAGAAAGAAAGATATAAAACATCACAGTCACAAAAAGTTGCCATCAACCTAAATGCACACAACAAAATCAAACTTCACTGTAAAACATAATGTTCAACCCCAGACAGAATAATCCTGTTTTACAGTCATGTTTTCAGCTTGGCATCACTTTACTGAGGTACAAAGTGGAATATTCACATGAGTGTACTAGTCGCTGTTTTAAGATGGCATAGTCATTCAATATGTGACAAGTTCTTCTGGTTTTATTTTCATTCCCCTGATAACTCCAGATGATTTTGGCCCTGATAACCCGTCTACTTTTTGTTTAGACTTGCAGTACAACCCCAGGCTAGCAAACACACTGATAAACAAAGTATGTTCCAGTGCTGCTCTGTGTGAGGTACTGTATAGCTTTCAGGTAAAGGTTTGTCAAGTGTCTTAAACTCAGTTCTACTCCTCAGGATGGCAGCTTATCAAAATGAGACTTTAAACACAAGGAGGGATATAGATTCTTGCCATGAACATCTGGAATGAAAATGAACCAATGAAAAATATTGTACAAGCACAAACAATTCCCCATGGCATATGTTATGTTTTAGCATACAGTGGTTTTAATGCCTGTGCTTACTGTGATTGTATGCATCACTGTCTTACCTGTAATTTGTGGTGTTGTTTAGTGTTTGTACAGGAATTTGTGGGCTGTTGGAATTATATAAATAATATACCACTGTAAAAACTACATAAAATACAAGACACTATGTGTCATACTTCTGTAATGGGGTTAATTGTGGTTATAAACATGTACACAAACTGTGGCACGCACACGTATGCATGGACACACACACACACACATGCGCACGCATATGTGTACACCCATATACACGCACACACACGGGTGTACATACATGTATACATACAAACACACAGACACATACAGACACGCAGCCACTGCCACACACTCACATATGTTTCCCTCTGAGGTTGCTGGTCTTCTCCGTCAGCAGATTTATTACTGGTGCAGACATGGGACACGACCATGGTGACCAGTGAGGCACACACCCGGGGGCAGTCCAGGCCACTGTGGCCTGCAGCTCAACAACAATAGGGGCCGTCATGTGCACATAGGCTGGGCCTGCTGCTGTGGGAGATGACTGGGAGTGTGCAGTTACAGCTCCCTGCTTAAGTCATTATGGCAGCACAGAAGCTGCAGGAGGAAAGATTCTCAGAATCAAATTGAGCTGGTTGTGAAAGTTATTTAATTGAACCGTTATACAGAATATTTGACCATTTACTAAATAAAAAAGTAAATTACAAAAGGACCACAAAAGTCCAATAAAGTCTAATAAATACAGCCTCATATGATTTATTTTGGGAAAAGGATGCTGCAGATCATTTAGCAGTTCACAAGCAAGTGGACCTGACTGAAATATAAAACAATACATCGGTATGACATTATTCACTGTTAGCACACAGGATATCAATGCACTTTTTGGATGTACATGACATGCACATTTGGCCTGTCCAATACTCAGTACATAAATATTATAAATGGACAGTACTGAAAAAACATATTGCAATAACACATCATATCAGAGAGTGCGCTGCATACTACATCTTCCAGGACCATGTATTTGTTTGTTTTTTTACATAAATAATGTCAGAAGATATCCGGTTGAGCTGTTTTTGTGAAAGCTCTGTTTTCGGCCACATGTGCTTGAGGTTTAACAACAAGGAGTCTGTTTGTTTGACCGACTCTATGGACTCTAGGTGGCCCCAACATGACTCACTGAGAGAGAGAGAGAGAGAGAGAGAGAGAGAGGAGGAGAGAGAGAGAGAGAGAGAGAGAGAGAGAGAGAGAGAGAGAGAGAGAGAGGAGAGAGAGAGAGAGAGAGAGAGAGAGAGAGAGAGAGAGAGAGAGAAAAGAGAGAGAGAAAGAGAGAGAGAGAGAGAAAGAGAGAGAGAGAAAGAGAGAGAGAGAGAAGAGAGAGAGGAGAGAGAGAGAGAGAGAGAGCAGGGCTGGTTGGTTCCCCCTTCTGAGTTCAGTGGATCACAAACAGCTGGAATGAAGCAAGCGGAAATTACAGAGAATATAGACAGATGGGTTAGATTTTAGCTGTGTTGACTAAGTGTTCTTAAAATATATACTTTCTTCAAGACTGACACAATACACCTTCAAATAATCGAATCTAATCCAATCTAATGAATATTATAAATATCACTGTTTCATAGTAGACAGAAAAGTAACAGTGTGGATTGCCATATATAAGTACTTCATTTGAAGTGTTTATTTTGGATTATTAGTTTCACATGTTTTTCCACTATTGTGTTTCACAAGGACTTTGGCTATGGCATGGTAACAAAGTGTACAGTAGAACAGATAATTTACACAAAATAACCTAACATGACTGAAAATCATACGGTTAAGCTCAAATAATGGCCCACATATGATGAATGACATTTATGAGGGTGTATGCCACACTCACACTCATACAAGGCCACATTCAGGTTTTGAGGCCTCCAAGGTGTTTGTAGCATTGCCTGCTAACAAATGGGGAAATTGAATCATGCTGGCCAGACAAACTGTATTGGATAAATCACATTAATTCCTACACATGGCTGGTGCAAATGATAAATTTGATTAGGGAATTAGCTAACAACACTGGCACTGAACAGATGCAGTGTGATTATCTATTGGTCATTATCAGAGCATCTCTTACAGGTTTGCATAGTCACATAACATGTTTTGGACAAAGGAATAACACCTTCAAACATAGTCTGTGATGTTCTGGTATTCTGTCATAGCATGTGATGGGAAGACATTAATCAAGCAGTCATCACACTTCTTTTTTTTTGGTAAGATTTCTGTTGACAGAACATATTCATATCTATCGCTTTTATGACATTTCTGTGACAGACCCTCAGAAGTCAGCAGTGAAGTCTGACAGACATTTCACTGTCTCTTGGAGTTACCCATTTTCTCGGCTCCTGCTGAATAAAATCAGTTGAGCTGTCTGAAAGCACCTTACCTTAACCTCAGAAGGGAGGCGACGCAGTAAGCAATGTGCTCCCCTCTGCCCCTCCCTTGTCTGGTAGTGACCACTTTTTATAGTTTTATATATTTTTATAGTTCACAGTAACAGTAGCAATATACGCCTTTTATCAACCTATTAACAGATGAAAATTACACAACATAATTTGCTGTTGGAGTTGTAACTGGAATGACTTTTTCAGGCAAAAGTGATGTGGAAACATTTAACTTTGTCCTCATTATGTATGAGGTCCAAGTTCATGCTTTTGTGACAGTACAGTAAGTGCCTTCCCAGTTTCACATGATTCAATTTGTTACGCCTGACAAGCACAAAATGATTTGTGGCAGCAGTACAGCCTTCTGTGGAAAGGGTCGTTCCCTCAGACAGCCTGGCAGCCTGAGTAGTCATCAAGGGACGGAGGAGACTAACACAGCCACCATGGCAGGTGTGAGGGTCCTTCGTGAGGGTCCTCCACGTTCACGCCGTGGCATGCCGGCAGGACAGAAGCAAGGTTATGGGAGAGGCGGCAGAGCAGACATTAAACACTGCTCCCCCATTGTTCAGTGTCCTTCACTGCCACAAAGCTCTGGTAAGCACGGTTATAATACAAGGCTATAATACAAGGCTTACAGTTTAAATGGTGGGAATAGGCATCTATTGAAAAAGCACCCAGAAGATCAATGGGCTCAGTACCTGTAGGGCATTTTCCCCCAGCTGCTTTTCAATAGGCTGTGCTGCTCATCTGTATGAGAGCCATGAGCTGACTTGCATTTTGAAAGCTGTAAACATCCTCTCCAGTTTGACAGGCCTTCAATGCATTCTGACATCTTATCTGCACACAGACACGAGTCCTCGGGCAGGTCTCCAAACTGCATGCGCTGCTTGTGAGTTAAGCTAACAAACACACAGAGAGATGAGCAACAGAGGAGAGGCAGTTGCATATTTTTTCTCCTCTGTAACTCGAGAGCTGTTGATATGAACCCAAATATGTGGGAGGAGCCCTCCGTGAGGACCAGAAGCATCCTTGTTTGATTTAGTTTGCCTTCCAGGTAAGAAAGGTGCTGCAGGAGTGATGGAAGCTGGAGACTGGTAAACAACTAAACAAGCATGCAGTCGTACTGCCAGTGAAAGATTGTATTATTTATTATTTATAAGTAAATTATGGAGTTAATAATTAATCTAGTGACAATTTCTCCACCATAAATATTGTGAGACAGACTCACCATATTCAACAAAACCTGGCTCTAACCTCCCATTTATAAACAACATACTTGAAAAAGTTGTTTTCAAGCAGCTTAATCAGTCCTTAAATGAAAATAAAAATCCCAATCAGGTTTTAGAGCCAATCACAGCACAGAGACTGCCCTAACCAAAATAGAAAGTGATCTCAGACTCAGTACGGCCTGTCTCAGTCTCTGCTCTGGTCCTCCTAGACCTACAGTAAGTACAGCCTTCAACACTGACCACAACATACTACTATATTGTCTCAAAACCTGGGTAGGTCTGGTTTGAGTCATACGAGACAATTTTGCAAGACAATTTTATGCGATTATCCGCGACGTTGTATCCAAAGAACCTGACATAGCCTTTGGGGTCGCGCAAGGTAGTCTTGGCTCCCTCCTTTTTTCATTATGTATGCTACCACTAGGCAACGTCATCGAAGAAAATAACATAGAGCTCCATAGCTATGCGACACACAACTCTATGTTTCAGTCGAGCCAAACAAAACCACTGCCCTATACTTATTAACCTCTTGCTTGTCAGCTATGGATGAGTAATAACTTCATAAAACTAAATGAAGACAAAACTGAGCTCATATGTATTGGCCCCAAAAATAAACAAGTGGCTCTCTAACCCAGTCTGGGAAACCTAAGCCAACATGTCAGAGAAGAGGTAACAAGCCAAGGTGTGATTCTTGACTCTGACTTACACTTCAAACCTCACATCAATACAGTAACTAAATCAGCATATTTCCATCTAAAAACATTGCAGAAGTTTGCCCCTTCCTGACCCAGCAGGATGTTGAAAAACTTGTCCAAGTGTTCATCTTGGGTTTTGTCCCTAATGATATAATGCCACATAATGCAATTGAAGTATTATAGATGTGTATGTGTGTGTGTGTGTGTACAGAGTTTTGTTTTTGCATAACCTGCTAAATTCGTTTAAAATTCATATAATTTTGTTTTGCTTTTGGGTTTGTGTTGCAGTGACCTATTTGCTTTCTTATGCATTTAAGGGCCCTTATATAAGTACAAGTGTATATTTTTCATTACGGCATTAAATGAAACCCTGTAAGATCCCTAGAGGTGCTTGCACACTGTCCCAATGAACACTAACAATTGGATCAGTTTGAACCATCAGTCTGCTTGTTTGTTCTTGTTGAAGCTATCTGAAGTCACCTTTTTCAGTTAGTGACTGGGCAGTGTGGAACTGGCACTTGGTTTACAGAACATTCTAAAGGCTGCCACCTGCCAGGTGCCAACAGCTGCTAACTGTAGAATGCTGGTGTTTCTCTAAACAGGTTAGTGAAAGAACCTCACAAATGGTTGCTATGGGGTTGCTATGATTTATGACATCATTTGCATCTATGATGTAAGAGATCACATATGGAGTGTTCTGTACATGTAGTTGAAGTTGTTATAGTGTGTTGCAGTCACATCATGTACTCCTGCATTTTCGACTGTTAAAACAGTTTTTTTTTTCTGTAATAGACTGGGGAAAAACACTTTATAATTAATAAGATTGTTTTCTTCCAGAAGATGGAGAAAGGTCAGTACCATTTAAATAAAAATGTAGTCTTTCTACGTTCATCCATTTACAAAAGTTTTAGTCTTTAATGGTAAATGGAAGGCATTTGAAAGAAATGTGTCGCATATTTTCAGGCTCTGAAGATCCTTCTGAGCACGACCCTGGATCAGTAAGAAACTCTGATGGCTCAAGCTCAGGATCTGCTTCAGGCTCACCTCAGGAGGAGACTCATCTATCCCCTCTACAGGAATACATCCTAAACCTCACTGAGGAGTGCGTTCTGCTTCCTACATGCTATCTAAATGATGATAGTCTTGAAAAGATGATCGAGTCTTTTGTCATCATAGAGTTAATATACATATTATTTTTCTTAAAATGTCTTTATTTTTACCCTAGGGAATGGATGGTTTTTAGCAGCATGTTACAGACTCCTGTGAGTATACTAACCGCAGGTTCAGACACAACAGATTAGTCGACCCACTCATACCTTAAATGCTGTACATATTTATTATCATAAAGTTATCATAAAGATATCTGTTTCTAGTTTTGTATGTAAATAGGACATACTGTATCTTTGTTGATGCCCAGATGACCAGGACACACTTTATGGAGATATGTCTGGCTATCCTGAAAGTGGTCAGTCTCAGCTCCATCACAGTGGTCTTGCCAGCCTACGTGTGTATAGCGAAGGACGCCGAAACGTCTAACAGCAGATCCTCAACACCCACCCCTACCCGAATGTCTCTATGCCAGAGCTCACTGGTGACTAGTGGAAGATTTACTGACGATGAGAGTGAAGGTTCCACCTCTTCACCTGAAATCACTGGAGGACCTGTGAGTCAAATGTTGCTTAGGATGAAAGGTGCCCTGGCAAACTTGCGCAGAGCTGTTGTGTGGCAAACTTCTCAGCATGTTGTCTGTGAGGTCCCTGACTCAGCTGATACAGCGACTCAGCACTCTACGTCTCACGGTTCACCTGCTCAGGATGACCACCACAGTCTGTCTGAAGCTGCTATGGTGGCACAATATGGAGGTGCTTCCCATGATCTCACCTGCATTGCAAGGATCCTGGAGAGGCTCCTGTCTAGTGGCAATGTTGACCAGATTGCCAAAAACCTTGTTGGTCAGATTCAGGCTGTTTGGCGGGACAGCAGCCCAACCCTCAATCCTGTGGATGATGCTGGCAAAAGTACTTCTGGGTCTGAGAATCGAAAGATAGTTCCCCAGAGGACATTAAGTGCCTCTCAGATGGTGTATTCTTACACTGAGGAGGCCATCAAGGGTTTGCTTCAGCCCTACCTTCTCCCTCTGGTGACATGGAATGCTGGTGAAGATGTCGCTACATCCAGAATTTCCATCTCTGAGATCCGAAGCAGACCAGCAGGCTCACATCCCAGTCGCCACCAACATAGCTCGCCATGCTCTGACTTTGCTGCAACAAAAGATTCGCTACTTGGACTGGATAAACCTGAATGCAGCTGTCTGGTGGCCAATTTAATTCAGAGACTGCCTGCTAAAATTCACCATCAAGAAACAGCAGATTCTTCCAAATTTGAGATTGCAACCTCTGATCAAGTCATCAGATCCCCATTACATAGATTTAGCGAAGTTGCAAATGTCTTCACTAAACTAATGACCTCTCAGGTCATGGACATAATTGACTCAGAGATGGAGAGACAGAACAAAGGATTGTCTAAGGATGAACCTAGGATCCTGTCATCACCTGACAAAGATGAGACTGCCACTGAGGGAGAAGTACTTGGTGAGCACAAAGCTATGGCATCTTCCATCGGTGAAAGCCTTGATACTAGCCTTGGTGCTTGTGGTGGCTTGTTCTCCAGACTGATCCAGAGGTTTCTCTCAGAGTTCAGATACACTGATTCTGCTCTCCCTGCAGTGGATGGTGTCAGAGCCTCAGCATCCTCTCATAGCCTGAGCCAGAGCTCTGAGTCTTCCTGTGAGGAGGACATGACACAGTCATCATCAGACAAACTTGGAGACATCTTAGGTCACTTCACAGGGGTCATAGTTCACCAAGTAATGGACGTCCTTGAGACGGATTCAAAAGTGGAACTGGGCAGAGACCTTGATCAGGTTAAGGGTGTGTGCGTTGCAGACAAGAGGCCTCACAGCTCAGCCAGCAGTCCATCAAGTTCTAAATCTGCCGATGGACCCACCATGCTGCACTCAGATGTCATCCTTGATGGAGATGCGACTGTCTGTGACAGACATGCTGTAGAGCATCCTGCCTCCACCGCTCCAAGTGGGCTTCGTTCAGACAGCAATGACAATGGGTGTTTGGTCACTGTACTGATGCTGCGGCTGTTGGCCAAAATGAAGGATCAACAGACTGCTTCTGCAGATACAATGGACTCACAGAAGCTGATTGAAAGACTCCTGTCTGAGTTCAGCAGTGCCTCAGGAACTCCGGACTTCAACATGTATCCAAGCAACATAAACATTCAGTCACTCTACAGGGCCGTGGATAAAAACCTTCTGAGGGAATTTGGATCTCAGACCATCCTGCAGAAAGCAGTTGACACAAAGGATTGCTCATTTGATAACATCTTGATGTCAGCATTAAGAAAGGAGCTGCTACAGCAGTGTGATGGTGAAGTGACTGCTGCCCCATCATCCCCAAGTGCTTCACCCCCTCCTGAGCCTGTGCCTGGAGCTGCGCAGGGGCAAACAGGCAGGAAGACGCCCAAAAGGTGGTTCAGCTTAAAGGTAAATTAGAAATATATTTATTTGTTTGTTTGCTTAATCATTTGTTTTCTAATATTTACTTCTGTATTATGTCAACAATGACATGTTTTAACATCTGAGTTATAAGTATAACTGTAAGGACTTATAAGTAACAGACATAATCTTTTAAATTACATGTTTTTCCCTCTTCCAGATGCTAAAGAGACGCAGCAACAAGGTGTCTCCCACCAATGCCATTCCTGACATAAGTAAGTTTTATTATCATTCTCAGTGTTCCTATTGGTGCTTATGTTTTTGTTGTTCTTTATTGAAGTGCTTATTTTCTCCCTCTTCAACAGGTCAGCATGAAGAACAATGCACTGCCCCTCATGCTGCATCTGATGACAATGTTTCTGATGTGTCTGCTTCTGTCCAGAAGCCTCGTAAACGCTCCCTGTTCATCAGGATGTTCGCTTGCTGCATTCAAGGCTCAGCAGAATCTATTTTCCCCCAAATTCTCTCTATACCCCCCGATTTCCCACAAAGCCCCCCAGTGTACACACACACACACACACACAAACACAACCACACACACACACACACACACACACACACACACACACACACACAAATTTCCAATAAAATCAATAAAAAAATACATTCATTACCTTGTGTCTTTCAAATAAAAGAATGCAGATTTCATATTGAGACTACAGTGGATGAATAAAACATTCACTGTTCCGGATTTAACAAGTGAAATTTGGTCGCATCCAGTTTCCCAGCTTTGCTTTGATTTTGGATGTTGTTTTGAACTTTTGAAATGTATTTTAAGCTACTGACAAAGCAAGACAAACCATCATAGTCCAGGGCCCTATTTCAGAGAGCAGGTTTAACAAACTTTGTCTCCGAGTTGGCTTACTCTCAGCTGTCAGACGTACATTATGTACACAAACATTTCTTATGTACTCTAAATTAGTTTAGAGTGGCTCTCATGCTCCTATTCCAGAGGGACCATCCAAAAGAACAGGAGAAGCAGCCTACTATGCCCCAAACAGATAGAATGCCACACTTCAACATAACAGAAAGGCAGAATCCATTGATGCCTTTAAACGGCAACTGAAGACATACCTGTTCAACCCATATACAGTCAATGGTTCAACCCCACCTACACTTAACTGCCCTGCTCAAAGATGTTCAGGCATTTAAAAACCTTCCCCCCTACCAACACCAGCAGAGGGACTCCCCTTTAGAACACTCAGAGACTTTCCCTCTACCAGCCCGGCAGTTGAGCTCTCCTGGGAACCATGGAGCACATTAGTCGAGCTCTCCACAACTCCCTGGCAGATGTCTCTGACACTTCAGGACTATAACAAAGCTTATCATGTGTATCTCTGTCTTGTGTTTGCTTGCCAAACTGTTGGAGCACTTTGAGCTACATTCTTTGTATGAAATGTGCTATACAAGTAAAATACACTATTATTATTAGAACTGCATTTTAACTTGGCCAAGTACTGCAATTAACCGTTTTCAAACGATTTAGTGATATTTAAATCCTTATTTAGAGGCTACAGACTATATATGGATATATTTTCCCATCATATACCCAAAATAACTCCATGTCCATGGATGGTTATATTAAATATTTCCCCTCCACGTTTCAAAGGAAAAATAAGGATTATTGTATAAAACCTCAGACAGCTATGATCCACCTGACGCTTCTGGTCCAACCCTGTGACATGCTGAGGCCTGAGGGAAGTCTGGGTGGGCGGAAGGTGCCTTTGAGCAAAGATGCCGACTGGGGTTGCAGTCACCGAAGGGATTTATCATGAGTACGTCTGTATATGACAAATCAAAACATTCAGTCATTTTTAACTTTCCGGGGCATCATTTGCTTTTCTAGCCGCACCCAGATGACAGAGCTGTTAGATCAGTTCAGGCTAAATGAAGAAAATTGGTCATATTTGGCTATAAAAAAAAAAACGTATTTTCTCTTCTCCCTTGTTTGTTGTTCATCCACTGACAAAGGACATCAAAGAAATGTTGTCACTATGTATGTGTACATAATGGCTTTTACAACGCCTATGGGAAGATGTCACAGATTGAAAGGAGGAGATAATTATACTGTAAGGGACCTCAGGGAAGAGTTAACTTCAATTAGGTCTATACTGTTTTTTTTTCCCCACCGCTGTTTTAGTCTTGCACTGCTCAGCATATGACTAACTATTAATACTACTTGACAGTGCTGATTCCCAAACAAAAAAGAAGGCACACTGTAAAATGATGGCCTTTCATCCAAGTTCTTCCGAGTGTGTGTGTGAAAAACTGGAGAAGAATCCGAGGCGGTCTCTGCGGTGTTCTAGCAAACACGAGCAGTGGTCGGCAGAAGTGTGAGAATTCCATGCGCCAATGCTGAAATGATATCGATCGCGCTTCCCCGGGGCCGGCTGCATACACGCACGCACACAGCCAGATATTGACACGAGCCCGACTGAACCAGGCCCAGGAGCTTTTGGATCGCCCCCCCCACCCACTCCCCCACTACTACCACCAACACCCCCCTTACTCTCACAGTAGCGCATTTCAAACAACGTGACCCCAAGCACTAGCCCACATCTCACCCTCCACTTCATTATCGCTTCAACACACACACACACACACACACACACACACACACACACACACACACACACACACACACACACACACACACACACACACACACACCTGTCTGTCTCTGCCCCCCCTCATAAACACACACACACTGAACACTTTGCTGGCTGCTCTAATCTGCCAGCCTAATCTTAACTCTATTACAGATGCCTTAACTTGCCCTGTTTCAAGGATAAATGTACCAGTGACATCAAACACACTGCCCTCTACCTCCGCCACACACACACACACACACACACACACACTAGTCGGTTGGCATGCTCTAATAGAACAATGACACTAACCTACTCTTGTTCCATTAACTCAAAACATGCCCGTACACACACACAGACAACAAACAGGGGGAGCAGCAAGCACATTCACAAACGTGCAAAGACACAACAGAACACTTCAAAAACAAAAATGCCTCAAGAAATATCAGCACATTTACACTTGTTTGAAACATACCAACCCACGCTGTATCATGCATGCCTTCAGCAATAGCAGTGTGGAATTTGGCAGCTTGTTTGACGTTAACCGTATGCTGTTTTAAGATGTATGACTGTATGCCATAGACCACACACACACACACACACACACACAGAAAAGCAAAGAGAACAACCACAGTACATTGTAACCAATAATATTTAATGATCTCTGCATGAGGCCCTACACCCCCCCACAGTACAGATACAGCAGCCCTTCCTCAAGAGCCCAAAATCATCAATTAAAACATACCTAAATAAATATATGTGTATGCTCAGGTATGGGTCTGTGTGTACTGCTTGAGTGTGTGTGTGTGTGTGTGTCTGTGTATATTTGTAAGTCAAGTAACGTATTGTAAGTAAAAGACCAAGATATATACTTATATATATTTATATAAAAAACTAGATTCATCTCCATTAAAAAAAATTGGTTAAATTTCAACCTAATTTTTTTAAAATTCCAATACAGCTTGGGCCATCAGTTAGTCTCCACTAAAATAATAAAAAATACTTTTAAGACTTTGAGAGAGGAAAATCAAAGAGAAGAGCACTATTATTACTACTCAACAAACTTCTGGGGTAAAACTGTGCCACCCAGTGGTCATATTCAGCTTTGGTCAAGGTGAGAAGAGGGGTGCAGGAACAGGGCGAGAGGTGGGTGGGGAGCATTATTAAAGGACGACCAGCAGCATGGTTCCACTAAACACTGGCTAACCAGCAGCCTGAACTGCAGGGAGAGCCAACAGGTCCTGGGCAAACTCGTCCGGAAACACTTGAAAACCTCAGGCTGAACTACTCATGTGAGGAGGGGAAATTCACTAAGCTCAAATACATACAAAAATTGTATTTCTTTTGATGAAACATTTATGCATTGCTTGAATGTGTCTCTTTGTGTGTATGTTTGTGTGTGAGTGTGTGAGTGTGAGTGTGTGTGTGTGTGTGTGAGTGTGTGTGCAGCGGGGTGTAGGGCGTACAACAGAGTCTGTCCCCAGTTGCTGAGATTCGGTCCATTTTTCAGTCTCCTTTCTTATGTCTCATTTACAGAGACAGGATACCCTAGCGTGGCCATATAATCTCTTGCACTCTTTTCTTTCTCTATGCATCCATCCATCTTTCCCTCCTTCCTTCCTTCCCTCCCTCCCTCTCTCCCTCCCTCTTCCCCCAGCACTCCACAGGAGCAGAGTGAAGCAGTTGCTGACCACCCCTCCCAACCTGCTCCTGATTAACAGAGACAGGAGCAGAGGAGATGGAAGAGGCCTGGTCAGCCACCTGACGTCCCTTTTCCCTTCCTTCTTCAGTCCTCTCCCTACTATCCCTCAATCTTTCTCTCTCTTTCTCTCTCTCTCTCTCTCTTTCTCTCTCTCCCTTTCAGCTGTGGTCCTCAACCCAGGACAGCACAGAGAAGAAGCGGGGGTGATCAGAGTGCCAATCACCGCCCACCTTCTTGAACCAATCAGAAAACACAAAAAGGAGCGGAGGGCGGGTTCAATTTGAAGCGCTGCTGTTGGAGGAGCTGCTCGTGGAGGGTAGAGCCGTCCCGGAGTTCCCCGTGCTGGCTACCGACTTGCGGATGTGGGGCAGGAGGAAAGGGTCGCAGGCCAGCTGGTGAACGTCGATGCGGTCCTCCTTGCGGTAAACGAGACAGCGGCGGATGAAAGCCTGCCGGAAGTACGGTTGGAAACAAGAGGATGAAGACCAAGATCACCCACAGAACCACCACATACATTGGGTGGCCATACAGAATCACACAAACCCAAATGTTGTTTTAACACAAGTCAAGAAATTCATTTGCCTGATGCATCAGCCGCTTTTTTTAAGTATTGGCATTTGTTCGGTCCACAGTGGGCGGATACTTTCTGCTTCAACCAATCGTTACTGCTTGGTAAATTAGGCTTTTACAAAAGCCCGTAGGAAGTAGGCCAATAACGTCTTCCCCCTTGATAAAATTCGTCAAGCATTCTTCTTGTTCTGGCTTTAAATCCTCAATTTCGGGTCTCTGCCAACACAGAATGTATAGCTTGGTCTACATCCATCTCACCAGCTTCAAACAGTGCTGTTGAACTACAACTAGAAGCTTGAACGCTCAATTTCAGCGACATTGTTTTCCCTTTGTTCACTGATTGGCCCGTACGCATTCAGACACGGACGGAACAGAAGCTTATGTTCATGCTCCCTGACTGGTTGCTGGAGGTAAATGAAATTGAGTGGAAGCACTTGGTGGCACTAGCCTGGCTAGAAATGAATGTCAACACAATGCTAATACTTCGGCAACTTTCAAATCCCTCATTACCACAAAGAAATGCCAGCACAACACTTATGCATTTGTAAATGTCAAATCCCTCTTCACCATAGATTAAAAAAGCAACAAAACCCAAACACTACTTATTCAGGTTTTAGCCCCATGAAAGTGTTTGACGAATCTAAGATGTTATCATTGCAAGCAAAGCTGTTTTGGACAGAGTGGATGCTTAAAGAACGAGGCTAAAGTCTGTCAAGGAGAAAAGGCCGAAGACATGAGGCACCCACCTTGGCCTCTGGAGAAACGCCTGGTTTGGGCGGGAACTGCACTTCCGTGGCCTTCAGAATGGTGTTCTCCTGCAGGATATCCTGCTGAGACTGGTTGTGACCAAACGGCTGCAGAGGGAAGGGCAGGGGGAAAAAACACTATTACAGTACTCAATTTGAGAGCACACATTTCAAGGCTATGAGTCCAACACCGGAAGAGTTAGGTAATGATTAAAACCTCAATCAACATGGCAGCAAATCACACGAAAGCCACACAGCCTTATTATTGCTACAAATACCGGTTGTAATGGATGCTTCATAGGTTGACAACAGAAACCAGCCAACATGAAACATTAGTGCTTTGGTAAAGCTAAAATGCAGCGTCCACTTTTACCCTCATCTGTAACAACTGTATGTAAGGTGGAGATATACAAAAAAAGGTATTTTACTGTATCGTATTTTGAGATGTCCCTTTTCTAAACACACAACAATGGGAGAGGTATATGTAAATGTTAACATACCTTTTTCCCATAGAGGCACTGGTAGAATATGACACCAACCGACCAGACATCAACCTTGTTAGAAATTTTGGGCGGCTCCTTTCCCACCACAAAACACTCTGGAGGCAGGTACCTGGGGGAGAGGGAGAGGGCGATGGGGGATAGGGGAAGGGACAGAGAGAGGGTATTCACTCATGACTTTTCCCTTTCTTTCCATACTGTTCAGTCATACAGCCCTAACACATCCCACATTGACCAAATGTATCAAGTCAGGATCCTGTCGTAGCAGATCCTGAGGAGCCTCTGTGGCTCTGAGTGGGTAACCCCACAGGTGTCAGTAGTTCAGGTGTAAATGGAGTACAACCACACGTTTCTGTAGGTGTAAGTGGGGTAGGTAACTCCACAGGTGTCAGTAGTTCAGGTGTTCATGGAGTAACCCCACATGTGTCAGTAGTTCAGGTGTTCATGGAGTAACCACACATGTTTCTGTAGGTATGAATGGAGTAACTCCACAGGGGTCTGCAGGTGTGAGTGAGGTAGGTAACCCTACAGGTGTCTGCAGGTGTGAGTGGGGTAGGTAACCCTACAGGTGTCAGTAGGTGTGAGTGAGGTAGGTAACCCTACAGGTGTCAGTAGGTGTGAGTGGGGTAGGTAACCCTACAGGTGTCAGTAGGTGTGAGTGGGGTAGGTAACCCTACAGGTGTCAGTAGGTGTGAGTGGGGTAGGTAACCCTACAGGTGTCAGTAGGTGTGAGTGGGGTAGGTAACCCTACAGGTGTCAGTAGGTGTGAGTGGGGTAGGTAACCCTACAGGTGTCAGTAGGTGTGAGTGGGGTAGGTAACCCTACGTGTTTCAGTAGTTCAGGTGTGAATGGAGTAACCCCAGGTGTCTGTAGGAGCGAGTGGGTTAGCCAACAGGTGTTAGTAGTATAGGTGTTAGTGGAGTAACCCCACAGGTGTCAGTAATTCAGGTGTTCATGGAGTGACCACACAGGTGTCAGTATTCCAAATGTGAGTGGAGTAACCACACAGGTGTCAATAGTTCAGGTGTTCATGGAGTAACCACACAGGTGTCAGTAGTTCAGGTGTTCATGGAGTAACCCCACAGGTGTCAGTAGTCCAGGTGTGAGTGGAATATCCAACAAATGTCAGTAGTTCAGGTGTTCATGAAGTAACCACACAGGTGTCAGTATTCCAAATGTGAGTGGAGTAACCACACAGGTGTCAGTAGTTCAGATGTCATGGAGTAACCCCACAGGTGTCAGTAGTTTAGGTGTTCATGGAGTAACCCCACAGGTGTCAGTAGCTAAGGTGTTCATGGAGTAACCACACAGGTGTCAGCATGTTTGCTCACCAATAGGTGCCGGCTCCCTGTGATGTCAGCTCCATGCCATCAACGCCATAGTTGTCGTCATCCATGATCTTCGAGAGGCCAAAGTCGGTGATCTTAATCTCTCCGCAGGCTGTTCCATTCACCAGAAGGATGTTGCCTACAAAAACACACAACCATAAGAGTCATGAACCAGGCTTACCAACTTATTAAGGCGTATTTTAGCCATTCCAAAAAGAAATCCTCAGTTGATAACACCTGAAATGGTCATTAGTCTTTGAAGTCTAAAATGGTCCCTAGTGGGCATCTTGTTAAATCAAATTACTAAATGTGCCTAAATAATGCAAATTAAGATGAATGAGAACTGGACTAGTGAGTCTGAGGACTCTATTTTCACGATCATATGAGCATTGTCTGGAGTCTGTTGCGCAAGTTGCTTTGGGGGTGGTCCCGAGCGAATCTGGTATTTTGACAACAGGAAAAGTGAACATTGTGCCTGGCGCATGGTTTATATAAGGGTTGGTCTTAGGTTACTTAATTAATCATAGGTGTGTTTGGGATGTAACATGCAATAAACCAATCAGAGTTGATACTCTTATTCCCTTCAAAAGCCAGCTGCGCTTCGCCCATGGTCTGTTGCTATTACGATGACGGATTTGCCTGGACGTCAAGAGCGTTTTAATTTGGAGGAGATTAATCTGCTCGTGAGCAGCTAATCTTAGGGGATGGAAGAATGCATTCGTTATTTTTCTTTAGGTCTGTTTTTTCACTTACTTGTGTGAAACATGTAATTTCCCTTTGGTTATGAACAATGTGTGTATGTTTCTTTTTTTAAATAAACAAATTGTTCAATAAATGTGTATTATTGTGAAATATTTGCCAGTGTTTGGGTCTTTGTGCTTCGTAAACGATTACATTAGGCTACTGAAAAGATCTAAGTTGTATGCAACTGGACATCTTTTTGGAGCTTGAAGACGATTCAATTCACACACTGTTGTTGGCATGATGTATGTGTCACTAACCATGCTGTTAGTGGACATGCATCACCCCCTAACAGGCACTCATTGCGCCAGACCACAACTCTTCTTTTTGCTGACACGCCCGCGAGGGCACAGTGTCATCTCCTATCTAGACGACGTGAATTTCTGCTGAAAAAAAAAACAAACAATGCACTTGCACAGAATAGTAATGACAGCATGTGCATGTTGCGAATGCACAGTGCGCCGCGACATGATGGGGCCCTGAGACTTGAAGTGCTCTATGACACCACTATGAAGCATGTAGAGAACTGGCTGATATACACTGGTGTTTCAAATTCATATTTTTATTAATAAATGACATTCTGCTTTAAAGGAGAGCCTTGTCTGCTACTTGCGGATAATGTGTTGTAAATCATCAATTACGTAATTTATTACATAATCAATTGATATGCAAGCACCTGCAAATTAATTTAGTTTGAGTCCCGAATCAAATCCTACATAAGAAACAGAAAACAGGAGCAGATGGCACTGCGTCAGCCATTCTGGAGCCAATCTTTGGGCGCAAATGTCTCATAGCATAAAGCACACACAGAGAAAGAGAAACGTAAACAGAGCAAAGACGGGACCCAGTGGCCGCCACCGCTTGGATCATTAGCCGTGTTTACTCCTCGCCGGGTCGCCCGAGACGAAACAGATGTTGTGCCAGGCCGACTTGGTGCGGTTGCTGCTCGCCCGCCATGTGTACGCCGCCGCTGCCACTGCCACCAGCGGGCACAGCCCTCCACCACCGAAGCAGCAACACTGGGGCACAGACGCACGCTTGGACTACCGCCAGCCAGGGGCCACGTAACGGGACGCGACACTACTGGGATGTAATGGGATGCGACACTACTGGGATATAATGGGACGCGACACTACTGGGATGTAATGGGATGCGACACTACTGGGATGTAATGGGATGCGACACTACTGGGATGTAATGGGATGCGACACTACTGGGATGTAACGGGATGCGACACTACTGGGATGTAACGGGATGCGACACTACTGGGATGTAACGGGACGCGATACTACTGGGATGTAATGGGATGCGACACTACTGGGATGTAATGGGACGCGATACTACTGGGATGTAATGGGACGCGATACTACCGAGGACGAATGCGTGAGATAAAAGGGTATGGATAACAGGGTTCAGGCAGACGTTGCGAGAGAGCTACGGTGCTGGCCACAAAGTCCGACAGGTGTTTGCATACATGCCTTATGTATGAGGTGCCAGAGCGTTTTCCTTATTCAGATCTTGCCAAGACTCCCTCGTTCACAGGGGTTTCGTTAACAAAGCAGCACCTCCCCTCGGACATCAGCAATGCATCTAACACAACTTGGATTCATTAGAGCTTCCCCGGGTGCTTCATGAATAAAATGAATATTCAACCATCTTACACACACACAGACACACACAGACACACACAGACACACACAGACACACACACAATCTGTGGTTTTTAGTGCAGAATTGCACAAGCTGCTACCAGCACTGAGTGTAATGGCCTGTGATCCTGGGGGCAGCTGCATTTACATTCATTTGACAAACAGCGTCACCTGTTGCTCAGCAACCCTTGCCACCTCCAGGCCGTCAGAGGGATCGTGGGTGGCTTTTGAAAAGTGTGCCCCGCAGCGCCAAAAGAATTCTAAACGCAAAACAGCCCAGCTGGGGCGTAGGTGACATGAGGTGCCATCGCAACATGACATGACAGGACACGACACGACACGGCGAGGGAGAGCGGCTCACCTGGCTTCAGGTCGTAGTGGATGATGGGCGGCCGGATCTCGTTCAGGTACTTGAGCGCGTTGACCACCTGCATGATGATGGAGCGGCCCTCCTTCTCTGACATCAGCTTGTGCTGCTTCAGGTAGAAGTCCAGGTCGTTCCCCTCGCAGAACTCCAGCACCGTGCAGAACCTGTAAACGAGAGCCGTAACACACACACACCAATTCCAGTACTGGGATTAAACAGTAGCCATCAAACTAGTTTTAACATTCATATTAGTTTCCAAAGCTAGTTGGCAAAAAACACACGTGGAAATATCTGACTTGCAGAAAGAAGCAAGAAATGGGCTGACTCACGAGTCTGTATCCAAGGAGAAGTAATCGTAGAGTTTGACTATTCGGGGGTGGTCCAGTTCCTTGTGAATTCGGTATTCTCGACAGGCATGTCTGTGGGGGAAGAGAACACAGTGTAAGACGATTCAGAGCATTTTAATGTTAGATTTTCACAAAAGACTGCTGAAGAGGCGTTCCCTTCCTGCTAGACACAGCATTCCCATCTCTTTCTAGCCATCTTATACACAGACTTATCTGAGACCTTACAAATGCTGTGGTACATCAGGCGTAACTGTACGTACAGATCAGAAGCGACCAAAGCGAACAGGTCGCCAAGGTTGCTGAAGAAGCTGTGCTGTTGAATCCGCCTTGTTCGCTTTGTTCACTCAACGAATCATTTGGAATGTTGGATTTAGTCAACGAACTTTGGATTCAGCTCAGTAATTAACGGACGTTGGTAAATCTATGTATTCTGGTTGGGTTTCGCCAAACCGCGTCATAGCTCATTACCATAAAGTTAACTGACTTTTAACTTCTTTTTCACTCTGGTTCGCTTTGCTGCCGGCAAATTCGCTCTGGTCACCCAATTCGCCAACTCTCCATAGAGAAATAATGACTTCCGTCGCTCCGGTCGCTTCTGATGTGAACACGCAGTAAGGGATCAGGCAGCCATCCAGGGCTATCTGTTAACTCAGTGAGGGCTGGTGTGTAACGCATTTCAGACACCTGTTTCAATGTTCCAGCACTATGGCAGCATATGGTGCCCTTCAGCATATTCTCAGTGACACGATAAGTCTGCCTTGGGATTACATTTCCATTTCATGACAGCACAGCACAGCACACCCATTATGTGACATGACCTGCTGCCATTAGCTTCACTGCAGCTTTAAGTGTAGTAGCCTGCAATGTGAAATCGGGCACCTACGTATATTGTGCTCAGTGTCTTTCTGGAAACTCTGATTAAAATTGAGGCACAATAGACATCCCAGCCCCCCTCACAGGTCAACTGGCAGCAATTTGCGCCAGTTCCCTCCATGACACTGATGTTTCAGACTGGCCAGAGAATTGTGCACAGCACGCTGAACGCCTTCTCTTGATGGAGGCACAAATCAGCCTAGAGAGGAAGTCTCTGTGGTTTGCTGATGTGGATGCTCGTGTAACAATGAGGTTTGCGAAACTAAACTTAAGCCTTTAGACTAAACAAACTCTGGGTCTGGCCCACTCACTTGTGGTAGTTCTCCTTCTTCTCATCTCTCCAATTCTTGTTGAGCTGGTGGATTTTCACGGCAACGTACCTCTGCTCTGTGAGGTCAAAAGCCTGTGAGGGGGAGGGAGAGAGAAGAGCGAGAAAGAGGATGTGTGTGTGAGGGAGGGAGGGGGGGAGAGGGTGAGAGGCAGAGTGAGAGGAAGCATGTGAGTTTGTGTGTGTGTGTGAGAGAGCGAGAGAAGTGAAATTGGATGATGAGGTTCAAATGAAGAACAGCTGGCATACTTTTGGCTACTAAAGCTCTCCGCTAACCCCTGCAGTGCCTGATGTGGACTCCTGGTCTCATGAGACACGTCTATAGCCTAAACTGGATATCTGCCTCCATGTCATCAACTCTGGCCGTACCCACAATGCACTTCTCAGCTGACAGCTGCAGTTACAGAATAAACAAAACTACCGAACATGACATCTTACAAGAGAATAGCTCAGCTCTGACCAAGAGCACAGTTTCTGAGAGCCACCAGTGCTGGAGTCACATTATACATGCCACAAATTAAAGCACAAGATGTGAAAAATAAACTCTGAATTAAAGGAGAACTTCGGTGTAAAATGAATTTAATGGTTTAAAAATAGCGTAGCCGTCATGCTTCGTCTAAGGGCACCTACCACTTCCATTGTTAGCCTTCTGGGACAAACGATAAAAAAAAATAGTTAAACTCTGAATGCAACAGGCTAAATCAAATTTGCTCCTCCGTACACATACCAACTCGGTATGATGTTTTAACATGCCAATTTTCATTTTACACCGAAGTTCTCCTTTAACCCTAAACTACAGACTTGCCGGACTGATATCCTACTTGCAACACAGAGAACAGGCACAACTAAGTAATCAAACCACACTAATGCACCCTGTAAGTGAAAGAACTGATTTGTCAGGTTCACTGAAGCCAAGAGGTGCACCAATGGCTGTACTGATGGATGCTGTAACCCCACACCCACAGAATGGCGTGTGTAGTGATGAATTTGGTGGGGTTAACAGGCACAGCTAAACCCCCACTGTCATAGCAGCAGACCCTGGCTTGCTTCAGCACAGAGGAGTGGATCTGCCCTCTAATTCCTTCATGACACAGCACATTTGTCTTCGCCTGTTCTCCCAGCTCAGAGAAACAGAGAGAGGGGGGTAAAGAGAGAAAGAGTGAGCAAGACAGAGAGAGAGACAGAGAGAGAGAGAGAGAGAGAGAGAGAGAGAGAGAGAGAGAGAGAGAGAGAGAGAGAGAGAGGGAGCAAGAGAGAAAGCGAGACACAGAGCGAGAGAGGCAGAGAGAGAGAGGCAGAGAGAGAGAAAGGCAGAGACAGACAGACAGAGAGGACACAGCCATGCCTGAGGATAACACATCTAGCCATCTCTGCAGCTGGCCTAATGAGGGGAGTACATCCTCTCTGCTGCAGTACCTTGTAGACTTCACTGAAGCCTCCTCGACCCAGTAGGTGCAAGAGCAAGTAGCGGTCGTTCAACGTGGGGTGGTCTTTAAACCTAGGGGTAATGAGGAAGGAGGAGAAGGAGGAAAAAACAAATTTAACGTAAAATCTCCAGCTAGTTCAACTTTAAAGCAACACTAAGTAGTTTTTTCAACCTCAAAATAATGTTTCCAAAATCATATCAGTGGTTCATCTATTTGTAACTGGGTGAAAGGCACTTCTGACTTTGCTTTGCCGCCCTCCTTGGGCTATAACGGCACTAAGGAAGTTTGGAGGTGCGGGCTGTCCGAATGAAAGACAATTCCACTTCTGGCAAGTAATTAGTGTTGCTTTAAGGCAATAACATAATTGAGCAGATTTAAAAGACTGTGTGAGAGTGGTGTTGGGCAGGAAAGAGGGCTCACTGGGAATTGTCTTCATTGTGGATTCGTTTCAGCTCTCGGATGTGCAGGTTTCGTACGCGCTCCAACCGCTCCAGCTCGGCTTGTATCTCGGCCTCTTCCTGCGGGCGGCACAGAAGACAAACACTCTTCTTCACACTCCTCGCTTCACGCCCTGGCATGCTTTAAGCAAGTTAAGGTTAACCGCATAGACGTTAAGAGCTTACACCACCCTTACCTTCTTTAAGTGGCCGAGTCGCAGTTTGAAGATCTCCTCCTGCTCGTGATACTCCGCTAGTGACAACCTGAAAATACACACAAAAACATTAAGGGAGGACTACATGTCAGGTGATTGATAATAAGTGTAAGAATAAACCAATAGAAGGCTTTATTTTTCTTACAAGATTTTTACATGTCCATGCACAAGTGACAGCCACAGGACCTGTACTTTCTCTTGACAAAATGTCAAGTGTGTTGTGACTTGCACTGACTTCAGTGTCCCTGAACATAAGCTGGGGATATTCTACAGCGTTTTCTGAATCCCCATAGGCCTCCTCCTCTTCCCAATACTGTATGCCCTTGCAACCATCCTCCATCCATCACCCACCCTACATCCCCCTGCCACCCTATCCCAGCACCACACTTCCCTCCCCT
Organism: Coilia nasus; assembly: GCA_027475355.1. NCBI lineage: Eukaryota > Metazoa > Chordata > Actinopteri > Clupeiformes > Engraulidae > Coilia > Coilia nasus. Next base: position 30,507,799 of record CM050216.1, read on the forward strand.
CCCATTCCCAGCCCTCCCCTCCCATCCCAGCCCCCCCTCCCATCCCAGCGTACATCTCGTTCTCGGCGCCGTTGCTCTTGCTCTTGCGCTTGTTGGGCTCCAGGCTGGGGGGCGGGGTCTGGGAGACGCTAGGTGGTTTCCTCTTGGCCAGCTGCTTCCTCTGCCTCTCAATGTCCTCCCTCTGAGAGTTCACCCGCTCCTGCTGCCTGCACACACACACACACACACACACACACACACACACACACACACACACACACATGTATGTAAGCAAAACTATACAAGTACAGGCTGCGTTTCAGTACTGTAAAACACAGACCTAAGGAAAATATGAGATTCCATGGCACACATTTGTGCGCATACCAGTGATTAAGAGGACACAGACAGAGAGAGAGAGAGACAGAGAGACAGAGAGAGACAGACAGACACAAAGTGGTGGCGGCAGATGGAGCTAGATTTTGCAAGTTATGGAGGGAGAAACCTACTTGACGAGGTTCTGGAAGGCGTAGCCGTCAGTCCACTGCTCGGTGAAGGAAGCGCCGTGTCTGACAGTGGTGAAGTGACCCAAACGCAGCCGGTCCTGCATGCTCTTCTCTCGACACGCTATCTTCTCCTGCTTAGACTGGATGCACACACGTGATTATATTAATTACATTAATTTAAGCCGAGCATGTGTTGATGTGTTTGAAATGAATACCCTTCACCCCCTACAGCTGTCTGTGGGTCTCACCTTCTCGATGAGCAGCTTCTTGCTCATGGTTACACACTTGTTCAGACGTTCTTTGCAACGCTCCAGCATCCTCTGCTGCTCGTCAATCTGTCTCCTCAAATCACAGTTTACCTGAAGCACACACACACACGCCAATATTACAAGAGACAGAAAGTGAATCCTTATCCATAAATAAATGAGAGATAACTGTAGACGGCAAGTCCATTCCCATCTGGGGTGCTGTCTATCTGCGAGGGATGCTGACCGATTAATAAAAACAATAGCAACACACACACACACACAACCACAAGAAACGGTTTCAGTTCGCAAAGCCTGCTCTGTTTTGAACAGAGATCAGCTCAGGCCTGACCCCCACCCTCCCGGGGCTCCCCATGCCTGACCCTGAGCAGGTCGTCGATGCGCCCCTCCTTCTTCTCCAGGTCTGAGCTCTTGCTGCTCTCCAGGGCGGCCAGCTTCTCCATGGTCAGGTCAGACTGGGGTGGGGTGGGTGGGGGAGTAGTGTGGGCGGAGGAAATGGATGCGGGAGGAGAAGGGGAAAGACAGCGAGAGAGAGAGGGGAATGGCAAAGTGAGGTAAACACAGTAACAACAGACAAGGCAGGCTCTTGTAAATGATACTTCTATAATACTTTTATATTTCTTATACTCAAAATGCCAGACATGAAGCACTTGGCTGTTCAGTGCCAACTGGTCTGGCGTCAGGATTTGTGTGAAATTTAGTTGTTCAACTTAGACTGTGTGTGTGTGTGTGTGTGTGTGTGTGTGTGTGTGTGTGTGTGTGTTACCTGGGTTGTTCTGTGCTGACAGTGGGTGCTTATGGATTTCTGTGAACAGAAGGAGTGCTCTGTGTTTGCTGAACCTAACGATGATGGACTGCCCTGCTGCACCTGTAAGGCATGTATGCACGAACACAAACACAAACAAAATAACACATTCGATGACAAAAAATAAAAAAATAAATGAATCACATCACATGCTCAACACTGCTGATGGATCAGAAACCATAAGCAAAAATCCAACCTCAACAAGCTCTAAGACTGCACTGACTCAGTAAAAGGTCGCACAGTAAGACGAGTGCAAAGCAAAGCAGCAGTGACTGGGAGAAAGAGCACAGGCACTCACAGCTGCCGGAGGGTTGGAGAGCGAGTGCTGCGGGGAGGATCGAACCACGGGGGGAATACACCGAGCTGGGCTGGTACCGGTCCCACTGCCACCTGCAAACTGGGACACAACAAGGAGAGCAGAGATATGACAAAGACTCTGCGGCTAAACCCTCACACACCCACACACACTTATGGATGCTTCAGCAGCAAGCAAGCAAGCATGGATTTGGGGTTGTCCCAAAACAGCGATGTTTCAATAGAGTGCCTAAGTTGCGCCCCTTGGGACCTAAGATCAGAGAAATAATGAATGGGAGTCAATGGAGAGATAAAAGTTATTTTTTGGTCCACTTTGCCTTATTACATGGATTTCACATATGATGATTGTGAATTTGAATGATGACTTTTTACACAGAGAAAGCACTGTTTTTCCACAGACAGCAGAAGTTACGGTAGGTTTTGTGTTTGTTGTCTACAAATGCTCATGTCACGTAATATACGTCACTAAGGCTAGTCGTGTTGTGTAGCTAACGTGAAGGACCAGAAAATAACTCTCTCTCTCTCCACTGACTCCAATTGATTATTTTTCTGATCTTAGGTCCCACGGGATCTACCGGAAGGGGCGTGATTTAGGCACTCTATAGCTGCAGGAGCGTCAAATTCTTTCATTTGCAAACACTAACAGCACAAGCAGTGTTTTCAACCTCACAACATTGTTATCAGAGTATAGACTGCATGGTTTCACGGCAGAGCTCGTTTTTCACCGCAGTCAATAAACAAACATAACACCTCAGGCATGTACACGAGCCTCATGAGAGCTAGGTGCAAAAGCATGTAAATAGACATGTGAACAGCCTGAGGGAGCAAGTTAAAAAGTAGAGGCATTCTGGCCATCGCCATTTATAGTCATTTAATTTAACATTTCCCACACATCTGTCAAATGCCCGTCATGTTTTATTATTTTATTTCCACCAAAGTCTAGTGCTTTCTGGCACAACTTTAGTCCATGGGTAAAAAATACTGCTTTAAGGACACCGTGAATTCTCACCTCAAAATAATCACTAATCTTGAGCCCCCGTGTGCCTTTTCCTGCAAGAAAAAAAAAAAAGACAGACACACACACATACAATAAAAAACGGCTCCTCTGGCACGCAAGTAGGATCTCGAGCATCAAAAAACCCCATGTCAAAATCCTTGCCTTGGTTGTCAAACATGTCTCCTTTCCTCTTCCGCGTTCTCTGATCATTTGCCTTCTTTTCCGGAGTCTGAGAAGAAAGACAGACAGAGGACGTAGGGCGTGAGGATCTACGAACTTCTCTCGCTCCACTATGCGTCCCATAGCGAACGGCAGTTTCAGCAATGCACCAGCAAAAACCACCTTCATTAAAAAACAATGACCTCTGAGAGACATGGACAAAAGGCTCTTTACTTATCATATATGTGTGTGTAAGTGTGCATGTGTGACAGTATGGTTGGTTTCTGTGGGTAAGGGGGGAGGGCAGTGCACACTAACCTCCAGCTCTTTATCACTCAGAGAGCCGACACTGCAGAGACTCTGATTGGATGACTCATTATGTCCCGAGCCCTGAGGAATGGAAGGAGGAGCAAAGAGATGGAAACAATGAGCAGAAAAATAACATCATTACCCTATTAAATACTTCTGCAGCAGACCACACCTACTATTCCCCATGCCCATAGTGACTTGACCTATGAATTACTTCAGCCCGTGCAAATCAATTTCCATATTTATTCATCCTCTTTTGCTGTTCTTCTGTTTGTCATAATGTCACTGATACTGAACCTGGCACCTAGGCTGTCAGGGTCAAAGCATTCCCATGGAAGCACTCCCATATAGAAGCTTTCCCATAGCTTGTGGCACAGCTCAACTGCTAACGACAAACAAGTTCCATGCTAAATGTCAAACAGTTGGCTACAAAACCCTGACAGACATATTGACTATTTGCTCAAAGAAGGCTTACACCAACACAGGCCACATAAATAGACAGATAGCCAAAAACATAGAAAGAAAGACAGAGGCAGAGAGAGGGGTAGGAGAGGAGGATGGATGAGAGATTAGGGGACGTCCGATTATATGCTGGTGTTTCAGCGCGATGCCCTAAACCGCATTAAGTGAATAAGGAGAGGGCGAAAAGGGGAATGACTTATTGTAGGAATTATTGTAGATGAGTAGCTACATTTCCTCACCCTGGCAACTCCAACCCCAGTGAACCGAGCCTCTAGCAGTTCCTGACGTCGTGGGTCAAGGCTATGCAGTTCCTCCATCATGGCTTGGGAGACACAAATCAAACACCATAGGTTAGACTCAAATGGCAAGTCACAGGTAAGGTGAAAGATTGGTAGCAACATCACAACAATTCATGTGCATCTATGTGTATTTGTGTGTGTGTCAGTGTGTGTATGTGACATGGTGACTCATGAATCTCTTGTGCATGTTTCCAGAATATTCCTAGGGTTCATGACTCAACCTCACCTCTCACACTCATGTCTGTCCCTCTGTGCTGGTGCTAAGCTACACAATAATGAGACAAAATCTAGACAGATACCATCGTAGATGTACTGCTCACGCCAGAGTTTATTATGATCACCTATTACACAATGAATAGAATATTCCATCAGCGACACCGGGTGCATAAAATGTACTTAGTTAAATCAGACAACATGGGAGTCGGCAGGATTTCATGACCCATTGTTTTAGGAACACTGATTTAGGCAACCCCATAAATTAGTTTTTCGGACGTGAAATTCCTTTCGTAAAACTACTTAGCCAGTTACTGATTAAACTGGGGTCGGCACTGAAGAAACGTCATACTCGTGTTAGGTTTCCACACAAAAATGCATAACTTGGTCTACTCAACACATTAAATATGATAAGTTATCCATACACTTACCAGTTTAGATGCAGTTTGTAATATCTGAGTATGACTCTAATAAGCAAACAGTGTACGTCTAAAGAAATCCTACTGAGTCATCTACTGGACCTTTGGGCAAAGTTACCATATAATGTGGGGCTAGCCAGTTAACTAGTTATCTAAGGAGTGCCTCTTCTAATTTACCCTGGCTACCTAACCTTTGTACACTGCATCCAAGTTAGCACCAAGTATCATAAACCTCTCATTTTCTACCTGCCCGAATCCCAAAACCGTCCTTGTTCTCTTTACAACACTAGTCACGATTTGTTTGCCGTCTCGTCAAACAAAGGTAATATTCATGTCAAGTGACATGCTCAAGCTATGGGTAAGCGTTACATGTTATCTGGCTGACACCAGCTAACTCGCTGACTAGCTCACTAACCAAACTAGGGTAAGGCGCTAGCAATAGTTAGCAAACTAGCTGACAGCATCATCTTGTTTCTTCAATACATTAGTTACAATTAAACAACAAAACACTGGTATCACACTTCATCCACGCACAACACAAACAGGGCAACATTATACCTGCGGCAAATGGTCTTTTTCCGCAAGGACCTTTGGTTTATCCTCGATAGTTCTTCCCTCGTCTCCCGTCTCACCGTTCCTTGGCTACCCCCACATTCCCAGACAAGGCCTCATCCGAATCCTCGTCCCTCGCCTACAAAGAGACACCCGATCGAGGAAGTGGTGCGCCAGCTCAGAGATCCACAGACGAGCGGAGGCTTACAAACCTCCGGGGCCTATGAGAAAGTTATGTCCCGAACCCGCCTCAGCAGAGCTTTACCCAGCTCAGATTCCCGAGGGGTTTGAGGTTTCTTACTCTCTTTCCTTAGACAGCCATTGCATTTTGCCGTCGATCACGCCAGACAATGAACATCACCTGTGTCTGCATCTCTAGTTCATGTATCAAGGCTCCGACAAGGATATTTTTGTCATGTTCTTCCCATCTGATGCCGAACTCGGTCCATCCAGCGAATTGCTCATTTAACTTGCAGACTGCGGTTCCGACAAGCTCACCTCTTGCGCATCAGTCAGTGGTCTACTTGGGAAGTGATCCCGTTTGAATCAGTTCAGTTTAATCCGGATCGATTCGGTTCGGTTCTCATGATATATTTTTTTGCAATGTAAACAATAATCTGAAAATCTCATTTTTTCTCGCAAGATTTTCTTCCCGACCACGCCCCACTTACAAACTATTAACCTCAATGAAATTGAAAAGGTAGCCACTTCCAGTCACCTACATGAGTGGGGAAAGGAAACCACTATTCATTTCAATTGGGTGTCATACAGGTATGTTGTAATTAGTGTATGAAATCATAGGCAAGACAAATCAAAATCACCAATAATGTAACACTCTTTTATCCCAAGGTCATGATATCTGATATGATGTCAGCTTCCATGATAGGCTTCTTGTTTTTCCCATAAGATGAAAGTTAAATTATGTTATTGATATGATGACTGACTTACACAGACCCAATTTACACTTGGTTTATAAATGGTGGTTGAATCACAAGTGGACAGAGTTAAGTGTTAATGACCATCATGACATATTATGATCCAGTCACTGAGAACACTTGGCTAAACCTACACATACACATCTAAGAAGAAGAAAAAAATCCAAATGTAATAATGACATTTTTTAATTGCAAAGATACAAATGCATTTCTTCAAAAAGCAATTTTGAGTAAAAGTGAAACACGATCGCCAAATGTAAACAGCTGAATGAAAGGCCTAAGAAGTCCTTAATTCTCCATGCTGCTAAATGAGCTTTTTGCATCTCAGTACCTCCATTCGCCCTGTTTGCACTGAAGTCCTGGCAACCCATACTGAAGTCTCTTTAAATAAGAGGTAACACATGTACACGCACACACATGTGCAATGCATATGAGTGTCTCTCCAAATTGGACAATGTCCATCTCTAAAATATTTTGGTTGATGTTGAAACTGGTTTAAAATGCTTTGTTGTGTATACACATACATGTGAGAGAGAGAGAGAGAGAGATTTATGAGATTGTCCCTGTTAGACAATAACAATCCATTGAGACATTGAGCTGACTTTGTGATTTCAAGTAATTTCAAGCACAGATTGCACTGTGGCTGGCTACGTGGCACTTCCCCCAAACCCCTTGGTAGAGCTAAAATCAAGTTGGTGACTGAAAAATACTTAACCATTCAGTCGACAGCACCAGTCCTTTGGCCAACAGCTACAAATGTCCCTCTTCAGATCGAAAGCTAAACTTTCCACATGTCATCTGTCAGTCTTGGCATGCCAGGCTCTCACACTCACTGGAGAGAAAAAGTGTGCACCAAAGCGGTGCCTGGTCCCTAGCTCTCACACTGCTTTTCCTCTGAGTTTCCCGTCTTTGAGTCCTTATGGTCTGGATGGGGCTTCTGGTACTTGCACTGGACCCAGACTCTGTACATGGTCAGCTGCTTGCCACGGTTCACCTGCAGTCTCCGGTCCACCAAGTTCTGCACCTTCTGCAGCCCAGCATCACAGAAGAAGCTGTGGAGCTCGTCTGGAGAGACATTCAGTATATGCTAGTTAACACAGCACTGAGAATATCTAACTTGTAGCTGACAGTCTGCATTGTACAGAAATGTGGCATGTACTGCTTCATTTCTTCCATGTTGGTTACAGTAGTATTGCAATGTGATTAAAGCAACACTAAGTAGCTTTTTCAACCTTAAAGTAATGTTTGCAAAATCGTTTCAGTGGTTTATCAAACTTGTAACTGGGTGAAAAGCACTTCAGAATTTGCTTTGCCGCCCACCATGGGCTATAACCGCACTAAGTAAGTTTGGAAGAGCGGAGCTTCTCTCTGTAGTTTGAATATGAGACAATTCTGCTTCCAACCTGTAGGGCAATCAAAGACGAAAACTACTTGGAAGAAGCACTTGCCTTGGGTGAAGAAGTAGACTCGTGTACCATCTCCTCGAACATAGAAGTTATCAGACAAACATCTCCCTGAGGGCAAATACACAAAGAACACATGGTGAAAAGTCTCTTCTGTCATCTCATATCTCAGACATCAAACACACACACACACACACACACACACACACACACACACACACAAACACACAAACACGCACAAGATAAATCCCACTAGACAACTGACCTTTCTTGAACCGTAGCTGTGCCATGTCATAGCGCCCATAGTCTCTTAGCAACAACATTCCACCAGGCTTCAACAACTGAGCAAGCCTAGATATGGACTCCTGCATCCTGATCAGCACACATAAAAAGTAATTTCACCATTAGCCACAAGATGGCAGTCTTGTTCAAAAAATGTCTGTCAGAATTCCATTTCAGCTCAGGCTTGCACTATGCGACATAATAATGAACTTGCATTTATTTGATTAGTCTGGTACTAGAGATGACAGTGACACTAGTTAAAAAAAACAAAAAAAAACAAAACAGGGGTCTATAGTGGTGTAGGTCTTTACCTTCAAATCTCCCTTCATTAATTGTTAAAATTTCAATATAGTCTGCTCACTGAACCTTTCCAAATAGCTGTAGCATTGAGTAAGGTTAGAGATATGCACTTAAGTATGTGCTGGATAGATTGACAAGGAGGTCTGAAGAATGTCACCACACCAACAATGATAGTTAATCACTTCCTGCTTACAATCCAATTTCACAAGCTCACTTGTCAGGATGAAGAGCAGAGAGGACAAAGATGAGTATGATGACGTCTAGACTTCCGTCTGGCATTGGGAACTGGGCTGACATGTCACTCAAGTCATGAACAAAGGCGTGGCACCGATCAGCATCATACTCTGGGTTTGACTATGTCAAGAAAAAAAAACTAGCCAATATTAATAGTCTGGAAGGTTCCACTGTACGTAATGCATACATACATAAGAACACTGGCGGAGGCAATAGGCCCAGTATTGATTATTATTACATATAAAATTCAGTAAAGCACTTCTAAAAAGTGTGTAAGACTAAGAGTCAACCATATACTCCAACTCCATATACAGCTCTGGAAAAAATGAAGAGACAAATGAAAATGTTCCTAAAATCAGCATCTGTACATGCATGACAGCCATTTCTTTCCAGTGTCAGTTGAATTTGGGAGAAAGTTCAGTCAGTAGTTTACAGAATAAAACAAAAATGTTCACTTGACTCACACATATACCTATAAATAGTTAAATAAGAGAAACTGATGATTTTACAGTGGTCGCAATTTTTTCCAGTGCTGTATGTACAAAAAACCCTTATTGTTTTAGTTTTGTGCTCACCTTAACCAATTCCACTGCTGTACTGGAGAAATCACAGCAGTACACAAACAGCCCTGGGTCACTACAAGAAGAGAGAGAGGGAGTGCACAAGTTAGGCGGAGGTCCATAGCTTACTACAAGAGAAACCAGTGAGACCTACACAGTAGCGTCACTCACTTGTTGGTCTTTAGGATGGGAAAGACGGTGTTCCCCACACCACAGCCCACCTGAGAATACCCAAACATACACTACAGCTGTCAATCTGAACACCAATACAGCATGTCTTCAAAAGCTCATCACTTCCTTGTAAGCAGATCAGATGGGAAAACTGAGGAAAATAAGTCCATACTCTCTCCAAAGTTCACTTAGTCATGTAAGACAGACAACCACACAGATGACTGTAACTTCTGATCTTATTTTCAACAGTTACATATACATAGTAGCTCAACAGTGACTCTACAGATATTGATGGAGGGATTTTACATCACAGTGAGTGATCAAAGTAAAACAGCACCCGATTAAGTTTTACTCTAGACCATGTTTACATAGAGGAGACATAAACAGCTGTATCTCACCTCCATTATTCGATACGAGCTTGATGCCCCAGGATACTCTCCATCTTGATGAGAAATGTCTACCATTCCATTGTCGCGGTCAGGGTGAGTGTCCCCCTCCTGTGCGGACTCATGGGACTTATATTTTGGGGCCAGCTCAGGAAACTCTGTGAAGAGCCAGTGGCGGTCTTTAAAGAACCGGTTTTCGTGGATGGTGTAGAAATCATTCCAGTATTTGTCTGCATTTGTGTCATACTCCTCTGCATTGAGACAAAATTGCGTTAGTTACATTTGTCTTTGTTATCACAGAGAATTCAAATGGGCTCTTGTATCGGCCGTAATTTGGTTGGGTATTTTTACTGCTTGCACTACATTCAGCTGTTACTCCTGCTGACATGCACTTGCTTGACTGATGATATGACTAGTGCAACTGTAGGACTCGCAAGAGCTCACCTTGTTTTTCAGCCGGGAGAGGCTGACTGTTCGCCTCAACTTTCTTGCGAGCAGCTGCCTCCTGTTCCTCTGACCACTCAACATTATCCCTTTGAAATAAACGGTTGGGACAAGAGTTTGCACACAAACACAACTGTTAACTAGCATATAAACCGCATTGGCTAGAGAGGGCCTGCACACATTGAATGTGTGTATTGCAGGTGCCGCTATATCACAGGATACAACTTCAATAAAAACAAACGTTGAAAAAGGCAAACGTCATCACCAAAGTGCTTTAACAGTTTAGTCAGTCGCACTTTTCGTTTCCCTTTATTTAAGTGAGCTCACACTGCCACTGTTAGTTTGCCACTGCTTGCTTGAACACCACAAAACATATTTACCATGCGTTGTGCTGAAAGACTTGACGAGGGTCTGTTAGAAAACGAGTCCCAAACTGTGGTCTCTTCTGATCTTCGATTGATTGATTATTCGGTGCCTGGTGATTTTCGACAACATTTTCCTCCACAGACACACCGTTTGCAACGGGCGCTGCCATGTTGGAACCGGAAAATGAATTACGTCACAGGAACTGAAGACAGCAAACTCAAATCTCAACAAAACAAACAAAACAAAAAGCAGATGACAGTTTTCTGCTCTCAGGCACTCTCTATATGGGCAGTCTGGTTGATTTGTCGGAATTAATGAAGACTTGAAAAACAGTGAGTGCAACAGACATAGTTATTTAAGGTAAAACTAGTAGAATAAAAAGCATCTTGAAGCTTTTGATGAGGCCTTCTTTTGTGGGCTTTCTGCTGAGCTTTCTTGAATAAATGCTTTTTCGCTCCTCCTTTACAACTCTCAAGCTCTCTTTTTACTGGGGCGTCTGTAAGAATTGCAGTTTTTCTCCTCCTTTCATTGGCACCTTGGTTTTTCCTTAGCGGAGCCTTGGGAAAGGGCTGCACATCTTCCGGGCTGAGGAAAGAACCAGGAATAGCTAAGTTGCATGAAGATGTGGAGGTGGCAGACCCAGGTAGGTGGAACGTGGGCATGGAGACAGCAAGCTCAGGTAGGTGGACTGAAGACGTGGAGGCAGAGGGCCCAGGTAGGTGGCATGCCAGTTTGGAAGCAGCAGGTGCAGGCATAGAGACAGTGGGTGCAGGTAGATGGCATACAGGCACAGGTAGGTCACATCCAGAATCATCAGGCATTGGCCGATCTGTGACTATTGATGGTCTGAAGTCTTTGTTGGTGAATGCATTCGGGTCATTCCGTGTCAAATCGAACGATGGCCGACAGTCACCCTCTCCAAAAAATCTGGGAAAAAAAATCACAGCTGTTTGTACATCCAACCTATGTATCAATCTTAAATATTAAGTCTGTATCACTAATAGCTCCAAAACTACAGCCCTTTGAAATGTCAGGTCATTTTGGGAATTCTGGTGAACAAGCCTTTTGCTCAACTTCTGACATTGCTGGCTCTTTTTATTCCACACACATTAGTGTAACTATGTGAAAAGAAATGTATTTTCCTGTAAAATTCAAAAATCAAATCAGATCAGAATGTACTTTGTGTAATTCTTCCTCTCCAAAGCTGTGAAAATGGCTATAGATTCAATATGTGAAATGACACCACCACTTTTTTGAGGGCTTCTCGTTCAAAAAGTATGGCACACAAATTTATCAGACTATTTTTCCCAGTCATATACGGATTATAATGTCATGCCTATGCATTAACCTTTGTTGATATTGTTTTCATATGGTCAGTGTATTTTCTTAAAGTTAGGCTTGATTTTCAAAAAGGCTGTTTTCATCTTGTCATTTCACCATGTGGACAGTTCACAGGATTTTTTAAACATTTTTCCACAATCATCCTGTAGGTGAGGATCATTTGTCCAAAATGTGGATTTGTTGCTGAGTCTCTTTATTGAGATATGATGTTTGAGAAAAAAATGTCAGTAATTCCATGGAGTTGGATTGATCATCAGTACCTCTTTCCACCACATGTTGTGCTCTTTTAATACAATGGAAGTCAATGATAGGGTAGCATGTCATTTACAGGAAAAGCTGCCAAACAAACGTTGTGTTACAATTAAACCAATTGCACTGTCAAGGTCATTTTTGAGCAGGGTTTTGTTGTACAGCACACAAAAAGCAAGGCAAAACTGAAAAAATGGCATTATAATACAAACACAAAAGGACCATAAACAGGAATGCTATCAATTTAAAGATCATAAACAGTAACAATATGCTATGCAAACATCAAGAATGTGAAAACTAAGATCTCATATTTTTCAATGTTTAAATTTAAGATGTGCATAATATTTTGTGATCATGAGTGTGAATGCGTTTCATTACTTTAAAAATATGAGATCTTAGTTTTCACATTAATGCATAGGCATGACATTATAATCCGTATATGACTGGGAAAAATAATCTGATAAATTTGTGTGCCATACTTTTTGAACAAGAAGCCCTCAAAAGTGGTGGTCATTTCACATATTGAATCTATAGCCATTTTCACAGCTTTGGAGAGGAAGAATTACACAAGGTACATCTGATCTGATTTGATTTTTGAATTCTACAGGAAAATGCATTTCTTTTCACATAGTTACACTAATGTGTGTGGAATACTAAAAGAGCCAGCAATGTCGGAAGTTGAGCAAAAGGCTTGTTCACCAGAACTCCCAAAATGACCTGAAATTTCAAAGGGCTGTAGTTTTGGAGCTATTAGTGATACAGACTTAATATTTAAGATTCATACATAGGTTGGATGTACAAACAGCTGTGATTTTTTTTCAGATTTTTTGGAGAGGGTGACTGTCGGCCATTGTTCGATTTGACACGGAATCACCCATTCCTGTTAAATGGATAAATTCCTGGCTTAGAGGAGGCGGACTGTATGTTTGAAATAGTTGCCGCCAATGGGAAAGCTGTTTTAATGATGCCGGGAACATCATAAATACTCATTGCCTTGTCAGGATTGTTTACCGTCCAAGCATTGCAGGCTGTAATTACATATTTCTTGAGTGGCCCATATACAGAGCAATCAAGGGGCTGTAAGTGATGTGAACAATGAGGTGGGAAAGACAGCATGACAATTCCATGGTCCTTTGCATAATCAAGGCCTGCGATGGACAGACGAGAGCCATGGTTGTCTAGCAGGAGGAGACATGGCTTCTCCTTTGAAGGCTTAACATTCTCAACAAAATGGCTAACAAACTCAAGGAAATGTTTCTCCTTCATCCAACCTGAGGGGTTTACGGCCTGTTGGACCACTAAGAATTAAAATGATCTGTGAAATGGACCCGTGGAAAAATAAAAAAAAGGTGAAATGGTGTTCCCTGTGACAGACACTGCACATGCCAGTTTGACAAGAGTGCCACGTTCTGCAGAGGTAACAGACTCTACCTGCTTGTAACCGATACAGTCAGGTCTATGGACTGTCGTGACCCTTGTCGCATCCATATTCCATATATCACAGGGCCAGAACCGGTGCCTCAGCATCACTGTCTCCAGGTTGTTTAAAAAGCATTCACATTGCTTCTATTAAAAGCAGTTTGCCGTGCTATGCTTGTGGCCTCTGGCTTCCTGCTAGAGAGACAAGGGTGTCTCTTCATAAAATGTGCAAACCAGCCTGGGCCTGCCCGGCCATATCGTTTGATCTCACATTTCAGCAGTTTCTTTCGTTAAGTTGTCACTGAAGTTGATGCTGCAAAGAAGACAGTTGCAAGCAGGTTGCAAGTCGGTGCTGTTTCGCCCCGTTCAAATAACATAGAAGTAAAATTAACCAAACAAACCCACCTAAAGGGGTAGTCCTAAACATGAGGCGGTATTGATGTCAGACATGGGTCTAGGAATACAACTACACAAATATTCTCAGAGGAAAGGGAAACAAAATTCTAGAACTTTGAGTGTGTAAGCCAACAAGAATAAAATGTACAAGATACGGTTTATATAAGAGCTGTCTTTTGTCAGAGAAAGGATTTGTACGCATAAAAATCCTTCAAAGTTGGCAGGTCTGTAAGCCTCTGGCTGTCTTTCTGATGTAATTTCTGACCATTCTGATATTCTACAGAAAAGAAAAACATACAAATAATATATATATATATAGGCCTATCTGTCCACATGCAAATATTGATAGCATAAGCAAGCATTAGGCTGGAATTAATCATAATTCAAAAATATGTGGGGTAACACTTTATAATAGCTACTCCCTATAAATCATGTAGAAAGTATTTTAAACCGAGAGTGACTTTTAGAAAGTGGGGGATGGGTGAGACCATTTACCAATACTTGCATTAATGCTTAACGTAAACAGATTCCTGAGACCTTAAGCTTTCAGAAAATATGTGGCATCGCTATAGTGCTTGTTGTATGCAGGCTAGGCTACATGGGGGAGGTTGGGAGAGTGAGGGAGATTGCTGCGTAGTTTTTGGAGCAAAACAGTGGGCAGATCACCTCTTGTGAAATAACTGCTACACTTCTCTAGCACCTGTGATTATATATATTTTTGGATGTACGTACCTCTTTTCTTCTTTTATACTGACAAACAGCCAACAGAGAAGCAGACGGAATATAAATATGTTTATAACTGATTTATGGATGACAAATAATGTGAAAATAATGGTTAAAATGATGAACAAAGTGTTAATTAAGGGTTTGCAAATACATTATACTGTACATGATTTATAGGGAGTAGTTATTATAAAGTGTAACCAAATAGGGTTGTATTTGAATTACAATTGAAAATGTATATTAATTATTGTAATAATAATGCCTAATCTAATTTATTAATACTCCCATTTCAAATTATGTACTTTTACTGTATAAAATGCTCATTTTTATGAGTACCAATGGGCCTTTCTCATGTAAACTGTTAGTGATCCAACCAGCCCCAAAGTAAATGTGCCAACCAACCCCGCCCACATTGAGGTACAGAGTTTTCCACAAACACTGTTAGCCTGCTAACATTAGTCACCTCAGGATCTCAAACTTTATTTTACATTATAGCTGAGTCCCTTGACAATCATTTAAAACAAGTTTTTTTTACTCCCTAACTGTTAGCCTTCTGGGAGTTGTTAAGTGGAAGGTATAAAAAGCCAGGAATTGAAGCCCCAAAAAGGTTTTACTCACCTAAAGGTTTAATGACATTGCGACCTCTTACATAACTTGACTCTGGTACTACTGGGCATCATTTTAGTGTAATTGTGTCTCAGCACCCCCTAGTGGCCTAGAAGTTAACACTGATTCCACCTGCCCCTGATCCAACCAGCCTGGTCTCCCCCACTGTATGACTGACAGGACAATTTCTTTACCTCCAGTTGTCTGTCAGACTCTGAGAAGATTGTTATCCACCCGTATATTACCCCTGAGGCACACAGCCTAATAATCAGCATGGTCTTTTGACCTGAAGTGTATTTCACACTTTACATGCAAAGGGTCCTTTGCCTGTTATGTTCTCTATGGCCCCTTAACCCATTTGATTAAACATCCTTGGCCTACTCTGTGAGTTCTGTTCATACATAACTTTTATCATCAGATTTTGTGCTGCAAATATCTATATGGAAAACAAAGAAAAAGACAGGCAAGTTTGTTTGTCTCGCAGATTTTAACCTTTTTTATTCAGAACTTTCTCAAGTCAAAAAATCTTTAGGAAAGAAAAAAATGCCCAAACGCTGATAGTTGTGCCCTCTGTGGATGGATTCAAAATGAGCAAGATTAAAAAAATTGTGAATACAGACATTCAGTAAACACAAAGTCTTTGGTGACATCATCAGTAGTTTTAAAACAGAAAACAGAGGTATAAAAAGATGAATATCTAAATAAACAATGTAGGTGGACAAGCTGGTTCTTTGGTCAAATGGAACAGCTAATTCTGGCACTGAACCAAAGTCTTTAGATTCTCCCTGAACACTCTCTGATTGAACTATAAATACAGCTCCAGTATCCATGGAAACAAGACAGCATTAAAC
>CM050216.1:30528742-30573742 GCA_027475355.1 Coilia nasus
CACACACACACACACACACACACACACACACACACACACACACACACACACAAGGACACACAAAGACATACACATGCGTCCCCATGCCCGCGCACACACACACACACAACACACACACACACACACACACACACACACACACACACACACACACACACACACACGCACACACACACACACACACACACACGCACACAGAGTACATATGTATTTTGCGGAAGATGCATGTTTACACACATGCATACACGATTTGCTCATTTAGGACACGTTACGACTTAGGACAAGTTGATTTCCTCCCACCTGTCCTGAACCAATCAGTATTAGTTCTGTTTGTGTTTAAAACTCCTCCTCTGTCATGAAAGCAATTTCTTGTTTTCTCTTTATACCTAGCACCACCTGTTGTGGCTTGTGTGGGGTGTGGGGGTCCTATACTTTTGTTTTTGTCATTTATTTTGCTGTGTTGTTCACGGCAACAACAGCAGTTATTTAGCGTTATCACTAGATAGACTGTAGCTGCCTCTAACAGCAGCAACATCTTACACAGATTTAGTCTGCCAGGGTAACGTATACTACCTTGCATTTATATATTAAAGCAGCACTATGCAACTTTGTCGAGTTAATCCTCTTCATAAGTCGGTAGATACTTAAATGAGTCATTAACAAGCGAATGAAGACTTTCTCGACCTCCCTTGCTGTCAGTGGACAGAATAGCACGCTTGCAATATCTGGGTGTCTGTCCTGGCACCCGCAGACTCACAAAGTCACGAGAAGCAGGATCCCATTAAGTTCTAAAGAAATTCAGACCTTACTTACCTCGGTGGACATGACTACTTTTGTATTTGCCAGTTACTTTGATCAGTTGAGTTAAAAACCACATGCACAGGGTGAAAGGGGAAGAAAAAACTGTCAATTTTTACGAGAGTGTCCATTTACTTGGAGACACTAGGGGGAGCTCCGTTGAGAAAAAGCACTCAAAGTTGCATAGTATCTCTTTAAGCCTACTACCTTTTATTTATATATTAAGTTCTCGGTCTTCTTCCAAGAGTTTCCTATCTGAAGCTACAAGCCAGCACACTAAAGATACAAATATCTTTTCTCAACTGAACACATAGCTTGATACAAACAGTAAAAACACAGATCTATACACATATAGGCATAGGGTACAGAGGGGTACACAGGCATACACAGCCACAGGACAAATGACACGTGCATTTCAGAGGTCTGCTCTTAGGCTAATTTTGGCTGATAAACTTGCAGGGGAAGTCCATAGGTGGAGGATGAGACAAAACCTCATTGTTGAATGTTCTGGCAGATATTAGCGACCTATATACTGTACCTCACTGTATAGGCAAGCATCACTCACATGCAGATGACTGTGACTACACAATGTGAGTATTGCGCAGTAGTGGACACAGGATGCCTCATGAAAGGGAACATGATAAAATTCTCCAGGAGTATCGAGTATCTGAATCATCCATGACATCCATTTCGAACACACACACACACACACACACACACACACACACACACACACACACACACACACAGAGCCATCCTCAGAGAGATGGGAGGACACTAGAACACAGAAAGAGACAGAAAGGGGTCAGGGAGGGAAAGAGTCGGTGGGGTTGGACGGCTGGCAGTCAGCCAGAGGAATGTAATCAGTCCAGTTCTCCTAGTTTATATGAGTGTGTGAGCGCACTTCAAAGTGGATGCTTCAGGTCCTTTGGATGAGTGTTTATATGGCCTGGAGCAACGCTTGCTGAATCTTGCCCTTGGTTAAGGAAAGACAGAAATAAGCACAGAAAAAAACAATACAAAGAGCGAGAGAGAAGGGGCTCAAAGTTTGTTTGTAAACGGGTCTGACGATGACACCGATGTCAGTGAGTGGGTTGCTATCCCACGTCCTCAAGTCACCGTATAGCCGTAGGCTGTTTTTCACTGCTCAAGCTCACAGGCTATTTTAGGGTGCGTATGTGCTGGAACTGGTTCTGTGAGACTCTTTCAGAGACATTTTACATTGCAAAAGCTGTGCCTACTTCAGGGTACGCATTTCTGTGCAACCCTGACACCGCTGGATCCCACTAGCAGATATGTAACTATGAGCATTTTTAAAACAAAGAAGAATTCTTTTTCACAAACAAACTTTACGAGTTAAAGGAGAACTTCGGTGTAAAATGAAAAATTGATTTAGCCTCTTGCATTCAGAGTTTAACTATTTTTTACCGTTTGTCCCAGAAGGCTAACAATGGAAGTGGTAGGTGCCCTTAGACGAAGCATGACGACTACGCTATTTTTAAACCATTAAAACAGCTCGAAGAAACTCCACACTCCATCGGTAGTACAACAAAGGCCCTGACATTAAAAACGAGGCACTCGGTATGATGTTTTAACATGTCAATTTTCATTTTACACCGAAGTTCTCCTTTAAAAGGGATTTACGGAGATAATCTTAGCATGTTGAGGTTACTATCAAGACATTAGCTAAAATAAAAGCTTGAATTATTGAATAACGGTGCTGTATCCTCAGTTATCAAACAATTTGAGCTACTATGAAGACAGTTAATAAGTGTTAGTAGCATCATAACAAAATTCTGCAACTGACACAACTTTGAAGTATTACTCATGTCATCTAGACATTCTCTATTTTAGTGCTTTATTGTTTCTGTTTTACCAGTAAAACTATTTAATTATTCTGCTGTCCTCTGAATGCATGTAGGGTATGTAGTTCCTAAATCACAACTGACAGGCTCAATTTAGGAGGCCCTTCCCTCTTAATGTCCACACAAGTGGCAACTTTTTCCAACTCTGGACATTACAAAATAGACTAATATATACAAAAGACATACCTCCTCCCTCTCTGTCTCCCTGTCTCTCTCTCTCTCTGTCTTTTTCTCTTCCCGTCTCTCTCTCTCTGTCTGTCTCTCTATCACACACCCACTTACCACAGTGGGTTGTAGCTGACTTAAACAGAAATAACCCTGACAGAAGGGGAAATGGGTATGGGGGGAGGACAAGAGTCAAGCAGCGATAATAATGATGCAAAAAGAAGAAATCACAAAACAAGCAACAAGAAACAAGCACACTAGAGGAGACAGTACATGTGTGACTTCATTCAAAGTGACAGCTGTTTACAGACAGAGATCAGAATCAGACAGAGAGCAGAATATGTCTAGATATAGACGCGCGCACACACACACACACATACACACACACACACACACACACAAACACAAATAAAACAAGAAAGAAACTCAAGGTTGTTAAAGTGCTTCCTTTCGTAAGTCGCTTTGGATAAAAGCATCTGCTAAGTGTAATATAACGTAATGTAATAATTTCGAATTCCAAAGAGCAAAAGACTAGTAGTTAACACTTACACAAATAGGTGGTAAGGTAAATGTTTTACTTCTGAGGCGAGATTCTGTTTCAGGTTTTGTTTATCTTTCTGTAGTTCTATTTTTTTTTACACTAAAGACTAAAATTTGTTTGATTTTACTGGCACAAATCTGATTTCATACTTCCTCTTCCTCACCACAGCGGAAACAGAAAAGGCTGAAGGGGCTCATCCTGTGCACGCTTACACCTACAGTATGGCCCAAGCTGCTGTAATGAAAAACGGCCAAGTGCAAATAAAACACACATGCAAATGTGCACGTATGCTATGCATAAGTGTACAAACACACACGCGCACACGCAGACCCACACACCTCTCTCTCTCTCTCTCTCTTTCTCTCTCCATCACACACCCACTTTTCCCAGTAGGTTGCAGCTGACTTCATAGAAAAAGAGCCTGACACAAGGGGAAAGTGTATGGGGAGGAAAAGACTCAAACTGGGATAATAATAATAATGATGTAAAACAAACAGGCAGAAAGAAAACATAAAAAACAAGATGAGTGTGTGTGTGTGTGTGTGTGTGTGTGTGTGTGTGTGTGTGTGTGTGTGTGTGTGTGTGTGTGTGTGTGTGTGCATGCGTGTGTGTTCATGCGTGTGTGTGTGGTGTGTGCGTGCGTGTGTGTGTTTTCATGATAATACACATTCCCATCCTCCAGCAGAGGAATGCTGTGGACAGCACACAGCAAAGATACTTGGGTGAGTCTTCAGTCAGCATGAACAGGCCAGTCTGTGCTGGCTTTCAGCACCAAAACCTCAAGCCCAACACATCCCAACCCCATCGCTCCAATTCATCAGCTACCACGTTTTCAAGACTGTAGATTTATCTATTCTACGGCAATTACGAGGTTGCGTTCGGGCATGTCATTTAGAGGCTGCAAGGCTGTGCATGAGGCTGTGCAGGCATGTCAAGACTCCACTCTCGGGTTCAATGGCACAGAAACCTAGCCCTCTTCCAAGCAGGGGAGTACCCAGAAGTCATAAAATGGGTGGGCCCAGAAAAACATCAGGTAGTCCTAGCCCAAAACACATAGGCTATTTTTTATTACTAAACCAGTCAATGAAACTTCTACAGCCTTCTGACTGGGTGGGCCTGATTGACAAGTAGGTAGGCACAGGCCTAACCCAGCCCACCCGTGGTAATGCATATGCTTCCAAGCCCTGGTTATTACCTCAATAGAGGATGTTCTCCCTTGAAAACACCACAGATTTGGGAGAGAAACTGTCCAAGGCCAAACTCTCTTTCAAACACACAAATAACTTATTAAAAGATGTAAATAGAAACATTTCTGAGTGAATGTATGTGTGTGTCAGTCTATAACTGTACATATGTATGTGTGATCTGTGTGTGTGTGTGTGTGTGTGTGTGTGTGTGTGTGTGTGTTTGCGTGTGTGACACACGTTTCCTGTGTGAGTCATATCTGAGTGATTTCTGTGTGCCTGACTGACTGACGGAGGTTGTGTTCAGTGTTTAGACCCACCTGAGCACAGTTCGCCTTTGAATCGCACGCAGCTGTAGTCATCGCACTCGCAGTGCTTGCCCCACACCTTGCCGAAGTCACTGGGCCTGCAGCTGCACTGCCCGCACACGCAGTCTCCCTTGCCGCTGCAGGTGGGCATGCCAGGGCCGGGGCTGCAGGTGTCCTTCTGCGTGGGCTGGTACTCCGCCTCCGAGCACTCGCAGCGGGGACCCAGCCGCCCGGCGTCGCACTGGCACGTGCCGCACACAAAGGTTCCGTTGCCGTGGTGACAGAGCGGGCTGGCCGCCTCGGCCTTGGCCTCACAGGCGCAGTCGCAGGCGAAGTTCACGGTGATCTCGAGCGCGTCCTTGAAGCCGACCGGCTTGACGGTGAACGTGCGGCTTTTCTTCTCAGGGCAGCTGTGCAACCGAGCCTCGATGCTAAAAGACACCTGTGTGCGCGGGAGGGAGACATCGATATAAGAGAGTGTGTGGGGGTGTTGCTACGGCTGTATGTATTGTCCGTATGTTCCCAGTGCTGTTTGTCCCTCTGCTTCTGCCATATCTTCTACCTGCTCAGCAATCATGTGATGGGATTGGCGTGATAAGGAGCACCTGGTCATACGATCAAGCACTGCTTAAAACCACTTGGTTCCTGCTGCCAAAGGAGAGGCTTTTGGTGTGGGACTGCTGGCTGTTGCGTCTCAGCCTGGGATTGTGTGTGTTATGATTTGAACTTTGTGTTGATGTCTTGTCTTTTGTGTTAACGTTAATAAATCCCACTGGTTGGGTTACATTTTAAAGGTGTTTTGTGTATCAATTGGGTCAATGGTAGGTTTGTTGTTCGCCCCAGTAGGGCCATCCAATAGTGATGCGTAACAGTGTCCATATAGGAGGGTAAAGTCTTAGTGAACAGACTAGCATAAGCAGCTCATTAAAACAGTGCCCTGTCATTGGCCAGGACACTATAATGCTTGCTGCAAAGTCTTCACACACGTAGTTTATACACATTATTTGAATTCGAGCCAATAATTATACATTTCTGTTATATATTAAAAAGCTGGAGATGAAATGGGCACTCCTGATAATCGGCATTTGCTGGTAAGGCTCAAACAATTATTTAGTGCTCACATTCACTAATGAATTATTTTAAAAAGATGACAATTATTTTACTAATAATTGTTATTCAAACAATGACTTAATCAATTAATTGTTGTATCTCTAAAGCAGACAAGTATACTTTAATGTTTATCACTGGGGCAGCATCGCTTCACGTGCCAAATACATGGTATACCTAAAGCTAGCAACTTGTTATAATATATAAAAATCAATAGAACTGACTGTGTCTCCGATGGTAAGTCCAGAGCAGGATTTGACTCCAGGGAAGATCTCTCCATTCAGGCAAGTGGCGTTGAAGGAGAGGGACAGCTCCTCTGGAAGACCCAGCAGCTCCAGCTCCACCTTAGAGCGGATTTTCTAGAAGCAACACACACATCGATCCAAAAAAATGTTGCGACAAATAGTTTAACAATACTACTAAATGAGTAGTTTTTCTTTCTTTTTCAAGCCATTGATATGCCTAAGGTAAAGGGCTTATAGCTGTGGAGGGGGTAACATTTTGGGGTGTTGCTGTTCCTCACCGCGTAAGCATCCTTGATTAGTTGGATGACGTTTGAAGAGTCCCTCGAAAGTGTCCCAACAGCTGTCCCAGGAATGAGTTCACTGTAGTTCTTAAAATAAATGGAGACAGACAGTGTAATGAACACTGCTATGTTGCATCTCAATATTCAGCAGGGTTTCTGTAGTTGCCAAACTGACACGCTTCATGATGGCACAAAGTGTTACATGTGGATATATATGTGTGTCTGTGTGGCTAAAATGGCGAGCTACTTCTTCCCATCCTGTTTAAGAGGTGTAGGCGTCAGCTTCAACAGCATGCTATCTAATTTTAACAGTTACAGAATGCCATCCATGCAGTAAAGTAACATACCATCTTGAAGCATGAGAGGATGCCAAACCCTATATGTGTCTATGGTGAGTCCCAGGGTCTCTGGATGGCTCAAAGGGCCTGTGTTTATCCTCAGACCCATAGAGGGATTAGCATTTTTGATTCACAGTCATGGTCTTGTAATAGTGTGGTACCAGTCATTACAGTTAAATAGCTAAAAGTGCTGGCCATCTATCTCAGTTGACTAAATAATAATTTGCCTTTGTTGTGGTGATACATTTCAAGGCATTCAAGTGCTAATAGCATTTAAGTGCTAATTACTGAGATACAAGTGATGATTATGATTATGTTTTAGTGCAAAAGCGGGGGCCTAGTTTCAGATTCTGTGTGTATGTGTATATTCTTGCCATTATTGCCAACACCAATGAGCACTTCTTTTAAAGAAGTCTCACCTTGAGACCTACCATCTACCTAGCTCTTCTTTTTGTTTCATAAGCTATTGAGGACATTTGTAATGTTGCACATTTTGATACATTCTCAATGTCCCACAGTCATTTTTTAGTATCAGTGGAAAAGGACCTTGATAGATCAGATGAGAAAATGTATTCAGTATCTAGTCTGATACTTACAAAGCCATTAAATTCAGTACCAATATCAAATGTGCACAGATAGTGATAGTGATAGTGTAAATGGTTCGATACAACAGCATTAAGTTAGCATTTGTGTGCTCTGATAGAAAATGGATTTGTGATTGTGCAAGCTTGGCTTACTCTGTATAGTGGTGCTATACCGCTGGTGACTGCAAAGATGAGGTTGATGTTGTGCTCAGATAGCTTTTCCGTGATAAGAGCAAGAGAGGGATAATCCTATTGGGTGAGACAACTATTACACACAAGATACACAGAAACACACCCATACATACACAGTCTCTCTCTCTCTCTCTCTCTCTCTCTCTCTCTCTCTGTCTCTCTCTCTCTCTCTCTCTCTCTCACACACACAAACACACGCACATGCATTCATGCTCTCTCTCTCTCTCTGACACATGCACACAATCGCTTTCTTCCTGTTCCTCTCTCTCTCTGTCTCTCACACACACACAAGCGTACACACACACACACACATGCACATACATACATGTGCACACACACACACACACACACACACACACACGCACACACGCACACACACACAGACACTGACCAGTGTAGTAGACTTGGAGTAGTTGTTCAGCTCATCCAGGTGACAGTGGCCGTCATGGGGCTGTATGACTCCAGCGATGCGGCCGTCCAGAGCAATGTGTGTCTTGCCGTCTGTGGTGAAAAGCAGAAGGTGCGACGCATCGGGTCTCCAGCCTATTTTGTCCTGGAGAGAGGAGGAGAGGAGATCAGTTGTAGAGGAGACTCTCTAATTTTATAACTTACAGTGACATCTTTTCAAAAGCCATAACTTAGGCATCTTACTTCTGACCTGTTGATTTAGGACTGAATTGAAATCGAATTGACATTTTGTTCTATGCACCTTGGATGCATGTAGTGTGAGAGTATTGTACAGACACAAAGGAAATGACTAGACACTGTAGGATCAACACACAATTTCACAATTTCCTTCATCACACCCGTTTACGCCTTGTGTGAAAAAACACGCCCTATTTTTTGTGAATGAGAAAAGAAATTATCTGTGTTCTGACTCTGTAGGATACTGTACTCTGCATGGTTTGAAATGGACCCTTAATCATGCATATGTTTAATAAACAAGTGCTATGAGACAGGAAGTGTGTGGGTGTGAGAATGCATGTTTTGTGTGTGTGTGTGTGTGTGTGTGTGTGTGTGTGGGTGTGAGAATGTTGGTTTTGTGTGCCCTACACAGGGGTTAGTGTGCTATTGCAGCATCATTACCTTGCAGACCACAGCTTGCATAATGGCATCAAAGCCGCCCTCAGGTGAGTCTCTATTGCGAGAGACTTCCTGTTTGCCGACCTCCTCGGTGAAGCGCCCCACCTCCTCCGTCAGAGACAGCACATGCTTGTAGCCAAACTGCCGCAAACATGTCCGCTCAATCCTGCAGGTCCCAACAAGACCAGAGAGAGAGAGAAAGAGAAAGAGAGCGACAGACAGAGAGAGAGCGAGAAAGAAAGAGAGAAAGAAAGAGAGAGGGAAAGAAAGAGAAATTATTTGAATGTAACAAAACAACAGACAGTAGACACACCACCCTCTTTCGGATTAAGGATTACGGCTAGGCTGAGGACATGGTTTGGTTTTAAATTACAATGCCACACCTAACTATGACAAATACCTCGCATGTGCCTAATAGTCAATTGGAAAAAAAAATGGATTGATCATGTTGTCAATGACAGTGACAGTATAAATTGGAAATCCATTTGTCGATGCAGTCCTAGATCTTGCCAGATCTTGCTTTCAGACACAAACATACCCATAGCAGGGGTTTTCGATGGCCTCATTGGGAAACATGTACATGTAGGGTGAGAGAGGCTTGTCTACGAAAGCCCCAAAGCCCATGCGCAGGTTACTGGTCTTCTCAGCCATAGCTGCAGCCAGCTCGTTGCTGAGGGATCGCAGTTGATGCAAGTCATCCCTCATGGAGTAGGAGAGATCCATCAAGTAGTAGAGATCCACTGGGTAGTCAGCTACCTGTCTGACTGACACTTTGAAACGTTTGGCATCACCTGAGGAAAGAAACAGAGTAATTGCGATTTTTTTATGATCGTTACTGTCACGATACATCACTTTTTACATTTCTGATGAACTGCTGGCCATAATGCTTTTCTTGTGTTCAGTAAGAGCATTAGTGCTCCAAACTACTTAGAGCTTAATTGAATATCTGTTTTGTATTTACCATGTAGACCATGAACGCCTTTAAACACCTCTTCAGAACAAGTAAGTTGACCAAAGATCTATAATGTATCTATAGTATAGCAAAACAGATTTATAGTATAGTAAAACACTCTTTTTTCACCTCGCATACAGCTATTTATCTAGCTAACACTTTTCAATCCTGAGACCTTTATCAGGACCAAACCTTGTGCTAACATACACAAGTTTCTTCTACGCTTTGTGTCTACTCCTACGAAACATTTCCTCTTACCAACATTCTTGTCTTTCTGTCACACACATTGGTCCCTTTTACATGAAGAAAGGATGAGCTTCATATAGGCAGCTGAAATGTGTTCTCAGAAACTTGCCAGTAAAAAGAAACAAAAAAACATTTTGAAAGCTGACTATATCCTCTCCCAAGAGCCTGTGTCTCTAGAAAATAATGTTGTCCACTGTTTGTCTTGTCCACACAAGTTTAGACAAAGCAAACACTGGAGCTCAATTTCTAAAAAATCTGCCTAGTCCTCAACACATCCACCCACACACACGTGAACACACACACACACACACACTCAAACAAATTAATGAAGTGTAAACAGATTCACTTGGCAGGGCTGCAGAATGCGGCTCAGTTGGACTCATTAGTCATGCTGTAAGTTTCCTTCATGCAGTGACTTAATTGTTTTAATGAGAAGAGGCTTGCTATGCCCCTTGAGTCTCTCTATGTCTTACGACTGAACTATCTCTTTCATTTATCTCCTCTCAATCCCTCTTACTTCCCTTTCACTATTTGCCTCTCTCTCACACTGCCCTACTCAACTCTAACTTCTCATTGCTAATCATGCAACATGTCATGCGACAATTTTTTCCCTTTTTTGATTTCTCTTCTTGTTTCGCTTGCCGTTGTGGTCGTACCAGGACGCAGAGTGAGCTGCAGCTTCTGGGGCCGAATCTGAGTGACATCCTGGCTGGCTCCCGCCGCCTGGCCACTGAGGGGACGGTCCTCCTGGACTGTCACGCTGCTCGTGGGAAACTCCAGAGACCCAGCCCCACAGCCAGCATCCACAAGGTTCTTCTTCAGGTCACAGCGGGATTCACTGGAGCCACCCTTGCCAAAGTCCTGATACACACACACACACACACACATAAGCAAACACACACCCACGAGTGCACGCACAAACACACACACACACAGTTACACGAATAAAGGCACAGCTGGTTTGCCATAATTGTGGATGTATGTCCTACTAGCAATGCAACAAGAAAATGTAAAAAAAAGAACACAGACACAGTTTGATCATTCATTTTCAAAAAGAAAAAATAAACGCGTCAGCACTCACCTCTTGGCCACACCACGCGCAGGAGGGATGAATGGAGAGACATTCTCTGCAAGTTCTCACTCCGCTGGAAGTGCAGACATTGGAGGCTGAAGTTGAACATGCACATTATTGATAGATGAGACGGGGGAGAAAAAGACAGGCCAGGGCGATATCGCAAATCTTAAATATGCATATAAAAGCCCTACACCAGCGTTGCCATTTCCACTACAGTAGTAAAATGCAGTAGTTGCCAAAAGTTTTGACTGACTCAATTCCATATCCGTTTTAGAGCTTGAGAAGAGACTGTCACATAGTTGTCCTGAATACGCATGGATGAATGGGCTTGTGTGTGCGTAACGTCAGGGTGTGCCCGGCACAGAAAATAATAAAATCCCAAGTTTTTGAAAAGAAAAATTACCGCCCTGTGCTATGACTACAATTTCACAGGTGGATTCCATTCTAAAATGACAGCTTGGTATGCCTATCCAAAAATTACAGACTTCGAAAAACATGTCATCTTGTATACTGTGGGAGGCCTAAAATGTAAAGCTTAAACTATGTATTGGCACGTTGCACCTGCACGGCTAACTCATATTTTAAAAGCATTTCAATTGTAAATCATTCCTGAAACATATAAACAATTGAACACGTGTATCCTTCCAAGTAAAAATAGAGAAATAGAAGTTCAAGCTTACCATATACTTGGTATACTCAAGCTTACCTATAACTTACCATAAACATTAAAGCGAGGGAGTATGACTGCTAGTAATATCCAGTAACGCGCTATTAAAGTATCCATATTGAGGTACTGAATTTCAGATGCTTGGACAGGAGTGCCGAGGCGACTCCCAAGTTGCCTGCACCACCCCTATCAACACTCCTCAGAGAACTAAACCTTATGAGCTATGCAGTTTCCTCATACTTAGGGCAAGTCACCACAGTGGACCTTCTCGCAAACCTAAGGCGGAGGGTCATACGTCGACATACGTCGCCTACTACTGCTCTACAAGACCATGTGGTTCTTTGAGATTGCCACAAGGTAAAGTAGAGGAAGTGGTTGTTAACCAGTTGGAGAGTTTTAGCACCCTTGGGGCTATTTCGCAGTATCAATACCATGTATGGGCAAAGATCATTTTAATCACCGCTCTATTAAAACACACGACGAGGGGTCTTTTCAAGGGAGTGGGCATCATAAGGCAAGGGATTTAACTAATGAATTTGCTCAAGCGCCTAATTAATGGACGCATGGCGCACAAAGACGCACACCATGATTCTATGATGAAGTAGAAAATACGTTCTTTTCGATTTGTAGGCCTTAAACGACCATGGAAAGGCGTTTGTTTCCAAATTTCGACAGCGTAGCGAAAAACCTATAGATTTTTAACGCCCAATCCATATTCGCCACGTGACTGAAAGGAATCGCTGGTCTGAAACATCCCTCTAGTGGTGACTCTCATCAACAGCTTTTTTAAAGTATCACCAAAGCTGATGTGCTGAAGGAAAGTACGTGGTTTTAATGTGGTATAAATGTTGTTTTGCATCTCTAAAAATCTTTATTTAAGCCAGTATTTTCATAACGGTTGTATGCAGGGCCGAATTATGGTTGCTAACCCATTTTAATGCAATTTCGGGTTTCATATTTTTGGGAAGATCTGCTTTGGAATGGTATGTTTGCAAAAATGGTATGGGAACATTTGATCCACTGAGCTAGTTGTACTTTAGGGGCTCCTGTCCTGCCCCACCTTTGGTCTCTGGCCCCTTGACCCGTTGACTAATTTGGTTTTGATTGTATAGTACGAAACTTCAGTACCCGAAGCATGACTATTTACAGAGACAGGCTGCCCTTTAGGACTTACAGCAGCACACTGACATATCGATAGATGGACCCTAAGTTCTTCCTCTCTAAATCAATTGTTTTGCTCTTCGGCTCTTTTCTCATTTCGTTGCTCGATGTCATTTTATCTCCTGCACCTGCTTCTCTGAGAGCTGCCTCAGGGAGCACGGCAAGTAAGCCTCGAAAAAAGAGAGAAATTGTGAGAATGAGAGACCAGTAAAGTGGGGGATAAAGTGAGATTAGATCAATTTCACCAACCCTGCAGACATGGCTGAACCCAGACGAGGGACAGCTATTCCACTCCTGAACATTTTCTCTCTCTCTCCCTCTCTCTCCTTCTCTCTCCCCCTCTCTTATATTCCAATCATCCCAAACTGTCAAACCTGTTGCTAAGCTACTGGCCCCTGTGTGTTGAAACAGTGAGCGTAAGAATCCATGTGAGAGCAATGATTTTTAAGGGGACTCCATTTCATACTATTATTTGTGGCGACTGTGTGTGTGGGCCCGCATGTGTGTGCGTGCATGTGTGTGTGTTTCAATAAATCTATAAGTCCCCTTGGCTTGGCATATTTTCTAACACAGAGGAGCATAAGGGCACAGGCAATGGTATTAAAATGACAAAAAAAACTAAGCGTCTCTCAGGCAAAGCATATTTAAAAGAACCTGACTGATGAGTAGATTCATTAGCCCATATGGGTTTGTGTGTAGTTTCTTCTTGATTGTGAATAAAAGCGAAAGACAGACTAATTAGGAGGCCTAAGTGTGGAGAGAGGGGAATAGCTGAGTGCAGTTTGTGTAGATAATGAGGTAGGAGGGGATGCTGGTTGTGCCGCTGGTGTTGTTAACCTTGTCCTGTGCTGACAAGACCGGCCATGCCAAGCTGAGCCAGATCACAGACCCCACCTGAAAATTGCATAGTTACACACACACACACACACACACACACACACACACACACACACACACACCACACACACACACACACACCACACACACACATACACACACACATACACACACACACACACACACACACCACACACACACACCACACACACACATACACACACACACACACACACACACACACATACACACACACACACACACACACACACCACACACACACACACACACCACACACACACACACACACACCACACACACACACACACAGACTTGTGAGGCAGGCTGGCTAGTATTTAATACAACAGTAATTTAAAAATGGGGAATAACTAACGAATCTTTGTCTCAAGAGACTGTAATGGCATTCTTGGTAGATATCTCACCATGAGCTGTTATCTCTCACTTTCCTACAGTTGGAGCAATAAGTTTGTTACTTGTCTGTAATATTATTGCTGGACAACGAAAAATAATAAAATAAACTTTTTTGTTATTGTTCCAGTCATTGTGTGTCAGTGAATAATTACAAGTAGTTAATGCAACAACACATGTATAAAATACTAAAAGTTCAAAATGTCTTTTTCCCCAAAACAGACTCAGATCTCAAGAACCAATTAAATTGCACCCCTCCCTTCAGTCTCTTAATTGTAATTGAATAACATCTTGTTTAGGTGACACTCTTATTCAGAGTTATTTACAGAAAATTGAGCAAAAGATTAGGGGGTTAGGTGATCTGCTCAAGGGCACCTCTGCCATGGTGATAGGACATGAGAGTGTTGGGTATTCATTCCTAGCCTGGTAAACCAGCCCCTCGTACTTAATTTCATTTTGTACAGAGGGTCTAGAACAGACACTGTCAGAAACGATTTGTTCCTGGAGGTGTGGACTCTGCTAAAGTTTAAAACAAGCCTCTGCCTTTACCCAATCACTTACGCCTGGTCGTCACGTATGCAATTAGCCTACCTATGCACTACAATTCAAATGTAGCACACAAAGTCAACGTCACCGCTAACGAACACACCCTCTGTTCGCTGATTGGATCGGTCTTGCTGGGACTTGCTAAATGACCCTCAAGAGATTCCGGTCCAGACTCTCTGTACAAAATGAAATAAAATACGAGGGGCGGGTTTACCAGGCTAATTCATTCCCCCCTACACATTTTCCTACTGGTACAGGATCTGTGAACCTGCAACCCTCAGATCCTAAGATCGATCCTTAAAAAAGAACTTCGGTCTAAAATTAAAATTGCCATGTTAAAACATCATACCAAGTTGGTATGTGTACTGAGGAGCAAAATTGATTTAGCCTGTTGCATTAAGAGTTTAACTATTTTTTATCGTTTGTCCCAGAAGGCTAACAATGGAAGTGGTAGGTGCCCTTAGACAAAGCATGACGACTACGCTATTTTTAAACCATTAAAACAGCTTGAAGAAACTCCACACTCCATCGATAGTACAACAAAGGCTCTGGCATTCAAAACAAAGCACTGAGAATATTGTAAATGTACACAATGTTTATTTAAAAAGCTGTTCTTACATGCAGTAGTTTCCAGTTGTTTCTTGTCGCCGCCATGATGAAAGTTCAAACAAGTCGATTGTACTACCTCTCCTCCTATTCTTCCTGCTGGTTTGTGTTTGTCAATCGACTTGTGTGGACTTTCATCATGGCGGCGACGAGAAACTACAGCAAGGTACTGCCTGTCAAAACAGTTTAATTAATAAATGTTGTGTACACTTACAAAGTTCTCAGTGCCTCGTTTTTAATGTCGGGCCTTTGTTGCACTACCGATAGAGTGTGAAGTTTCTTCGAGCTGTTTTAATATTTTAATAATAGCTTAATCTTCATGCTTCATCTAAGGGCACCTACCACTTCCATTGTTGTAGCCTTCTGGGACAAACGGTAAAAAATAGTTACGTTCTGAATGCAACTGGCTAACTCAATTTTGCTCCTCAGCAAACATACCAACTCGGTATGATGTTTTAACATGCCAATTTTCATTTTACACCGAAGTTCTCCTTTAAGACTCATTAGGCCACAGCTGCCCAAAATACGTGATGGATTGGCTTGGTTTGCTAATGGCTCGGTCCAGGTTTTTTGTCAGTACACCAACTTGACAAAAAGTGTAGTGGATTATGGCTGTGGGGTGTACTTTAAAATGCATTTTTAAAATCTGAATGTACAATCACGTATGAAAGTATATGTGTCTTAACGTGTCTTCAAAAATGCCTCCGTGTGTGGGGTTTAGACATGAAATCTGAATGTACAATCACATGAGTATGAAAGTATATGTGTCTTAATGTGTCTTCAAAAATGCCTGTGTGTGTGGCGTTTGAGCAGTGGAAGGCACTGCTAGCCTGTTGCTAGGGGACATCTTCACTTAGTTTGCGTTGCTAGGTTGCCAACTCCCCAGCACTAAGTGGAAATGTTCCTCATCCAGCTCCCCCATTTCTTTTCCACCTTTCTCTATCTTTCCACCTCTTTCTCACCAAAATAACTTACCCATCTGTCACTGCCATTGCCACGGCCAAAGACACAGTTGCCAAGAAACAAATCCAGGCCTGGTAGACATAGAAAGTAATGTACATGTTCAGGTGTTCTCTTTCTCTCTCTCTCTGTCTCTCTCTCTTATCTCTCCCTTTCTTTCCCCATATTTATATAGACACAGATTTATAGATATGAACATGTTTATTTATGCTGATGACATGCAATAGTTCTTGTTTTTTTATTGCCAGTGGGATTTCCTCTGAAACAGCTACAGAGAAGTTAAGTGATTCACATTGTTTTTTTTTATCAGTCAATAAATTAATTTCACAGGAAACTCATTTTTTCTACTTAAAGCTGAAAGCCTGGATAATTATATGAAATTCATGTTGTCTTTATAGGTGACTGCTAATGTAGTTTTTGATTGGTTGACAGGCAAGGGAGACAGGTGACACTGTTAGTGGCAAAACACTTAAATTGCCCTGACAAG
This sequence comes from Coilia nasus, assembly GCA_027475355.1. Taxonomy (NCBI): domain Eukaryota; kingdom Metazoa; phylum Chordata; class Actinopteri; order Clupeiformes; family Engraulidae; genus Coilia; species Coilia nasus. The sequence goes on from CM050216.1 coordinate 30,545,400, forward strand.
GTCGATTACCCCTAGAGAGAGAGAGTTGAAGGGGCCAACCCCCCACCCCCACCCCCAAATCATCTCCATCAATTACTGCCCCCTAATTTGTCAATGCATAGTAAACAGCAACTTAGACATCCATTTTACACAATACAGAAAACTGGTGGATTTGAAACTACATCATAATGGCATAGCAGATGTTAATGGGAGATTATGACGCTGCGCAATATCTTACAAAAACAATTTAATTTAAACAAAATTAATTTGAAACTCTTAAGAGGATTATCTAGCCTCATGAAACACTGTTGTCATGGTGATGAATGAACTTACATTGTTTAATTAGCTAAGACTGTTTACACAGGCTTTTTGTGAAGCATGGCTTCTGGTTATGTTATTCAGTACAACAGCCCTTACTTGTTTATTTGGAAAATGAATCACTATAAAAATCTTTTCTTTATCCCCTGAGAGTTGAAAGAGTCAAACCAACATATGCCAATCAGAATTCCATTTTGTCTAATGCTACAGTTAACATCTAGATGTTGATGTTACAATTAACAAGTATTTGGTCAAAACCTTTCATGAGTAATTGCACATAAAACCTGACTGATCATGCACATCAACTTTTACTGCAAATTCTTAAGCCAAATCCTTTAGGACACTGTAATGTAGAAATTGCAACCTTTCTCATCAGGAAAAACCCACTTAACACACACACACGCACACACACACACACACACACACACACACACACACATGCATGCATACACATTCACGCATGCATGCACACACATGCCAAACTCAAAGTCTTATTTCCCATGGGAAGTTGTCTAAAATGGAGAGTTGTGTTAAATGATATGTAAGTGTATGTTGTGCTCTCTCTCTCTCTCTCTCTCTCTCTCACACACACACACACACACACACACACACACACACACACAAACAAACAGCACGACACAAATGCTCCCTCTGCCTTCACCACACTTCATATGTTTAAAACCTTTTTGAAGCTTTTTCTTTCCAGGACTTTCATCTCATCTCAGTTTTGTAGGGAGAAAAATATAAGTTTTAGAACCAGTCCTTTGAGTCCTTTAAACGGAGAACGTCAGCAACACATACGCATAGACACAGGTGCAGGGGGCGGGGAGATCATAACATCCCTCTCCTCACACCAGATGCCCACAGAGATACGAGAGGAGAGACTCAGCATCAGGTTGTTGCCGATATTTTCAAGGAGGAAGCGATGCCATACCTGAGCTGCAGGTGTTTGGAACAGTGTCAAATTCTGTCAAGGAACACACCTACAATTTAATATTATACAAGGAGAAACTATTCAGCAACTGTTATAGGTTTAGTAAGTTTTGCGTTTTTTATGACATTCTTTTCAGAAGTCTCTGGTCTCTACTTAATATCCGATTAAGATCTGAGTCGGAATTATAAGCTATCTCTGCCTGAACGGTATTTCTATTTGAAGACATGAATAGTCTTTTTAACCACACTACTCTTCTCACACAAGCGCACGATGCTCTTCTCAACCGAAGCAATGTACTCACGGACACACTGGTGAGATGCTGCGCGGGAAATGAGAGCGATATTGTGGCTGCGAGCGACGGTGTTGGTGTTGGTGGATCTCTTGCTTTCACACCAGAAGAACGGAAGTTATTTGTGACACGCGTGGTGCAGATCGCTGTGTTATGCGTTCTGTCACTCACTGTGATGTTCGGGATATTTTTTTTGGGCTGCAACCTGATGATCAAATCTGAAAGTATGATAAACTTTCTCGTGAAGGAGCGAAGACCATCTAAAGACGTTGAAGCGGTGATGATTGGACTGAGTTAGCAGATCCAGATCAGCTGATTAGGAGCCTATGCACTATGTCTGGAAATGTCTGGGAGTAGCCTAATCACGGGGAATAGATTGTTTTAATGGGGCAAAAGATATGCAAATTGTCTATTGTCTTCCCCGTGTTAAGCATCAAGACAAATATATTTACAGAAAAAATGAACCATGACAATGTGATTACAATTAGGCAAAACTGTGTAAAATATTATTGATTAGACTATATTTGTCTATTTGAAAAGAGCTGTTTACTTCCTACAATATTTTGTTTTCGTAATAACAAATGTTTACATGTTTTTACCTCAACGTTATGACATAAACTCCAAAAACTTGATCTAGTAATGTCAAAATGACTAGTAGCTTCCATTAACGCATGTGGTTATCCTGTTTCCGGAAGGAGGAAAATCTTGGTTGTGTTCTACAGCTACTGAAGTACCCACGTGCGGTTTTGTTTTGCACGCGAGGGTAGAAAACACTCGGCTTGTGTTGCACGTTTGTTTCTATATTCCACTGCCGTTACCGGGTGTTTTCTCTCCCTCAGCACGCGCGATGCCGGGTTGTCTGTGGTGGATCTGTGCCCACGTTTCTAGCACTTTTCAAGACAGAGCTGTATGCTGCATGATTTTTGTACATCATGAATATTATTCTTGTGCAGCATGCTGTTGTAATAAATATGCAGATTTGAACTTTCAGTGTCTCAGTTTACTGTTCAGCGTAAAATCTTAAACCCGCAGCTAATATTTGGATACTATTCTGACTACATAACATTTTGATTAATAAAACATATTAATAATCATGATATTATTATTATTATTATTATTATTATTATTATTATTATTATTATTATTATTATTATTATTATTATTATTATCATCTCTGCCACACACATTCAAAAGGTACACTTGACCGAAGGCCAACCTAGGCTTTCCCTGGATTTTTGTCTGCTATCCCCAGTCCAGTCTAAGCAAAAATTACAATTTACTGCTCTAAAGTTGATGAGTGTTAGTTTTTCTCTTTAACACAGATGTTACTCAGACAGCTGATAAACTATTTGTTTGTGTGAAACAAACACGTAGAGACTCTTACACAAATCAATATTTTTGAGGTGGAATGAAATGCATGTTTTTTTCCTCAAATATATATTTTTTCCGGCATCTCACTTCTAATAATTTTATTCATTCATTTATTTAGTAAAATAACATGGAGGAACCATTATTGTGCCAAAACGCGACCCTGTCCATCCCTCCTGTGCTGAAGGATCTCACTTTCTCCCTGTGCTTGTTCAGGGCACCCCCTTAAGTATTTTAGACCTACAGGGAGACTGATCTGGGTGCTCTACTGAATAAACACAATTGCATCCCTTCTCATGTACATTCAGATGTTATGTGTCACAAAGCCTACAAAACATTCAAGGTAAAAACGGTCTGTACATTTACAGGTTTAGGGTTTGGTTGTAAGACATCTATGAAAACATGTGATGCAATTTTGAGGCACAAAAGGTAAATTGAGTCTGCTTTGAATTTGAGTGCTTGTGACAAATCTCCCTTTCCCCTTGCAGCTGTCAGTTGTCTGCAGTATTTTTTAGTGAGTGAGAAGAGGAACTATTAATAATGCAATATAGCAATATTACCATCAACACAGACAAAACAGAACAACACAGACAGGGGCTGAGAATTTACTAATGGTGTAAAAAAAACAAAACAAGCAAAGCTCTTCACTTCTAAAATTAGAGACAAAATGAAGGTCAAGCCTGACTCTTCTGCTAAAGCTGTAGTACAGAAAAAACACATTATATGGAAAATAATAAAGATGTTTAATAAAAATACCAACATATCTAATCTACCTTCTATCTAATAGCTTAGAGTCCTTTCATATTATGAAGAATAAAAATGTGCCTGAGGAACTGTCCCCACTTGCGCTCAACAAGGCCCATTCACTGGCCCTCCTCAACACTGTGTGACCAGTAGTTAAATTGGATTGGAGGGGAAGCCCTCCTTTACTCACAGTGGTCTATAGCCGTATATTGTATTATTACAGATATAGAAGCAGAGGGAGCTCAGCTCTGGCTGGCTGTATTGCCCAGGCGGAGAGGCAACGCTGAGCTTCAGAGGGGGTTCAGCCCAATTTAAACTCTGTGCGTGACTGTGTGTATGTTTATGCAAGCTACTTAGCTGATACTAAATACTACTACTCAGCTAAAGCTATTTAGGGTATGCCCTATCTCAATAATACAGAATCTGAAATTTTTAAAATAATCCTGCATCCAAACAGTGATCTGGATCACCACCAAACATTAGGTCATCATTAGGTAGGTCATTTCACCACTGAGCTATCTGAAACAAATGAAGTCTAGGCTGTGTTTTCTTGCTGACAGAGCCGGAGGATGCTCCTCAGAAGAGTATGTGCCAGTAATGACATGCATATAAATGCCGACCTCGCTCAGGTCTTCGTCATTTAGTGTTAGCCTTGCCTCATTAGGCTGGGAATGGTGCAGCTCCTAGACTGGTGCTGACTGCAAATGTTGTTTTAATTCATGTAATCCCAGTTTTTGTATATCTATTTTATAGCTAATTGTTCTCCTCACAAAGTTAAACAAAGTTTTCTATTGATCCCCATTTTTGTATAATTTGTTTCTCCTCTCGCAAAGTTAACAGTGTTTTGTTTTTTATCTTGAGGTTATAAAGCTAGAAGGTTTTTGTGAACAAAAATGGGTAGCATTGGAAGCGTATAGAAATCTGGCTGACTGAGGAAGGTCAAGCTATTGTCAGACCTCAGTTTTAGAGCAGAGACTGTTAAGTAGAGAGTGTTACAAATGTAGGCACACTGACATTTAGTACACATATGATCTTACAAGGATACAAGCATACAAGGATATTTATTGTATTGTTCTGTTATTGTATTGTTATTCGGTGATCAGGCTAAAATCTTGAACCTCATTAATTCCTCTGAGACTTTGTGGCTTGGTGCTGCCACATCCTGGCCACATTTAATGACAATGCATTCAGCCATAAGTTCAAGTTCACCATGGTGATGATGGTGACAGGAGATTCCACTTGGATTGTTGGTGGCAAGAGATTGCAGGATGGATCCTAACTACTCTCAGCAGAATTTGTGGAGGAAAAAATACTTGGGATTTCTCCACATTTATTGACAGGTTTGGGGCAAACAGGTCTCTGAAATAAGGCAACATCTCCAGAAATCGCAAGAATGGAGGCAGGTAGACACAAAGTGCACCAGTAGTTTCTCAAGGAAACATTGGGGAGATAGTAGAGAGAGGAGTGATTGTGTGAAGGATTCATTAGCTATTGCTAACTGCACAAAATGAGTTGTTGGACCTGCCTATCACCTAAGCACCTCAGTTAGTGGTGGGTGAGGAAAGATTCTATATGTTCTGTGTCTGAGTACTGTTGGTTGTGTGGCACAAATTATTGGTTTATTTGAGAAGAAACATGGCTGGGCTATTTTAATGAAAGAGAACTTTTGTGACAGGCTGGTGACCAGGGATTGACAGATGGGCTAAATCAGGGGCCTAAAAATTGATCTTGGCAAATACAAAGTCCTGCAGCGTACCACCTTGCCTGCACACACTGTTATACTGTACTGGTGAATATTTTATGCAGTTGATGAAACGTTTGACAGGAAGAAACCTAAATATGCCGTACCGCTGGCTGATGCAAGGGGATGAGTTTGGCGAGTATACAGGGGACCGGTAGATGTAGGTGCAAGATGATTTGTTGTGAAATAATTGCTTCACTGCAGATTTCATTACAAGACGAGGTCAGTTGGAGTGCTAAAGTAGATGTGTCTAAAATGGCAATGAGGCAATGACAGACTACTGAAGCTGCTGTGTGGCTGATTCACAGTGACAAAGGATGGCACCCATTTAACTGCCTGTATGTGAGAGCTTCATTGAGAATGATAACACAGTGGTAGTGTCCTATTCGAGGTGAGCTGAACTCAGGTCGGGAACATCAGTGGCCATGAAAAGTGTGGCTATTACATTTTCATCTCAGAAAGGAGAGAAAAAAAAACCCACAGAAACTGCAGTGCAGAGGAAATGTCACCTTACCCGGCCCTTTACCCTGAGTTGGGTGTGAATCCAATGTCAACCCTTACCACCGGGTTCACCTGAAAGGTTTTTCCTCCCATCATCCTACTGGATTAGATAAGAGAGCAGCTTATTTAGGTACGTGTCACCGCGTCGAGAAAATTATTTATTTTTGTGCTGTTATTTCTTCAAGAAGGGGTTTTGTGTATTGCTTCAAGCGATAGAAGCTATTTGTGTGTTTGACAAATTTGGCACAGGATACAGTTTCACAGACCATGTTATGCACAGTGACATACAGATCCTTTATAGGATGGCTGTGCTGACTGCCTCCCGCTCTCTCTTCCACATATGTAGCCTACGGACATGTAAATCCCATGCCAAATGTCACCTGCTTTGTGTAGGGAGCCTCTCAGCCAAAATAAGAATCAGTTTTTTGTTCCAGCTTCTCTCTCCACATGCACTGAGAAGAGAGCTGTGGTGTCAATCATGCTGTGGAGTGTGTAGAATCCATAGGGGCTGGAACCTGATTATCCCCATTCTTAAATCTACTGAAGTGGCCATGATGAACTCATTCATCCTCGTAACTCTGGTGGTACTGTCCTTTAGTGAATTTCAGCTGCAGAATTGCCACCATCCTTTTACATGATATGATGTCATGCACACTAGTTATATCTAAAGCTAAATACAACCCCAATTCGATGAAGTTGGGACGTGTAACGTAAATAATGTATGTAAATAAAAAAGAAATTCTATAATTCTCAAATCATACAAGCAATATATGTGTTTGAGAATAGTCCAAGGACAACACATCAGTTATTGAAACTGGATTTTGTTGTTGTTGTATGAGATATTTATGCTCATTTCAAATTTTATGCCAGCAAAGTGTCTCAAAAAAGTTGGGACAGTGTCAATAAAAGGCAGAAAAAGTTAAGTAAGACTAAAGAAAAAACAACGGAGGACACTTCACAGTTAATTATGTTAACTGACGAGATGATTTTGAATAAAAAAGGGCGTTCTTTCTTGTCCTTGACATGATTTCAGCAGCCCAACTGGTAGGTGTCTTCTTCATCATGTTTTCCTTTTTATTATGCCCAAAATGTGACAGATCTGGACAGCACACCGGCCATTTTAGCATCTGGTTGCCCTTATGATGGCGTCACACTGTTGGAATTTTGTATAGAATGCAGTTTGACCTTATTATCTGGTAATATTTAAGGTCTACCCTCAAAATATAATGTCTGAGTACCATCTTTTGCAGTTCAAAACTTATGTTTATGGAGTACGTTTTTCCATGTGTCATGCCATATCGACAAATAGTGAAATGCAATGGCAGAATATGTTCTTATACAGATTTCAGTGTGGCAAAAACACAGCAATAGCTATAGTCACCACATGCCTGTAGTGTGGTGATGTCAAACCAATCGGGAATGAAAGATGACCATGAGTGCTTTATGTGAGTGGTTATATTTCAAGGAAAATGTAATAGCCAAAAGCAACCCCATATTAAACAGCATTTTTAATCACAAAGCATGAAGCCTTTTTTGGGTCTTTTGGATGCCCACAACACTAACCTGTTTTCAATACATCACAATAAAAAGCTTAAATATATGCTTTTATAGTTCAACGCCTCAATTAGATCTGCTGTAATCAAGAATTCAACAAGAAACCATAGCATAAGCATACAACTTCCCTTTATTTCAGCAATCTTGACACTAATTATTATATCACACACAAGATGCAGGGCCAGGAACAAGTTTTTCAGTAAAATCAACTTTGTCCTAGACAATAATTACAATTAGACATGATTAAGGAGCATTGTCGTTGCATGACAGGAATGGTTTAAACTAATGAAGTCTCTTGTGTCTGCCTGGGGAATGATTACAAATGAAAGCAGCTGATTGTCGTAGTTCCTAGACGGCTAATAAGCATGGCAGTGCCTGGTACTTCAGCCTCTCTGTAATGAAGAGGACAGAGTGTGCAGAGAGGGACACATATACAACCCACCTTCAGCTCATCCTCAGGCCTGAACATCCTGACCTAATCAGCTTAACCAAATACAATCTGATACACAATAGCTTCATATAAAAAATGGCGTAGGACAAAATTGAATTGTCATCCATCTTTGTTTGTCTCTCTTCCTCCCTTCCTCTCTTCCTCACTCTTATTCTATCTGTCTATCCCCAGTGACAACCCCCCCCCCCCCCTCCCCCCAATCAACCACACACCCACACGCACACACACGCACACACACACAGAGCCGTTATTGATATTACAACAGTGGCCTTTTACACTAGAAACTGCAACTAACTAGATTGCTATTGAGTTGAAGTAGAAGATGACTGGATGGGGACACCATTGACATTTAGAAATGTACAGTTGTTCAGGTCCCTTGACAGACTCTGATGTTCAGTCTGATTGTCTGGGCAGATTTTATTGGTTATTGGTTAAAGGTTTTGTGTAGCCTTTGCTGTGCATCACAATTTTAGATCACACAGAATGTGGACGGCAGGATGGACAACGAAGTATAATTGTTAGACATTGAAAGAATTGCACACTTACCGTTTGTCTTGTACCACTGTAGCATATCTGGTGCAGAACATATTTGCACAGATGTTCACACAGTTTCCGCCAAAAGATGTACAGTAAGGTACTTTGCTCAACCACACAAATCTGTTTTGCACCACATATCTAAGTTGGCTAAGGTGCAGATGTGAGAGCTGCAGAAAATGTAAAAAAAATAAATAAATAACATAAATAGCCCAAGCGCGAATAGATAAATACATGCAAATACATGCATTTGTGAGCCAACATTCCACAGATGTACAACTTATTAATGTTGCATTAATTCACATTACAAGTGCACAGGATTTGTTCATGTTCTCACATTGTGAAACACACGTGTGCAAATGATATATTACAGTGGCATGAGTGAAACTTGTGATGCACAGAACAAGATTTGTTTGCCTGTAAGGACGAATTTGTGATGGTTTAACTGTTGCATTGTACTTGTCTGTCCCCCCACAAGAAACGGTTTCCCCCTTCTTTATATATATAGAGGTGTTTTGCACCATATATACTGCGGTGTAGGTAGCAAAGCCATGAGCGTAGGAACCTTCTCATTTGTGTAGCATGGCATTTGTGTACCTGTAATAAGGAATTTGGCAACTTGTAGCCTCTATGTTTTATGACACACATTTGTGACTTTTGTGTAAAAGTACACAATGTATTTGCACCAGTACGCAGGGCTTTTTCTACTCACTTACCTCCATATGAATGTCAGGTACAGCAAATGACAGTTTGGTGGTGGATGGTGTGATGTCTGTATGTAGAAATGTGTGTAGATGTCTTTGTGTGACCCATCAGGTCTTTATATGTCTGTTTCTATAGCAGGCATAGACCATCTCAATTATAACAACCCTGCAGCCTCCTCACAGTCAATACATACGGCTTTACACAGACAGCATGGGGCCCAGAAGGTCCTCACAGTGTGTGTATGTGTGTCTGTGTAACAGAAAGGAGATAGAGGAGGAAAGAATAAAGGAAAGGGGAAATGACAACAAGCATACAGTGTGTTGGTAGAAGAGCAGGCTGTTGGTTCCTTCAGAGGGTGACTTATGTAACACTGCAATGGAAGGACTGTAAAGAACAATTTCAGACGCACTTATAGCTCTACTCTGTCAAGGATACAAGGATACAAGGATACAAGGAGTTTTATTTGTCACGTACATAGACATACTGGGTAGTAGGACATGCAGTGAAACTGATGATTGTGGGTCTAGACTGTGCATGGGGATGTCATGATGTATAATGGAGTGGACAGGTCTGTGGACAGTTTACCTTCCCTTACTCCAACCTCCCCACCAACTGCATGACACTGTCATGATGACAGGAAGAAAGCCAACAAGCTAACAACAGGCTTTGAGCTATTTTTATAGGCGATGCATTTTGGCCAACTTCAAATGATTCCTGATGGGTCGCGTTAATGGGGAAGGGCAGATAAACCCACTTGTCATTCCCACCAGCAACCCAGCCTGGGCACTGTGTAGCTCTGCGGTCCTGGTCAGTCCACCTGTAAGTGTGTTAGAAAATCTTTTACAGCATAGCCAGTTAGCATGTTAGCTTTTAACAATACTGTGTGCTAGGCAAGGTTAGGTCCAGGCCATTTAGTTAGCTTACTAGTAGTTTTACATTAAAACTTATAATTGCTGTTTTTAAAAAAACACATGGAGCTTTTGTTTAAATTTAGAAAGCTAACTGGGTAACAGTCAAAAAGCTTCACCGCTGAGGTGAAAACCAAGAACAGTACCATAACAACAACAACAACAACAACAACAACAACAACAGATAATTGTAGCCTTCTAACTCATGCACTGCATACCTTTGGTAATGTATTTTATATTATATATTATTTTGTATTATATGTCTGTTATAAGGTGTTTTTTTTAAATCTGGACCATTATTATGTGTTTTTAAATCTGGACCATTAAACTACATTGCATATTATAAGTTGAAAAGAAGTGTTAGACTCTCCTTCTCCTTTACCATATATCATCAGAATTAAGCAGAATATGATGGGAAAAGTTGTTATTAATGAAAAATTACAACAGTGAACTGTAAACATAAATACTGTTGTTTTGATTTTCAGCTACTCTCCCCCAAAACCTATACTACTGTGCTACTCCCTAGTTTAAAACTATGGTGTAGGTGAATAGAGCACTAATAATTCACCTGCACACATAGACCAGTTGTCCATCTTTCTCAGAAATTTCTCTCAACTTGCACTGTGGGACAGATCATGTGGACGCAACAATACATCAGTCTGACGTATGTGATGGCTCATTATATTTCCATACAGGGTTGATTCTTTGGTCTTCTGTTCCTCCATTTTCCCACCACTTTATGCTCCTTTCTTCCCCTTATCCACCTCTCTTCATCCAGTCATGTCAGGTTTAGGCTGAACGCAGCATCCAGTCATGTCAGGTTTAGGCTGAACGCAGCATCCATCCACCTATTAACCTTTTTGCTCTGATGTACTGCTGGGCCATTCCTGGGTCAGATTTCAGTTGAAATATACCAGTATTGGCATTGACTCTTACGGTGATTTGCAGAGATAAACATTTCAACTCAGAAAATAAAAATCTTGCTGTGGGTTTTCTGCCTGTGCACTTAACACAGGTGATTCATTTAGGTTCACAGGTTATTCAAAGGGGCAGTGGTGGCCTAGTGGTTAAGGTATCGGACCTGTGACCGCAGGTTCGAATCCAGGGTTGCCGGTAGCGCCACTGAGGTACCCTGAGCATTGTACCGTCCCCACACACTGGGATCCGTTGTCATGGCTGCCCCCTGCTCATGTGTGTGATGGGTTAAATGCAGAGGTGAACTTCGTTGTGTGCACTGTGTGCTGTGCTGTGCCGTGTTTTCACAATGACAAAAATATGACTTTCTTTCATCCAATGAGCTGATCTACAGGACATAGCTGATGGGTTGTGCTAATTGATAACAGTTGTAAGAAAAAGGTTCGTGTGTCTCTTGGTTGATGCAGCAATCATATTTTATTCCAGTAATGAGCAGTGACGAAGCATGGGAACATACTCCGGATTCAGCGGTGTCAATCTGAACCACAAGCATCTAAAACTCTAGCCATTTATGCTGTTAAGACTCCTCCTATGTCCTTGATGTAAATGAACTAGGTTGATCATTCAAACAGGTCTGGAGACCTTTTGTCACTCTGCATGGTAATTACATTCACTTAAAACATTGGCTGTGTTGGTTCTCACTTGATCACTTCCACAACCCCTATTATAATTGATTGGTGTTTTCACACCTCAGGTATCTGAGTGAATGTAGACCATTCTTGTTACCATAACGGGATTACCATTCAGGAAGCCACATTTGTAGTGGTATCGCAGGCAGGAAATATTTCTTACACAGTTGACTCAGTGAATGGTTAGAATTAACATGTGGCAGAAATTTTACCCTCTGTGAACCTCATGTGGTTTGTGACATGAGGAGGTCAGAGGTTGTACTTATGTTTTCCTGAAACCTACTGAGAGCAGTGAACATAATCCACACTTGGAAGCCTCTCAGTAGTGGGAACACATCACTCTAAAAGATATATCATACCCCTTGTTGCTTCGTTGATTGTGCTCGTAATTGTTATCTGTAAATAGCTCATGAAAAAGATTAGCATTCATCTTGAAGTGGGGCTGAGTATGAGTGCACATTTATTACTGAGATCTGATGCCAATTAATTGAACACTATCAGTGACCTTTAGCTAAACTTTCTGTCTCAATTAAATCTTTATCTCTATAATCGTATCTCTATGTCTCGCCCCATGTTGTCTGCCACAGTTTTCCGTGCTTTTCTCTCTGTTCTCTACACATGGGGAAGAGAGAACTTACTTGATAATTAGTGTCTGTACTTACTGAAGTGATTTGGCTTTGATTCTACTTGATTAGGACATGTGATGAGTGTGTACAATGTCTGTCTGTCTCTCTCTCTTTGCCTCTCTCCCTATCTCTCTCTCCCTCACTCCATCTCTCTCTGTCCTTTACACACACACACACACACACACACACACACACACACACACACACACACACACACACACACATACACTCCCACACACACACACACACACACACACACACACACTCCCACTCCCACACACACACACAGATATGCACCATCACAAGTCTTTAACACCAACAAAGTTATTACCACACTGTAAATACCAAATTATTTCTATCTTGTGGCTGTGTTAATAGGCGCTAGATACAACTAGCATCATCTTTGTATCTGATATGAACAGTACAATGAAAGGAGAGTAGTACCGCTGATGTTCAAACTGTGATTAATCAATTGTCCTAAAGCTGAGACAAAATGTCTATAAAATATCATGTATGTGTAACAGATACCAGCACCCATGGATGTAGTAGAGGACAAACTCAAGTAAACAGAGTTTACCCACCTCTCAAATTTCAGAAAAAGACTCAACAGAGTTTATCCACCTGTTAATACAGTTTATTCACCCTGTAGTAGAATTTATGTACCAAACACAATTTCTAACATTCGTAAATCACACTATGTCATCTATACTGTATGTGCACTAGAAACCATTAAAATCCACTGGGTTTCAAATGGTTTTGCATGTCTTTTAATAACAGCTTGTGTCGCACCGTGCATCCACCTCACCATGATCACCAAATTAATAATTTACCCCCCTGATTTAACCACTACATCCCTGCCAGCGACCCTGGAGCTGGCCTCTGCAGGATGAGCTCTGTTACAGATGGACCACAAGAATCAGGCCCCATGTATGACTTGACAATTCTCTTAAATTAGTTTGCTGTCTCTGTTCAAGAACTATCACCTCCACCATAAGATGATCAGTCTACCATAAAAGGCCTTGGACACATCTACACCAACTATGCAAGCGATATTCTACAGTGACAGCTTTCCATTGTCTATCAGAGGCTTGACAATTCTCTTAAATTAGCTTGCTGTCTCTGTTCAAGAACTATCGCCTCCACCATAAGATGATCAGTCTACCATAAAAGGCCTTGGACACATCTACACCAACTATGCAAGCGATATTCTACAGTGACAGCTTTCCATTGTCTATCAGAGGCTTGACAATTCTCTTAAATTAGTTTGCTGTCTCTGTTCAAGAACTATCACCTCCACCATAAGATGATCAGTCTACCATAAAAGGCCTTGGACACATCTACACTATGCAAGCGATATTCTACAGTGACAGCTTTCCATTGTCTATCAGAGGCTTCATTCCTAACTTTGAACCTCCCTTATCATCTTTCTCTAAAGTTAAGCTAAGCAACGTAAATTTAAGTAAACAAGCACACACAAAAACACTCCCAAAGCTTTTTAGCGCAGCTTGACTTGTAACACAGGAACCCTGGTGTGCTTTTCTCCCAACCCCAAAGCCTAAATGCCAAATAAAGATAAAAGTTCTCAACGAAAAGGAAAGTATGTTGTCTGAGGCCCATTTTTACCCCTAGCCCATAGTCTCAGTGCTCTACCCACACATACTCCTACAGCTCACATAGGAGGGACAGAGACCAAACCAGTGCTCATTATAGCTGAATGTCATCTGATATTGACAGTGAGTACGTGGTAAATGTCAGACTCAATCAGATTCCAGACTGAAGGAAGTGTGTGTGTGTGTGTGTGTGTGTGTGTGTGTGTGTGTGTGTGTGTGTGTGTGTGCATATGTGCGCACACATGCTCGTGCATGCAAACACCTACATACATTTTAGAAGCAAAACTTAAACTTTTGTGACAGCAGGTATTTTTAGCGTAACCGCCACAGAATATTGTGGGCACACAGTTTCTGTCACCGCCACCCAAGAGACTGCAATCTTATTGGAGTTGCCATAGGAACCAGCAAAGGCAATGGCTGGCTGTATACCGTAGATAAGAACATGTCTTTGCGACTGAGTGTGTCCCCATGTGTATGTGTTTCTGTGTGTGCATGTGTCTCTCAATCTGTGTGTACGGTCGTTAGCGAGAGTGATTAATATGGTCAATCGTGAAAAACAAGACCCACAGTGTGATGCATTCACGGCCGCCAGCAAAACATTTACAGCTGCTAATGCCATGTCATTTTGCTTAATGCAATAACAATTTACTCAGATGAAGTGCCATTAGCCTAATCTAAAGGGATAGGGCTTTGATGGATGGTGTCTGGGCTCTGGTGCCCTAAAATCAAGTCAGCCTGACCAGGGAAGCCTGTGACTGGGCATAGTCTTCCATTAATTATTAACTCGCAATACATTTTTAATAAAACTAATATGCACTCTATAATGGAGGGGCCTGAGTGTGTTTGTATGGGTGACTCCTGTCCTGTGGATGAGATTTGTGTAAACATTATCAGGAAGCGGTTAGAGTTACCCTGTCATCTGCAAGAGGAGTGACAGGTGCTACTCTGTCCTCTGCATAAACTGATATCATATTCTGGACTGCCATTGGAAAACTGCTCAGTAAAACATACCAGAATGGTGTTTTTTTTTTTCTAAAAACAGAGATGTGTGTACTTTTCCTATAATTATGGAATTGTTATTTATTTAGTGTTAAAAATGTGCCAACCCTGCTCTGTCTATCATTTGGGAATCACTCTTTTATCTCTATTACATTCATCCTCCCTCTCTCTCTCGCTCTCTCTCTCTCAGCCAGTCCCCAGTGTCAGGGGCTTTTATAAATAGAGGCAATGCCTTCAGATTACTGCGTGCGACTTGATTAATTGCAGGCTTTGAAGCCCTGCCGTGATTTCAGGCGAGGATTGTGTGGGAGAGCTAGACAACACATGGGGATGAGGGAGGGGAGAGCGGAGAGAGGCAGAGTGTGAGAAACAGACTGTAAGCCGTAATTAGTGGCGCTCTGTCAGCGAGGTGACAGGTAAAAAACCCACCTGTCTGTTAAAATTTGAATGACTCTAAATGGGGAAACCTAACTGCCGTCCCTACATGTGATCAGAGAAATGAGGGGAATATGCAATTATGGCAGGAAGGGAGTTGTCACAGGTTGGAAGGAGAGCGTCGAAAAGTTGTTAAAGTTGTCCATTTCGATGCATAGCTTAGGCAAGTTTTAACATGTGTTCTCACGAGGGAACAACAATCAGGCTAAAATGCGAGCGCCATAACGCGCGTGCAGACGCGCGCGCACATCCGTTAGTGATTGCAGGTGGCCTGCGCAGACATAAATGTATGTTTGCGTCCTGCTGCCTCGGTAACCAACGAGGTTAGCAAGTATATTTGTGCGTCCGAAACTGCCTCTCAAATATTAACGAACGTTAGCCTACATGGAAGCAACATGGCATGGTTTCGATGATGGTTATGTGGAGGCTCAACAGCCGCCGTCAAACGTTCAGATTATTCAGCAACCAGTGAGTTATGTTTCTTTCAAAAAAATTTTTCCAGTGTACTATGCTCACTACTTGAAGATCTCTGAGAATATTTGAAGAGTTCAGATGCAAAACCCTCTAAGTCCATTTCAGAAATTCAGTTTTGTCAAAATTAAGTTTCAATAATAATTTTCAAGTAATCTTTATCAAACTGCAATTTAAATATTATTATTATCAAGTCAAAACAAATCAAACCAAAACAAGCCAATTGGAGGTAGACTGATCATAAAGTGTATTAAAATGATATAAATATATTTCTGCAAATTCATCGCAAAGAGACTTAGAGGGTTTTGCATCTGAACTCTTCATTTATATATAAAGCCTATACGTAGATAAACCCCAATGGTTTGAAATACAGCCCAAACTCATAATAATTCTTTACTTTCCAAAGAGGGTGTTTCTTAAAGACCATCAGCGTTTCACAAGGTAGTTAAATACGTTTTTACATTTGCACATAATATTCACTGTCATTTCACTGATATTGGTCATTTTCTTTGCCCAGAAAATTGCTACTTTGATATAGCTCTGCCTATTCTGCCACCGCCTACTCTGGGGAGTTAAAAAAAGAGTTGCCGCTCGCTGTATTTCAGGGCCCCCTCACTGATCCGTCCTGGACATTTGTGGGGGAAGGGGAGGCTCATTAGGGCGAACTTTCGATCTCCTCCTCCACATCGCCTGGAGGGAATGAATGTCTTCCCTCTCCCCTCCTCTCTCTTTTCTCTCTCTCTCTCTTTCTTTCCTTTGTCTCAGCCGCCTGGCTGCTTCGCCAGCTCTGGCGCTGTTAGAGCGTTGAGTTTTTCGGGCTGAAGTGACAGGATGTAACACCCCTGCGTCTGTGTGTCTTAGACTCCTCAGCCCACCACCACCATCCTCCAGCAGCTGCCCCCTGCCATGGCTCACCCACCCCCTGCCGTGCGCCCCGGCCACATCAGAGAAGGTAGCGCCCCAACATGCCCACCGCCTTGGCCGTCTGTGGATGTACTGTAGCATGTAGGATGTACCTGCAACATGCACATACGCGCACACACACACACACACACACACACACACACACACACACACACACACACACACACACACACACACACACACACACACATACACACACAGCCTCTCTCATAGTCACACACATAGCATAAGCAATGTAAGAATTCACCAGATAACCCTACCCTTGTGTGTTTGTGTGTGTTTTTGTGTGTACGAGCGTGTGCGTGTGTTTGTGGTCTGTTTTGGAAGCTGTGTAATTGCGGTGCCCAACCTCTCCACCTCTCTCTGTCCAACCCTGACCCCCTGCTGCCTGTCTCATTTTCACTCAGCTCAGCCTCTGCCCTCTGTGGACTTAAAGGGGAAAATATCCTCACCTTACCTTTATGGAGAGAAAGAGAGAGAGAAACCAGAAGAGGGAGAGAAAGAGAGAGAGAGAGAGAGACAGAGGGAGAGAGAGAGAGAGACAGAGAGAGACCAGAAGAGAGAGAGAGAGAGTGTGTGTGTGTGTGAGAGAGAGAGAGAGAAAGAGAGAGAGAGAGAGAGAGAGAGAGAGAAAAAGAGAGAGAGAGAGAACAGGTCATCATGAAGTTGAGTCTATTCCAGCAACTGCTGGACATAAGAGGTTTCTGTAGCATATTGTCTGTATATGTGATTGTGTGTGTGCGACATGTGTAATTGTGTATGTGTGTGTGATTGTGTATGTGTGTGTGATTGTATATGTATTTACATGTACAATACTGTGCAAAGGTTTTAAGCAGGTGCCTTCAAACCAGCATCAATTCACACAAAGGGGTACACACAAAGTCAGGGACTTTATAGGATTATAGTCAAGTGTATGATCAACCAATTACACCAAATTGGTTGTATATGCCAGGAAGTCTACACCGACAGAAGATTTGTGGTTAGTTCTTCAAGATGTTTGGAGCCAGCTACCACCCGAGAAGAATTGATGCTCTTTTGAAGGCAAAGGGTGGTCACACCAAATATTGATTTGATTTAGGTTTCTCTTTTGTTTAATCACTGCATTTTGTTGATTGATGAACATGATTAACACTTCCACTTCTGAAGGTAATTCTAGCTGACAGCATTATTTTCACACCTGCCTAAAACTTTTGGACAGTACCGTATATGTGTGTGATTATTTGGGCACGTGTTACAGATCTGGTTGAGCTGATGATGATACAGAACGCCCAGATGCATCAGGTCATTATGAACAACATGACCATGTCTGCTCTCAGCAGCTTTGGATACTCAAACAGTCCAGCAACAGAGGTAATACACATTAACACACAAACACACATTAACACACAAACACAAATTAACACACACACACACACACACACACACACACACACACACACACACACACACACACACACAAACACATATCGTTGTGCTTACTAATGCAGGCATATTTACAGATCTGCCCTATAAAGCCAAAAGGCAGTAACTACATATACATATATAACTAAGTTTAGACTGGATATTTACTTTATAACACCTCGTTTGTCTTGTGACCAAATCTCATGCTTTCTTTCCTATTAGGAAAGTAAATATAAGCATCACCACTATCATACTTATAACTTGTTTGTCTGGGCAGCATGACAACTATGAAGGTATTTCCAGTTTATTTCAGTGTTCGTCTAGTTACTGCCCTTTGCCTTTGTAGGGCAGATATACTCTCTCCTGCCCACTCACAATGTGTCTGTGCTGACACAGTTACATTACATTACACTTAGCTGACGCTCTTATCCAGAGCGACTTACAGATAGTTACAGGGTTTCAGTTACAGTCCCTGGAGTGTGGGGTTAGATGCCTTGCTCAAGGGCGTCTCAACCATGGGTAGGGCGGGATTCGAACCAGCAACCTTCCGATTGCAAGACCAACTCCCTTACCGCTAGGCCACAGCTGGCCACAGTTACTGTGAGTAGATAGAAACGCACTGTCTCTCTACCCCCAGGCACCAAGGTATCCACCGCCTCTGGAAGAAGACCCAGAGGTGTACCACCACCACTACCCCCCTGCGACCTACCAAGCTTACCCAGCCTGGGCGCCCTTTTCTCAGCCGTACATCCACCCCATGACCCCTATCCTCCACACCAGCTACGGGTGTCAGGAGAGTGGGGAACAGCTACAGCCCCTTCAGCCTGCTCCTCCAACACTCAGGTGAGGTGGTGTGGATCTACTTCATGTACTTCTTTTATGTGTGTTGTCGTTACTTGTTTTAATACATTTGCCGCTTCCTTATTTATTTTACTTTTGATTTATTAACTGATCTTATAGTTTACTAAATTCTATTTCAAGGCAATCTTAATATTGCAAAGCATTATGGGTCAACTGTCCTTTTTTTTTTAAAGCAGCACTATGCGATTTTGAGGGCTTTTTCTGAATGGAGCTCCCCCTAGTGTCTCCAAGGAAATGGACACTCATAAAAACGTACTGTTTTCCCTTCCCCTCACCCTGTGCATGTGTTTTCACCTCAACTGATCAGAGTAACTGGCGAATACAAAAGTAGTCATGTTCATTGAGGTAAGTAAAGTCAGAACTTGTTCAGAACTTACCGTGATCCTGCTTCTGGCAATATTCAACACTTTGTGAGTCTGAGGGTGCCAGGATGGACACCCAGATATTGCAAGCATGCTATTCTGTCCACAGACAGCGGGGTTAGTCGGGAAAGTCTTCATTTGCCTGGTAATGACTCATTTAAGCATCTACCGACTTATGAGGATGATTAATTAAGTCGAAAAAAGTTGCATAGTGCTGCTTTAAATATGCTATAGAAGTGGCATAACTTGACTGTAGCTAATTTTTCTTTTAAACATGCAAACCTGCAGTTACACACATACTAATCCCCCTCCAAACGCACATACACACACACACACACACACACACACACACACACATACACATACACACACACAAAAACACCTACTCAAAAGCCTTGAAAAATATTTATGCATGCAGACATTCATACACACACATTACACGTGATGGCTGTGTATGAGTGTTGTGTGGCTGTGTCTAATGTATATGGATGCTATGAAACAGGAGAGCTGTTCCACCTCCTCCACCTCCCAGTGCAACAGGCACCGTTGGAGCAGACATCCCACCAGCAACAGGTGACACACACACATCCATATACACACATGCACGGACGCAAGCATACACACGCTCACACACGCAAGCACATACACACAAGCACTCACGCACACACACACGCGCAGGCACAAAGACAAACACATACAGCACACACAGCTCTTACAAAAAATACAATCAACTCTTCTGTCACTTATCATAATATATATCAGTGGTGATCAGTGACCAATGATTGGCTGAAGACAAAAAATGTCCTCTCTTCCTTTTTTCTCCCCCCCACCACGTTTTTCTTCCTCCTTTCCTTCCTTCCTTCCTTCCTTCCTTCCTCAAGAGTACTATGACGCCACAGAGAGGAGACAGTGACAGACGGGAAGGCCAACGTGTGTCCTGCTGAATCATTGGCTCCACAACGGACCATGAGTGTCAATACAACACAGCATCTGCCAAGACATGCAGACCACAGATGGTCTTAAAGCAGCACTATGCAACTCTTTCGAGTTAATTAATCATCTTCATAAGTCGTTGCGTTTGCAGCCGGCAGCGCCAAGGTGGGGATGGGGCAAATATTTGTGTCAGGAGATGGGGGGTGAGCGTAGCCTGGTAAACCCGCCCCTCGTACTTCGTTTCATTTTGTACGGAGGGTCTGGACCGGAATCTCTTGAGGGTCATTTAAGTCGGCCCCAGGTAGGCCGATCCAATCAGCGAACAGAGGGTGTCTTCGTTAGCGGTGACGTTGAACTTGTGTGCTACATTTGAATTGTAGTGCGTAGGTAGGCTAATTGCATACGTGACAACCAGGCGTTAGCGATTAGGTTAAGGCAGAGGCACTTGTTTTAAACTTCAGCAGAGTCCACACCTCCAGGAAGAAATAATTTCTGACTGTTTCTGGTTCAGACCCTCTGTACTGTTGGATTTCCCCTCGGGGAACTGCGTTGTGTTCTTCCAACTAAACTAAGATTTCTCTTAGTAGAATAAAAAGACTCAATGCTTCCGTTGCTTGATCAGGATCGTCGATTTATTACATGAAGATGACAAACTTAATCTGGTTGAATTGATTAACAATAACGAGTAATAAAATGATAAAATAAAAGGAGCAGAGAAACACTCTCAAGTTAGAGTCTAAGTCTACGTTGAGCTACCCTGACTTCGCCCGCAAGGTTGAAGACAGCAGCACTCAGCAGATCACAGGTTTCCTATGTTAACCTCTCTCTGTCCGTCCGATCCGTCTCTCTTGGACACGGAAGACAGCCTACATATACCCCAAAATCAATGTCGTAAATCAGGCGAGCATACGTAAAATAGCGCATCCATATCTGTGCAACACCATGTACGTGCATATCTCATCAGCCACCTTGCTGGCGCCAGCTCAGCAGTGACACAAAATATGTTTAGACTTAGGTCTCCTCATGGCCCTCACCAAACTGGTCAGCTTGACCTTCCAAATATATCTTGGGGACAACTGGTACTTGGTGTTGTACAGACACATGCGTCACACACACACACACACACACAGATTATCTTATTCATTTGACTATACAGAGACGTCATAAAAATCATCCAGAATTCTACAGTACAAAATAAAATAAAGTACGAGGGGCTGGTTTACCAGGCTAGGGTGAGTGGGGCATGAGGCGGAAAGCAAGGCTAAAAGAGAGGAAGGCAATCATCATGGCAGCTGTGGCCTAGTGGTTAGGGAGTTGGTCTTGCAATCGTTGCCGGTTCGAATCCCACCCTACCCATGGTTGAGATGCCCTTGAGAAATGTATCTAACACTGCTCCAGGGACTGTAACTGAAACCCTGTAAATATCTGTAAGTCGCTCTGGAAAGCTAAGTGTAATGTAATGTAAAAACATGACCAAGGCTGTCTGAAAGGAAGTCTTGTTTTGAGATGATCTTTCTTCAGTGGTTGTCCAGAAGAGGTCAGTATGTGTCTTTCGGACTCATCCATCCATTGATCTAAACTGTGTTTGGAAAAGATCCAGCAGCAAAACTAAAACAACGTTGAGAATGTCACGATTTGTATTACATGCAAGTGCACATGCAAGTCAGTCTGACTGTGAATATGTCATTGAGCCTGTCTGTATGCTTAACTATGTGTGTCAGTCCTTTTAACTACAATTTGTGAGTGTGTGTGTGTGTGTGTGTATGTCTTTTGTTGCTGTGACCTGAGTACTTTTGAAGTGTGTTATGCAGTCTATGTAAGGGCTATGGGAGGTTTACAAGGGGCAATGTGTAACAATGTGCAGACAGTGAGAACACCCATCTACACACACACACACACGCACACACACACACACACTGAAACACACACACCAAAGGTAATGAAAATGAAGCAAACGGCAAACGGTCAGACAGACAACCCAGCGTCTGAATGCCTCTGTTTTTCAGGTCATGGTCACTTTATATAACTTCACCCATATAACAGCTGTCCAGGTCCAAGACAAACACACACTCACTCTCTGATGCCTACGCTACACCACTCTGGAAGTTTCTAGTTGTATTATTACCGGCAAGAATCTAAGGCGCTCACTCGTTCACTTTATGGCCAGGTCAAATAGAATGCTGTTTTTTGATTGGCCGGTAGGTTGTGCATTAATTCCATCGAATGGCTCAAATATGAAAAGTAGTTCTAAAATTCTGGCATAAAGTTTAAGCACAGTTCCATATCAATGCCCCATAGAATGCTAACTATAACAACCATATAGGCTAATTTAACGGTTGCTTTTCTGCTCTATTTTTTAATGACAGGTTGCATTAAACAACAGGCAGTGATTCCTAATTGTAAAGAAATTATAGAATAATTGAAATGTTTCTCCATAAGGTTTTAAATGTTTTCTAAATTCTTGAGTGTGGTAACCGGGCATTAGTGGAGTAACAGCCATTGAGGCAAGCATTTGATGGAATTAATGAACTTGGCGGGACTGTGTAGTAAATTGGCCAATGAAATTGACACACTGAATAGTGCGTAATTACACAGGGTTCCTAAAGGCTGTAATATCACCATTCATAACTACGTTTTTGCTCCACAGATTAAAATGTTGAAATGTGTGTATTGAAAATATGCATTTTGCCTGTATCCAGAATTAAAGGACATCCTGCGTAATGAATAAGTGGATGTTTTGGGCAGAGCAAATGACATGCTGGTAGCTGCTTGCTGAGGGGCGATAGGGGACGTGTATGGACATGTAATAAGGGTCCACACAGGAGCAAATGGACTAGCAAACACACATGCTCATGCATATGCCCACTTTCATGACTTCCATCCATGATTTATACTAATGGCTTTTATTATTAGTATTAATCGATGCGGCGTATATGGACACATTTTGTCTGCTTCTGCATAATTTACTAAAATGGTCTGGTCATAATCTGAATAATGAAAAGCCTTATAAAACCATGGTAGACAGGGTCGAGCATCACGTTTTAGCCATGTGTATGGCTTAAGAGATGAGTCCAAATGCGAATGTTTGTGCAGGATTTTTACGTATATAGCTACAGTACCTAGGTACAGATGTGTCTATGGCATGTATAGCCTGCTGCTCAAAAAATTAAGTTAACATTTAAATCACACATCGGATCTACATTGTGTAATGTCATGCAAGTAAAATGATGCAACGACAGTCAGTGGAAACCAAAATCATAGCCCTCGAGCAGAGTATGTATGCATGTATGAACGTACACTATGTCTGTCAGTCTGTGCATGAACTTACACGTGTGTAGAGATGCAATTACATGGTTACATGGAGTGAGTGTGTGTGTGTGTGTGTGTGTGTGTGTGTGTGTGTGTGTGTGTGTGTGTGTGTGTGTGTGTGTATGTATGGTATGGTTTATATTGCCTGAGTGTTACACCATGTCCATAATATACCTTTCACTCATCTAGATCACTCAGTGGCATGTCTGGCCTGGCCATGTCTATCCCCTATCTCATTTGCCTGGCGACTGTTGGCAGGACACGTCGGCTGTCTAAGCCAGAGGTGCAGACAGGACGCCATGGAGATGGAGTGTTCTAGAGTGCAGGCTGTTTCCTGGCTCCCAGACAAACACAGAGATGAGGGCACCAGAGATGCACTTTCCACCAACCTTCTCATCATGCAGCTGCACACATGACACTGCATGGTCTATCACTATGCACTAAGTGGGCATGAGAGAGGGGTTAAGGGGTTATCTCTGTGCACATGTATGTTGTGAAACATGACGTTCTTTCCAGGGATTTGTTTTATGTTGGGGGTTAGGGGTGGCGGCAGACGTGTATACCGCACTCTGTAAAAGGGGGGTTCTAATAAAAGGCTTGGGGTTCTAACAAGAAATGTTGTCCCCTATGAAAGAATACAATGATTTAATATAATGTTTTTATCACAGCTATGATCATGTTACAGGCAGTTAATAGTTACAGTTTTTCTCAACTGTTTACACACAATTCCTTGTACTTCAGACACAATGACACACAGCTTTACAATTAGCTATCAGAGCTTTGGAAGAGGCAGAGCCACAGCTAGAGGAGTGAGGGCCCATTTCCAACGCACTCTCTGCGTGTTCAGCGCGTGGCCGTATTCTGTCCGTATTCATTTAGAATGCACGTTAGCAGATGAGACCATTACCGCATAGCGTGTTCTGAGCGTATTCTGTCCCCATACAAACCTATTGTATACGCCCACGCGCTGAACACGGCTACGCGCTGAACGAGGCGGTGGAAATGAGCCCTGAGAGTAAGAGGGGGAGGACGGGGAGTTGTTTAGTTGTTTATATATCTCTCTCCATATTCTACAATCCTCAACACAACTGAGGATTTTTTTTGACTGGAGATGAAAGTGTATGACCAAAATCCACAAATACGTGTACCCTTTCTCTAAGCTATGGAAGACGCATGTTTGAAATATAGCAATTGATGCTTTTCATGGATGGATTCGCTGCTAGGCCAGGAAAAACATTGCATGTGATGTGGATGAGGTGCTGTGGCCACACAAAAACAGAAGAAAGGATGCAGCGTATTTTTTTTTTTTTTGTAACTGTATAGGCTACAGTAAATTCTTCTGTTGTATTGTATGTAGACCACTGTAGGTGCAGCTTTGTGTTGATTGGGATCATAGACTGTATGATTGGGATGCACAGTGTGTACACTGTTTTTGTGGGGAAAATAAAATATATTTGTAACAATGTATATGTGCATTCTGAGTATAAAAATAATATTCTAAAATATAACACACTTATGTATGTACTGTCTATAGCAAGTGTAACACTGAACAAAAAAGGCCTAAATCATTATGATGAATGGAAAAGAAGTGTTTTCCATTTATCATAGTGTTTTACATTAAGCACATCAGGGTTCAACTGGTTGTTATAAATGTCTATTCATATGATGGTTTGTGTTTGTCATTTGACAACAAAATAGCATTTTGAGAAGAAATAACATTGTTTTGAATGCAAAGTTTCATTTTGCAGGAGAAGTGAGGGGTTTTGCCCATTGTGTGTGTGTTTTTTTGATTTGTGTGTAGAGTTCTGAGAGTATGAGGCATGCTTTCAGGAAATGTGTTTAAACATTTGAGAAAAACTGTAATAAAGAGAGATTTATGGAGTTTATAGTGGCCAGCTCTTGCCAAGACATGGCACTACATGTAGCATTTCAGCCATGAACTATACGTTGACTATACTAAACTATATGCTGTTGATAGAGCGATATGAGAAGAGTCAAATATTTTTTGTTGTTTTATTTGATTTTACATACAGAAAAATAAAACATTTCTTTAATCATAGAAATATTTAGAAGAACAAAATAAACTACAAATACATTTAATATGTCAAACATCAATTCTGCGCTGACATAATTTCATATCAAAGTGAAAACTTCAACTATTTGGAAAAAAAAGACAAAAAAGTGATGATACTGTTCTATTCCACACAGCTTAGTGCAAACATTTGAAGTAGAACTCACTACGGTAACAAAGCTATATTATGGGATGTCACTAAAGCACACTAAAGCTTGAGCTACAATCCGAGTGCAGTCACCCCTCACTGTGCTGTGCCTTCATGGCTGTGAGAAGGTCTGCCAGAGGTCTACTGCGGGTGCTGCCCATCTCTGTGTTGTGATAGCAGCCAGGGAGCACAGCCAAGGAACATTCGGTCTTCCATTTTTACACCGGCAGTTATTCTGTCTCCCTCTTCACCTTCTAATGTTACTCTCCTCTCAGTGCCCAGCTCTCTTTATATCTAGCTCTCGACCTTTTTGTATCTATGTATCCTACTCTCTCTCTCTTACTCACTCATGCTCTCTCTCTCTCTCTCTCTCTCTCATTCTGCCTGTCATGTACCTTTTCATGTTTGTTTTTGACTTTTTCCCCTTTTTAAGATGTAAATTTAAAGATTTTTGTTATGATTTTTTAATTTAAAAAATCCAAAGTGTTAAAATAAAGTATGGATTCTCTCAGTTGGGCCAGACCCACCTGTCCTGGCCCCCTTGGCCCCAGGGAGTGTCTCTAATCCCGGGCGCTGTGTACTGGGATTACCAGCAGCTGACACAACAGCGGCTCTGTCCTGCATTTGCCCCCCTCAGTGGAGAAGATATAGCCTCTGACCTCACACGCTAACCACCACTCAGGCGCATAGCAGGGACAACTAACATTCCTGTCATACCGTTTGGCTGTGCTCGGCTAACATCTCTGTCTCTCTGGGTCTTTATTCTTTAAAGGGCCTTATCTGTGAAACAGTGCAAACTAAATACTGAGCTTAAAATCTGTCGGCCTCCAATAAACCAGCTCTCAGGCATCAAAAAACACATAGCTTTGTCGGCAGGTTGAATAGGGAGGGAATGAGAGCAAAGATTAAACTGAAGCACAAGGCGTTCTATATATACATATATCACAACAGTAGGTCTATGTTGTTGGAAAAAGTTAAGCTCGTCCTTTACATCTCTTTCTCAAGTTCCCTGTCACACCATCTACAAAAGTCCATATTTCCTTTGATATGTTCCTCTCCTCAACCCTTCTTTCTCTCTCTTGTCTCCCTGCTCCTCTCTCTCTCTCTCTCTCTCTCTCTCTCTCTCTTTCTCTCTCTGTTTTCCTGTTCAGCCTCTCTGGACCTCTTGTGACATGGAGCGGCCCAGGGTCCTGGGTGCCTTGGCAAACTCCATGCTGGTGGGCTTGACGGGCGGCAGGTCCTTGGTGATGTCGGCCAGCTCCCGCTTGTCTGGGCAGGCTCCGCTGGGGGCCTGGGCCGGGGGAAAGTCCTCGGGGACGTGCGCGGCGCCGCGGCCCAGACGCAGGCCCAGCTCGGCGGGCTTGAAGATGGGCAGGGGCAGGGTGTTGCGGTTGGGAAGGAGCTGGTGCTCGCGGACGCCCATCTCCATGGTGCCCACGCGGTACACGCCTGAGGGGCAGTTCTGGCGCAGGGGGCGGCACTCCCAGTGTCGGGTCATGGACTCACGGCGAGAGTCGTCCGACATCAGCATGGACTGCCTGCGCAGACGCAGACGGAGATGAAGAGTGAGGATGAGGAATACGAGCAGTAATAGAAATCGGCAGAGCACATTGGAGATCACAATGCATACTTCTGCTTCATGCAGATTTGAATTATTTGTGGATAAGATAAAAGAAATATCAAAAAACAGAAATGATCTATAGCTTCTCAGGATATGCATTCTTGTTATCTCCAATCATGAGAGTTCACAATCCTTAATATTCATTCTTTTCATCTGAATCAATCAGCGTCATGCAACAGGTGAATTTGTGTGCTTGCATATATGTTGGAAGGATGTATATTCGGTGTGTGGTCCTGTATGGATTTAAAACATTGTGTGTATTTGAGTGTGTATTTGAAGTATGTTCCCGTGTCTGTGTGTTTTTTTCCCTCTGTGCCAGTGATGTACATTCATACCAGCCAAATGCTAGATTGTAGATTTCAGACACAAAACAATAATTAACTATTGAGTGTCTGGTGAATTTTACCATTTCTTTGTCAGTGGCTCACCTGTCCTGGTGTTGTGTCCTGAGGTTGACGCTGTGCCAGTCTGCGGTGTAGCTCTCTCTCTGTCTAGAGTTGTCCTCCCGCACACAGCAGCTCAGCTCTGCCCCCACAACCCTGCCACCCTGCTTCTCCACGACGGTGCTCACCTGCATCCTTATTGCTGTGGAAGTGTGTGTGTGTGTGTGTGTGTGTGCGTCCGAAAGAAAGGTGTTTGACGAGTAGATCCTCTCACTGTGGCTCTGACCAATCAATCGGTCCCCGTGTCTGTCTGGCGACCGCTGGCTCTGGTGGTAGATTAGACCTGTGGAGCGTCTGGCCTCTTTAGCTGTCTGGAGGATGGGTGGCTCTGAGCTCTTGTCTGTCTGTCTGTCTGTCTGGCTGAGTCTGTCTCTGTGCGTGTGAGTGAGTGAGTGAGTGAGGGGGTCCGGCTTTTAAGCCCCCCGCAGCTGCTATTTCTGATCCATGTCCTCACCGGCCACAACATGCTGTACTCATACCGGTCACTCTACACCTCTTC
>CM050216.1:30581242-30583742 GCA_027475355.1 Coilia nasus
TGTGGGAAACAGATAGGGGGAAAGAGTGAGAGAGAAAGAGAAAGAGAGAGGAGAGACAGTCACAAAAGAACACCGGAAATGGAAAAATGCTATTTAAAGACAGTAGTCACATCAGGATACATCTATTCATGTAGTTTCAGCCATTAGTTTGTTTTTCCATTAATTCATTAGGCCAATGCAAATTATGCGTCCTCCTGCTCTGCCAACTAACCCAAGGGATGCTACTAGGAATTAAGCTCTAATGGGCCACTGTCCCCCCAGGCCTAACTCTCACACATTACGCACCCTGGCTAGTTATCGCCAACTAGCACATATAAGCAAAATCTTACCTCCCTCACCCTCCTCATCTGTCACTGTTTCCCTGCCCCTGTCTCTGCTTCGTGAGAAGAATGTCCTGATATCCATTTAGAGAAGTAATTTAATACTGTTTTAGCCATTGTAGAATAAAGGGTTCTTTAAAATGTTGTATACTTATGTTGCAGAAACTTTGCGCTATCTTACCTCATCTCTCCAGTGTCGTGCACTAATCTGGACACACGTCAGTTTACAGATAGAATGTCCCAGACCAATCAGAAAATTAGTTAGAAAGTAGAGGTAATAGAAGTTAGAAATACACTTTTTTTTCCTACAGCCAACTGTTGATCTCCATTAATTTGTCAAAGACACTAATTTGTTACTGAAATATTTAATATTTTTTACTCGAGCACAGCTGCACGTACCCCCGTAAAAAAAAGGCCTGTGGTGACGCCCACGAACCCAAGCCATTACTTTTAGACAAATTAATAAATCATTTCCCTTATGCTGTCACAAATTCATGAGCATGTTTTTATTCAGTCTCTCTACCCATAGAGACCCTGGGCCCATATTAATAGCTGCCTGTCTCCATGGCCGCAACAGCAGGCAGGCAGGCAGGCAGGCAGGCAGGCTCCTCAGGCTTTATTAGGGTATCCCATCATGCAGCGGGACCCCAATCTCTCCCTTGGGCTCCAACGCCTTCGCAGCCGCCCACCGAAATGTGAGGAACCGAGGCTGCCTCATCGTCTTATGCTGTAGCTTGGCAGCAGAAGAGTAGAATAGCTAGCCAACAGGCTACACACACAACTGCTTTGGGGCCCCTCTAAGCCACTACAGGGCCCTTGGGGGCTGACAACCTTTCAAAGCAACACTAAGTAGCTTTTTCAACCTTAAAATAATGTTTCCAAAATAATTTCAGTGGTTCATCAACTTGTAACAGGGTGAAAGGCACTTCTGAATTCGCTTTGCTGCCTTCCATGGGCTGTAACAGCACTAAGTAAGTTTGGAGAAGTGGACCGTCTCTCTGTAGTTCTTTATGAGACAATTTTGCTTCCAACTTCTAGGGTGACCGAGGACAAAAACTACTTAGTATTGCTTTAAACTACAACTATGGCAATGCAGTTTCAGTTAAAGTGGTGGGTTTCTGCTTGGGCATCCAATGGAGTCTAGAATCACCTCTGCTTGGCAGGGGGCAGCCATCGTTGGACTGGCTAAGCAGCCAGTTTAGACTCCATCTGAAGCAGGGAAGTAGTGGGGGATAAACGCAAGTAAATGAAGTTTACCCACCTATTACATTTCAGAAAAAGAGTTTATCCACCTATCAATACAGTTTATTCTCCCTATAGTAGAATTTATGTACCAAACACAATTTCTAACATTCCAAAATCTCATACTTGTGTGCAATAAAGACCATTAGAATGCACTGGGACTCTTCAAACATGTTTCGCATATCTTTTGAAAACATCTGGTGTAGCACCGTGCTTCTACCTCACCATGAACACCACATTCATATTTTAGCACTACACCGCTGGTCTGAAGAGAGAGGGAAGGAGTGAGTGGAGAGAGGAGGCATGGGCTACCTCAGGCAGCAGGTGGCTGTAGGTGTCAGCCTGATCAGAGGCCGATGTGAACCCTGAGGGCACTGGGGGGTTTCCCTCATACTGTAACTCTCCGGAAACCGTGCTCATGCCCTTGGCACTGCTTTGATTCCAGACGCAGGTCTCAGGCACGAGTTACAGGCACTGATAGTCGTCCATGGCTTCAATCTGTCATCAGGTATTCATATTGCTCAGCCGCATGCCAGTCATTTAGCACAGTGCACCAGCAGTGCGTCATAGAGCTTCCCAGGATCTCTGCTGCCACCCATTGGTATTATGCCATATTGCAAGCAAAGGACTTTGAGTGGAACTTGTTTTAAACTTCAGCAGAGTCCACACCTCCAGCAAGAAATTGCTTCTCAATGCAGCATGGCCAGTCCCTCTGTACAAAATGAAATGAAGTACGAGGGGCTGAAATGAAGTACGAGGGTCTGGCCTTGCTGCATTGAGACAACGATTTCTTCCTGGAGGTGTGGACTCTGCTGAAGCTTAAAACAATTGGCTCTGCCTTTACCCAATGTCTGGTCGTCACGTCTGCAATTAGCCTACCTACGCACTACAATTCAAATGTAGCACACAAAGTCAACGTCATCGCCCATAAACACTCC
>CM050216.1:30588742-30626242 GCA_027475355.1 Coilia nasus
ATGGAGATGGAAGCAAGGTGCCCCAGGGGCATGAGGAGGTCCCATGTCTCACTTGTGTGGCTCTCGTGTTGCTCAGCTGACGAGATGAGACCAGAGCAACATGGCCATAGTCTCTGGAGGGCCACTGTCACATTCTGAGGGTAAATTCTGGTTCCCACTGTCTACAGAGCATTTAGGAAATATTCAGACCCCTCTATGTTTTCCATGTTATGTTGCAGAATCGATGCTGAAAATCATTTCAGTTACACACATTTACGGCAAACGAGCTCCCCTGGGCACTATGGGGGACACACACTAGTAGAGCACTTTTATTCAAAACTACAGTGTCACTGGAATAATGTAAGTATAGTATAGTAAGTATAATAGATATTCAGAACCGTCCCTCGGTACTTAGCTGAAAGACCTTTGGCTTTGAATAAAGCTTCAAGTCTTAGTTTTGTACACCTACGTATGTAGATCTGAGGGATGTTTTGCTATTCTTCTCAACAGATCCTCTCAAGAAGTCAGAAGGGGACTTGGTGCACTGTTGCTTTCCAGATCAGTCAGTCTATCAAATAATCAATAAATCAATTTTGTTTAAGGTATACTTTTGGCATAGCGTAGGATCTTAAATGCACGACTGGTTTTCACTCAGCCCAAAAGGTAAATGTCACTCTGTTCTTCATCAATCTGCATTGGCTCCCAGTGGCTGCCAGAATTCAATACAAGGCTTTGACTCTAGCCTACAAAGTCACTTCAGGATCTGCCCGTCTATCTCATCGTCATACTAAAGGCTTACATCCTGTCCAGAGCATTGCGATACTCTAATACGAACCGTCTGGCCGTACCCTCTCCTAACACAAAGCAAGGTCACTCTAAACTTTTCTCTGTTGTTGTCCCTCAATGGTGGAACAACCTACCAGTCACTACAAGAGCAGCAACATCCCTCTCGACCTTCAAAAAGCTTGTGAATACCCTTCTTTTCCGATACTGCTTCCCGTCCTAACAAAACTAATCTCTACTAACCATCTCTTTACATAGGTGCCCTATGCTTGTATGAGTGTGTAGGGGTGTGTGTTCCCTCGCCAGGAAACTTAGCTAAGGCACATGTATCTCCTTGTGTGTATGTGTGTAGTCTGTTTACTCTGTGTTTCTCTACACATCTGTTAGCTTATTATGTCCTTTTGTAAGTGGCTTTGGACAAAAGCGTCTGCTAAGTGTAATGTAATGTAAAATTCCTGCAACTGTATGATGGTTCCACCACTTGATCCATATGATCCAATGGTCCATACAGTTTAATCCTGATGTCAGTAAAAATGTTTTTTTGACAGTAGGCAGTGTAGGTGTTTTGTTTTTTGGCCAAGCGTCCTTCACCATAGGAGGCATGCCTTTTACATTACATTACATTACACTTAGCAGACGCTTTTATCCAAAGCGACTTACAAAAGGAGGACATAATAGCTAACAGATATGTAGAGAAAATCGAAGGCACCTATGTAGAGATGGTTAGTAGAATTTGGTTTTGTTAAGCAGTCTCGGAAAAGAAGGGTCTTCACAAGCTTTTTGAAGGTCGAGAGGGAAGTTGCTGCTCTTGTAGGGACTGGTAGGTTGTTCCACAACTGAGGGACAACAACCGAGAAAAGTTTGGAGTGACCTCGCTTTGTCTTGGGAGAGGGTACGGCCAGGCGGTTCGTATTGGAGGATCGCATCATTCTGGATGGGATGTAAGCATTCAGTATGACGTTGAGATAGGTGTGGGCAGATCCAGAAGTGACTTTGTAGGCTAGAGTCAAAGCTTTGTGTTGAATTCTGGCAGCCACTGGGAGCCAATGCAGGTTGATGAAGAGAGGACCTTTTGGGTTGATTGAAAACCAGTCGTGCTGCTGCATTCTGAACCATTTGCAATGGTTTGATTGCACAAGCAGGAAGGCCAACCAGAAGGGCGTTGCAATAGTCGAGGCGAGAGATGACCATAGCCTGAACCAGGAGCTGAGTAGCATATTGGGTCAGGTACGGTCTGATTTTTCTAATGTTATATAAACATGCCTCTAGCAACCCCAGCATTAAGTCCAGATTAGTGGTGCTGCAGTGGTGGACATCACCCTGAAAGTTCCCCCCATCTCCACACGATCCCTGGAGCTCAGCCAAGGACTGATCTTTGGGTTCATGGTCGCCTCTCTTCTCAAGGGCCCCTTTCCCCACCTGCCGTTTCGCCCATGCCCATTTTTTAGACCCAAGGGCTCATTCACACCAAACACTGTGCGTATTCAGCGCGTGGCCGTTTTCTGTCCGTATTCGTTTAGAATGCATGTTAACAAATTAGACTCTTCACACCGCACGCGTGATCTGCACGTATTCTGTCCCTATACAAACATATTGTATACAGATAGGCGCTGTACACGCTCAAGTTGGTGTGAATGAGGCCTAAGATTGCTCCACACCAATTCTGTCCCTAGTGAGATTTCAGAAGGGAATATAAAACGCAGAGATTTAAAAAAAATATATTTTTTTTAGCTTTTTCAAATTTAATTAGCCAGGACAGGAGAGTAGCAAGAAGTGAGGGTCAGTGAAAGGTAAGATTGGGAAGTGACCTTGTGTTGGACTTGAACAGGTGTTGACAGCACAGTCCTGTCCCTGAGCTGTCTAGTTGTCCTCTGAGATCTTACCTCCCACAGACCAACATTTGCCTTTAAATCTAACCCAACCCGTTGACTTCACCAGTAGGACTACTCCAGTCAAGGAGCAGACATTTTTAAGATGCTGAAGAGACAAACATCGGCTAAATTTCCCATGCCATGGGATCTCAGCACCTGTGTCACGGTCACATTTCTGTTTAATATGTAAATGCATTTGCAGACCACACGAGCACACATGATGATAATGAGCTTGTGTAAAAATGGTGGGCTGGAGGGCACATCTACAGACAGGAGAGACAGAGAGCATAGCGTGTGAAAAAATAAACTGAAGATACAAGGGTGTGAGGATTCTCAAGGGGAAGAGATTCGGAGGGTGCTAAAACACGCACACCCACACACACAAACACCAACTAGTGTAAGACAGAAGGCAGAGAGAGAAAGAGAATCAAAAGAGGAAGTAAAATGGTGTTGCACTCACACATTAAACCATCGCATTTCATAACCATGTTAGAATGATAAAGCATTTTATCTGACACAAAATAGTTCTTCTGCTCCTTCCCAATACAGAGACTACATATTTAAATCTTCTTATTTACTTTTATTAAACATTTGCTTATTGTTTATTTTTAACTTCATTTTAAAAAAGGACACATCCCGAGGTTACAAGACCGATGAAAATGGCATCCATGAGCATATTTCATCATGAGTACTATAATCATAAAAAAAAATTAAATACGCTACAGTATTCAGTCTTTTACAAACAAATAGGCTTAGCAAAAACATAAAAAAACTAAAATGAAACAAAATGATGTACTTCGTAACTATATTGTGATATTTTCTTTCAGTTCCAAAGAAATCTACAGTGAGGAAGGCACAAAACAAAACATCACCAGAATGATGTTAACCCCCCCAAAAACAAACAAACAAAAAACAAACACATTAGAAAAAGTCGGAACACATTCGGCTGCTGTTGGAGTGGAGTCTCTGCACATCACACGTTCACATGGCCACACATGCAGCAATATCTCAATATGCTGAGGATGAAGTCACGTGGCCACAATCATGTGACCAACATGGATTCCACCAGGTTCACCATCTAACTGACAGCTTCCCCATTGGCCCTTGACACCATGGGTCAAGAGCCAGCAGGGACAGAAACAGTCACAATGTCACAGAGCATATGTGTCTTTGTGTGGTGGCAGCTTGGAGCCGTGACAATTAGGATATGAAACGCTTATTACATACAACAGTCATGCTTTTGTGGGCCATGCTTGTGTGTGTGATCGGGCTGGCCAATTCAGTTTTCCACATTAAGGAGAGAGAAAGGAACAAGTGCAGGCTCTCTCTTTGCTCCAGTTAGAGAATGATTCCGGCCCACATGGTAAACACCGAGAGATTATATGTCTTATTAGCTCCTGAAATTATTAACAATTATGATCTAGGCATTAGCGGAATCTTTGCCTGGGGTCTCAAAAGATTTACGTTTGAGTTTCGTTTCAGCACAGATTTGGCTATAGTCACTGTCTAGCCAAAGCTACTCCATGGCACGAAAGAGAACCCAGTCACAAGTGTGTGTGTGCACACAGATATATTAATGCTTACTTAAGGCGGCCTCACTTGTCTGAGTGGGCTACAGGCGTTACCCCAAAGGCTCGGTCTGGAGAGGCAAACTTCCTGTTCTCAGCACAGTGAGAAGAGTGTGTGTGTGTGTGTGTGTGTGTGTGTGTAAGCATCATGTGTGAGTCACGTGGACTACAGAGAACAGTGAGAGACTAGTGGCAGGCCTGATTGAAAGTCCTATTGAACGGTCGGCTATACTGATCACATGATGGAAACCAGCCCTGCACAGTAACGATGAGAGAGAGAGAGGGGGAGAGAGAGAGAGAGAGAGAGTGAGAGACAGAGAGAGACAGAGAGACAGAGAGACTGACAGATGTAATATCCATGACAAGGAGATCAGCAGCAGCAGACTGACAGGTCAGCAAACTCATGGGATTCCACTCATAATCAACTGCCTTGTGAACATCAGTTCAGGGAGATTTTGTCTTCCAGGAGACGAGAGGCAGCAGCCTTGCGTTCCCCTGACAGTGATGACAATGAGGTCCTTGCATGCTGTGGAGGGTGGATGGGGGCGTTGGGGGTAGGGGTAGGGGTGGGGCTCTCAGTGCTCCTGACTGGCTCAGACTTTATCTCCCTGATGCTGCATGGCAGACAGAACTCTCAGTTAAGATGGATGAGAGAGAGAGAGAGAGAGAGAGAGAGAGAGTCAGAGAGAAATGATGGAAATAGAGGATGGCATGAGGAGTGATCTCACATTCAGGCACTCCTTATTTTTACAATGATTGACGACTTCACTGGATGTCAATAGTACACACCAGTGCGCGCGCACACACACGCACACACACGCACACACACAAAAAAATGTCCACAAAGAGGAAATGCCCTCTGCCTTCAGTTTTTTTAAACCCATTGTCCAACGTGTACATCCAGTCAGAGTATACAGTATAACGGGAAGTCAGGTTCCTCTTTTCTTGTCCGTGTCAGTTCATTTCTGAAGGCAGTTCCCTCACTGGCCCTGCCCCTCAAATGCCACCCACCACCCCCCAGCCAGTCCCCTGGTCATCCGTTGTCAGAGGATGCAGTACCTCCTCCCGGCCTGCGGAGGGGCTGCGCGTCAGTGCACTCTGATTCAGAGTCACCGATGGGAGGAGGAGGAAGAGGAAGAGCGAAGGCCCGTGATGCGCAGGCGCAGGTGAGCCATGAACTCGAACATGGTGGCGGCCAGTGATTGGTGGATGAGGTACCGTGGCAGACGACCCTGAGGAAAGACCCAGAAAACTGTGGTCATTACAGCCTATAGTCACACTTATTCACTTCGCATATGTTTCTATGTAAAGTAGTGTGTATACACACACAGACAGACACCAGTATATATTAGCTATGTGAAATAGAGTATATTGTCACGTCCTGTCTCTGATACACACACAGGCAAACACACGGACAAATGCGACCCAACACACAGACAAACACACGGACAAGCATACAGACAGGAGAGCTCACCTTCAGGTCAGTGTTTAAGATCCAGATGAAAGTACAGACTGAGGGATTACTGCTGGACTTCAGGACAACAAAGCCACCTGGTCCATTCTCTCCCCTGAAAAGACAAAGACTAATGTAACAAAAGCAAGAACGGAAAAGACAAAACAGACATGGCTGCCTGCCCCACGCTGTGGCAGAGGATACAGCTGAGCAACACACACACACACACACACACACACACACACGCGCGCGCACGCACGCGCGCACGCACGCGCGCACACACACACACACACACACACACACACACACACACACACACACACACAAAAACCCCTGAAGATACACGGACCTGACGTAGCGAGTGTGGGGAGGTTTCGAGTCATGGTTAGTTGCCATGCCAGCAGACATGTAGCAGTCTCGTCTGCGCTCCACGCGTCGCACATTCACAAAGTCCCTGTATGAGGGGTGGGGGAAGCAGAAACACAGTCACTATACTGTCCTTATACTCTCCCACAGTGTGCCACCCAGCATGTCCAGCATTCAGTGACATTAGAATAGCCTATTACACGGCTTACCACAGTGTTGCAAAGAGGTACGCTGAACTAAAAGGGCTATCCCAAAGTTGGGAGATAAGATATTTCTTAACTGCAGACCATTGGTGTAGCTAACAGACGGCTGGCAAGGGAGGCAGTGGAAGAACAGGGCATGTTACCATGACACTGTATTTCCAACCATTACATTTAGGAGTTTAGTAGAGGAAACAAAATTGGTTTTGAATCACTAAAATCATTTGAAAATCACACGTTTTTCTTGTGGAAGTACATAAATAGTAGGAAACTGCTGTGTAATAAGCAGGATAATGAACAGCGAGAGTGACACCTCCTGCATCACTCTGTTGAGGTTTATTCCGAGATACTAAAGGAACACTGCACTATTTTGGAAAATAGGCTAATTTTCCAACTCCCTCATTGTAAAATAATTGAGTTTTACTGTTTTTGAATCTATTCAGCTGATCTCCACAGACCTGGCAGTCTTATCTCCAAACCTGGAAGCAGCACTTCAACTATTAGCTTAGCATAAATCATTGAATTGGATTTGAACTAGTAGCATGCTAACTGGTCTAATCCGATTCAATGATTTATGCTAAGCTAAAAGCTGAAGTGCTACTGCCAGATTCAGAGATCCTACTGCCAGGTCCAAAGATCAGCTTAATGAATTCCCAAAAAAGTGAAGTGTTTCTTTAACGCTGGACAATTATGCCTCATGTAGTTTGCAAGGATATCAACACCTCACCTGGGAGAGACCACACCTCCTGCGGCTCCAGCAGACACGTCATAGGAGATGAGAGTGTTGTCATCTACTCTCTGTAATATCTGGAGGGGGAGAAAAACAGAGACCAAAAAGAAATATGGCAAGAACTATGTTAGGTAGTCAGAGCAAGCCAAGACAAGTTCAACACTCTTAATGGACCTTTCAACCACTGTGCATGTTCCATTCTTGAGACATATGTGTGAGTACGTGGTTTTTTTGTGGTATGATGCATACTATGCTTGGTAGGAATATATCTGAACTGTGTGTGTGCGTGTGTGTGTGTGCATTGATGAGGTCTGTGCTGATATGGTGGATGGTGGACTCACCTGACAGGCTGATATTGTTCTGTTCCACTGCACCATCTTCTCTGGCTGCAGAATCACCTCTTGATACACAAGTTCTGCAGGGCACTGCATAAAGGCCTGTACACACACACGCACACGCACACGCACACGCACACACACACACACACACACACCAAAACAGACCAATTAGTTGAGCAACATCCTATAAATAATCGTATCCCTGTTGAAACTGCGCGTGCACTTACACACACATACACAGACACACATACACATACACACACAGACCAAAACAGATCCATCAGTTGAGCAACGTCCTGCAAATAACCATTACCCTGTTTTGACTGCATGAACATGTGCGCGCGCACACACAACACAAGAACACACACACACACACACACACACACACACACAGAGCTCCACTACCCTCCTTAGTATCAGTTGGCCCTAGTTGCACAACATTCCCCCACCTGCCCCCATCAGTTAAATGCCCCTCATAACCTAAAGTGTAAAAAAACAACAGCAGCTCTGTGGATGTTTAGAAGCCGATCAACACACAAAAAACAGCAGTGTGGGCCACTGCTAGCCTGGTAAACCAGCCCCTCGTACTTCATTTCACTTCGTACAGAGGGTCTGAAACAGACACCGCCAGAAACGATTTCTTCCTAGAGGTGTGCTGAAGTTTAAAACAAGCCTCTGCATTTACCCAATCTGTTACATTTACACTGACAGTCAATGAAAATGCATCAGACAACTTTCTTGTACTGTAACGAGAATCAATTCCAACCATATAAACGAGTACAAATGCAATTGTTTGGTCATAAGAGAGTGGGATGACCTCTCGGATGTTTACAATTTCTGCTTCAGTGAATTGGTGATCAGCTGTTACAAAATCATGTGTTTTTCCTGTCTCGTCGCCGTCGATGCATTTTCATTGACTGTCAGTGTAGATACATTTGCTACATTTAGATAAGACACAGAGACAAGAAAGTCACTTTTGTGTCAGATGGAATGACATACCTTGAGAATGAAGGTTTTCCCATGAAAGGGAATCTCAAGGGTGTACACAGAGTCCCCTATATCCTACAAAAGTGAAGAGAGAAGGTAAGCATTACACGAAAATGTAAACATAAATCTGCAAATACTTTAAACAAACATACACGTGCACACACACACACACACACACATACATTGTTCTTCTCAAAGGCCCAGTTCTCCTCCTGGGACAGTATCTGCTCCACCACTGACATAGCCTCCCTCCCCTGCCTCACAAACTCCTTCTCCTGAGAGACAGACAGAGGGAGACAGAAAAAAACGATGCTTGGGAGACGTGTGAAGCTAGAACGTCGTGTCACTCATGCACATGTTCCTCAAGAGCTGGCTCCTCACGTTGGACTGGCCAAGTGTAGTGTGTGCAGTACCTGTGCAGTCACAGCTTTCCTCCCCAAACCATCCTCATCCAGCTCCTCTTCAGAGCCTGTCGCACACACACACACACACACACACGTACACACACGTACACACACACGTACACACACACACGTACACACACACACGTACACACACACACACGTACACGTACACACACACACACACACACACACGTACACACACACACGTACACACACACACGTACACACACACACGTACACACACACACGTACACACACACACACACACACACACACACACACACGAAAGGCATTAAGTCTTACATACTTACACCCAACACAAAAACAGATCAGTTAGTGTTGGTGTGTAGAAGGGTAAGCTGCCCTACAAAGGCAAAGTGCAGTAACTAACTATGTGAACACTGAAAGTGACAAAAATGCCTTTAAGGTTGTCATATTACCCAGTCAAACATGTTGTAGGTATAATAGTGGTGATGCTTTTATGTACTTTCCTAATAGGAAAAAGCAAGAGATTTAGTCACAGGACAAATTAGTTGTTATACAGTCACTTTCCAGTCTAAACTCAGTTTTGACAAAATATGTAGTTACTGCCTTTTGGCTTTGTATGGCAGTTAGTGTGGTGAGTGGTGTGTACTGAATGGTGAGTGAGATTGTGTGGATGTGTTGAGCGTGTTGCTAGGGTTGTGTTACCTGCCAGAGACTCTGGGGGAGAGTAGAACTGGCCATCGGAGACGGCTCTGGGGTACAGCATGGGCGCACGCTCACATGCTGCGTTCACCGCTGCAAGATACGCTGAGCATCATGGGAGAGAGGGAGGTGTGTCCCATTAATCATTACATCCTTTATTTACACTGAAAGTCACATTTTTGTAAACTATGAAAATGTAAATGTCCAAAGCATATATAAATATATTATATAATATTCTATATTATTATTATAATTATAAAGCTAGATATAGATAGATAGATAGATAGATAGATAGATAGATAGATAGATAGATAGATAGATAGATAGATAGATAGATAGATAGATAGATAGATAGATAGATAGATAGATAGATAGATAGATAGATAGATAGATAGATAAAAAGACAGACAGACAGACAGACAGACAGACAGACAGACAGACAGACAGACAGACAGACAGACAGACAGACAGACAGACAGACAGACAGATAGATAGATAGGTAGAGAGAGATGCCAATGAGACAGCACGAGACATACTACTACTAACACTGCCGATTCAGATTACATATCACATCTTTTAAAACCCCTGCTTTCATCAGGCCACACAGCAATACTTTCCCCCTCCAAGGGTGGCGTTATCTGTCACTCACCCCTCTCGTCCTCAGCCTCCTGGGGCAGCACTTTAAAGTCCAGGAACCAGGTCTCCAGCCAGGCCACCACGAAGGAGGTGATGGGCAGCACGTAGCCAAAGGCATTCTTGGTGAACACCTGTGAGGACACAGCAGCACACACATGGTCATGTGACGTCCCATCCTCCAATACAGTAGCCGTGTTTTAGATTCCAGTCCGCCCGTCTGCACCTGGCTGCATACGTCAACGAGAATTGCTGGTCACAGCAGGGGTGGGCATTAAATGCGGAAAATAAAGTCAAACACAAATCTTACACGAGACTGGGCTCGCGCCTCCTCGATCTCCGTAGCAGATGACACACAAGTCATGTGTGGAGAGGGAGGGCAGGGGTTGTAGTCCTCTACAGTCTATGGTTGTAGTGGGGTGCACTGAGAGTTCAATTCAAGTCGAGTCTTTCTTATTGTTTAGATTAACATTGGAACAAAACGAGTTGCCCCAAAGTGCTCCACAACACACACATGAAAACTAAGAAAGCAAAACCATAAACAAAGACCATAAGTAGCTATATAACACGGACAATGAAATAGAAATGAGGTTAATAATTAAATACATATATAAGGCCAGGCTTGTCAGCGTCAGATAAACGCATCAAAACAATCAGAACAAGGTAAAAATAGAGAGAAGACATTTGTCTTCAAATTGGAGTAAAATAACGTACATATTTGAATGACAAGTTGAGTGGGGGAGCACCGGACAATGCACCTGCACAGACGTCGGTGAACTTTTCACCAACCACGGCAAAGTAGCGTCACCGAGGAGGCGTTAGCTAGCCGCTTGCAGTTGTGTGGAGGAGTCTGTACGATTTGTCTGTAAGCGTCATGCTCCCGCGAGTTTTCGGGTCATGTGTCATGGCCGCATTGTTGTGACAACTCGTGACAACCTCACACGTTTCGGGCATGTCGGGCACAATTTCTAACCACAATGCAACATTTTCAGCGTCAGACTGCAAACGAACGCAAACGGATGCAAACGTCTAGGTCAAGTAAAATGCGCCTAGTCTCTATGCCCCTTGGGTCACATGGTTACAGCAGCAACAGGGCTGACAGTACAAAATAATCCTGAGCCTGAACTTTTACTACACTTGGTCTAGCGAACTAGTTTTTGGAATAAGATTTTTATAAACCTAACTAACACTCTTACTGAAGTGTAATGTTAGCATGATATTAGCCTAATGTTTCTTTGGTTGAGAGCAAAAGCTGGGTTCCTCTTATTAGACCTCTCTGGGTGACAAACGTGACAACATCTTAGCATTGACAAGCTTTTCCTATTAAATATTCTCAGTGTGGTCTATTTTTTTCCTCACAGAAAAATACAGCCAAACCTGAAATCTGGCACAGTGCCTGAACACTATCAGCCTTGTAACAAGGCTTTTTTTAGTTTTCGGATTTAACTTGCAGTTCATCTTCATGACTCTTCAACTGACACTGATATGACTTCCTATCCAACACTGAATTTAGCTTACCCTTTGATTTGGTCGACTACACCTTTGTTTATTGCGAGAATAAAAGGTTTATCCTTTCAATCATTCATTCATTCATTCATTCATTCAGCCATCATTATTGTCAAGCCAAAATCATACAGTTCCTCTTCAGTATTTGACCTTATGTTGCTTTTGACGTCTTGCCAAGTGCTGCATGGAGCACAGTCAAAGTGCAAACATGGCCCGGTTTATATGGGAAGCCACAGCAACAGCCCATAGCAACCCACAGCAACAGCCTCCATTCTACTGAAGAGTTCCTGCTACGCACGGAGTGCCATAGCCAGTTTCAGAAGCGTTCTAGAATGGTGAGACACTTTTGCTGCGTTTTGAAACACACCCGTATTAACAAAGTATTTTTTTTATGTTATTGCTAAGAACACCCCTAACTCACATTAAAAAATCCTAGCCAAGAGATTTTTCCTCTTAGGAGACGATAAGAGCTCTAATGCTATAGCTGACATCAATTCTCATAGACATGTTTGTTCACAATGACCATGTTGACTGGTCGTTAAGTGACAGGTCTGTCTCAGTGACAAGACATGCAAAGCATCCCACAAACATCAATGCATCAATAAGTAACTAGATGTAGGTCATACATCTACACATAAAATTGTTAAATGTTTCCAAAACATCCACTGTAGGATGGCGGCAGCCATTTAAAACCCTTTGTGAATTGGTCTAATTGAGATTCTTCTGGATTGTTTCTAAGTTCACCTAGACTTAGGCGCTAATATTTAATACTAAAATGCTTTGTGAATTACTGTTAGTAACAAATTAGGAGTCCCAAAGTTCAGCCATTATCTTTCCTAAATTTGCCAATAAGGACCTACTTTTAGGCTTAAAAAGGTATAATTCCCTGAGAAACTGTTTAGTACTTTTTGAAATACAACAGGTCACTCCTAGTTGCATATGCATGCTCCACGTGAAAATGTTGTTCTAGATGTGTGGACATCTACTCACAAGCATTTCATGATCAGAATGTGGGTTAAACACAGGTGTGAACATTCAAAAATGCAAAAAATGTGTGACTTGTTTGCAAACAGCATTTTTGACTGCCAGCAATGTGAAAACACACTTTCGTTTTACTGTTGCACAAATGTGTGACACTGTACTGTGCTACTGTGACTGTGACTGTGACTGTGCTACTGTGATAAGTTTGAGTGAATGTGCATGCACCTGTGTGTAAGGTATGTGGAAGGTGAGTCGGTATGATACTGCGAGGGATATCAACAAAGCATACTGATACCATGAGAAAACACACACTGTGTATTTCTCTCTCTCTCGCTCTCTCTCTCCCAATCAATTGAGTTTCACTTCTCCTTTTGAGAAATACAACAACATCTGACATGGTCTGCCCAAGGTCAACATTTGGTCATGGTCCAACACCACAGCACTGGGACCAGACTAGAAACCGGAGTCCCCTCCATCCCACCTCCACACAGCACATTCCCAATGCAGTCTACTCTTGAACATGACGGTGAGATACGCCCAAAGCCTCTGATATATTTTATAGACACAATCTGTGGGAAAGTGAAACACATACAGAAAAGTGGAAATAAATATCAAACTCACTTCTGAAAGGATGACTTTGACGACGAGAAA
Source organism: Coilia nasus (assembly GCA_027475355.1). Classification (NCBI taxonomy): domain Eukaryota; kingdom Metazoa; phylum Chordata; class Actinopteri; order Clupeiformes; family Engraulidae; genus Coilia; species Coilia nasus. The sequence continues at coordinate 30,601,880 of CM050216.1, forward strand.
GGCACTGGTCACTAAAGTGGTTATCTGTAATGAGAGACCAAACAAGCTGAATTAACACAGGAAGCCCGCTGACCGCACTGGAAAAAACAGCATGCCGTTTCAGGCAGCATGTAGACTCCTCGTCATGTGAATGGCTTTGAAGTGTATCTGTATAGGCAATCTGCCATGTCTGAGCACATGGTGTGTGCGTTTGTATGGATGTGCTTGAGTCAGAGCCACAACTTACCGCGATGACCCACCAATGCTTCAGTCGCAGAGCAGCGTAGCCCAGCTGCAGACACAAAAACCTGAACACAGCCAGGAGCTGAGAGGGATTGTGGGAGGAGAGGAGGGCAGAAGAAAGGAAAGGTTCAGACAGAGAGAGTAAGAGTGAAGGGTATGGACAGAGATAGAGAACCAAAAAAGACAGAAGAAAGATACAGACAAAGGAACACAACTATGTTAGTATTATATATGTGGAGAATATGCTAGTAACCCAATAGGTTACCTAGATCAGTGGTTCCCAAAGTGGGGGTCGCGGGGGCAGTGGCGGGGGGTCACAAAATTATTTCCAGAAGTAATGCTTTTGCCTGTTTGTTAACCAAAGGACCATCACCCTCCCATTAGCGGACATCAAATGTGTTATCTGTTGTCGTTCTATTGCCCTGCCCGATTAGCACAGCTATCAGCAGACCCTGCTCTGGCGATCACCTACTGTTTAAATCTGCGGTCCTAATGTCGGGTTTCAGAGCACGTTGATTATTATAAATCATGTACAACACCCTCAGTGCGTTTTGTGTGCTCTGAAGTCCTTGCACACGAGAGTTTAAACCGGCGAAATTATTTAGGCATATCTGTGCGTCCTAGTGTCACAGATAAAAGTGACTTTTTCGCAGAAAAGAAAATGTTACGGGGACAGAAGAAAGCCCTCACTAAGCAAACAACTATCTCTGCAAAGAAGGCTTCATACGAGGTGGCATGTTTAATTGCGCAGACAAAAAAGCCACACACGATTGGGGAAACTTTAATAAAACCAGCAGCAATAGCAATGAGTCGGAATTTGCATGGGGATAAACTGGCCGCGGAGCTAGAACAAGTGCCGCTCTATGGGACTGTCTCTGGCTGCATCTCCCGCCATCTCCAAAATGAAACCTAATTAAACATAACTTTATATGCATACATAACTTTATAACTGTTCCATGTTACTTCCTTGCTTGTAATATGTCCGTATATGCACAGTATTTTATATAAGTCATGACGGCATGATGAATCATTTTTGTTTCCGCTCGCGAGTTTGGTAATAAAATACACTAGCTCAGAGATTGTGTTCAGTTTTATTTTTGCTCTACTGCCTTGCGTGTGTAAAACAGCCACATTATGAGAAAGGAGGGAGAGAGAGAGAGGGCGCAATAGAGAACGAGAACGCGCGGGCGTGCGACAGAGAATGCTTTCGGGGGTCGTGGGTCATCAGCAGCCTAAAACTGGGGGTCGCGGTCTGAAAGGTTTGGGAACCCCTGACCTAGATACACCAGTAATTACTTGTATGTACTTACACACATCATACATACATGCATGTTATACCACCCACTGCAGTTTATAGAGAAAGCTACAGTATTTTTCTACAGAGGAGGCACACTGACAGTCAGTATAGTCAATGTGGCCTTACTTGCATTAGAGCATAGTTCTATGGGAGGTAGAGTATACACTCTAAACTGACTTCCTGCCTGACTGGTTGCCATGGGGACAAACATTATGGAGGACTCAGTGGGATCATGAGTGCGTAAATGCCCATGACCCAGTTTTGCCACTTGTGACTTGGCCATTCTCTAGCCACATAATCTCCCAGCACAACAAACACTAGGTTTGCCTTTCTCTTTCCCTTTAGTCTGGGAATGTCCAGCTTCTCTCAGGGAGCACTTTCCTGCAAGCCGTCATGTGCTCTAAAAGCTGACCTTCACAGCTCTGAGAGGGGGCTTGCCATGACTTCTAAAAGCCACACACACTTGATTTGCATGTGTGGTTAATTCTGACCATTACTGAGGGGAATTGCGCAACTGGATGCTTTCGTGATGACTTCAGCAAGGGAATAAAAGCGGAAAGCCACTGAGTGGGCGGTGTAATCTCACTGGCTCATCACTGACTCTTTATCGCCCTTTTTTGATTTAATGGTCCATTGTACTCACAAAGATGTCAAAGAAAGACGTCTTGAAGTTGTACTTGACGACTTCATCCTCGAGACTCTCTTTAATGTTCTTAATCTGATTAAAGAAACAACAGTGCACAAAGGAAATAATGGAGTAGGAGTAAGTGTGTGTGTGTGTGTGTGTGTGTGTGTGTGTGTGTGTGTGTGTGTGTGTCAGTGTGTACATCTATATGTAGGCACGTTTAATGGCATGTCAAGCTCGCCCTCACACCACATATTTACATACAAGAGGAGGAAACAAAAAAGTGTTCATGAAAGCATACATCCTCTTCCACAGACATTAACGTAAAACCTCAATGGCAAATAATCATCCTGTGTTTGCAAGCAGATGATTTCCTAAAATGACACACAATAGCACACACTTGTGTAAAAGTGTATGTGACAAGAGAGAGAACCAAAACTGAAAATGAGAAATTAGATGGTGCATGACAAGGTAAACGACATGTGAAATACAAACAGAAAGGGAAAAGAGTAAATACACAACCACAGTAACGAGAAATGGTACACTTGCCCTACTTCTGTGGTAACTGCCAGTCTGATCATGGTAAACCGATTCAACAAACAGACTGAATTAAGTGTGACCAGTTTGTTTCCTGAGCATTCTGTATAAATCAGAAGCAACTCAGAGCATCTGCGCGTGTAATACTTGGTTGACAGAAAGCACAAAGTCACATTATGTGCCACTCTTACTCATGCTTCTTACTATCTCACTAGATAACATGATGCCACCAGCCCTTTCCTCATCTCTATTCTGGAATCTAAACATCACAAGAGCCCCCCTACAGACACTGGCACATGCACTTACATTCAGCTCGATGATCCAGAGCAGGGAAATGAAGAGGAGGTCAAACGTGACGAAGAGGCAGAAGGTGCGGCGGACGTCCGAGACGGCTTTCCTCTCCGCTGGGGGCGTGGGCAGGTAGTACGGAGACGGGAGGGAAAGGGAGGCCTGCGAGTAGGACGCGTTCAACGAGGCGATGGCAGGGAGGCTCCCCACAAAGTCTCCGTTTTCCACTCCGCCCGGCATGCCTGCTGACAGGGGAGACAGGACCAACTGGGGAGGAGAAGGGAAACCGCTTAGTCCAGAGCGGCAAAGAAATTGTGGAAGTGGTTCATAAAAGACATGACCATGTTATTCGTGACAGATTTTCTGAGACAACGGAAGCTATTTGCGGCTCTACCTGAACTGTTAAATAAATCGCATATTTATTGCGAATTGTGATGCAAGTTCATACAAAATGTAGACCTACTGCTGTTATGAAAACGCGGTTAAACGCAACCGTGACAGAACATCAACAAACTCTTTACTTTTACTCTTCTTCTATTTAGAACAGAAGTTACTCAATCACTTCTTAAAACACAACATGCAAAATAACTGCACAGCATGAACAAACCAAATGGAAGCGGACTGTGAACTAAAATCATGATCATGGTGAAAGGCTCTAGACAAGTTTAACAGAGAAATGAGACGCAGCCTAAACTCATAATCCCTGTTTTATATTTTAGAGCACTTGTGTCGACCAAGCTAGGTCAACAGCCTACTGTAAACACAGACGTGCTCACTGACCTGTGTGTATTTACCAAGTACCTGTATGGAAACTCTGGATTTCATAGAGATGTATTATTTTCAAAACACAAATCGCATAGAATAGTTGATGTAGATCGCCAGGTAATTATTGCAGGTTTATGAAGAGTTTGGCATTGGCAGCCAGCGAAGAAAGCTAATTTCTGTCAATATCTACAGGACGTAAGGACCATTTGCTAAACCGAGTTAGACAAAGACACAAACTTTTTGGTACAAGACAGAATGTGTTTTTTGATAAATATGATAACACTTCATATATACTCCCGGGGTCACATTACACGGTATCGCCTTTGCCTTATCGTAACGCAATTGTGACTTACATTTTTAAGCAAATGCTAGTAGGCTAAATAGGCCAATTTCATCCCCCTTTCGATACCATTCGCGTTCAAAATGCGACGATATTTCATGTTATTTGAGGTTGTATTAACGAAAATATCCACAACCACGTCGTAACCACTTGGACTATTTTCCAAACTCACCTGATTATTTGTAAAGCATCGCGAAATCAGCTGCTTAGTTTCTTCCGGCAGCACTGTTGCATTTAACCGGATATGGGAATCTGTCACTTCCGGACGTTTTACATCTGCAGTTCTTCACTCAAAATAATTGAAAATGACTATCCATTTGTTATGGTCCACCACCTAATTACTTTCCATTTCAGAATGGTGCGCCAATCCTGAGAAAATAGACTCTTACTGTTATAATACCGCACTAATATAAATGTATTTTGGATGACACACACAGGCACGCACACACCCACACACACACACACACACACACACACGCACATGCATACACACGCGCTCGCACGCACACACACACACCTTTTCATCTATACAAAAAAGAACAAAAAGTCTTTGTTAATTTTTAATGAATATTATAATTGTTTCTCTGTTTCTACAATTTTACAAGTCTCAGAAGTGAGTTCAGTACGCATAGATTAAAACAAACAGGAATGAATCCAAAACAAGCTCCAATAAACAAGGGAAATCTGAAGTACACATTTCACCAGTGTCATAGACAGACATGGTATATTGGAGAGGAGGAGAGAGAAAGTCTAGGTTGACGAACGGAGGCAAATAACCCTCAAAAGCTACCTGATACACAGCAAAAAAAAAAAACCCTCAGTACAGGCAAAGGTCTCTTATCATAAAAAAAATACTTCAGTCATTGGCATACATATTCAGTCACAACAGAAGGGTGTCAGGAAAACAATCTGCATCGCAACTGGAAACGCAATTTAAGTGACCTAGTTAATGATCATTACATTCAATGTTATAAGTCTGTGACAGATGATTTTTAGAGAGAGAGAGAGAGAGAGAGAGAAAGAACAAGAGAGAGAGAGATAAATCTACAAGAAGAGAAAGAGAAGTGATTCTGATGATTAATAGGCAATTTGATTGCATGTTATTGCTGAATGACACACGTCACAATTAAAAAAAAGATGGAATAAGTGAACAAAGGGATTAAACTATTTTAAAAGCTATATACAAACGTGATCAAGCCAACACTATAAGAGAACCTCTTTAAAGTGGATAAGGTGTTAAAATGTAGTGTATCACAGGGCAATGTGTGCCTACTCTGTGCCACTAGATGGCAGTAGCATTACATGTCCTCACGCTGTGGAGTACCTGACATTGTCTGCCTTCAAGGCCATAGCATAGTGTTCAAAGACCAACTGACTACAAGTAACATAACAGGGTGCAAATCAACCCTCATAAATGTAATCATCTTACACACTACTACAGTAATGTGTGTGAGTGTAACAGGAAGTTAAATCAAAAGAACATTTTAGCCTCCACAAACCCATATTCACACAGATTCACCACCATACAGGGTGTGTGTGTGTGTGTGTGTGTGTGTGTGTGTGTGTGTGTGTGTGTGTGTGCACGCGTGTGTGTGTATGTACATGTAGTAGGGTGACCAGATTTCTGAGATAAAAACTGGGGACGTTTTCCAGAAGGTCCTGGACATTTGCAGTTCTGCAGTATCATGAAAATAACTAATGTTTACTAAACTAATGCTCCACAAAGCAGGGGCAGAGTGAATTTTCACCTGATTTTTTACCTGGGAGCAGGAGTACAGCTTGGAGATGGAGGGTTGTTGTTAGGATGATTCTAAGGGCCCAGTATTGAAAGGGCACTAATATTATTAAAAATAATATTATTACCAATTATATTAATTCATTTGTGCATAATAAGGGGCCCCAAAGCGTTATTCTTTTATAAGGGCCAACATTTCTAGCAGCTCCCCTGTCTGGGACCACAACAGCACTGAAACAGGGAATTCCCTCAGAAAATGGGGACGTCTGCTCACCCTAGCAAATACATGCTGTTCACAATCCATGCTACAGGTCTTTAGCCTCATGAGTGTGCTCCATTTATTTCCAAACAGGAGTTTCTGCTGGAGAGGATTGTACAGACAACAGGTGGAACCCCGATATATTGTGCTTAGAGGTGACATTTGAAAACTATTATGGCCATAATGTTCTGTGAAGCATACAGATAAAATGACCATACTGCCTCCATTTTTTATCTGAGTCACTCTTTCCTCACAGTTGCTCTTGATCATGTATTTCCCTTTTACTTTCAACATGTGTCCTCCTCTCCATCAGCCATGTTGTTCAGTTACACTCATTAAAACACAAAACACTCTCCCTTGTGCATGCATTCAAACATTAGCACACACATACACACATATACATACACACACCTGCTCACACACACACACACTGAACCTTCCTTCATGTCTTTATTTTCAAGTGGGTCCGTCTGTACATATGCAATTTCTTGTGTCCCCCCATCCCTATCTCTCTCCACCTCTCATTCACAATCACTCCCTCTCCCGACTCCCCTCCTCTTTCTTTGGCTCCTTCTCAACCTCCTCTTCCTCCTCCTCTTCCTCATTCTCCTCTTCAACACCACTCTGGGTCACAGCCTTTGCTGTACTCATCTCTGATCCAGTGTCTGTAGGTCCAACCTCTTCCTGTTGGTCTGTGAGAAGAGGAAGTGATGTCACAAAAAGGCTACAGAATTGTAGTCCACTGCAGGGAACATTCAAATGTACATTTTTTTAAAACAACACTAAGTAGCTTTTTCAACCTTAAAAAACTGTTTCCAAAATCGTTTCAGCGGTTCATCAACTTGTAACTGGGTGAAAATCACTTCTGAATTTGCCACCCTCCATTGGCTACCGCATTAAGTAAGTTTGAAGAAGCTGAGCGTCTCTCTGTAGTTTGAATGAGAGACAGTTCCGCTTCCAATCTTTAGCCCGACCAAAGATGAAAACTACTTAGTGTTGCTGATGATGATGATGTAGCAGTCAAGATGCTCCATTGGTAAACAAAGACAACAAAACATCAAAAAATAAACACAGATGTGGGGATAGGCTGAAAGGGTAGAGTTCAGAGAACACAAAGGTCAGAGAGGAGTCCACTCGCACTCATACCTCCCATGCAAGCTCTGTGAGCCTTTTCTTTGCAATCCCACTGAAAGACAGAATCATGGTGTGTGAAACTGTATGTATGTATGGGTGTGTGTGAGAGAGAGAGAGAGAGAGAGAGAGAGAGAAAGAAAGAGAAAAAAAGAAAGAGACAGACAGAGAGAGAGAGAGAGAAACAGAGAGCGAGCCAGGAGCCGATGAGAGCGAGACATATACTACTTAATAACAGTAACACTGTCTATTCAGATTACACATCACATCATTTTTACTACCAAAACCCCTCCTTTCGTCAGGCCATACAGAGAGAGAACATGTGCATGAATGTGCACATTGCACCATTAACTTCCATTCTCTTCAGTTATCACAGGAAGAGCATGACTCAGGCCTCCTACAGCCAGACTGTCAGTTAAACTGTATGCGGCCTGGCCCCTCCCACATATGAAGTTACATGCTAGGTGTAAGTCTGTAGAGTGTGTGTGTGTGTGTGTGTGTGTATGTGTGTCCATGTGTGTTTGCTGTTGTACGTTTTACAAGAGTGCGTCTTCAAGCCAGTGAATGATTTTGAGTAAAAGGGGCTACTACATTCAGTGCAAAGTAATGTATGTCTGGCTATGGTTGTAAAGTGTGTATAAATCTGTGTGTGTGGGTGTGGCTGTGGGTGTTGGGTGAGAGGGGGACTATCAGTGAATGTTGTGTATCAGAACATGTGTGTGTTCTACAGGGCGGATGGTGGGGTGATGTATCAGTATGTTTATGCGTGTGCATGTGTGTGTGTGCACGTGTGTGTGTGTGTGTGTGTGTGTGTGTGTGTGTGTGCACGTGTGTGTGTGTGTGTGTGTGTGTGTGTGTGTGTGTGTGTGTGTGTGTGTGCACGTGTGTGTGTGTGTGTGTGTGTGTGTGTGTGTGTGTGTGTGTGTGTGTGTGTGTGTGTAAGGTGAGTGCCTATAAGAAGTTCTCGTGCCTGCTGATGTTTTTCAAACTGAAAACGTCAATGATGGGCTAAGACCTGAAACATTTGTTTCGGTATATTCTGCACGGCCTGTATTGTTTTTGGCTTATTCATCCAGTACAGATTTATGAAATCATTCAGCCTCACTGTGCGTTCTGTACCCTCCTTGGAGAGGAGAGAGAAGAGAGCCAGCAGCTGGAGACTGTGCCAGGAGCAGTGGTGTGGGGCTGGTCTTCCTCAGGCTGGCGTGGTTTGGGAAGCACAGCTGGCACTGCTTAGGTGACTGACCCAGCCAGACAAGGACACAGAGAGGAGAGAGTCCTTTGACAAGCCAGCAGGGCCGATTTAGCCTTGTAAACACGGCCAGCCCCCAATATGAGAGAGCCAGAGCGAGAGAAAGAGAGAGAGAGAGAGAGACAGAGAGGAGGACGGATGGGGAGAAGGAGAGGGGGAGAGAAAGAGAGAGAAAGAGAGTGTATGTGCATGTGTGTCTGTGTGCACCTCTATGTTTACCACTCTTCCCAGTCAGTGTGTGTGTGTGTGTGTGTGTGTATGACTGTGTGTGTGTGTGTGTGTGTGTGTATGTGTATGACTGTGTGTGTGTGTGTGTTTATGATTGTGTGTGTGTGTGACCCCTGTGTTTACCCCTGCTTTCAGTGTGTGTGTGTGTGTGTGTGTGTGTGTGCGTGTATGATTGTGTGTGTGTGTATGTCTGTGTTCACCCCTGCTGTCAGTGTATGAGTGTGTGTGTGTGTGTGTGTGTATGATTGTGTGTGTGTGTGTGTCTGTGTTTACCCCTGCTCTCAGTATGTGTGTGTGTGCGTGTGTGTGTGTGTGTGTGTGTGTGTGTGTGTGTGTGTGTGTGTGTGTGTCTGTGTTTACCCCTGCTCTCAGTGAGGACTGTCTCCTCGTCCTCCTCACCCTGTCCAGGGTAGTCTTCACTCTCCTCCTCCATGTGCGGATACACACCTAGCTTCTGCATCTGAGCCTCAGCCATCTGTTGCACGGCTACACATACACATACACACAACCACACAACCACACACACACGGGAACACACACACAACCACATACACACACACAAAACGCACCAACACAGGGACACACACATTGGGACACGTACAAAGGTAAAAAGGGGACAGGTGTTTTTTTTGTTCCTTTTGGTCTCTTGTGCTTCATGAGGGTTCTGTGCCTGTGGCTACAGATGCCTGAGATGTTCAACATGTCAGGCAAGCAGACACACGCAGACAGGCTGACAGACAGACAGACAGGGAGACAGGGAGACAGATGGAGAGACAGACAGAAAAAAGCCCCAGAGACAGTTAGAAAGGCAGGCCAGCAGAGGACCCAGAAGAGAAGAAATGGAAAACAGCATGCTGGTTAGGTTGCCTTTTGGCGCGGTGTTGTGGCGGCCACTGCAGTTGTGCACTGTGTTGTGGTGGGCGGGCTTAATAGTTGTGCACTGTGTTGTGGCGGATGGGCGTAGCAGTTGTGCACTGTGTTGTGACGAGCGTAGCAGTTGTGCACTGTGTTGTGACGGCCATTGCAGTTATGGACTGTGTTGTGACAGCCATTGCAGTTGTGCACTCCCTTGGGAATGGCCATGGCAGTTGTGCACTGTGTTGTGGTAGCCATTGCAGTTGTGCACTGTGTTGTGACGAGCGTAGCAGTTGTGCACTGTGTTGTGACGGGCGTAGCAGTTGTGCACTGTGTTGTGATCAGCGTATCAGTTGTGCACTGTGTTGTGACAGGCGTATCAGTTGTGCACTGTGTTGTGACAGGCGTAGCAGTTGTGCACTGTGTTGTGACAGGCGTAGCAGTTGTGCACTGTGTTATGGCGGATGGGCGTAGCAGTTGTGCACTGTGTTATGGCGGATGGGCGTAGCAGTTGTGCACAGTGTTGTGACAGGCGTAGCAGTTGTGCACAGTGTTATGACAAGTGTAGCAGTTGTGCACTGTGTTGTGATGGGTGTAGCAGTTGTGCACTGTGTTGTGATGGGCGTAGCAGTTGTGCACTGTGTTGTGATGGGCGTAGCAGTTGTGCACTGTGTTGTGATGGGTGTAGCAGTTGTGCACTGTGTTGTGATGGGCGTAGCAGTTGTGCACTGTGTTGTGATGGGCGTAGCAGTTGTGCACTGTGTTGTGGCAGGCGTAGCAGCTCAAGCACTCCACACACTGATAGGGACAACATTTTCTATCCCTCTTTTGCACTGTTGTCCTCCACCTTTATCTGCTCTCTCTCACTCTCCCTCTCTGCCTCTCCGCCCTCCCTTCCTCACACTCTCCTTCTCTCTCTCTTTTTCTCTCTCTAGCTTTCTTAATTCAGTCCAAGAAGCTTTATTGGCATTATAAAAACATTTGCATTGCCAAAACATAACTTTCAAAAATTTGTCTTTAAACTTCTGTCTCTCCCTCATTTTTGCTCCCTTTCTGTCTCTCTTCCTCCCCCCTCCCCCCCTCCCCCCCTCTACCCTCTATGGATGAATGGATAAATGGATAAATGGATGAATGGATAAATGTATAAATGGATGAATGGATAAATGGATGAATGGATAAATGTATAAATGGATGAATGGGTGATTCATCACAGCAGGAGGTGACACATAGGCTGATGCATCACACGTGTTCACATCCCTTCACTTCGTGCAAGGTGTCTGAAACCTCTGCATTGGCATTTGTTCGCTCCTCTGTGGGCGGATACTTTCTGCTTCAACCAATCGCTACTGCTTGGTAGTGACACTACTGAAGGCCAATAACGTCTTTCCCCTCGATAAAATATCTCAAGTATTCTTCTTTCTCAAGTATTCGGCTTTAAATCCTCAATTTCGGGAATCGTTGCCAACACAGAATGTTTAGCTCCGTCTATATCCATCTCACCAGCTTCGTTTAGTGCTGCTCGAACTACAACAGAAACTCAAGCTTGAACGCTTGAGTTCAACGCCATCATTTACAGCCCTCTCTCTGTTCGCTGATTGGCCCGTAGAGCCATGCATGCTCCCTGATGCAGTTGCTGGAGGTAAATGAAATTGAGTGGAAGCACTAGATGGCGCTAGCCTGGCTAGATGACACAGGCCAGGTGATTATATGTGCGTTTGGCCTCAAAGGGGCCATGGAGCTCAGTAGTAAAGGCAAAGCTGCTGCTGACTCAAAACATCCCTTGTCCTCCTCCTGCAGGTGAGAGCACAGCTGTGAGCGGTCATGTAACAATTATCAGTGATGGGAAATAAATCCAGTGATGAAAACGTACTGATTGGGAGAACATTTTTGTAGTTCATTCCAAATCTAGCGTTAACAGTTTCAGTTGCAAACGAACTAGTCAACATGTGAAGTTAGTCTATTTGTGCCATCTGTCTGGTGTGCCTAGAATAAATGGTCTAATGACTTAGCTATTCAGTTGTCTTGACTATTTAGGAGTGCATTCATTCTGAGTTTTGACCACTTTGTTTTAAGACTCCTCCAAATAGACAAAAGGATATGCCATCAGGCAGACATATACCATCTACAAAATAATGAATGAATACTTTGATGGAAAAATGCAGCATTGGTTGTTTGGATGGATAGTGTGTGTGTGTGTGTGTGTGTGTGTGTGTGTGTGTGTGTGTGTGTGTGTGTGTGTGTGTGTGTGTGTGTGTGCATGCACAGCTGTATGCTCTACTTTGTAATCCAGGATGATCCAGGGCCACGCAGATTTACACCCATCACAGCTGTCACCACTTCTAATCTCTCTTTCTCTATCTCTCCCTCTCTTTCCCTCTCCCTCCCTCTCTTTCTCTCTCTCCCTCTTTCCTCCCCCCCTTTCTCACTCACTCACTCACCTCTTTCTCCCTTTCTCTCTCTTCTTAGCTGATACACACATGTGAATAGGCATGCACATGTAGCCTACTGTATGCACATAGACAACTGTGCATTTTTCCATCCTCACGATGTAAGGCAAGGCAATCTCTCTCTCTCTCTCACACACACACACACACACGCACACGCACGCACACACACACACACACACACAGACCAAAACCCACCACAACTGAAGCACAGAGAAGTGTGTGTTGGTAGCAGAAACAGACGGTTGCAGGCAAGCAGGATGGATGCAGGCAGGCAGGCAGGCACAAACACACACACACACACACACACACACACACACACACACACACACACACACACACACACACACACACACACTCACACACACACACACACACACACACACACACACACACACACACACTCACACACACATATATATATTTTTACACTAGCACACGTACACAGCACAACAGGAAGCCCCAGGGGAGACAGTGGCTAAATCACAGCTCACACAACTGCACAGTTCAGCACACGGGCGACCTTGCTGAGACGTGTAAGCACACACACACTGGCATACCTTTCAGTGACGGGGGCTGGTAGACATTGGGGTTGGCCCGCTTGGGCTTGAGGACACCGTTCTCCCCAACGACCCACTGTAGGAAGAATAGAGAATGGGTGGAAATGGTGGTTACTTTTTCATCCCTCTCTTCCCCTCTCTCTCTCTCTCTCTGTCTCTCTCTCTCTCCCTCTTCACTCTCTTTCTCTCTCTCTATCTCTATCTCTCTCTTTACTCTCTTTCTCTTTATCTCTCTCTATCTTTACTCTCTTTCTCTCTCTCTCTCTTTACTCTCTTTCTCTCTCTCTCTCTCTACTCTCTTTCTCTCTATCTCTCTCTCTCTATCTTTACTCTCTCTCTCTCTCTTTCTCTCTCTCTCTCTGTCTTTCTCTTTCTGTCTTTACTCTCTTTCTTTCTCTCTCTCTCTTATTTTTCACTCTCTTTCTCTCTCTCTCTTTCTCTCTATCTCTCTCTCTCTTTACTCTATTTCTCTCTCTCTCTTTCTCTCTCTTTCTCTCTCTCTCTGAAAACCCAGACAATAACACTCGCAGGAGAGATGACAAAAACAGACAAGCGGAATAATAATGAAATATTCAACTGAGAGACAAACTGAAGGAACAGGAAGGATGTCGAGCGTTTCGTCTGATGCTATATTCATCAAAGAGCATACACTGTGTGTGTGTGTGTGTGTGTGTGTGTGTGTGTGTGTGTGTGTGTGTGTGTGTGTGTGTGTGTGTGTGTGTGTGTGTGTGTGTGTGCGTGCAGAGGTGTACAAAGACACGAGGACAGGAATCAGAATGTATTCTTTGTGCTTCAGACTCAGGGTGTTAGGATAAGACCCTGGTACACGATATTCTTACAACGAAACATCCCGTCAATCAAACTCCGAACTGTGCTTCGCTGTGGTATTAGTGTGTATGTACTGCCATGCAGACTTGTTTTGTCAAAATAAACTAGATGTTTACAGTGTGCCTTCGAAACATCTACATATTTACTTGTCTGTTTACAATCTAATATTAAAATGGATGTGTTCATGTATGTATGGTTATTTAAAAATCATGCCTCTTTTGAAAATTAGCCTCCTGGCTAACACGATTACATTTATAGTGATCTTTATTAATGTACACTGTCCTTATGAATATGAAATGTATATTTATGAGCATAGGGCATTGTGGGAGTACAGGCACACAGGTATAGGTACTCCATCTTTCTGACCTGGTGGGAGGAGTTATCGTCCTCAGGGGATGGTTGGTCAGCCACTCTGAAAAGGGTAGCTGGTGTGGGTCTCCGACGTCGGATCTAATACACACACAGAACACACACACAAACACACACACATACAAACACAGAAACACACACACACACAAACATACAAAAGAGAGACAGAGAGAAACATTAAGCCTGACAGACTATTTCACGTACAGTATGTACTACAATCTGTACCCATGAACATAATGGAAACCAAGAGTGCCACGAGAAAAAGGGAGCGTGAGGGGCATTCCAAGGCCCCTACACAGAACACGATGACCAACATTATTATAGCAATGTTATAGTCTTTTGTTATAGTGTTTTGCTGGAAACACAGAATACTTTGATTCTGTAACTGAAAAGAGTTGTCATTTAACATGCTGGCCAGCCATGACCCCATTTGATGTTATTTATTTAGTTTTTTTCTTTGTTGTTTTTTTTTTTGAATTGCTGAAATCAAAATTCCAGCTGAGGTCAGTGACCAATCAGTGGGGGAGCGAAGAGCCCAAGCCTAACGCAATCAGAAGTCTTCCGGAATGTTCTGGCACACAAAGCCTAGCCACAGCTTTAGGGCAATTATGACCCTCAGAAAGCGCCCTCAGCAATGACTTTGACTTGACAGGCTATGACTATGACTGAAGGGAGGGAACGACAGAAGGAAGAAAGACTGAAGGATGGAATGGAATTCAACAGCGTTAGATGCTGGCTCGTACTGTCATGTACTGTATGCCTGAAGCTGTATGTGCCTCTGTGTAGTCGAGTCGTGTGTGTGTGTGTGTGTGTGTGTCGAGTTGTTTGTGTGTGTGTGTGTCCTTGATGTGCACGTATGTCAGTTACAATATCTGTTGCTGGGGCCAGCTTGTCTCATAACCTACGTGCCTACATGCATGAACTGACTTAAACACGCACTCTGTATGAGCTTGAATCCATTGTTTGCGTGTCTGTGTGTGTTGGTGTGTGTGTTGGTGTGTGTGTGTGGCAGCCTGACGTGTTTGAATGGATGTGGAGAGCCGATAACACTAATCTCCCCCATCCACAGGTTCTATCACTCAGTGCCAGCTCCTCCCTACACTTCCCCTTCCCCTTCACTACGCTATCGACACAGGGGCCCCGTCCCCCAGAGGAGGGCTCCAGAGGGGGGCTCCAGAGGAGGGCTCCAGAGGAGGGCCCCAGAGGGGGGCTCCAGAGGGGTCTCCCGCCCGCCCATGCAGCAGGAGATCACTCTCCTGGGGGCTTTTCTGCAAGGCCTGGGGCCCATCGATCACACCAGGGCCCCTCTCACAACTCACTCACACAAGAGGCATGTGGTGTGGGTGAGCAGCACGGAGATCAGTCAAAACAGAACTCGCACCCCACTTATGTCAGCGCAAAAGTACATACTTTTAAAACATATAAAACACCAAAAAGTAACGTAGCAGCAGTGGCCTAGTGGTTAGGGAGTTGGTCTTGCGATTGGAAAGTTGGTAGTTCGAATCCTGCCCTACCCATGGGTGAAATGCCCTTGAGCAAGGCTCTTAACCCCACACTGCCCCAGGGACTTTAACTGAAACTCTGTAAATATCTGTAAGTTGCTCTGGATAAGAGCATCAGCTAAGTGTAATGTAAAGTGCTACCTGGTGAAGTGCAAAACGTTTTCGGTCACATTCAGACCATCATCAGTGCAACCATCAAAAATAAAGGCACGCCCTTATATAGTCCACATCTACGAAAGACAGGTAATCAACCTAGCTTGTATACAAGTTGGGCTATACAACGGATCCTCCTATCAACACGCTTCCTGCCGAGGGATAAAAAGGCCACAAAAAAGAAAGGGCAAAAATGGACAGTTCACAAAGTCATCATACAGTCGATGCAGGCATCGCGTATATTTACAGAAAACTTGTTAAATCAAAGTGAACAGCACAAAGCCTATGAGGAGCCCTACTGAGCGCGCCCAGTGCACTGCTGTGAGGGGTCTGCTGAGCGTGTGTGGACAGCTGGGTCTGTGCGGGCCTGCGCTGACCGCCTCCACGCCAGAGGTGAACACGTGCTAACTGGGAAGGGCGTTGGGGGTCACACTGTTTTTTTGCTTGTTTTTGCTGAGGCCATCTGTGATCATGTGAGAGGGTTGCAGGGAGACAGTGGGACAGTTTTGTCTCCGCGGGTGGAGGGGGTGGCGGTGGACAGTGTTGTAAAACACGACATCCACAAACACATATTTGTAGGTGAAAGTTCCTCAAATACAAGGTCATCATGCCACTGCTAACTGGAGAAACCTTCTGGCCAATAGATATGGCTCATCATTTCAGACACATTTCCTACTATCTTACAAGAAATTCTTAGAAGACAATTAAAACACTACAATAAACAATAATCAAAGGACAATGTTGGACAAAGGACACTAGAATATTGAAACTTGTCAAGAGGACTTCCTTGTATATTCAGTGGCTAACCCCACCATTTCACGCAGACTATTTTAATTAAATGTCTACTGTAAACATAGTCAAACTTGTCATTGTTTTTTTTCTACACCCTCTTGATGCCTCTCTCTCAGCATGCTCAGATTGCGGGTAGACTTTTGCGTCATGTTAACAAATCAACTGTTGCCAAAGCAGAGAGTCCTGGCCGTGGTGGAAATCTACCAGCACTGCAGGCCACAGACCAGGCGATCGCATAACACTGACAACATCCTCAGCACTGCAAGAGTACATAAATCCTATTACATCTCCCTCTATCTGTCTCTTTTGTTTTCTCTCTGTTTCTCTTGCACTTTCACTCTCTTTCTCTCTCTTTCTCTCCCTCTGTCTCTCTTTCTCTCTCTCTTTATCTTTCTCCCATTTCACCACTGTTTCTCCTCTTGACCCTTCTCTTCTCATCCCACAGGCCTCGCATGCTTCTTTTCGCCACAGCCCTCTCTCTCTCCACCCCACTGACCTCGCTAATGCCGTCACTGTCTGACCCGAGAGACCGCCCGACCCCCCTGACCCCCAGTCCCAGATCTATACACTCCTGACCTTTTGCTTTATCTCTCTCTCTCTCTATCCCTCTCTCTCTCTCTCTCTCTCTCTCTCTCTCTCTCTCTCTCTCTCTCTCTCTCTCTCTCTCTCTCTCTCTCTCTGACTGACTAGATACATATGTGAAACACTGAATACTAGTTATTGTCTCTCTATCCCTCTCTCTATCCCTCTCTCTCTCTCTCTCTCTCTCTCCTCTCTCTCTCTCTCTCTCTC
Organism: Coilia nasus; assembly: GCA_027475355.1. Taxonomy (NCBI): domain Eukaryota; kingdom Metazoa; phylum Chordata; class Actinopteri; order Clupeiformes; family Engraulidae; genus Coilia; species Coilia nasus. The sequence goes on from CM050216.1 coordinate 30,618,854, forward strand.
TCTCTCTCTCTATCCCTCTCTCTCTCTCTCCCTCTCTCTCTCTCTCTCTCTCTCTCTCTCTCTCTATCCCTCTCTCTCTCTCTCTCTCTCTCTCTCTCTCTGACTGACTAGACACATATGTGAAACACTGAATACTAGTTATTGTCTCTCTATCCCTCTCTCTCTCTCTCTCTCTCTCTCTCTCTCTCTCTCTATCCCTCTCTCTCTCTCTCTCTCTCTCTCTCTCTCTCTCTCTCTCTCTCTCTCTCTATCCCTCTCCCTCTCTCTCTCTCTCTCTCTCTCTCTGACTGACTAGATACATATGTGAAACACTGAATACTAGTTATTGTCTCTCTATCCCTCTTTCTCTCCTGCTCACACACTTTCTTTCTGCCTTTCATTCTTTCTCTCTTACTTTCTCTCTCTTCCCCTTTCACATGCTCTTTCTCTCTTCCTTTCATTCTTTCTCTCTCTCTCTCTCTCTCTCTCTCTCTCTCTCTCTTGCTGTCACTCCGTACAGATAGAGGGGAAGGGACAGCAGGCAGGTGGAAGTGGATGAACCCGCTTCACAGAGTGAAACATCAACACAGGCTGTTTATGCACAGAGAAGAGAGGGAGGACGAGAAAGAGGTCAGGAAAAGCAAGTGGGGCGGGGAGGGAAGAGAGAGAGAGAGATGAAGGTCATGCAGAAGAGAGAGAGACGAGAGAGGAGAGGTGTGAGAAGAGTCGGTCGTACAGGATAATTAAGGTCAAGTAGGCGTTTCGAAACAATTTATAGATGTATCACAGGTTCAGAAGATGAGATGATATTTTTTTTTACTTCAGAACGACATTAGTTCTAAAATTAGCTGCCACAATAGCCCAGATAAAAATATATGTCAGACATAGAGAGCGAAGGAGAGGCACGCTGTTTAACAAGCCATGTGTCAGATGGAATCAATAGGAATTTGACTTTTCAACTTTCAACCCATATCCCTGCTGATAGGGTAACAAAGCAGCCACACACACACACACACACACACAGAGAGAGAGAGAGAGAGAGAGAGAGAGAGAGAGAGAGAGAGAGAGAGAGAGAGAGAGAGAGGAAGAGAGGGATGAAAAAGTAACCACCATTTCCACCCATTCTCTATTCTTCCTACAGTGGGTCGTTGGGGAGAACGGAGTGAGAGAGAGAAAGAGAGAGAAGGAGAGAGAGAGAGAGAGAGAGAGAGAGAGAGAGAGATTTAACAATCCTTTATTAAATCATTGTCAGACAATTTCACAACACCACATCATCAACCCCACAGCTCACATTCATCTGTAAAATTTAAAGGTAGCCTTTAATCAACCACCATCCCCTCGGCAGTGATAAGGCACAACACTTCCCCCACCCCCAACACAGCCAAAAAGCAATCAATATCATCAGTTAACTTATAATAAGCATAATCAATTTTTACCTGAACAGCCACCATCCCCAAAAAAGTTGAACTGGGTCACAGGAATCAGCACCAACTAATTCATTTTTACGGGTCTTTCAAATAGCACTCTTGGCTAAGACTATCAAAAAGTTTATTAAAGCAATACTAAGTATTTTTCGTCTTCGGTTGCTGAACAGGTTGGAAGCTGAATTGTCTCTCATAAAGAAATACAGAGAGATGGTCTTCTCCTCCAAGTTTACTTAGTGCTGTTATAGCCCATGTAAGGCAGCAAAGCAAATTACGAAGTGCCTTTCACCCTGTTACAAGTTGATGAACCACTTAAACAATTATGGAAACATTATTTTAAGATTGAAAAACTACTGAGTGTTGCTTTAAACACATGTTTGCATGTGTGAGAGAGAGAAAAAAAAGAGAGAGAGAGAGAGAGAGAGAGAGAGAGAGAGAGAGAGAGAGAGAGAGAGAGAGAGAGAGAGAGAGAGAGAAATAAAATGTAATAGATCAGTGGATGGTGCCATTATTTCTAATATGTACTCCATGTCCTACTGCCTCTCTGTCTCTCCATGATTGTGAAAGTGACAAAGAATGATGCAATCTTAAGCCATAAGCCAAGTCTTATCATTCTGTGGCTTTGACATACATAAGTCTTACATAAGTCTCTTTGGATCTCCCACATAAACCCCTGTACACTCAAGCATACACCTAAAAGCTTATAGGACATGCAGTACACACGCCACATTATGTGCTCTGTCTCTCTCTCTCTCTCTCTCTCTCTCTCTCTCTCTCTCTCTCTCTCTCTCTCAATTCAATTCTATTCAAGTGAGCTTTATTGGCACGACACATAGTTCATTGCATTGCCAAAGCATAACATCCAAACACAATGGTGTGTGTGTGTATGTGTGTGTGTGTGTGTGTGTGGGTGGGTGGGTGTGGTGTGTTCTGAAATGGTGTGGATTTGTATATGCTCTCTCTCGTTCATACACACACACGCAAACAGTTAAGTATTGGCAACCCAATAGGGTACATATCATGGCAAGTCACAGATATTACCAAAGAAATAACTTCAAAATAATTCCTTACAACAGCACATAGTGAGTAAATCATCATGATGTACATTAATGGAAAATGTAAGACTTTCAGATAAAGAGACAACCAGTTGTGTTTGACATTAAGCAGAATTGTATGACTTTGTTTAGACCTTTAACTGATAAGCAAGTCCACAATTTTGTAAGCACCTATTTTATATGCCTGTCCCTGACTGCCAAACATTAAGGAAATGTCTTCACATTTGTACATTCTGATGTTTAACTAATGTCCATAAGCACATGAAAGGAAGAGGAGTCAGTCAGCATCAGGACTGGATTTCATCCGAAAACACAATGTCAGAAGTGATGGTGCAGGATTTATGGCCTAGATAAGAACAGTGTTATTCCAGTCCAATCTGACACACACACACACACACGCACACATGCACACACACACACACCTGCAGCATCTGTAGAGGCTTATTGTTCTGATCTTCTCATTGAGAGCAGCTTTTCAGCAGCACAGGTGTACATGCAGGTGTGTGTGTGTGTCTGTGTGTGAAGGGAGAGAGAGAGAGAGAGAGAGAGAGAGAGAGAGAGAGAGAGAGAGTGTGTGTGTGTGTGTGTCCAGGTGTGAGGGCTAAATGCATATTAAAGCAAAACTATAGTCCACAAAGCCCAGATAAAAATAAAGGACACACATCCGTTTATGACTTTGCACTTACAGAAAACGTCACCATAATAATCAGATGTCACCAACAGGGCTACCCTGAGCAGTTCACTACCATGAAGGCAGTCCTGAAAGATGGTCCACGCTGGTCTACAACAACAACAACTAGCAGGATCGTAGGCTTTGCACATACTGTGTTCACACAAGAGCCCGCATCAACAGGGCATCGCGTTGTTGTGACATTGCACTATTACGCCACGCAAGAGCCCGCATAAACAGGGCATTGCGTCATTGTGACATTGCATTATTTCGTCACGCAAGAGCACGCATTAATGGGGCATTGCGTTATTACATCATTGCGTTATTGTCTTTGTCCGCTCCAGCACCACTGGACGGCTAGAAATGTTGTCTTGTGTTGTTCTTGCCAAACTGTAAAGCACTTTGAGCTGCATTTTGTATGAATTGTGCTATACAAGTAAAGATTATTATTATTATTATTACTGCGTTCAGATTACTGGCACTCAACTTGACCTTGTACTAGCCTGACTATAAGCTTGCCTAAGTACTTCCAGTCAAATATTTCCTCCTACAGTGGTAGTCTGGGTTTGCTTCCACTGACGTGGTTGACAGAAGTAGAATCTTTACCGGGTCAATCAACAAACAGAGGGAGTGTTCTGGAGCGACGACGTCGATTTTGTGTGCTACATTTGAATTGTTGTGCCTACGCAGTCTTATAGCCAGGCTTACACGATCAGACATTAGTGATGGGCAAAGGCAGATCCAATCGTTGTAAACTTCAGCAGAGTCTACACCTCCTGGAAGCATTCGTTTCTCAATGCAGCACAGCCAGACCCCCTGTACGAAATGTAGTGTTGAAGGAGGGGCTGAATTACCAGGCTAACCTTGTGCTGCCGTTAAATTAAATGAGCCCATTTACTATGTGCCACAAAATGTTTATTAAAAAATGGAGGAATGGCCAATGTTTGACTGCTGTGTCGTCCTCTAAAGCAGGACACGTTCAGAGGCCATTTGCTCCCCCATGACAAAAATAACCCCCAACCCCAGTGCCTGCAGAAGGGGTTAAACCTCTAAAGGTGTTGTGGGAAGCTGAGATGAATCCCATCAAACACGGGGAGGAGCAGGTTGAAATATGGCGGTGGCCATTTGCTTACTTGCAGTGAAAATAAAGGATTCGGGGTCCAGCGGGGCCACTTTTAAACCCGCCAGACAGCAGGGGGCTACACACAGTCACATTAGTCTGCCAGGCTCTATCTCAGCTGCTGAACATGGCAGATAATTTATGACCTCCAGCGCATCATCATCTCTCTCTCTCTCTCTCTCTCTCTCTCTCTGTCTCTGTCTCTCTTTTTATCTCTCCCTCTTGCTTTCTCTTTTTCTCTTTCTCCCCCCTTCCCCCTTCTCTGAGCTCTATGTGCTTTGCTGGCATGACAAAAAGGGCATTTGCATTGCCAAAGCATTGACACAAGGGGAATGGCATAGGACATTAACTTGCAGACTTACAGAGATTTCAGAGTAGCATCATCAAATAAAAGGTACAGATACGAACATATATATATATATATATATATTTAGAGAAAGAGAGAGAGAGAGAGAGAGAGAGAGAGAGGGTACACACATGTGCACATATTACACATTAAAACAATAAAATAATTAACAAATAACCATCTCTCCCTCTCCATCTCTCTCAGACCTGGTTCTCAATGGCTCCTCTGCTGTCTTTGCTAAGAAAGGTGATTCATGCCACCGAGACTAAGGGGACCTCTGAATGCCGGCGTAATCAGGGTAAGGGCTAAGTTTGGCTATCTGTGTGTGAGGGGGATAAAGACAGAGAGACAGCAACTTCCTGTGCAAGAGGGACAACAGGCATGTGTGTGTGTGTGTGTGTGTGTGTGTGTGTGTGTGTGTGTGTGTGTGTGTGTGTGTGTGTGTGTGTGTGTGTGTGTGTATGACAGAGAGAGAGAGAGAGAGAGAGAGAGAGATACAAGAGTGTGTGTGTGTGTGTGTGTGTGTACGTCCACCTGTGTGTGTGTGTCTGTGTAACAGAGTGAGGCTCTCCATGGCCAGGTGTGTGGGTTGTGTGAAGGTGTAAGTGTATGTGCACATAAGTGTGTGTGTGTGTGTGTGTGTGGGTGTGTGTAAGGGTGGCCAGGTGTGTGTGTGTGTGTGAGTGTGTATCTGGGGCTGATTTGGGACTGGCCCCTGGAGAATATTGCTCTGATAGCACTATCAGCCTATTAAAAGAATCAGCAGGACATCCTAAACTAGATCTTGGTGCGCACACACACACACACACACACACACACATATGTGCACACACACACACACACACTATACACACAAACACAAAGTCACTCACAGGAAGATGTCCACACAAAACCACAGAAATGTTAACAACCACGAAACAGTGTCATGCCTATGACCTTGTTTCGAATTCCTATTGTGTGTTTGTGTCTCTTTTTTAAATTGACTAGCCATTTCCTCTGATATACAGTTCTGTAAGAGTATTCACTGACACAGGCTTTGGCCGATGTGTGCAGCCAGAGTTCATATAGTCAGAGCCAAAGAGAAGTAGTAGTAGTTGTAACATATTTTTTTTTATTTTTTAAGCCTTTATTTGGATAGGAGAGTAAAGACTGGACAGGAAAGGAGTTGGGAGAGAGAGATGGGGAAGGATCTGTAAATTACCTCAGGTTACATTCGAACCCGGGTCCCTGGTCATATGGTATGGGCGCCTTAGCCGACTGCATACAGGCCCCCAGCACACAACTTTTAACAAGATCAGGTAGAGATCTCTTCCCAGGTTTATAATCCTTGGTACATTAAACAAACATTTGCTCTCCCCATTTTGCACACTATCTGCCATATTTAATCCCTCAGATTCATTTTAGCAGACATACTGAAGGTACATCTAATACTGTATATCTACACATACAAATACATTAGATAGCAAAAGTCTAAATAAAATGTCTACCATGGTGAGGTCTTGCAGTACTAGTCTTGTAAACAAACTGTCTATTTCTTTGCCTTTGACATGCTGCCAAATCAGTAACCAGAAAGTACCCATGACAAAACCTTCAGTGATGACAGGAGTTGTAGTGGGTCAGTTATTGCGTCGCTGCATGCAGAGGCCAGTAAACTGGCTTGAGAAAGTAAAAGTCCTGCCACACATTTGTTCCAGCCATTTTGCTGAACCAGCTGATCCTAATCAGCACCAGTCTTTAGCCAGGTAGATGGGCTAATTGGTGAAGGAATATACGGCAGGACTTTTACTTTCTCAAGCCAGTTTGTCCGCCTCTAGCTGCATGTCATGTAATATTTCGCTATTGGTATATTGGGCTGCTGCTGCTCCCTTCTTTCTATTCTGTAGATTATCTCTGTTGTGTTGATTATCTCTATTCTGTTGAATATCTCTAATCTAGGTTTAACTTTATTTTAATGGTGCTTTTCCAGTGAATCTATTCTACACCAGGAAGTACAGTGAAACAAAGTGCGTAACAACATGTAACATATGTACTTACACTGTACTTACAGCGTAGGGTTAGGTATGCGTTACACAGGATTAGGGTCAATGTTAGGTATGTACAGTGTAAGTATATTATTTAAGATGTTGCTACATGTAAATACATTGTATAAAATGGACCATTAAAATAAAGCGTTACCCTATTGTACTGAATACCTTCATTTTACTATCACTGTTCTGTTGATTATTTCCATTCTATAGTATATCGCTATTCTGCTCAATGGTACACACTATTTTAGGCACTTGTTTCTTGTGAAGACATGAGCGTACGTGCTGGAAAAAGGCACATAAAGGGAGTTAAATCATTTCCTAATCTATGAGAGCCACAGATACAGAGGACATAGCACTGTAGAACTAACTGCTGATGCCTATCTATTCTCTGGGTAAGCACTTACATAACAAACAGCTAGGCTGTACGATAAATGTCCCAGTCATGTGGTGGGGTACACTGACAACAGTCAGAACAAAACTGAAGAAGGGAAGGGGGTTTGTGATACCGAGGGCAAAAAGAAGCGTAATGTTTCTTTTTCAATCTTCCTGAATATTATTAGTGTGAACAGGGACTTCATTTGGTGGGGACACATAATCGCACATTATCACACAGAAACACTTTCATGTTTATTCATGCAGAAACTCATATGCACTCTGTGTCTGACACACACACACACACACACACACACACACACACACACACACACACACACACACACACACACACTCACACACAGCTTTTGGGATAAAAACAGCTTAAGGGTGGGT
>CM050216.1:30631242-30648742 GCA_027475355.1 Coilia nasus
TAGCACAGTACTTCAATGGACAGCCACAAGGAGCATCTTAATAGGGCACTGGAGCACTGCATTCCTACTAGGACACCCCCTAAACCTTGGCTGGGAGACAAGGGGAGTCCGGGGCTCTGTGGTGATGGATGCTACATCACATAGAAGCTAAGGGGAGCTCCTGAACACGTCTGCCACCTCCCAGGAGGGTCATGGTGTGGTGCTGTGGTGGACACAAGGGGCCTTTCCAGCTTCAAGGGCACCGTGGGCTTAGTGTTATAGTATACTACAAACTATAGTAAGCATAGTGGACTGCCTAAGCTAGATGTGTTGAAAGGCACAATGCAATATATAACCTAAACAGCTGTTCTAACCTAAACAACATTTACCTGAACTACATTTTAGCTACCTGGGCTAGCTTCACAATGGGCTGAAGCCCCAGCAAAATCATCTAGCTACGCCCCTGGTGAATACACTTCTACAAGCCATGCAAGAAGAAGTTTAAAACCAGCCAGCTCAGAGGACTGAGGCTGGGTACGAAAACAAAAAATGCAGCCTTTAAAGAGAGCGTTTGGCAGCAGCAAGTCATCAAGGCTGTGTAAATTGAATAAATGTATAAAGTGCTGCCTTTGAAGGTACCCTTATTTTGCCCAATTTTGAAGGAAGCACAAATGCTTTGTTCATGCTGCCGTCAACATCTAACATTCCATCGAACTGTGAAGTCAGCAGTTGGTGTTATGGCAACAGCATTCTGTGTTGCGGTCTAGCTAGTCCGTCCGAAACTAAGGTTTTAAGGCCACCACACACTACAAGGAAAACGTTACGATTTTCGGCCCGTTTTGACCCTTCCGACAATCGGAGGTGCTGTTACCATGGCAGCTTAATCGGGGCCGAGAAATGGGCCTGATCGCCAGGTCTGGCCGAGTGTTCTAAGATAGAATCCTAGCAAGTGCCCGATCGCAAAATCGGAGGTATCAAACATGTTTGATATTTCAGGCTGGACATAGAACGCCGACCGAGGGTGAGAGACGTTCTATAATATTTTAACTGAATTCCAGACAAGAAGACGGATTTGGCTTTATCTCTCAACATGCCATTGGCCGCCGGGTTTCCTTTCTTTCTTAGCGCTAAGATCTTCTGATCTGCGTTTGAGAAACCAGGCCCTTGTCTGTCTGTATGATCATAGTGTTTTAATTCATTGGCACCTGCAGATGTACACCTGTAGCTATGTAGGCTATGTAGGCTACTGTGCATACAATTTGGCTACGGGGCAGCAGGCAACACATAATTTACCTTTGGCAATAATGTTACCGAAACATTAATGCAGATTAAGATACATCGCCTTAAAATATACATTGTCTGTGTAAAAAGCGCAAGTAGTTTGTGTGTGTGCTTTAGGGGCAAGGCGGAGTGTGCGTGATCAAATACTGATAGTTACTGGAGCTGAACTGTATCTTTTCCTCTTGCCATGTGCGAGTCACTCACTCACTCTCAACTAACAGCAACAGTCAGCAGGTGATTTGTAATCTGGCATCGCTAATTGTCCCCACCGCTTTAAAGAAAAGAAAAATACCATTCCTTTCAATACATTGCAAAACCTCCCTGTCTTATGGGAAGTATAATAAAACTGATAGCCTGACCACCTAAGTCATGTATATGTTCCTGCTTGCTAAAGTTCAGTCAAGTGCAGTTACGGAATAGCATTAAAATCCTTTTCTGTCGCGTGTCAGAAACTGAATCTGCGGCGACTGCGCTGAACACATATTATGTGTATATTTTACCAATGTGTGTAGGGGAGACCGGGGCTCGTAGGATCACTTTTCACACTCCATTATATTTCTCCGTCTTATAGTGCGTTATAGCTGTCGAAGTGTGATTGACTGAAAGCTCAATATCTCATCTATAAAACAGGTATATACAATGTCAACAAAATATTTCTTGTTTCGAGTAATGTATGATATAACTGGCTTTGAGAAATTGTGCCAACCTGCCCCAGCACGGGGTTGGTTGACTCAGGTAGGCGGGGTTGGTTGGCTCACATATAAGCTAATGTAAAATAAATACAGTTCACTCAATAAATGACTGAAAACGTGTAGCCTAATCATATAGTTACCTGAAAAGTCAACTCTAGAACCTGTGATTATATATTTTTTGGATGTACGTGCCTCTTTTCTTCTTTTATACTGACAAACAGCCAACAGAGAAGCAGACAGAATATAAATATGTTTATAACTGATTTATGGATGACAAATAATGTAAAAATAATTGTTAAAAATGATGAACAAAGGGTTAATTCAGTGTTTGCAAATACATTATACATGATTTATAGGGAGTAGTTATTATAAAGTGTTACCAAATAGGGTTGTATTTGAATTATAATTGAAAATTTATAATAATAATTACAATTATGCCTAATCCACTTTTTTAATATTCTCATTTCAAATTATGTCATTTTTTTAAACACCCTGTATAAAATGCTCATTTTTATGAGTACCAATGGGCCTTTCTCATGTAAACTGTTGAGCCAACCAGCCCCAAAATTAGTGTGCCAACCAACCCCGCCCACAATGAGGTACAGATTTTTCCACAAACACTGTTAGCCTGCTACCATTAGTCATCTCAGGATCTCAAACTTTATTTTACATTATAGCTGAGTCCCTTGACAATCATTTAAAACAAGTTTTTTTTTAAATCCCTAACTGTTACACTTCTGGGAGTTGTTAAGTGGAAGGTATAAAATCCAGGAATTGACCCCCCAAAACTAAAAAGTTTTACTCACCTAAAGGGTTAATGACCTTGAGACTTCTTACATAACTTGACTTACTCTGGTCCTAATGGGCATCATTTTAGTGTTGGAATTGTGTCTCAGCACCCTATAGTGGCTTGGAAATTAACACTGATTCAACCTGCCCCTGATCCAACCAGCCCCGGTCTCCCCTATTGTTATTCACGGGATTTTGAGACTAATTTACAAATGATGACTGGTTCTCGCTGATTAATTGCTGAGGCAAGGCGATACCTTCAAGACGACCCTGGAAGTCCTCTCTAAAATCACGTAATCTGAACTTGTCATAAAAGTTTATCATCAAGTTGAGCGGTGTGAGCATAATATGTTGCAACAGAAATTCAACAGGCCAAAACTGATCTGTTTTTGTTCATGCCTGTACTGACCGCTCATAGAATGAAGCGGCAGTCGGGCACGATTGTCCTAGCCTGGGTGTGCCCATACTGCCTATGACGCTGCATTTTCATTTCGCGAGCAAGTCAGTCTGGCCAAGCTGCCTATCTACACCGTTTCTGCTCCGGCAGGAATATGGGGCCAATGAAAATCGAGCATTTCAAAATGGTAATGACGCGGTAGTTGGGCGACCGGAAATCTATCTCAGTCCCTGTCAACATGGCAAACGTGGAGCAAGCGCAAGATTTCAATGCAGCTGTAGCTGCTGTTTTGGACGAATTCAAAGGGAAGTTCTCTCTGAAAATACAGCAAAGGACAGCCCTTGAATCATTTGTTGCGGGAAAGGACGTTTTCGCAATGCTACCGACCGGCTTCGGTAAAAGTTTAATTTAGCAGTTAGCCCCGCTGGTAGCCAAGTCGATTGGGCTTTGCGAGAACGCTGTTGTTGTGGTTATTTCGCCTTTGATCGCACTGATTCGTTTTTCGAATATTATCAATATTAAATGGCCAACACCAGCCACTCTCATGTTCACCTCACAAGTCCGACAAAAATCATTTAACGCCATTTCTATATGACTACAGGCTACTACTACTTTTTCGCTGGGTATATGTCAGAGGGCAGAGGGGTGTGATTGATTGAAGCTTCGTCCAGTAGCAAACAGAGGCATTTGAAAGAGGCGGGTTAAGCCCGCCTTCTGAGAAATGGGTTTACAACACAGCTTGGCCAGACCAATGCTCGCAGAGCATTGACAAGTCGCGATAGCCAGGCTACGATTGTCCTGTAGTGTGTGGTGTTCCTCTGTACGTTCGAATCTTCTGCGATCGGAACAGGACGTTTATCGGATAAGATTGTCTTTATGTGTGGGGTGTAGTGCCGATTGAAGAATCGGATAAGATTTAAAAATCGTGTAGTGTGGGGTCAGCTTTAATCGGCACCTTGATGCCTGCTTAAGGTGCCTGACTTCTTAGAAAGAAGAAGGCAGCAAGGCAGCATGTCAGTAGCTTTCTGTTTCGGACATAGCCTTGCTGTAAAAATCTTACATTAAAGACACCCAATAGCCTAACCATTCCCTCCCTAAAATAGGTAAAATTTCCACTCAGTGGTCTACAGATAAATGGTGTTGTGTCCTTTTTGTCCAGCAAGACTAATGGGCAAATCTCAACACCAAGAATACATCAGTCATCAGTTATACTGAGGTCATTTATTGCACTGGTCAGCAATGGTACGTTTGTAAAACTGGCAGCTGACAGTTGAAATGGAATATTGCTTTTTATATATAGCTTTTTTTCCATGTGAAATTCTGTGCATTCTTTTGTGTTTCCCGGTAACAGGTTTCCTGGTAACAGGTTGTCCAGACCTGAAACATACCAGGAAGATTTCCCAAGAGCTTGACAATGTCATCTCAAAAGAACAACAGCCATTTCTTTGCTTTTTCCAAAACAAGAAGAAGACTGACTCATCCGGATAATGTGACCTTTGCAAATGTTTACAAGGATGGGATGCAAAGGTGTGTAATGTCACCACACTGTCTCTCTGTCATTATCGTTATTTATTTATTCAGTTGCTTGTTTGTGGATGGGCGACATAAGAATGGCATGTTACTGACATTTGCACTGACATTTGTGGCTAATTTAGCACTACCAATCTGGTGTAAGTCTTATTGTAGACAAGCTTATAAACTTGTGAACTGGGCACCTCACTCTAGAGGACTGCATCTTTGACATCATTTGTTTCCTGGCCCTGTCTTACTCAACAACACTTTGATCACCACAGTGCTTCTTTGGCTAACACAAGGTATTGTTACTTTGAAACAACAGCGCGTTTTTATCTAAAACCATTTATCTTACTTCTCATACCCCGTGATACCAAAACTATTGACCTGCATGTAAAATAACATCAAAGGAGCTAAAGACACTTCAAGCAAGAAGGGGGATCCACTATACAGGCCTTGTAACACAAGAAGACCAAATATACAGCCACATGACTTGAGTTCTGGTCTAAAACTGATAAAATAACAATCTAATGAACATACTAAAGCATTGCAAACACTATCATCAACCTATTGTACACTGACACGAGCTTGCTAGCATATTAACTAGCTTCTATGGTGAGGGTATAAGCAACATGCTGTAAAGGTTTCGCTTTGATTTATGTGTCCTGTTCAGTCCTGAACATGAAAACTCCCCAGGGCACAGCCCAGATGATTCAAAGGAACAGCAGGTGGGTATAGCTGTGCTTCCACACACAATCTCAATAAAATTTGAAGATCACACCAAAGGTGAGTTGGTTTTCAAGTGCATAACTCAAAAATGGCAGATTCTTCCACAGTGACAAAGTGACAAAGAAGTGTCACTCTGCATACGTTCTTTCATTTGCACACACACACACACACACACACACACACACACACACGTTTCAGGGCTGCTCTCTTCAGTGCGCTTCACTAAGCAACGCAGCTCCAAAACAGATCTGTGCAAATAAAAGAACAAATGGAAATGCAGCCTGCGTGGACTATTTTACTAGTATTTTACTAGTATTAATTATTTGATGGTCTAACACTCTGAGGATATGACAAAGAGATATATGGATATGACTAAGGAATGCCTGCTCCAAAACCTGTGATTGCTTCAAACTGTGACTCTTACAGTTATCTAGACTCTAGACAAACACTCAGAAAACCTATGTTCATACGCACTCTACATCCATACAAAAGCACACTCACACTTGTAAGCACAAAACAGGCACCACAAAAAAAGAAATGTTGCAACCATTTCCTCAGTGCAAAGGAAGTGGACAGCTCGTGGTAAGAGATGGAGAGACACACACTAATGAGCGCGGGATCTGATGACAAAGCAACATGACAACTGGTGAAGACTTTGAAAAGTAACAGAATGCACTATATGGAGCCTGTATACTGTACAGAGAATCAAGTGCTGTATTAATGTCTTATCATAGGTCCTTTCTTAGTTTCTTCTCTTCTTTTAGCACTCTGTCATTCTGTTCTCCTCTCTCCTTCCCCTCTGTCCTTTCTTTTCTTCCTTTCTTAGCTTCTCCTCCATTCTCCACCATTTCTTCTTCTTCTTCTTCTTCTTCTTCTTCTTCTTCTTCTTCTTCTTCTCTCCTGCCTTCCTCTTCTTCTTCTTCTTCTTCTTCTTCTTCTTCTTCTTCTTCTTCTTCTTCTTCTTCTTCTTCTTCTTCTTCTTCTTCTTCTTCTCTCCTGCCTTCCTCTGGGGAAGGACTGCTTGGCCTGAATCATGAGCACCCAAGCAGTAACCCACTTTCTCCCGGACTAAAATAAACCCTAAAGACAGACTGGGGGGATGGTTTAGCTCAGCAAGGATCACCCGAGCCAAACCTAGCCCAGAGCCCCCCCCCCCACCCACCCCCGCCTCTCTCTCTCACACATACACACACACACACACACACACAAACACACTCTCTCTCTCACACACACACACACACACACACAAACACTCTCTCTCTCTCACACACACAGACAGTCACGCAGCAGTACAAGTCCAACAAATCAGTGAGCTCTGCACAAACCGGAGCAGGGTGGTTGATGCAGAAGACTGGAGGTCCAGGCAGACATACAGAGAGAGAGAGAGAGAGAGAGATGGGAGGAGGAACAGGGGATGAGATGAAAGAAAGATAAAAGAGAGGAGGGTAAAACGACCAGTCCCAAAGGTAGGCGGACAGAGACAGCAGCCAATAGTGTAATTATTAACTTTTCTGCCAGTTCTCCTTTTGCCTTTTTGAAGTTGGGGACAGTTTGGAGTTCTGGGAAAGCAGCCACACACACACACACACACACACACACACACACAATTCTTCTCTTTTCTCTCTGTCTGTCTCTCTCTCAAACACACATGCTCAGACACTTACACAACAGCTAAAAAAGTCCTCCGTGCTGTTTAAATGAGTAAAACTAAGAGATACATGCATGCTCAAGTGTAGTGCCAGTGTGTCAAAATGCAAGATTATGGGTGCATGTTTACAGAACACACAGACAGACACACACACACATGCATAGTCCACGAGCAGGACCCACATACACACATCAGTGTCTCAGGACACACAAAAGAGCACAAGCATATAAGACAAATTACACCTGTGTCACACATACACACAACACCAACCAACATACACACACATACACACACGCACTCACACACACACTCTCTCTCTCTCTAATATACTCACACACAAGCACATACGTGCACACTCACACTAGCAGGACCTGCATGGACATTGTGTATCCAACATACACACACATACATGACCCTGCTCCACACACACACACACACAGGTCCGTGGCACCTACCATCTCCACCTGGCGCGGGTCCAGCTGGGTGGGGGCGGCGGCTGGCACGGCAAACTGGATCTTCCTCCTCTCTCGCTCTTTGGGCTCGACCGCCACCTCTGGTGCGGCCGCCGTGGGCTCCATCGCTCCCCTGACCCCCTCTCAATACTACAGTCTTCCTCACTATCACCCACACACACACATACACACACACACACACACACTCACACTCACTCACTCACTAAACACACGCACACAGACTCACACTCACACACAACACACTGCTGCTGCTCTCTCTGTCTCTCTCCCTCTCTCTTACTAATTCTCTCACTTGTCCCACTTTCTGCCTTGTTTTGTTTTTTTTCTTGGCTGTTAAAGTATCTGTTTTCCCCCCTCCTCTCCACCTTTCTTTTTTTCTCTGTTACTCCCTTTTTTAACTACACTTTTGCCTCACTCTCTCTCTCTCTCTCTCTCTCTCTGTCTTTCTGACTGTGTCCAGTAGTCCACTCAGCTCAGCTCTGTCCTGCAGTGTGTACTAGTGTGTTTATCCTGATCCCTCTATCTCTCCTCCCTCCTCCTTCCCTGCCTCTGTCTCTCTCTCTCTCTCTCTCTCCCTCTCTCTCTCTCTCTCTCTCTCACTCACTTGTGTTCACTCTCTCCCTCTCTCTCTCTCTCTCTCTCTCTCTCTCCAGTAGAGAACCTGTGCAGGCTGAGTGAATGAGGACGCCCCTGAGTTCGGCGAACGAGAGTGAGGGGCGGAGTCAAAGAGAAAGGGGAGGAGAGACAGGGAGATAAAGGGACAGAGAGAGAGAAAGTGGAGAAAGAGAAAAATAGAGAGAGGAAATACAGAATCTGCAGCAAGTGAGTGTGTGTATGTGTTTGTATGTGTGCGTGTGTGTTTGTGTGTGTGCATGTGTCTGTTTGTATGTGTGTTTATATGTGTGTGTGGTGTGTGTGTGTGTATGTGTGTTTGTACGTGTGTTTTTGTGTATGTGTGTGTGTGTGTGTCTGTGTGTTTGCATGTGTGTATGTGTGTTTGTACATGTGTTTCTGTGTGTGTGTGTTAGTGTGTGTATGTCTGTTTGTACGTGTGTTTCTGTGTGTGTTTGTGTTTGTACGTGTGTTTCTGTGTGTGTGTGTATGTTTGCATGTGTGTGTGTGTGTGTGTGTGTGTCTGCCTGACAGTTTGGGCATGCACATCTTCGCAGCGTTTGATTTGTAATCAGGGAAAAAAAGGAGATAATCCTACGCCGTCTGCTGAGCCTCTTTTGGCCTCTATTTGTGAATGAGAGATTTATAACGGGAGAGAGGGAGAGTGAGAGAAAGAGAGAGAGGGAGAGAGAGAGAGAGAGAGTGAGAGAGAGGGAGAGAGAGGGAGAGAGAGAGAGAGGGAGAGAGAGAGAGGGAGAGAGAGGGAGAGAGAGAGAGGGAGAGAGGGAGAGAGAGGGAGAGAGAGAGAGCGAGAGAGGGAGAGAGAGAGAGGGAGGGAGAGAGAGAGAGAGCGAGAGAGAGAGCGAGAGAGAGAAGGAGGGAGAGAGAGAGAGGGAGAGAGAGAGGGAGAGAGAGAGAGGAGAGAGATAGGGATAGAGAGAGAGCGAGAGGGAGAGAGAGAGAGGGGGGGGGGAGAGAGAGAGAGAGAAAGAGAGAGAGAGATAGGGATAGAGAGAGAGAGATAGGGATAGAGAGAGAGAGAGAGAGAGAGAGAGATAGGGATAGAGAGCACCAGGATAGGATGGTTGGTTGGAGAGTAAACAGAGTAAACACAGAACGAGAGGGGAAAAGTGACAGACAACAGAAAAAGACAGAAAAAGAGTTTAATGGGGTAACTAAAAATCTCCCTGGCCTATTTACCTGACCCGTAAAGAATGACGTTTCAGGCCCTGAACTTCCTGACTGTTTTTTCCCCCAGATCAGAGCCAAACTGTCCCCTCACCCCTCCCTCCCCAAAGGTTGAGGTTATGCTGCTTACACTGTCCATACTTCTATATCACGAAAAAAGGGCAGAGAACAACCAATCAGAGACAGGGACAAACCATTAAATGGGTGTGGCAATCATGGAAGCACCCAATGAGACGACAGGACAGTGAGCGTGTCACAATGGGTCAGACAGGCTTGGCAGATAACCAGATCCAGAGGTTATAGCAGCAAAATCATTACAGCATTTTTCGCACTCGCGTCAATGACATTAGGTCACTGGAGAGACATGACAGTAACCATTTTTTTTATTTAACTTATTCCCATCATTACGCACATCAATAGAAATTTGGTTGCACAAAACGCACAGTGTTTTATTGGGCTGAAATTGGATGTGAATTTCAAGAGTCTCCAGCTTGAATTCCTAATTCAAATGGCTGCTAAGCCTGATAACAACTAAAAATGGAAATCTACTTCATGATGATCACCTTTATTTATTGGCAAAGAAAAGATGAAATGAGTCATTTATATTTATGCAGATTTTGTGGAAAAGCAAAAGATCCTACTCTGAACTCATACAGTGGCACACATGGCAAACTTGACATTTATATCACGCACATTAATATAGACTCTGACATCAGACCCTTACACACACAAGCACACACAAGTACACACTGGCAAACAGCTCCACTGACAGTGCTGTGTTAGTAACTTTAGATTGTGAACACATGGGCTGAGTGTGTGTGTGTGTGTGTGTGTGTGTGTGTGTGTGTGTGTGTGTGTGTGTGTGTGTGTGTGTAGTAGTAGTAGTAGTAGTAACTTTATTGTCCCAAAGGGAAACTTGTCTTGCAGTCAGGTACGCATAAAAACACACAAAGATACAAAAGACACAGACTGGCATAAATTAAGTGACTGATATACCTCGCTATGTTTCCAACACGCGGTCGCCAGGGTCATTTGTGTGCAATAAAACAAAACTGTGCAAATTTTGCAGATGTGTTGCACTAGGGATAAAATAATTGTTTGTCCTATTGGACTTGTAAAAGGGGACTGTTAGTCTAAAAAGTCTAAAAAGTGCAGGGGGTGATTTTTACAGTCCAATATACATCTGGCCTTCTGGATTACCTGTTTCTCATAAATAGTCAACAATGAAAATCCATTGAAAAACTACAGCTTATTCAAAATTCGTCTGCAAGATTACTAACAAAAACAAGAAAGATGGAGCACATTATTCCTGTACTGGCCAAACTAAATTGGCTACCCGTATCTTACAGAATTGACTTCAAAGTTGTAAATGGCCTTAGATCTGCTGATGCCGGTCTCCTGAGGATTCCAGACGCACCACCCAAAAGGATCGGGGAATCAGCTTTCTCATAGTACACCCCAAAGAGATGGAATCCATTGACATCTTCAAACGACAACTAAAGACCTACCTGTTCAACCTTGCCTATACCTAACTGCTCAGATCAAAGTCCCTTCAGACAGACTTCCCTTCTCAGATCAGATCACCTTCACAATATGGTGTGTGTGTGAGACTTCTCGTTACCAGCTCCGGCAGATGGGCTCCCCTGGGGGACGTGGTGCTGCCTGAGGGTTCTTCCTAGAAAACAGGGAGTTTTCCTCACTGGTACCTGAGGTTTCTTCCTAGAATTCACACAAATTGCGTTGCGTTGCGGCATTGCGTTGTTTTGACATGGCATTATTACACCATGCAAGAGCCCACATAAACGGGGCATTGCGTCGTTGTGACATTGCATTATTGCATCACACAGGAGCCCGCATTAACGGGTCATTGCGTCATTACGCCATTTCGTTATTGTGTTTGTCTGCTCCGGCGCCACTAGACTGTAAGAAATGTTGTCCTGTGTTGTTCTTGCCAAACTGTAAAGCACTTTGAGCTGCATCTTGAATGTATGAATTGTGCTATACAAGTAAAGATTATTACTATTATTATTATTATTATTATTATTATTACTATTATTAAAGATACCTGTTGACAACCAATCTACTTCCCAGTGTGTGTGTGTGTGTGTGTGGTAGCTCTATGGACCACCATCAAAGCTTCTATCAGATCTGGTGGCTAATTCAACCAGCTATGTCTCTCTTACAGGCACAAACACACACACACACACACACTACCACCAGCAAGTTCACCCCAGGTGTATCCCGACCCATAATCGCCGCCATCTGTGGACTCTCCATTAAATCAGGATAAAAGTGAAATCCCATTCTTCATGCACTGACTCCAATCCCCCCTCCATGACACACACACACACACACACATACTGTACACACACACACACACACACACACATACACACAGACACACACACACACAGACACACACACACACACAGACACACACACACACACACACACACACACACACACACGCACGCACAGCATGCTCCAAAAACTCTCTGTATACAGTGCATGCCTGTTTTCTGTTCGTATTCGCTTAGAATACATGTTAACATATTAGGCTCTTCACACCGCACGCGTGATCTGAGTGTATTCTGTCACACATACATTATATTGTACACGGTTACGTGCTGTACACGCTGAAGTCGGTGTGAATGAGCCCTAATAAATAAAATAAAAATAAATGACAAAGTTACAACAACAACAACAACAACCTCTGAATCTCAAATTCAAATTCAGCAAAGACCCCAGCTCACCCTGCCTCCCTCACTCACACTAACACTCTCCCTAACTTTCAGGTCACCTAAACTCTCCACTTCTTCAAAACTTGCCCTTGAAGACGAAACAAAACAAAACAAACAACAAAAAAAAACTGCAATACATCAGCAAGACATTGCGGAACATTTTGTAACATTTTCGCAATGTTTGTTGAGACATGAATCACCCAGCTTGCAGCTTGGTTGTGTCTAGGAACACACCACACACGTGACAGGACAACATCCCTAATAACAACAGACAACCTCTCCCTCTCTCTCTCCCTCTCCCTCTCCCTCTCTCTCTCCCTCCCGCCGAGGTATGCGTGTCCCAAGGACACGTCCCTTTGTCAGGGGGCCCTAACTGCTCCGACTGAAACCTAGACATAAACGTAGGGAATGCGCTCGCCTCAGTGGTTACATGTATCAAGAGGGCAAGCTCAGTGGGACACCAACCCCACACAACACGGGACAATAACAAATCAGCCTGGACACACATATTTGCTCCTAATCATAACGTGCACAGTACATGTAAGTTAGGATCACACAGCGGCACCCCTAGTATTCATGAACATTCAGTCACAGACAGCTGAGGGTAGGGGTGAATCCCAGCTCCAAGAGGCCAACCCCTGGATTCACTCATCCTGAAGGAAAGCACAGGACAATAACATGTCAATGTGGGGACACACATTTGCTCATTCTCTAACACTCTTAGTTGGGATCATCCAGTGGCACACACACACAGTGCATACGAACATTCAGTTACATGCAGAACTAACACACTAGTACACGCAAGATAGGAAGCCTGAGGGTAGATATGCATACTGATTATTTACTTGCACACACACATGGCGACACACACACACATGTGCGCACACACACACACACACACACACGTGCGCACACACACACATGCATGTGAGCACACACACATATGCATGTGCACACACACACACATATTCTGTCAAAGACAGTGGAATTACTGGGGGTTGTGATAACTGTTATTACGGCTGCGTTGGCTAGCAAGCATGGGCTCTTTTGCCTAACCTAAGATCCATCTGGAATGTGCTAGAACAACAGCCACACAATCATGTAGCAATGGGATAATCCCAAGGGGGCAGAAGTGAGGGGTGGAGCGCAGAGGGAAGTGTCTGGGGTGGGGAAGACGGCGGAGTTTTGAAAGAATGGAACAAAGAAGTTGGCGAACATAAGTGGCTTCTTAATAATCTGTGGCATGTGACGCATGCAACAATCACTGAATGTGAGAGTCTGTTTATGTTGTTATGTGTTTGTGCAAGTGTGTTTGTGTATGTTTGCATGTGCGTGCGTGTGTGTGTGTGTGTTACAGGTGTGCCAGAAAGAAATGGCAGATTTTCCGTGTCACCACAATCAGGATTTCCCCTTGCTGTTAAGATGGCCACCGGTGATACAATGTGTCTGTCCTTCGAGAGGAGTCCATTCCGGATGTTTCCATGGACGTTAAGCCGTGACCTGGCGCGTCTCCTCCACAATGACCTTCTGCCATAACACATTCGGCCACAACATTTCTCCTCTTCTCTTATTTTTTTATACCTTTTATATACGTTTTTTATTGCATTTCATATACAATAAAAGTCACTTCCGGATCTGCCTATCTCAACATCATGCTGAGGGCTTACATCCCTTCCAGAGTGCTTCGATCCTCTAATACGAAAGGTCACAGTTTTCTACTTATTTCCCCTCTATGGCCTTTATTTCAGTGATATGAGAAGTTTAATTGTAAAAGGTTATCTACATTTCACTGTTACAGGCCTCAACACTTCAGTTCAAACAGAAACACACAATGGATAACTATAATTAGTAACATGCATAACAGAAAAACTAAATCTGACGTGAAGTGACATTACACATACCACAGAGAAACACAGAGTCACAGTAATGAAGTACTTTACATCGAACTCCTGACAACTGCCGTTAGATTTTGGGCCATTAGGCCAACACAACAGATCTTTTTATTTTGTTTTCCAAATTTCATATTTAAAAATGTACAAAGACACAGGTGGCAAACTCTGAAAGCCTTTCATTAATTGTCTAAGGTTAATGAATTTGAATTATATGTCTATACCTACCCTAGAGTAATGTTTTGATGTATGCATATGCATATTTGAATGTAACCCCTTTTTATTTATGGCACAATTTGACTGTTCTGATATCTTTATATGTGCTGTACCAGGGATTAAACAATGATTAAAAACAATGCCATGGCATCGTCATGAACAGCAGGTTCTACAGCGAAAACCGCCCAATAGCGTCCTCTGCAGGCGGAGAGCAGGGTTGAATGGCACCGAAGTATTCCTGGTCGGGGAGCCTTTCCTAATCACTCCGTTTTAAAGCAGTATTTCATATTAAGTGCACATATACACATAAAGTCAATATATATTCCAGTAAACGTGGTTTTCCTTGTAGAAAATGGATAGCAGTGGCTGTGTTTTGTTTGCAAACGTCACCACTACAGCATCAGCACGCACTCACGTGTTCATTGACCACACTAAAAAGATTTTTTTTCACATCTAAGCCAATATAGGGGGCGTAGAGCGCCCTCTAAAGTATTTGTAATGAAAAGGTCTTGCCCGGAATTTGTAAAGGTACAAAACATTCACATTTGTCCAGCTAGGCGTCTATAGCCTACTTATTGCAACTTCACTTGATCACCCTAATTCGTGAGAAACGTAACCATTACCTAATGAGACACATTATCTTATTGGAACAGCAAAATATACAGTGATTTTGGATGTTTTAGATCGATGTGAATTCACAAACAATAATGAAGTAGAAATGATACCGTTGGTATGAAATAATAGCCAAGTATAAAAGGCAGTACACGCAGTAGGCTATTTTAGGCCCTTCTTCCACAGGGTGTCGCTCTGCTCTAAGAGTTAGTATGCCATCAACACCATCCACTGGGCGCACATACAGTAGGCTTCACAAAACAAAATCAACAATTTGCGCTTTCATCGGGAGTTTTACATTAACATTTTTCTTTAGATTAACATTGCTTTGTAATAATCGATGAAATTCTGTCACTTGCGAGAGCCCAGACCTACAGTGATGTTAACTATACTTAAAAGAAGTAAAGTAGGTAACAGTAACCAAATAACAGCCAAAAGAATAATTAAAATAAATCAAAACATAAACATTTGTATGCCCTTGGTTAATGCACCACATTATACATTTTCCACCAATATTCAACATTTGGGCATTTTGGCATAGTGTTTGCACAGTCAGTGCATACATCTGTTATAAGCCAAAAACCTTCTTACTAACCAATCAAAAAATGTTGTTTATTTAGACAGTTGATATTTTTGTTTTTAAATAAGAGCATTGTGTTTATTTTAAACCAACACACACCACAAGTAATAGCATTAGTTTCATACTGAGTCAGGTACACATAGTGAATTATTATTATTTTTACACCATTACCTGTTGAGCTATTAAAAGAGAATTTAAATGTTGGCTCATCAAAGTCCAACAGTTGCAAGTCTCCTTGTAGATCATAAAAATTACTGAGGCAATTACAGTATGCCAGTTGCTACTGTGCGCTTTGGTTAACAGAACACACTGTTGATGGTGCAGATGTTATAATTAAACTTTTTCACTAACTTTTAAATTTAACAAAGTGTTTTTGAAAACCTATAAGATTAAAGTGTTCATTTATACTGTACCCTAATACTCCCACACACTCAACCCACTCAAGTAGTCTGTGGGGCACATTTTAAACAACAGTATCAGTTCATAAACCAGTTCATAAAGGAAAAAATTGCTAAATTTATTTCAGCTTGAGGCGACATAATTTTGGAGATGGATCCGTTTTATTCCACTTCTGTGATGCCAATCAAATTGCAGACATGAATTATCACAGGCACATTTTACATACTTACTGTGAAATGTTGGCATATAATCCAAGCTTCACAATGGTAAATAATTAAACACATTTTAGCTATACATATGTGCAAGTCCACATACAACGTACAATAGCGGTTGTCAGCAGTGATGACATTCCAGGCATTGGACTACAGCTTCACTAATCTACTCACACAGCCAAAGACGCTGCTTAGCTTAGTCTTACCTACTGAAAAGTTAGCACACAGAGAAACCAGTGAGTCTGACCACAAGCCTCAAACGTTAGCCCTTTATCGGCTTGTTCCATCCATTTAGGAGAACGAGTGCAGAAGAAGGAGAGAAAGAATAGAAGAAAAGAAAAGAAACAAAACGAAGCGAAGGAAGTGGAGGCGCAGGATGAGAGAGCGAGAGATCTGACAAAAGGAGGACAATGATCCAAGAGTTGTGCGGAGAGAGGGATGGACGGATGGATGGATGGATGAATCGCTGAGAGAGGATGGAGAAGAGAGGCAGAGAGCAGGGTGAGAGAAAAAGCAGGGGGGCAGTGATTTAATTACCCTGCTCTCCCCTAAAGCTCTGCACTCATTGCTCATTCATCAATAATACATGTCGCCATTGCTCCTGCGAGTGTGTGTGTGGGTGTGTGGGTGTGTTTGAGTTTGAATGTGTGTGTTCTGGTGCCATAATTAATCCAGCATAACTATAATTAAAAGACCAAAAACCCCTTAGCTGCAACCACCCAGTCTGGCCAAAGAGAGGATTGAGAGGAAGTGAATAAGAGGCCAGAAGTGTCTTTCTGTTTTCTGTCCTTTATTTGCCTCTCTCTCTCTCGCTCTCTCTCTATTTCTTTCTCTCTCTCTCTCTTTCTCTCTCTCTCTCTCTCGTGCATGCTCTCTTTCTCTCGGCGCACCCATCACTGGTGCTTCACCGAGAGGTGGAGCTCTCTGAAGCTGCAATTAGGGCCTCGTGAGAAATAAATATTTCAGACCGGAGATCTCTGCAGACACCTATGACGGGGGCCTGGCACACCTACAAGCGCACATAAAACAAATAGAGGGTGCTGCCAAGGCAGCCAGGCTGAGTAGAGCTGAGTAGAGCTGCGCCACAGACACTGTGAGAAATGCACACACGAGTGCCACAGAAATAGTTACGCTCAGGTCCACTGACGTTTTATTAGGCTACTCGCATGCAGGTGACAATTAGACAAGATTAGGGTCGATCTGTCTCTCTGACATAGCCATTATTACGTGAAGTTTACAAATAAATGCAGTTAAGAATGTCTGTCTGTCTATCTATCTGTCTATCTATCTGTCTATCTATCTATCTATCTGTCTGTCTGTCTGTCTGTCTGTCTGTCTGTCTGTCTGTCTGTCTGTCTGTCTGTCTGTCTGTCTGTCTGTCTGTCTATCTATCTATCTATCTATCTATCTATCTATCTATCTATCTATCTATCTATCTTCACACACATAAACACATGCACGCATATGTCTGGTCTGTGTGTGTGTGTGTATGTATTTACATATAGATGAACATAAATACATAAATAAACTATTGTTGTTATTCATATCTGT
>CM050216.1:30651242-30661242 GCA_027475355.1 Coilia nasus
CTAGCACATGCCAGACTGTTGGCATTGCCACCAAGCTCATCCCCAGGAGATTCACCCAAACCCCCGCCTCTCTCTCACACACACACACACACACACACACACACACACACGCACACACACACACACATGCACAGACACACACACACACACACATGCACAGACGTACACACACATACACACACCCACACACACACAGCCACAGCCACACCTGGGTCCTTGGTGTTCACCCAGCTCAAGGCACCCATTTTTATTCCCCTCTGTCCTTTCACTCCAAAGACAGCGTATCAGTGTAAACCACCCCAAACACACACAGACACACACACACACGGCACTCTTCTGATGCTTTCTTGGGCTCGTGGTGATGATCTGTAAATAAACCTCTCTCTGCCTTCTGTCTTTCTTTTGTTTTCTTTCCTCCTGTTCTAGTTCTGTCTTCTCAACCCTCTCTCTCTCTCTCTGTCGTTCTTTATTGAGGGCGAGTGCCTTGATTTTAAAATGCCTGTCTTCTCCACAGACCCCGCACAGAATTTCTGATTGTTTTTCCTCCCCCGCAAACAAGAGATTATAATTTTACTTAATGAGATAAATAAATAAATCATATACCTTCTGTTCACAGGCCTCGGAAATGGCTCCCCCACCACCTACCCACACACATGAAAACACACACACAGATATACACACGCACACACACACACATTCCTCCATCACTTCATGTTTTACCACTTGCTTGCATACGTGTAAAAAAAACAGGGATTACAAAAAAGGTTGAGGGGATGTCTGATTTGCCCGAATGGTGCCATTATCTATGCCCAACGGTTTGCCCGTTTCCCCCTTCCGTTCTCTTTATCCATCTAACTCCATCTCACTATCTCAGCCCGAGTCTGTCTTTCTCGCATTCTCTCTTTCTGGCTGTGTGACCGCGCAGTGACAGATGGCGAGCTCCTCCTCCCGCGGGAAGGCAATCTCTCCGAATGCACGCGCGTGTCAATCAACCGAGGCTCGTGTGATGGCTCCTGCCGGTGACGTGCCAACCATATGGCCTGGCATCGAGGCTGGTATGTCGCCCTGCCTGGTAGCGATGCCACTCTCTCTCTCCCTCCCTCCTTCTCCCTCTCCTTCTCTCTCTCTCTCTCTCTCTCTCAGCACGCGGAGAGCGCACACACACGTACACACACAGTCCCGTCTGGCCGCACCTACACGTACGTTCGGCTCGCGGTCCCTGAAGATGGTCTGATGAGCACACGCGCATTTTCACCCCTCACGAGCTCCCGCGGAGGTAAGTTGGAGAGTAAACAAACCGGGGTGAGTCGAGTGACCGCGTGAAATTGGGAAATAATTAATTTAATTAATACATAGCTATTAATAATTCAAACCTGAGTTTAACCACGCACGTTTCTAGGTTATCTAGCATGTTTTGTCTTACACCAGGCGCAATATTACCTCGTTTTAGAATTACTGCATTTGATTAGATGTTATTGTTCTGTACTAAACATGTACGTTACAGTTATGGCTATATCTCCTCTCAAATCGATTCGTCCTTCAGGTTCGAAAAGCACGGAGCATCAGATTGTCTTTTAACAGGCGGACAATTCATCATTTCACGCCAGTTTGGCGCGGATAACCGTGAAACGCACACCTACCTACCTACAAGCGCAAGATGGAGCGATAAAATCACTTGTCTTTTTTAAACCAAGATTTCTGCTATGGATAATGCGTCTATCAATCATTACAAAAAGGAAAAAAGAAAACGGAGATGGATGAAGCGATAGAGAAAGAATCGGAGAGAGGGAGAGCAAGCGCGAGAGGGGTTTCTCCTTTGCTGTCAGCTAATTGCCCTCGCGCTTCATGTCCCCGCTCAAAATGGGAAATTTATTGCCGTATTCTCTGCGCAGTGTAAGCTGAGAGGATGGGTGGGACAGATTGAGCAAGAGAGAAACGTGCAAGAAGAGAAGAGTGATTTATACTGTTTTTTTTTATTAACGGTCGTTATTTTATAATCAGAGGATGCTTTAACACTGTCGATATAGAGTTTACTACAGGGCTGGTGGGCTACTCAGGGTCTGAGGACAAGCTAAAGATAGAATCCATTTAAGTGATTGTTGTTTGTCTGATTTAAATCTATTTTTAACGAAGGCTAAATGGAAAGACAATATTGCAAAACATTAGGTAAAAGCTGCTTTTAGCATCCCCATGCTTGCTTACAAGCATGCTAAATGGATGTCTTGTTAAAAAGCATGCACCACTAATTAAAAGTTTTCCACTGAGCAAATCTGTGGCGCCCTTAATGTAAAACCTTGGTCTCGCCTCTGGCACACCCTACAGTGAAGAAGCCGACCACCTTGCGATTGGGTCTGATGGGCGCTCTGACACACACATTCACACAACCACAACACACACAACCACACACACACACACAATTTCAATCTTCCTGTCTGTCACAGATTTGAGAAACTTCCAGTTTATTCTGACCAAGAGATTCCCATGCAAGGCCATTGGTAGTTAAAACCTGACCAGAAAAATATCCTGTATGAAATATGGTCAATTGCTTTGACCGTCTGGTCGGCACGTCTATGATCATTCCATAAATAGTCCTGTTTTAGTTTCGTTGCTGTAAAAAGCGTCCATGTAGGCTGTGTCGCAGAGAATTAAGTCGAGACCGTTCTGTGAAGAAAATTAATGTGTATGACAATAGAAAGAACACGACAAAATTGCGCATTTTTGTCACATTTCTACAGTTTTCCCATGCCAACTGGGGTTGCCTTTTTAACAAATTACCCAATCCATTTACATATTCCAAAATGCCACACGGGTAGTAAAACTTATATGTAATAATAATGTTGCTTTAAAATAACATTTATTGATTAAAGTGACAGATGTTGGAAAAGGAACAGGAAGACTAATGAGCTCAACAGACAGAACACGCGGGTCTTGCAAGGGCTCAGCTGGGGCTTTTGCGCTGGTGCCCGCAGGTGCCAACGAACAAAAAAAACGAAGAGATATCTAATGACCTCAAATTAAGAAATGTTTAATCAAAATGTGACAATTTTTGGTGTTGTTTGGTCGGATATGTAAGTAGCGCCGGAGGAATTATTTGAAGTCTCGTCGGGATGTTTAACATTTTGATATCAGAACCCTTCTGCAACCATTTTTTTCGAAGGAATGATTAGTTGATTCTTTTGGTCGATGGCTGTGGTGTGAATAGTGTTGGAATGTAGCCAGGAACGCATGAGGGAGGCTTTTGGGGAATAGGGGCCGGGCAGTGCTTTGCCTCGCGCCCCACGGGATCAGTAATGTGGCTCGCGCCGCCGAGACCCGCTGTGCAAGGGCGCGAAAGGCCACGCGGACGACAGCAGGGAGGTAAATTACCGCGAGGCCCCGTCTGGTGGCTCTGGGTTGCTCGGCAGAAGGCCGTGGGATGGGTTTGCTACTGGTTTCACATCAATCCATGCAGATCCACATTTACGACAATATTCTGAGTGGATGAGATTAAGGCTATTATCGTGTTAAATGACTGCTGTACAGATTATCGATGTACAAATTGGCGGGGAGGATTATAGTGAATTCTTTACGCCATGGGCTTTATGCACTAAATAGGATTGACTCTTCACCACGGTCAGTTTTTGATGACAGTGCTCAAAATAATTATACCCTGAATGTACAGGTCTAGTTTCACCTAATCTATGTTTTGTTTACACGATGCAGTTAAAATTAGTCTTCACGTGATGACAAATATAAACATTGTGATTTAATACAGACAACAGAATGTGTTTTGCGTTTACTGTTCTGTCCAATCCTACCGGTGAAATCCTTTTGTCTTGAATTTATTTTTGACATTTTATTTCGTATTTTTGAAAAGTCTATCAGCTTTTCCAAATAATATTTTTGAGATGTTACTGAATCATTGTTTAAAAGAGGTTTCTGAGACTTTATTTGATCATTTTCATCTCTCCTTTGTTCTGTGTGTGTGTGTGTGTGTATCTGTGTGTGTGTGTGTGTATGTGTGAAGGTGCCATGTTGACCAGACTGTTCAGTGACCCATCCTTACTCTCCAGCGTCCACCGTTTTCCCAGCTGGGCTGAGGACAGCGAAGGCGAAGAGTCAAAGCTGCGGGAGGAGTCGGTGCGGGCAGGGCTCGCCGGGGACAAGCTGGACCGCGCCGGACGGACGCCCTCCTCGGAGGCCGCCCCCGATGATGAAGACGACGAGGACGAGGAAGAG
This sequence comes from Coilia nasus, assembly GCA_027475355.1. NCBI lineage: Eukaryota > Metazoa > Chordata > Actinopteri > Clupeiformes > Engraulidae > Coilia > Coilia nasus. Next base: position 30,655,461 of record CM050216.1, read on the forward strand.
GATGGCATGGACGTGGAGGAGGAAGGCGGAGGCTGTGGCGGGGATGGGGACGGGGACGGGGACGGGGACGGAGAGCAGCCCCGCAAGCGAGGCCCCAAGAAGAGGAAGATGACGGCGGCCCGCGTGGAGCGCTCCAAGGTGCGGCGGCAGAAGGCCAACGCCAGGGAGCGCACGCGCATGCACGACCTAAACTCGGCCCTGGACAACCTGCGCAAGGTGGTGCCCTGCTACTCCAAGACCCAGAAGCTGTCCAAGATCGAGACGCTGCGTCTGGCCAAGAACTACATCTGGGCCCTGTCGGAGATCCTGCGCTCGGGCAAGCGGCCCGACCTGGTGTCCTACGTGCAGACGTTGTGCAAGGGCCTCTCGCAGCCCACCACCAACCTGGTGGCCGGCTGCCTGCAGCTCAACACGCGCCACTTCCTCACCGAGCACTGCCAGGACCCGGCCTCCGCGCGCTACCACGCCGGGGGCCCCTTCGCCTCGGCCGGGGGGGCCTCCGTGTCCGCCTCGGTCCACGGGTACCACCCGTACCCCTGCTCGCGCCTCTCTGGCTCCCAGTGCGGCGGTGGAGGGGCCAGCGGAGTAGGAGCGGGAGGGGCAGGCCTGTCCTTGCGTTCCCACGGATACTGCGCGGCGTACGACTCTCTGTACGGTGCTGGTGCTGGTGGTGGTGGTGGGGGCGGAGGCGGGGGCTCGCCAGAGTACGACAGCGGGGAGTACGAGGCCGGCGTCAGCCCCCCGCTGCCCCTCTACATCAACGGGAACTTTTCGCTGCGCCACCAGGACTCGGGGTCTCCGGACGTTGCCGACAGGGGCTACCACTACTCTATGCATTACTCCGCCACGGGGGCCGGGACCAGAGGAGGGGGGGGTGGCGGCAACAGCGCGGGGGGCCCAGGGGCCGGTGCTGGGGGCGGGCACGGTGGCGGTGGGGGTGGGGGCCTGGTGTTCGGCTCCAGGGGGGGGTCGGTACACGGGGCGTCCACGGCCGGCGTGCACGGAGAGGGCGCCGTGCTGCCTTACCACCACGACATGCACTTGCACCACGAGCGCTCGGCGCTCTATGAGGACGTGAACGCTTTCTTCCACAACTGACCCTGGGTGTGAACCCACATCTTCTGTACTGTGTGTGTGTGTGTGTGTGTTTACGTGTGTGTGCGTGCGTGTGTGTTTGGGTGATTGTGTGTGAGAAATAAGGAGTGACCTCTTGTAAGTGTGAGAGATCCTTGTGTCTCACGTTTTCAGGTGTGTGAATGAATGCATGTGCTCTGTAAAGAATACAAAGTCAGCCTGCTGTATTGTACTCTTTCACACACACACACTTGACCCAACGCCATTTTATTTGCATTCACCACTGTGTGAAGCACACAGTGACTACTCCATCAAATTCCCCCAGCTCCCAACAGTGATATAACTGGTGGACACGATACTGTGAAGGACAGAATATTTGCCTATTCTTTTACATTCATTTCTCTTTTTTTTTTCAAATATTTATGACACTGGTGTGAATCTGAAAAAATGACTATTTTAATCATGTGTACAGAGCCATGGCTACAGACCATTACAAAAAAAAAATAAAGGTCAAACACATCTTTCAAATATCCCAGTCTCTCTCATTGAAATTGTAAGCTGTCTATGACATCGTTATTATTTACAAAACAAAAACGAATCTAGCGGGCCTATGTACATGCTGGAAGAAATGTAATCAGAAATTTTAATCAAATGATTAAAGAAAGTTGCATGAAATATGATTGCCAAGAACTGCAAATGGATTTAATAACTTGTTTTTAATTCGTATATTATAACTGCACATTTCATGTCTTTTTTTAGTTTCTAAAGTGTTTACTCAAGACTCGTCAGATCTGTTTTTAGGCTATTAGGTGTACATTGACTTTTTTTTTTTAATGTAATGTTTACATTTGCGGAATAGACAATTAGACATACATCGTGCAAAAGATGTATACAGTATATACACATTTTTATTGCATACTATGTGGTGGACGCTGGTATTTTGGGTTAACCTATAATAAACAAAAATGTAAACATTTTTTTTATTTTTTTACTACGACTGGCAATGCACTGAGTACATCCTCCCCAATATTTCTTCGGTATTTTCGATTAAAAAAATACTGTACAGTGAACCTTCTTTCACCTTGTGCCTTTAAGCTGCAGTGTTGCCCTCGTCTGAAAAATCTATCTAAAGGTTTTTATATTGTAAAAACCTACGTATTGCTTGACTCAAAACCCGTTAACATTAACAACGAAATAACTGACACTGATCAACTTTTATTTCAAGATTAAATTTTTATTCAAGAATTTCTATAATGCCATGAAACGCCTTTTAAAAGAAACAAAAAAACTAAAGATAGTTTTAATCAAAAAACACATTTCTTTATGCATGACAACATTTATGTAAATAACTACAACCGAAATGATAACAAATTACAGGAAAAAAAAACACACACCATACGCTACACTAACGCAACAGCTATTTTAGAATTTTACAAATCGAAATATTAGTTTGGGCTTCACACAAAGTGGAACAACAGCGGATGAGCAATTAGGCTAATATTGGTGAGGTTTTCACTTATGGAGTAGCATACAAAATGGATGATAATGTTCACTGAGCCTCTTACATTCTTTCGGGGAGTGGATAAGCTTGACTTAGGATAAGATATTTGTGAATTTTGGATCTATGTTTGAGGCCAACGAGGGGTAACAAATATCTGACAATTCCTACGTCAAAATACTAACCACAAAGCCAACCGTCACCGACACAGGGTCATCATTAGTTAGCTGTAAGATAACTAGCTCAATTTCCGACTCATTTAAACCGTGCTCTGTTTTGGCAAAAGAATAACGTTTCGAAATCCCCCCCGACTTCAAATGTCGACAAAAGCATGATGTGCTCCGTCTATCTCTCCTCGGATTTTTTTTTCACCTGACAGTGTCACACCGTCCTTTCCGGGGGTTCTTGAAGCGTGTGCCAAAATATTTTGGCTTGGGATCCAAAGTGGAATCAAACACATACTAGCATGTGAGATGCACAATCACGGCCATGGCTCAGTGTGAGTGAGAACGCGCTCGCGTGCATGTGTCTTCTCATACCAAACCGAGACAAAAAACGGGGGTAAAACCTCTGGATGAAGATGCAGCTTTCGCTCGTTCAAATATTAATGACACCTCTGAATTATCTTGAGTCTGTGTGACTTCAGACTAGCAGACGCACAACGCAATAGAAACAGATGGACTTTGTTGAGGATGAAAACACCACTAGTGATCATTTTAGAGCGGTGGTGTTTCTTTTGTCAGTTTAAGACTATGAAAGAAACATGTTGCATTAACTCCAATAAACATTTCAGTGCCACAGAACCACCATCTCAACCAACTGTGGGCCGTCACGAGGACGGGGTGCGGAATCCCGGTTTGACGGGAATCAAAGACTTGCTTTTCCGTTTGATAATCTCTCCTATGAGCCTCAGACATCATTCAGTAAACATTAAAAGAGTTTGTTGTGAATTCCCCGGTTTGTTTGCATATTCATAATATTTATACCAACTACTGAATCACAGTGAGGTCTATCCGTTTGTTTATGCTTTGATATTGTAATACTTGTTGTCTTGATTCTTGTTAATAATTTAAATTATCTATCACTTCTGAACAACACTTTACGACTCCACCAATTTTTATTCTGTCTGTCTAAACTTCAGTGCGCATTTAGGCCTACAAGCTTTCCGTTTCTTGACACTGGTGAAATTACAGTGGCAACAGAGGTTTGAGGCTGGTCTATTCTGCTCCTTTTACTTCCCATCTCCAGTCGTTAATCGTGGAAAAGTGCGAAATGAAGTCTGAGAAAATAGACTTGGTCAATTTCGTCCTAAATCCTGGATATTATTGCAGCCCATGTCTAGGGTTTACAATTCAAACAATTTCACTGTTGGCACAATTTCGCAATTTCGTTTGCAACCCAGGCTACAACCATTTTTCGCGTCGACAAAACATAATCAATATCTGCAAAAAAGCTGCTAAAAATAAATACATAAATGGGAGTGGGACATATAAAAACGTATTGCCTATACCAATATGTTACTTGAAGACCTTATTCATCAACTTTCACTGTGGATGTATTACTTCCAAGCCACTGGCAGGGCCTGTTACAGTCTGGCTGTTATCAGTTCGAGAACATTTCCGAAAGGTTGTCCTCACAAGGTGAAAATCAAAGAATTACAGAGATCACGCAAGCCTACGGTGGATGATACGTGCAATCCCTTGTTCCGAGTTCTTATACAGTTTGGACCACTGCCCGCGCCCCATATGTTGCAAAATGTCCTCGAAGCGACCATTAGGCTACCAAATCCGTGCTACACACAGTGCCATAGAAAGCCAAAGACTCTGTGAGAGCAGAATATTAATTACATTTTATAATAAATACACGTTTATTTCTGGGAAAAAAACTTACAAGAGAAAAGACCATTTGTTGTTTAAACTATTCTTCTTTATCCAACGTGTCAAGTTTACAGCGACAAGCGATAGGGCTTTGCATATGAAGTGGCCTAATTAACCTTGGGCGCTGGAGGAAGTCATACAATATTTTTGCAAGAATACTTTTTAATTAAACATTTCTTGCAAAATGTAGTTATTTTAAATGTTGCCACTCGCACATATGTATATATATAATCAATCACACTAGTGCTTCAGATCATTGTAAAACTAGTGCAGGCTAGATGTACATAGTGTTTGTCAGTCAGGACACTGTCATGCGGACATTTGCTGTGACCTTGCTGGAGGTCAATAGCACGTGGGATGTTAAAGCCACTAGTTTATACAAAAGTACATTTTGACTAAATAGCTCAAGTAGGATTAATGTAAACACAGAAAACCATCGAGGAGGTGGAGGCTAAATATTCGAGAGTATATCGGACATCCATCAACTATTTGGGCAGGTTTCTCGGCCTTTAACGGGCAGCTGTGCGTGGTGATGAGAAGGAGGGGTGGTCGCACGAGCAGCCAGCCAATTTCCTTAATATTCCCCAACACCCGCGCGAGCTCTAGTGCAGACACCCAACAGTCTCCGCTGCGTGCCAACCGGCGCCGGTCCATGCCAGCTCGCGATGTGCTTCTGGGAGGAGAGTGTGTTTCTTTCCTAATTTTGCGGCATCTGTTCATTATGCTGCATGCTCCGAAAGAAGGGGTGCCCGTGCGGCCCTCCAAATGCTATCAGTAGCGCGTGAGCTTTGGCTGACCCACCTCTTCCTGTTTAAATTATTGAACAAATTGTGTATCATCTCTGGAGCTAACAGATACAACGACGTTTAGTAAGTCTTTTTAATGCACCTCCCCTATTTCAACTGCCCCGTTGCTGATTGATGGGCAAAAGTCCCAATGCAGGCATCTTCAAGTCGCAGTCGATACTTTACTTTTATTATTGACTACGGTTTTGTTTTAATAAAGCTTACTCCAAAGAGCTGTGCTCATTACACCTGGTTGCGTAAAACACCAGACTTTACACAAATGAAACGGGGAGAAAAAAAGAGCCTGTGTCAATTACTTTTTTTCAGCAGCCAGTCCAGCTTTCCAAAAGTCCTGTTATTCGACGTCCCATTTTGCTGGTGAACTTTTCCGTGATTTTTCACGCTCCCACTGACGGATGACTCGCGCTGTTTAAATTAGCACGCGGGCCCACTCATTTTCTCGCCGAAAGTTGACGAGAAGAAACGACTAGTTGAGGGACAACTGAGGCCCCAATCACGCGAGGACTACACAAACGCGGGGAATGTTT
>CM050216.1:30663742-30666242 GCA_027475355.1 Coilia nasus
ATGGGCAGCTAGGTGCGGACTAGTCAGACCTAATGTTGTGTCGCTGTGATGTGCCTTTTTTGCCAATTTTGGGTCTTCGATGTGATAGTCTGGACTAGTCTGGACACCTTTATTTACTAGTAAGAAAAGATACTCGCAATATACTCACAACTACTGTGTGTCCTTAACACACACACACACACACACACAAACACAAACACACACACACTCTCCCCCTCATTCTCCATTCCTCCTGTGACCTTCTGTAACAAGACATTCTGGAATGCCACTGAGGGGGAAAATTTAGCTGCAGGCAAAGGGGAAAGAGAGGCAGAGGGAGGGAGAGAGGGAGAGAGAGAGAGAGAGAGAGAGAGAGAGAGAGAGAGAGAGAGAGAAGCAGGAGTGAAGGAGGGAGGAGTAGAGACAGGGAGGGAGAGGTCCAGATGAGGATGCTCTGGGGTTATATGCTGAGGCCATCATCTCCTTCTGAACTCCCACACACACACACACACGCATGGCATGCCACACATCCACACACACACATACACACACATACGCATGGCATGCCACACATCCACACACACACATACACACACATACGCATGGCATGCCACACATCCACACACACACACATACGCATGGCATGCCACACATCCACACACACACACGCGCTTGTGCGCACACAGGCATGAGCACACACATACATACACTCACACACGTACACACACTCTCCTCACTGCCATTCACCTCCTAGGGTGTGTGTTTGCCGGGAGCGGAGGATATTTAGTTCACCAAAATTCTACTTTGTTGTCTTTGTCTCCAGTCTCAGCTTCAGCCACAGCCTTTCTGTATGCCTCTCTTTCTCTCTCTCTCTCTCTCTCTCTCTCTCTCTCTCTTCCTCTCTCTCTCTTTGATGGTTTTTGGTTGTTTGGGAGTAAGGCATCCCCCCCACCCCCCCGCCCGAATGCCAGCCGATGGGCGCACAGTGTGGCACACCATCTGCTCCCCCACCATAACACACACACACACACACACACACACACACACACACACTGATGCAGACAGATACCCACAATCCAACCTCTCCTACTGAACAGGAGGCTTTCACACACACATCACTTCACCCCTGATGCCCCCTGCCAGACACACACAAACACACACACACACACACACACAAATGTACGCACACACACCAAAAAATAACCAGGCAAATCCGTCCATACAAAAATGGCAACAAATTAGTGAAAGAAATTAGCAAATACGTTGAGCTCATTAACAGTTTATAAGAAAGTCAAAATAGAATATCTAAATATTTTTATATTCTTTCATCTCTGATGTTACATTATTCATCAAAATTCTCTGTGTTTTATTTCCCTCAATCATTATCTTTTTACCAAAACTCAGCTTCTTTATCCTCTATATTTTCTCGCTTCTTCTAAACATGGCCAACGATTTTTTAGTCACATGCTGGCTCTCCTTGTTAGATTTCTCTCCCTCCTTCAATCTGTCTCCTCCATCCATTCCCTACGCTTGCATCTTCTAGTTAATAATTTAGCTTCTGCATTACTGTTGATCTGGCTTCCCTCCAGGTGTCTGTGTGTGTTTATGCCTGTGTGTAGTGTACATGTGTTTAAGTGTGTGTGTGTGTATGTGTGTGTGTGCGCGGCGCGCTGCGAGAGAGAGAGACGAGTTGATTTCTGTTTTCAATTTCTTTGAAGCACAAATTATCTATCGCGGCTGATTGGTGGAAACCAGCTGTCACTCAAACAGATGGAGAGCGTGTGATTGGTGGACACAAAAATGCCACCAGTCACTGTCAGATGCCCACCAACCTAGAGTGAGCTGGCGAGAGAGGGAGAGACACTCACCTCATCTCTCCCTTCCACCCCCTCATCGTCCAGCTGCCGCCCCCGTTTCACGGGTAGAACCCCGACTGACACAACACCAGATGCTAAGATGCCGGCATTCACCTCACTCCACTCATCTGTACATAAATATCTCCATTCCTGAGATGATGAAAGGGTTTGAGTGATATTGAAGGATACAGTGGTCATCTGTGTGGCACGTCAATGCAAAAAACACAGCAGTAGTTTTCACATGGTCGGGGAAGGGTGGGTAGTAGGTGTGCCCGCAACTTGCTTTGGCAATATGGCGTGCACACGGACAGGAAGACATGTGCACTCTCAGACAATGAAGCAGAATGGTCATTAAATGTAGGACATCGTGAAGACAGCTGATGTGTATTTGTGTGTGTGTGCTTACCTGGTACTTACACACACACACACACACACACACACACACAGACACGGATCTGGTGTTGACAGGTGGCGATGGCAAAGAGGTGGTCCCACGGCTGTGTGTTTGTGTGTGTGTGAAGATGGAGAGAGAAAGAGAGAGAGAGGGAGGGAGGAAAGGAGAGAGTGAGAGAGAGAGAGGGAGGAGAGGAGAGAGACGGAGAGAGAGGAAGGGAGGGGGAGAGAGACCCAGCAGCTGTCGGCCTAATTTTTTCTAACTCACCGCT
>CM050216.1:30671242-30676242 GCA_027475355.1 Coilia nasus
TCCTGAGGATTCCAGACGCACCACCCAAAAGGATCGGGGAATCAGCTTTCTCATAGTACACCCCAAAGAGATGGAATCCATTGACATCTTCAAACGACAACTAAAGACCTACCTGTTCAACCTTGCCTATACCTAACTGCTCAGATCAAAGTCCCTTCAGACAGACTTCCCTTCTCAGATCAGATCACCTTCACAATATGGTGTGTGTGTGAGACTTCTCGTTACCAGCTCCGGCAGATGGGCTCCCCTGGGGGACGTGGTGCTGCCTGAGGGTTCTTCCTAGAAAACAGGGAGTTTTCCTCACTGGTACCTGAGGTTTCTTCCTAGAATTCACACAAATTGCGTTGCGTTGCGGCATTGCGTTGTTGTGACATGGCATTATTACACCATGCAAGAGCCCACATAAACGGGGCATTGCGTCGTTGTGACATTGCATTATTGCATCACACAGGAGCCCGCATTAACGGGTCATTGCGTCATTACGCCATTTCGTTATTGTGTTTGTCTGCTCCGGCGCCACTAGACTGTAAGAAATGTTGTCCTGTGTTGTTCTTGCCAAACTGTAAAGCACTTTGAGCTGCATCTTGAATGTATGAATTGTGCTATACAAGTAAAGATTATTACTATTATTATTATTATTATTATTATTATTACTATTATTAAAGATACCTGTTGACAACCAATCTACTTCCCAGTGTGTGTGTGTGTGTGTGTGGTAGCTCTATGGACCACCATCAAAGCTTCTATCAGATCTGGTGGCTAATTCAACCAGCTATGTCTCTCTTACAGGCACAAACACACACACACACACACACTACCACCAGCAAGTTCACCCCAGGTGTATCCCGACCCATAATCGCCGCCATCTGTGGACTCTCCATTAAATCAGGATAAAAGTGAAATCCCATTCTTCATGCACTGACTCCAATCCCCCCTCCATGACACACACACACACACACACATACTGTACACACACACACACACACACACACATACACACAGACACACACACACACAGACACACACACACACACAGACACACACACACACACACACACACACACACACACGCACGCACAGCATGCTCCAAAAACTCTCTGTATACAGTGCATGCCTGTTTTCTGTTCGTATTCGCTTAGAATACATGTTAACATATTAGGCTCTTCACACCGCACGCGTGATCTGAGTGTATTTTGTCACACATACATTATATTGTACACGGTTACGTGCTGTACACGCTGAAGTCGGTGTGAATGAGCCCTAATAAATAAAATAAAAATAAATGACAAAGTTACAACAACAACAACAACAACCTCTGAATCTCAAATTCAAATTCAGCAAAGACCCCAGCTCACCCTGCCTCCCTCACTCACACTAACACTCTCCCTAACTTTCAGGTCACCTAAACTCTCCACTTCTTCAAAACTTGCCCTTGAAGACGAAACAAAACAAAACAAACAACAAAAAAAAACTGCAATACATCAGCAAGACATTGCGGAACATTTTGTAACATTTTCGCAATGTTTGTTGAGACATGAATCACCCAGCTTGCAGCTTGGTTGTGTCTAGGAACACACCACACACGTGACAGGACAACATCCCTAATAACAACAGACAACCTCTCCCTCTCTCTCTCCCTCTCCCTCTCCCTCTCTCTCTCCCTCCCGCCGAGGTATGCGTGTCCCAAGGACACGTCCCTTTGTCAGGGGGCCCTAACTGCTCCGACTGAAACCTAGACATAAACGTAGGGAATGCGCTCGCCTCAGTGGTTACATGTATCAAGAGGGCAAGCTCAGTGGGACACCAACCCCACACAACACGGGACAATAACAAATCAGCCTGGACACACATATTTGCTCCTAATCATAACGTGCACAGTACATGTAAGTTAGGATCACACAGCGGCACCCCTAGTATTCATGAACATTCAGTCACAGACAGCTGAGGGTAGGGGTGAATCCCAGCTCCAAGAGGCCAACCCCTGGATTCACTCATCCTGAAGGAAAGCACAGGACAATAACATGTCAATGTGGGGACACACATTTGCTCATTCTCTAACACTCTTAGTTGGGATCATCCAGTGGCACACACACACAGTGCATACGAACATTCAGTTACATGCAGAACTAACACACTAGTACACGCAAGATAGGAAGCCTGAGGGTAGATATGCATACTGATTATTTACTTGCACACACACATGGCGACACACACACACATGTGCGCACACACACACACACACACACACGTGCGCACACACACACATGCATGTGAGCACACACACATATGCATGTGCACACACACACACATATTCTGTCAAAGACAGTGGAATTACTGGGGGTTGTGATAACTGTTATTACGGCTGCGTTGGCTAGCAAGCATGGGCTCTTTTGCCTAACCTAAGATCCATCTGGAATGTGCTAGAACAACAGCCACACAATCATGTAGCAATGGGATAATCCCAAGGGGGCAGAAGTGAGGGGTGGAGCGCAGAGGGAAGTGTCTGGGGTGGGGAAGACGGCGGAGTTTTGAAAGAATGGAACAAAGAAGTTGGCGAACATAAGTGGCTTCTTAATAATCTGTGGCATGTGACGCATGCAACAATCACTGAATGTGAGAGTCTGTTTATGTTGTTATGTGTTTGTGCAAGTGTGTTTGTGTATGTTTGCATGTGCGTGCGTGTGTGTGTGTGTGTTACAGGTGTGCCAGAAAGAAATGGCAGATTTTCCGTGTCACCACAATCAGGATTTCCCCTTGCTGTTAAGATGGCCACCGGTGATACAATGTGTCTGTCCTTCGAGAGGAGTCCATTCCGGATGTTTCCATGGACGTTAAGCCGTGACCTGGCGCGTCTCCTCCACAATGACCTTCTGCCATAACACATTCGGCCACAACATTTCTCCTCTTCTCTTATTTTTTTATACCTTTTATATACGTTTTTTATTGCATTTCATATACAATAAAAGTCACTTCCGGATCTGCCTATCTCAACATCATGCTGAGGGCTTACATCCCTTCCAGAGTGCTTCGATCCTCTAATACGAAAGGTCACAGTTTTCTACTTATTTCCCCTCTATGGCCTTTATTTCAGTGATATGAGAAGTTTAATTGTAAAAGGTTATCTACATTTCACTGTTACAGGCCTCACCACTTCAGTTCAAACAGAAACACATAATGGATAACTATAATTAGTAACATGCATAACAGAAAAACTAAATCTGACGTGAAGTGACATTACACATACCACAGAGAAACACAGAGTCACAGTAATGAAGTACTTTACATCGAACTCCTGACAACTGCCGTTACATTTTGGGCCATTAGGCCAACACAACAGATCTTTTTATTTTGTTTTCCAAATTCCATATTTAAAAATGTACAAAGACACAGGTGGCAAACTCTGAAAGCCTTTCATTAATTGTCTAAGGTTAATGAATTTGAATTATATGTCTATACCTACCCATCTAGAGTAATGTTTTGATGTATGCATATGCATATTTGAATGTAACCCCTTTTTATTTATGGCACAATTTGACTGTTCTGATATCTTTATATGTGCTGTACCAGGGATTAAACAATGATTAAAAACAATGCCATGGCATCGTCATGAACAGCAGGTTCTACAGCGAAAACCGCCCAATAGCGTCCTCTGCAGGCGGAGAGCAGGGTTGAATGGCACCGAAGTATTCCTGGTCGGGGAGCCTTTCCTAATCACTCCGTTTTAAAGCAGTATTTCATATTAAGTGCACATATACACATAAAGTCAATATATATTCCAGTAAACGTGGTTTTCCTTGTAGAAAATGGATAGCAGTGGCTGTGTTTTGTTTGCAAACGTCACCACTACAGCATCAGCACGCACTCACGTGTTCATTGACCACACTAAAAAGATTTTTTTTCACATCTAAGCCAATATAGGGGGCGTAGAGCGCCCTCTAAAGTATTTGTAATGAAAAGGTCTTGCCCGGAGGTACAAAACATTCACATTTGTCCAGCTAGGCGTCTATAGCCTACTTATTGCAACTTCACTTGATCACCCTAATTCGTGAGAAACGTAACCATTACCTAATGAGACACATTATCTTATTGGAACAGCAAAATATACAGTGATTTTGGATGTTTTAGATCGATGTGAATTCACAAACAATAATGAAGTAGAAATGATACCGTTGGTATGAAATAATAACCAAGTATAAAAGGCTGTACACGCAGTAGGCTATTTTAGGCCCTTCTTCCACAGGGTGTCGCTCTGCTCTAAGAGTTAGTAGCCTATGCCATCAACACCATCCACTGGGCGCACATACAGTAGGCTGCACAAAACAAAATCAACAATTTGCGCTTTCATCGGGAGTTTTACATTAACATTTTACTTTAGATTAACATTGCTTTGTAATAATCGATGAAATTCTGTCACTTGCGAGAGCCCAGACCTACAGTGATGTTAACTATACTTAAAAGAAGTAAAGTAGGTAACAGTAACCAAAGAACAGCCAAAAGAATAATTAAAATAAATCAAAACATAAACATTTGTATGCCCTTGGTTAATGCACCACATTATACATTTTCCACCAATATTCAACATTTGGGCATTTTGGCATAGTGTTTGCACAGTCAGTGCATACATCTGTTATAAGCCAAAAACCTTCTTACTAACCAATCAAAAAAAATGTTGTTTATTTAGACAGTTGATATTTTTGTTTTTAAATAAGAGCATTGTGTTTATTTTAAACCAACACACACCACAAGTAATAGCATTAGTTTCATACTGAGTCAGGTACACGTAGTGAATTATTATTATTTTTACACCATTACCTGTTGAGCTATTAAAAGAGAATTTAAATGTTGGCTCATCAAAGTCCAACAGTTGCAAGTCTCCTTGTAGATCATAAAAATTACTGAGGCAATTACAGTATGCCAGTTGCTACTGTGCGCTTTGGTCAACAGAACACATTGTTGATGGTGCAGATGTTATAATTAAACTTTTTCACTAACTTTTAAAT
>CM050216.1:30681242-30691242 GCA_027475355.1 Coilia nasus
AATGAGATAAATAAATAAATCATATACCTTCTGTTCACAGGCCTCGGAAATGGCTCCCCCACCACCTACCCACACACATGAAAACACACACACAGATATACACACGCACACACACACACATTCCTCCATCACTTCATGTTTTACCACTTGCTTGCATACGTGTAAAAAAAACAGGGATTACAAAAAAGGTTGAGGGGATGTCTGATTTGCCCGAATGGTGCCATTATCTATGCCCAACGGTTTGCCCGTTTCCCCCTTCCGTTCTCTTTATCCATCTAACTCCATCTCACTATCTCAGCCCGAGTCTGTCTTTCTCGCATTCTCTCTTTCTGGCTGTGTGACCGCGCAGTGACAGATGGCGAGCTCCTCCTCCCGCGGGAAGGCAATCTCTCCGAATGCACGCGCGTGTCAATCAACCGAGGCTCGTGTGATGGCTCCTGCCGGTGACGTGCCAACCATATGGCCTGGCATCGAGGCTGGTATGTCGCCCTGCCTGGTAGCGATGCCACTCTCTCTCTCCCTCCCTCCTTCTCCCTCTCCTTCTCTCTCTCTCTCTCTCTCAGCACGCGGAGAGCGCACACACACGTACACACACAGTCCCGTCTGGCCGCACCTACACGTACGTTCGGCTCGCGGTCCCTGAAGATGGTCTGATGAGCACACGCGCATTTTCACCCCTCACGAGCTCCCGCGGAGGTAAGTTGGAGAGTAAACAAACCGGGGTGAGTCGAGTGACCGCGTGAAATTGGGAAATAATTAATTTAATTAATACATAGCTATTAATAATTCAAACCTGAGTTTAACCACGCACGTTTCTAGGTTATCTAGCATGTTTTGTCTTACACCAGGCGCAATATTACCTCGTTTTAGAATTACTGCATTTGATTAGATGTTATTGTTCTGTACTAAACATGTACGTTACAGTTATGGCTATATCTCCTCTCAAATCGATTCGTCCTTCAGGTTCGAAAAGCACGGAGCATCAGATTGTCTTTTAACAGGCGGACAATTCATCATTTCACGCCAGTTTGGCGCGGATAACCGTGAAACGCACACCTACCTACCTACAAGCGCAAGATGGAGCGATAAAATCACTTGTCTTTTTTAAACCAAGATTTCTGCTATGGATAATGCGTCTATCAATCATTACAAAAAGGAAAAAAGAAAACGGAGATGGATGAAGCGATAGAGAAAGAATCGGAGAGAGGGAGAGCAAGCGCGAGAGGGGTTTCTCCTTTGCTGTCAGCTAATTGCCCTCGCGCTTCATGTCCCCGCTCAAAATGGGAAATTTATTGCCGTATTCTCTGCGCAGTGTAAGCTGAGAGGATGGGTGGGACAGATTGAGCAAGAGAGAAACGTGCAAGAAGAGAAGAGTGATTTATACTGTTTTTTTTATTAACGGTCGTTATTTTATAATCAGAGGATGCTTTAACACTGTCGATATAGAGTTTACTACAGGGCTGGTGGGCTACTCAGGGTCTGAGGACAAGCTAAAGATAGAATCCATTTAAGTGATTGTTGTTTGTCTGATTTAAATCTATTTTTAACGAAGGCTAAATGGAAAGACAATATTGCAAAACATTAGGTAAAAGCTGCTTTTAGCATCCCCATGCTTGCTTACAAGCATGCTAAATGGATGTCTTGTTAAAAAGCATGCACCACTAATTAAAAGTTTTCCACTGAGCAAATCTGTGGCGCCCTTAATGTAAAACCTTGGTCTCGCCTCTGGCACACCCTACAGTGAAGAAGCCGACCACCTTGCGATTGGGTCTGATGGGCGCTCTGACACACACATTCACACAACCACAACACACACAACCACACACACACACACAATTTCAATCTTCCTGTCTGTCACAGATTTGAGAAACTTCCAGTTTATTCTGACCAAGAGATTCCCATGCAAGGCCATTGGTAGTTAAAACCTGACCAGAAAAATATCCTGTATGAAATATGGTCAATTGCTTTGACCGTCTGGTCGGCACGTCTATGATCATTCCATAAATAGTCCTGTTTTAGTTTCGTTGCTGTAAAAAGCGTCCATGTAGGCTGTGTCGCAGAGAATTAAGTCGAGACCGTTCTGTGAAGAAAATTAATGTGTATGACAATAGAAAGAACACGACAAAATTGCGCATTTTTGTCACATTTCTACAGTTTTCCCATGCCAACTGGGGTTGCCTTTTTAACAAATTACCCAATCCATTTACATATTCCAAAATGCCACACGGGTAGTAAAACTTATATGTAATAATAATGTTGCTTTAAAATAACATTTATTGATTAAAGTGACAGATGTTGGAAAAGGAACAGGAAGACTAATGAGCTCAACAGACAGAACACGCGGGTCTTGCAAGGGCTCAGCTGGGGCTTTTGCGCTGGTGCCCGCAGGTGCCAACGAACAAAAAAAACGAAGAGATATCTAATGACCTCAAATTAAGAAATGTTTAATCAAAATGTGACAATTTTTGGTGTTGTTTGGTCGGATATGTAAGTAGCGCCGGAGGAATTATTTGAAGTCTCGTCGGGATGTTTAACATTTTGATATCAGAACCCTTCTGCAACCATTTTTTTCGAAGGAATGATTAGTTGATTCTTTTGGTCGATGGCTGTGGTGTGAATAGTGTTGGAATGTAGCCAGGAACGCATGAGGGAGGCTTTTGGGGAATAGGGGCCGGGCAGTGCTTTGCCTCGCGCCCCACGGGATCAGTAATGTGGCTCGCGCCGCCGAGACCCGCTGTGCAAGGGCGCGAAAGGCCACGCGGACGACAGCAGGGAGGTAAATTACCGCGAGGCCCCGTCTGGTGGCTCTGGGTTGCTCGGCAGAAGGCCGTGGGATGGGTTTGCTACTGGTTTCACATCAATCCATGCAGATCCACATTTACGACAATATTCTGAGTGGATGAGATTAAGGCTATTATCGTGTTAAATGACTGCTGTACAGATTATCGATGTACAAATTGGCGGGGAGGATTATAGTGAATTCTTTACGCCATGGGCTTTATGCACTAAATAGGATTGACTCTTCACCACGGTCAGTTTTTGATGACAGTGCTCAAAATAATTATACCCTGAATGTACAGGTCTAGTTTCACCTAATCTATGTTTTGTTTACACGATGCAGTTAAAATTAGTCTTCACGTGATGACAAATATAAACATTGTGATTTAATACAGACAACAGAATGTGTTTTGCGTTTACTGTTCTGTCCAATCCTACCGGTGAAATCCTTTTGTCTTGAATTTATTTTTGACATTTTATTTCGTATTTTTGAAAAGTCTATCAGCTTTTCCAAATAATATTTTTGAGATGTTACTGAATCATTGTTTAAAAGAGGTTTCTGAGACTTTATTTGATCATTTTCATCTCTCCTTTGTTCTGTGTGTGTGTATCTGTGTGTGTGTGTGTGTATGTGTGAAGGTGCCATGTTGACCAGACTGTTCAGTGACCCATCCTTACTCTCCAGCGTCCACCGTTTTCCCAGCTGGGCTGAGGACAGCGAAGGCGAAGAGTCAAAGCTGCGGGAGGAGGAGTCGGTGCGGGCAGGGCTCGCCGGGGACAAGCTGGACCGCGCCGGACGGACGCCCTCCTCGGAGGCCGCCCCCGATGATGAAGATGACGAGGACGAGGAAGAGGATGGCATGGACGTGGAGGAGGAAGGCGGAGGCTGTGGCGGGGATGGGGATGGGGACGGGGACGGGGATGGAGAGCAGCCCCGCAAGCGAGGCCCCAAGAAGAGGAAGATGACGGCGGCCCGCGTGGAGCGCTCCAAGGTGCGGCGGCAGAAGGCCAACGCCAGGGAGCGCACGCGCATGCACGACCTAAACTCGGCCCTGGACAACCTGCGCAAGGTGGTGCCCTGCTACTCCAAGACCCAGAAGCTGTCCAAGATCGAGACGCTGCGTCTGGCCAAGAACTACATCTGGGCCCTGTCGGAGATCCTGCGCTCGGGCAAGCGGCCCGACCTGGTGTCCTACGTGCAGACGCTGTGCAAGGGCCTCTCGCAGCCCACCACCAACCTGGTGGCCGGCTGCCTGCAGCTCAACACGCGCCACTTCCTCACCGAGCACTGCCAGGACCCGGCCTCCGCGCGCTACCACGCCGGGGGCCCCTTCGCCTCGGCCGGAGGGGCCTCCGTGTCCGCCTCGGTCCACGGGTACCACCCGTACCCCTGCTCGCGCCTCTCTGGCTCCCAGTGCGGCGGTGGAGGGGCCGGCGGAGTAGGAGCGGGAGGGGCAGGCCTGTCCTTGCGTTCCCACGGATACTGCGCGGCGTACGACTCTCTGTACGGTGCTGGTGCTGGTGGTGGTGGTGGGGGCGGAGGCGGGGGCTCGCCAGAGTACGACAGCGGAGAGTACGAGGCCGGCGTCAGCCCCCCGCTGCCCCTCTACATCAACGGGAACTTTTCGCTGCGCCACCAGGACTCGGGGTCTCCGGACGTTGCCGACAGGGGCTACCACTACTCTATGCATTACTCCGCCACGGGGGCCGGGACCAGAGGAGGGGGGGGTGGCGGCAGCGGCGCGGGGGGCCCAGGGGCCGGTGCTGGGGGCGGGCACGGTGGCGGTGGGGGTGGGGGCCTGGTGTTCGGCTCCAGGGGGGGGTCGGTACACGGGGCGTCCACGGCCGGCGTGCACGGAGAGGGCGCCGTGCTGCCTTACCACCACGACATGCACTTGCACCACGAGCGCTCGGCGCTCTATGAGGACGTGAACGCTTTCTTCCACAACTGACCCTGGGTGTGAACCCACATCTTCTGTACTGTGTGTGTGTGTGTGTGTGTTTACGTGTGTGTGCGTGCGTGTGTGTTTGGGTGATTGTGTGTGAGAAATAAGGAGTGACCTCTTGTAAGTGTGAGAGATCCTTGTGTCTCACGTTTTCAGGTGTGTGAATGAATGCATGTGCTCTGTAAAGAATACAAAGTCAGCCTGCTGTATTGTACTCTTTCACACACACACACTTGACCCAACGCCATTTTATCTGCATTCACCACTGTGTGAAGCACACAGTGACTACTCCATCAAATTCCCCCAGCTCCCAACAGTGATATAACTGGTGGACACGATACTGTGAAGGACAGAATATTTGCCTATTCTTTTACATTCATTTCTCTTTTTTTCAAATATTTATGACACTGGTGTGAATCTGAAAAATGACTATTTTAATCATGTGTACAGAGCCATGGCTACAGACCATTACAAAAAAAAAATAAAGGTCAAACACATCTTTCAAATATCCCAGTCTCTCTCATTGAAATTGTAAGCTGTCTATGACATCGTTATTATTTACAAAACAAAAACGAATCTAGCGGGCCTATGTACATGCTGGAAGAAATGTAATCAGAAATTTTAATCAAATAATCAAAGAAAGTTGCATGAAATATGATTGCCAAGAACTGCAAATGGATTTAATAACTTGTTTTTAATTCGTATATTATAACTGCACATTTCATGTCTTTTTTTAGTTTCTAAAGTGTTTACTCAAGACTCGTCAGATCTGTTTTTAGGCTATTAGGTGTACATTGACTTTTTTTTTTTAATGTAATGTTTACATTTGCGGAATAGACAATTAGACATACATCGTGCAAAAGATGTATACAGTATATACACATTTTTATTGCATACTATGTGGTGGACGCTGGTATTTTGGGTTAACCTATAATAAACAAAAATGTAAACATTTTTTTTATTTTTTTACTACGACTGGCAATGCACTGAGTACATCCTCCCCAATATTTCTTCGGTATTTTCGATTAAAAAAATACTGTACAGTGAACCTTCTTTCACCTTGTGCCTTTAAGCTGCAGTGTTGCCCTCGTCTGAAAAATCTATCTAAAGGTTTTTATATTGTAAAAACCTACGTATTGCTTGACTCAAAACCCGTTAACATTAACAACGAAATAACTGACACTGATCAACTTTTATTTCAAGATTAAATTTTTATTCAAGAATTTCTATAATGCCATGAAACGCCTTTTAAAAGAAACAAAAAAACTAAAGATAGTTTTAATCAAAAAACACATTTCTTCATGCATGACAACATTTATGTAAATAACTACAACCGAAATGATAACAAATTACAGAAAAAAAAACACACACCATACGCTACACTAACGCAACAGCTATTTTAGAATTTTACAAATCGAAATATTAGTTTGGGCTTCACACAAAGTGGAACAACAGCGGATGAGCAATTAGGCTAATATTGGTGAGGTTTTCACTTATGGAGTAGCATACAAAATGGATGATAATGTTCACTGAGCCTCTTACATTCTTTCGGGGAGTGGATAAGCTTGACTTAGGATAAGATATTTGTGAATTTTGGATCTATGTTTGAGGCCAACGAGGGGTAACAAATATCTGACAATTCCTACGTCAAAATACTAACCACAAAGCCAACCGTCACCGACACAGGGTCATCATTAGTTAGCTGTAAGACAACTAGCTCAATTTCCGACTCATTTAAACCGTGCTCTGTTTTGGCAAAAGAATAACGTTTCGAAATCCCCCCCGACTTCAAATGTCGACAAAAGCATGATGTGCTCCGTCTATCTCTCCTCGGATTTTTTTTTCACCTGACAGTGTCACACCGTCCTTTCCGGGGGTTCTTGAAGCGTGTGCCAAAATATTTTGGCTTGGGATCCAAAGTGGAATCAAACACATACTAGCATGTGAGATGCACAATCACGGCCATGGCTCAGTGTGAGTGAGAACGCGCTCGCGTGCATGTGTCTTCTCATACCAAACCGAGACAAAAAACGGGGGTAAAACCTCTGGATGAAGATGCAGCTTTCGCTCGTTCAAATATTAATGACACCTCTGAATTATCTTGAGTCTGTGTGACTTCAGACTAGCAGACGCACAACGCAATAGAAACAGATGGACTTTGTTGAGGATGAAAACACCACTAGTGATCATTTTAGAGCGGTGGTGTTTCTTTTGTCAGTTTAAGACTATGAAAGAAACATGTTGCATTAACTCCAATAAACATTTCAGTGCCACAGAACCACCATCTCAACCAACTGTGGGCCGTCACGAGGACGGGGTGCGGAATCCCGGTTTGACGGGAATCAAAGACTTGCTTTTCCGTTTGATAATCTCTCCTATGAGCCTCAGACATCATTCAGTAAACATTAAAAGAGTTTGTTGTGAATTCCCCGGTTTGTTTGCATATTCATAATATTTATACCAACTACTGAATCACAGTGAGGTCTATCCGTTTGTTTATGCTTTGATATTGTAATACTTGTTGTCTTGATTCTTGTTAATAATTTAAATTATCTATCACTTCTGAACGACACTTTACGACTCCACCAATTTTTATTCTGTCTGTCTAAACTTCAGTGCGCATTTAGGCCTAAGCTTTCCGTTTCTTGACACTGGTGAAATTACAGTGGCAACAGAGGTTTGAGGCTGGTCTATTCTGCTCCTTTTACTTCCCATCTCCAGTCGTTAATCGTGGAAAAGTGCGAAATGAAGTCTGAGAAAATAGACTTGGTCAATTTCGTCCTAAATCCGGGATATTATTGCAGCCCATGTCTAGGGTTTACAATTCAAACAATTTCACTGTTGGCACAATTTCGCAATTTCGTTTGCAACCCAGGCTACAACCATTTTTCGCGTCGACAAAACATAATCAATATCTGCAAAAAAGCTGCTAAAAATAAATACATAAATGGGAGTGGGACATATAAAAACGTATTGCCTATACCAATATGTTACTTGAAGACCTTATTCATCAACTTTCACTGTGGATGTATTACTTCCAAGCCACTGGCAGGGCCTGTTACAGTCTGGCTGTTATCAGTTCGAGAACATTTCCGAAAGGTTGTCCTCACAAGGTGAAAATCAAAGAATTACAGAGATCACGCAAGCCTACGGTGGATGACACGTGCAATCCCTTGTTCCGAGTTCTTATACAGTTTGGACCACTGCCCGCGCCCCATATGTTGCAAAATGTCCTCGAAGCGACCATTAGGCTACCAAATCCGTGCTACACACAGTGCCATAGAAAGCCAAAGACTCTGTGAGAGCAGAATATTAATTACATTTTATAATAAATACACGTTTATTTCTGGGGAAAAAACTTACAAGAGAAAAGACCATTTGTTGTTTAAACTATTCTTCTTTATCCAACGTGTCAAGTTTACAGCGACAAGCGATAGGGCTTTGCATATGAAGTGGCCTAATTAACCTTGGGCGCTGGAGGAAGTCATACAATATTTTTGCAAGAATACTTTTTAATTAAACATTTCTTGCAAAATGTAGTTATTTTAAATGTTGCCACTCGCACATATGTATATATATAATCAATCACACTAGTGCTTCAGATCATTGTAAAACTAGTGCAGGCTAGATGTGCATAGTGTTTGTCAGTCAGGACACTGTCATGCGGACATTTGCTGTGACCTTGCTGGAGGTCAATAGCACGTGGGATGTTAAAGCCACTAGTTTATACAAAAGTACATTTTGACTAAATAGCTCAAGTAGGATTAATGTAAACACAGAAAACCATCGAGGAGGTGGAGGCTAAATATTCGAGAGTATATCGGACATCCATCAACTATTTGGGCAGGTTTCTCGGCCTTTAACGGGCAGCTGTGCGTGGTGATGAGAAGGAGGGGTGGTCGCACGAGCAGCCAGCCAATTTCCTTAATATTCCCCAACACCCGCGCGAGCTCTAGTGCAGACACCCAACAGTCTCCGCTGCGTGCCAACCGGCGCCGGTCCATGCCAGCTCGCGATGTGCTTCTGGGAGGAGAGTGTGTTTCTTTCCTAATTTTGCGGCATCTGTTCATTATGCTGCATGCTCCGAAAGAAGGGGTGCCCGTGCGGCCCTCCAAATGCTATCAGTAGCGCGTGAGCTTTGGCTGACCCACCTCTTCCTGTTTAAATTATTGAACAAATTGTGTATCATCTCTGGAGCTAACAGATACAACGACGTTTAGTAAGTCTTTTTAATGCACCTCCCCTATTTCAACTGCCCCGTTGCTGATTGATGGGCAAAAGTCCCAATGCAGGCTTACCCATCTTCAAGTCGCAGTCGATACTTTACTTTTATTATTGACTACGGTTTTGTTTTAATAAAGCTTACTCCAAAGAGCTGTGCTCATTACACCTGGTTGCGTAAAACACCAGACTTTACACAAATGAAACGGGGAGAAAAAAAAGAGCCTGTGTCAATTACTTTTTTTCAGCAGCCAGTCCAGCTTTCCAAAAGTCCTGTTATTCGACGTCCCATTTTGCTGGTGAACTTTTCCGTGATTTTTCACGCTCCCACTGACGGATGACTCGCGCTGTTTAAATTAGCACGCGGGCCCACTCATTTTCTCGCCGAAAGTTGACGAGAAGAAACGACTAGTTGAGGGACAACTGAGGCCCCAATCACGCGAGGACTACACAAACGCGGGGAATGTTTCAAGTGAAGTTGCAATCCAAGTTTAGGCTTGCCAGGATTACAGCTTCACTCAGAGGTGAAAAAAAAAACACTCCCGTGTCGCATGTCATGTGTGAACTCAAAGATTACTTTAGAGTTTTAGTGGAGTTTATAGTTCTTCCGTGCTAAATTATTAAAGACTGCACTTTAAAAGTGTGATTTTGACAACATAGAACATGCTGAAATGCCAATGCCTTATTTAGAAATTATTTCTATCACATTTCTATCAATAAAACTGATGTCCAATTTTTTGGGTGATACACGCATACATGTAAACAGCAATTTTTACATAGATGAATCTAAATCCAAACAAATATGCAATGGAAAAGTGCACCTCTAAAACATTCTGTATCAGGAAACTACTCACAGCTGAGAGGAAGTCACACGTGCGCGTGAAAACACACACACACAGACACACACACACACTCACAACCTGGCAGAGAATGCCAGTGAAGGGAATGGCAGACAAAAGGGGCAGGGCTGGCACGAGAGGCCATTTCAGAGAAATTCCATAACATCTGTTGAGAGACAGAGAGGTAGAGAGGTAGAGAGAGAGAGAGAGAGAGAG
>CM050216.1:30696242-30771242 GCA_027475355.1 Coilia nasus
AGACAGCAAGAGAGATAGAGAGAAAGAGAGAGAGGAAGAGAGGATAGGAGAGAAAAAGAGAGAGAGAGTGTGAGAGAGAGAGAGACAGAGAGAGAGAGACGGTTTAGTTGTGTTCCTCCTCTTAGGCAAGTGGCTCATATGAAGGTGGTTATGTAAATGAGATGGTTATTGCTGCACTGCTCAGCGAACAGCGTGCCGGGGACATTAATGAGCTGATGAATATTCATGTGAATTTGTTAATTGAGTTAATTATTCTGCTGAAAAGCATTCGTCTTCCAAGGACGTCTACCCAGGATTCCAAGCTGCTGCTGTCATCAGTCATGCAGTTCTGAAAAGTGGACAGGGTGTACACAACAAAACACTGAACATATGACACTAAACTTAGACTGGAATATAAAACAAAAGGAGAGATTTATAGTATTGTGCCTTGTTACAACTTACTGCACTTTGCGGTGAACCATAACAATTTGCTTTATGATAAGTAATCAGTGTCAATCCAACAAAAATACTTGGCTGTAAAAGCATAGAAAAAATTATGAATTATACAAGGGAGAGTGCCAAAGCGCAGATTTAAACATAAAGATGCATTTGGAAGGGGAAGTTAGTGTTTTTAGTTTCATTTTCTAAGATGGCTCCCCACAAGATTATTATCAACAGAATGATATCTGTGCCTGAGGGAAGTTACACCTCACGCATGACTCCGGCATAGCCACATGCAGACTTCTCATGGACCAGTGCCCCCTCCCCTCTCTCTCTCTCTCTCTCTCTCTCTCTCTCTCTCTCTCTCTCTCCCTCGCTCTCTTTTTCTCTGTCTCCCTCTAGTTGGCCCCTAATTGCGTATTAAAATCCTCTTAAATGAACTTTTTCTGCCAACTTTCTGACACATTAATTAATTGTTGCAGCCAATTAAATGTCGCTGTGCAAATGAGGCTCAGCACAAATGCTCCTGGAGGGCCAGCACATGCACACATCAACACTCCCAAACATACACACACATGCACACACACACACATACAACACACACCTCTCTCCTCGCCATTCAACACACACACACACAACACACACCTCTCACCTCGCCATTACACACACTCCCAAACACACACACACGCACACACACACACATACAACACACACCTCTCGCCTCACCATTTAACACACACACACAACACACACCTCTTGCCTCACCATTACACATCAACACTCCCAAACACACACACACACACACATACAACACACACCTCTCGCCTCACCATTCAACACACACACAACACACACCTCTTGCCTCACCATTACCCCCTTGTAAATCCACATACAACACACACCTCTCGCCTCACCATTCAACACACACACAACACACACCTCTTGCCTCACCATTACCCCCTTGTAAATCCATACACATACAGAGAGTGTGAGGAAAATAGAGAGAAAGAGAGAAAGAGAGAGAGAAAGACAGAAAGAGAGAGAGAGAGAGAGAGAGAGAGAGAGAGAGAGAGAGAGAGAGAGAGAGAGAGAGAGAGAGAGAGAGAGAGAAAGAGAGAGACTCCATTACTT
This sequence comes from Coilia nasus, assembly GCA_027475355.1. NCBI lineage: Eukaryota > Metazoa > Chordata > Actinopteri > Clupeiformes > Engraulidae > Coilia > Coilia nasus. The sequence goes on from CM050216.1 coordinate 30,697,794, forward strand.
GCATGCACACACACAAAAATGAACCTTCTCCTTTAGTGCACACATTACCATACCCTAACCCCCCTCTTCCCACTTCCACAGACATCCACACCTGGCCACCTGAATTGTAAGCACTCTTTGAAGCCCATCACTGCCAGAGCACACTAGGGAGAGCGTGCAGCTTGAGTTAGCAGTTTGTGCAGGGACGTCTCCTAATGGCCAGCTGGATAAAAAAGGGCCAGTTGTCCAGCAAAAATGCCCTGCGCGCCCTTAACTGTCCTCCACTTCAGCTGTCTCCTTTCCCTGCCTACCCTCTTGCCCAGAAGGGTAGAAACATTCTCCTACATCAATATTGATCTTAAAAGCCATTTCACAGACCATTTTGTCATTTAAAAAACAAGTACACGGGCGGACAGGCGGGCGGACAGGCAGGCGGACGGACGGACGGCCGGCCATACAGACAGACAGACAGATAGTACAGTTGACTAAAGTACAGTTATGGGTGTCGCTCTATGTTTAGTCTTAACTGATTGTTAAGGGAAATGTTACTTTGCGTACTCTTTTTAAAGTCATTAAGTCCGTAGGTAAATTAATTTCACTATTCAGTGAATTAATTGTAAATGCTAACCAAACATCAAGATGTACAAGCCATGTGATTGTTGATTTCTGTTGGTTTACAGCAGCACTGTGCATTTTTTTTGAGTTAATTAATCATCTTCATAAATTAGTAGATGCTTAAACGAGTGATTACCAGGCGAATGGAGACTTTCTTGACTGCCCCCGCTGTCTGTGGACAGAATACCACGCTTAAAATATCTGGATGTCTGTCCCGGCACCCTCAGACTCACAAACTCTCAAATATGATGAGAAGCAGTATCACGTTAAATTCTGAAGAAATTCTCACATTACTTACCTCAGTGGACGTGACTACGTTCGTATTCACCAGTCACTCTGACCAGTTGAGTTGAAAACACATGCACAGGGTGAGGGGAAGGGAAAACTGTCCATTTTTACGAGAGTGTCCATTTACTTGGAGACATTAGGGGGAGCTCTATTGAGAAAAAGCACTCAAGGTTGCATAGTACTGCTTTAAAGGAGAACTTCGGTGTAAAATAAAAATTGGCATGTTAAATCATCATACCGAGTTGGTATGTGTACTGAGGAGCAAAATTGATTTAGCCTGTTGCATTCAGAGTTTAACTATTTTTTATCGTTTGTCCCAGAAGGCTAACAATGGAAGTGGTAGGTACCCTTAGACGAATGATGACTACGCTATTTTTAAACCATTAAAACAGCTCAAAGAAACTCCACACTGTATCGGTAGTACAACAAAGGCTCTGGCATTCAAAACGAAGCACTGAGAATATTGTAAATGTACACAATGTTTATTTAAAAAACTGTTCTAACATGCAGTAGTTTGCAGTTGTTTCTCGTCGCCACCATGATGAAAGTCCAAACAAGTCGATTGTACTACCTCTCCTCCTATTCTTCCTGCTGGTTCGTGTTCGTCAATTGACTTGTGCGGACTTTCATCATGGCGGCGACAAGAAACTACAGCAAGGTACTGCCTGTCAAAACAGTTTTATTAATAACTGTTGTGTACACTTACTTGTGTAAGTTCTCAGTGCCTCGTTTTTAATGTCAGGGCCTTTGTTGTACTACCGATGGTGTGGAGTTTCTTCGAGCTGTTTTAATGGTTTAAAAATAGCGTAGTCATCATGCCAGTACAACTTATAGATAAATTTACTGATAACAAGACAGACATCAAATGTTCGAGCTTCATCTTCACACGGGTCATTGGATTTGACTGGAGATGACAAGAAGGACAGCAGTATGTTTCATTATATGACATACAGTAGTTTACATTTTTAATACTGTGTTAGTTTACATTTTTAATACTGTGTTGCCAATGTTGTATACATATTACGGGGATGCACCTCTTTATCACATTTTTCATCAATGTAGGCCATGCTACAGGAATGCATATCTCTGAAATATCTGAATGCTGGAGTGGATATTCATCCTTAAGTGTGTATGGTGGCACTGATCCTGCCTGCCATCTTTTCATTAGGATCGCTGCTAATAAGGTCTGTCTTCATTCAGTTAACATGGTTGTTCTGTGCTCTTATGGTTGTGGGTAATCTATGCATAATGCTGTCTATGTGTCTTTTCTCAGTGTTTTTTATATGGGCGTGTCACGAATATGGTCTAAATCTACATGAAAACTCATGGGGGCCATGTGTTTGAACATATCCCTCTGCACAGTAATGCCTTTCTGCAGCTCCAGTTTCAAGTGATTTCCATGACAATGGAGGGTGCCAAACATTCTGTCCCGTCTTTATATCTGAAATGGGCAAATGGCCATTCATCACCTACAATAACAGGCCACAGGAAGTTGGGGGTAAGGTTGCACTCACTGCACATACACAGGGAGCACTGTATGACCAGTCCTGATCTACCATTTCTACCTCAACACTTTCTGGACATTTTACTGGCATTAGGGATGCAGCCTGGGCTAAACACTTACACAAAATACTTCAATAAATGAGCCTGTGTGGCAAAGTGGCAGATGACTAAGAATTTGTGGTGCTTGGTTATGTGGATAGAGATGGCCTGGCTACTCCAAATCTGCACTAACAGACTAAGGGCTGAGGGTTACCACTGTAACACTCTTTGCTTTGCTCGTTGCTAATAGTCTTATGATGAAAAACACAATTTGCCTATAGACACAGCGTAAGCACAGTATAAAGGCCTTGACCAGATTATCAAATCCATGAGAAAACAGCCTATAGTGCTTTAAAGAAGACAGATAAAGATAGATTGATAGAGGACCCTGCCAACAAAAAGCAGGTTCTTTGCAAACAGTCAACTGCTTAAGTCAATTTCTTGAGGTCTGTTTACTGTATAGCATCTGCATAATCTAATCTGCCTCAAACATACATTTATTTATGATATGGGGGAATGTCACAGTAGAGCGTAGCATTTTATTACTGATGCTTTTGTTGACTGCAGGACGCTGGCTGTGGAAGTCCATAAGCTGACTGTGGAAGTATAGCTAGGGTTGGAACAGCGATGGGCCCATCAAGCTAAACAATACCAACTTCTTTGCAACCTGCCTATACTGAGTTCACGCCCAGTGCTCAAGGGCGTTAACTGTCCTGAGGTTTATAGAAGCCTAAACAAAACCATCTTGGCCTACCAGGTCGTTTAGTAACCTTTCCAGATGCCGTCGCCCAGAGTGCTGCCGCGGAATGATCCTCGAGCCGCTCCGTTCTTGCATTTTAGATATGGACCACGTACACATACCCAACCAGCGGTACCGACCCTGACCTCTGGGCCTGCAAGCCTACCGACGACACGCTCCATCACAACCCGTCGATCCACTCGTTTAGCCGGACAAGCACCAAGAACTGCAAGGCAGCCTACTGCCGTCGCGCCTCTGGAATCTAATCCGCCACCTCAGACTGCCCAGGCACGACACCCCAAAACAAGAGTTGGAATTGCCAACAAAGGCCGTCCACCGCCATTGCGTCTATATGTAAGTTACCGCCAAACCATATTTGGCCATATTGATGTATGTTTCTATGTCGACTTGGCTCATTTCCAATTGCCATATTTGTTTATTTATAGGAAACTGCAGGAGCAGCTTCAAAGAAAAGCGCCATGTGTAAAGACCTCGAGGGACCTCGCGCAAATTCTTCTGCGAAAGCTGCACACAGAACCCTTGTTGCCATATTGAAGAGTCGCGTGCAGCAGGCCCCAGCCCAATCTCGCCCAACGCTGTAAACAAAATAACTACAGCGAATAAAATTACACTCAGTGAGACAGTTCAGTCAAGTGTCCTTTGTGTTACTGTATCCCGTTTTCTTAGAATAACAGCCCAGTCTAGTTTTGTCTGGTGAAAATAGACGTGTAGGCCAAGCTAAGATGAAAGGTTGTCACAACAAACTTTTAACAGTATGGCGATCCAATGGGTTGTTTTCCATTTTAGAATTAAGGCAGCTTTTGCACACATCATAGCATCGATTTGGTAAGTAGCAAGTAAAGTCTTCAAAAAGAGAAGTTACTCAGAACGGGACAGATGTTTTCTGCGTTAACACTTTTTTTGGGATACTAACAGATGATCCAAAAAAGGGGCATAAAGCTATACGCTATACCCGCTTCACTCTTGCCATAAAGAGGTATTTGGATGATACTTACCATGTTCTTCAGCGTCTCCTAAAGTCATTGTGGCATTTTGGGACCAGAATAGTGGAAAAAAAAGAAGCTGTCAATCCCTGTCTGACCCCTGCTCGAGGACCAGCGCTCTGTTCGAGGACCATCGTTATAAACTGTCTTTGATCGACACAGAAACTTCTAATACCGTGGTAATGTTGAGAAATGATCTTCTACAGTGCTGATATATCATATAGTCAGAAACGGTAGACCAGTGTTAAGTTTTTTTATGCCACCCTCAACTGGACTGACATAAGGACCTTTCATATTTTGAACCTACATGGTAGGGGGTTTAATTTTATACAAATACACAAACTACTTCAAGGTGGTCATTAGGTTGACCTAATGACTGATTTGGAAGTTTTTTTATGCCACCCTGAACTGGACTGACATAAGGACCTTTAATATTTTGAACCTACATGGTAGGGGGTTTAATTTTATACAAATACACAAACTACTTCAAGGTGGTCATTAGGTTGACCTAATGACTGATTTGGAGCCAATTTTAACAAATCATGAGTTTATTTTTTGGTACACACCAATTTAGATCATGTAAAAAGATAATCTGTTCCTCAGTCTAGGCTTCTTCAATGCTCATGGGGTAGTCTGTGACCGTACAGCTAATTAATTACTCTTTTAAAGATTAACTAAAAAAAAAAAAGTAAAGCAGTCTCTGGTTTTTGTCTTTGTGTGCTTTTTCAGCATTTCGCACGTTTGTAGTGTATTGTGGAGCTTTTGTACATGTAGATTGTATGCGTGTATGCGGAGTTGAAGGTTTCCTGGAACCCTATCCTCTCTGTCACCAATCAAACCCTACATACGGCTCTGATTCAGGCGGTAATAGACTGCCATCTGCTGGTTAGTATGAGGCACACAGTTACTGAAGAACCAGGTACAATGAAGGTCAATGATTTCAATTGATTTCTTTTAATCAACAGAAAAGAAAAAAATACATATTACAAAATATCATAGAAACCACATTTAACTCAGTCTGTTTTTCTTCATAATTTGCTGGAGAAAGCATAATTAGGTTCGGTCAGATTTTATTTTAGATGGAGAAAATAGTGGGCCAATTTTTTGGAGAAACTGGGCGGAATGACTGAATGTGCACAGAGAATGGAGTGATTGGTAATCTATGGGTCATTCTCACAGTCAGTCATTATCTGAGTTTCTATATATTTAGTGCCAGTTGTGGTAAAAGGAATAGGGTTAGCAGGAAAGAAAAAAAAAAAAAAAAAAAAAAAGGGGACGATCTCAGTGACTTAAAGGAACTCCATTGCAACTGAGCTGAGCATCTCTCAAACAGCAGTGCCGGTGCATGAACACACACTAACAAAAGCATTGAATGCCAGACAGATGCCACATACGAGTTACGCGAGTAACGCGGGAGGGAGGCACAAGAGCAAAAAGGTTCATACTTCAAAGGGAGTTTTTTTTTTTTTAAAAAGCAAACAAATTTCATCTGCTACCCCGCTCCCTCTCAAACATCTTTGTTTGACTCACTTTAATAAACTACCCCAAACATATCAAGTCCCGCCGCTTTCCAGCGCCCTTGATGCCACACAAAGACGTGGCACATTTTGAAATGGTGCATAAAAGCACAGTCATACAGAGACATTCACCCAATTCGATTCTTGTCGTTCACCGGATTTCGCAAAAAAAAAAAAACAACAACTGCTGATCATATGTCCTGGTGGGGGGGGCGGTGGGGGTAGGGGGTTGGGGGGGGGGGGGGGTGGTACTGCAGGTGTGAGAAAGACAGGATGGTGTTCAGGATGTGGAATAACAGCAATGTTCTGCCCCCACCCCCCTCAGCAAAGCTCCGACAAGATACTCAGAGTCTATGTCCTCCATCATTGCCGATCTCTATGTGGTCCTCGGCCCCAGTGTTTAAGTAGCCATCCAGATCAGGGTGGACCCATCTGGGTAAAACGGAAGTCCTGGTCCCTGGGGAACTGCATGGAGCTGGATGTAGCGTTAGCCGTCACATTAGTGGTGGAGTTAGCGTCACACTGGGGTTGGGTGGGGTGGATGGATCTAGTCAGGGGCGAGTTCCCAGCGGGCATGGTCCAGGTCGGGGGCACAGCGTTGGCGGGGCCCTGGGGGAACGGCTCCTGGCTGGCCTGGGGCTCCTGCGGAGGAGGCCTGCCCTGGGAGTCCTGCTGGGAGATTAGCTGGAGCAAAGCCGTAGCCATGGTGGGGCTGATGTTATCCGTGAGTCTGTGCTGTATCGGAGGGAGAGGGGGTGATGGTGGTCTTCGGTCAGAGTCCGCCAGCTCAGAAGCATTCAGTTTCCTCAATGCGTCTTCTATGGGAAAACAGCACAGAGCACAGAGAACAATTACTTCAAAAACACAATGAGGAGCGACATGCAACATATGCACACACTGCTATTTGTATGTCAGATGCATGCAATTATATCTGTTTGACCATTTTGTAAAAAAAAAAAAAAAAAAAAGAGCGACCTTGGATATTCCTAAACATGTAAGATCTAGCCACAGCAAAAAAGATGCTCGCAGATTTCCCACCAGAGGTCGCTAAACGCTGTGTGATTTAAAGGACTATCCAACCAGTATGTTTGTTAAAACTCTTCCGTCTGTAACTACATAAAAATATTTTCCAACTATATATCAAAAGTAAGAGCACAGACTATGTCCGCATCAAGCAAAGTCAAACATTCAGGCACAAAGTTTATCTAACATGTTAAACGACGACTAAAGCAAGTGTATTTAGTGAGTTAACCGGCAGAATGTTAACTTAGCCGCTAATGGGTTAGTCTTAGCGCTTAGGTCCACTAGACACGGAGTCGAATTATCACTTTATATGCATGAGCACGAAACTGCGGGTCATGAGTTTTCCCTCAATTAACCTTAGTAGCATGATACAAAGTGGGTTTTCAATTGTTACAATTAAACTATATATAGGTACAATAAAAATATCGCAAAAGTAAGAGATTTAAATTTTAAAAATTAGTCAAATGAAACAAAACCTGGGAATTAGCAACAGTTCATCCATTGGGAGCTACAACCCGGAACTCTCTACAACTCGAAGCTGGGTATGGCTTTTGTAATGCAGTTCAGATATGTAGCAACCAGTTCACTCTTGCAGTAGAGGAGTGTATTGCGGTTTTACCGGGCAGATTTACGAGTTTAGAAATGAAGGCTTTACGAAATGCTAGCAAATAATTTCCAGTTGGCGTGAATGTAGGCGGCAAAACGGTTTGAAATGGTAAGTCACAGTTTTAGGATTAAACTTAACTACACAATAAGACACTTAGGTCGAGCTGGACTGCATTTATAACGTCTGAATACAGATTTCGGAGAATCTTCAGATGACAACGTCTTCATGCTATGACGTCAGTCACATGTAACCTGAGAGGATTTTGGGGACAGGGAAGTTGACAACATAGAAGTAGAAGTGAACCCCACAATATGCACTCTTAAGAATGAAAAGAATGTGTGACCTGAAGAAACACGAACGCAGAAAGGAGTGCAGATGAAGCTGTGGGTGGAAACATTTATTTCTGATGGATAATTTATTAGTCCTGTGTTTTTAATATAAAGGCTGACATACAGACTGTGGAATAGCAGTACTATGGAGATAGAACTGGAGTCCAACCAAAGTATTTTACATGGAAAATCTACTGTAAGATGGAGAGGCACATGAGAGAAAAGTGAAATGTTTTAAAAAAAATAAAGGATGGAGAAGAAAGAAAAAGCACGAGCACAAACGCTCAGCCTTGTTCGCATCCAAGTATATACACTGTTGTTGGTCTACCCCCATGCAGAATCTAATGCAGTGCAGGAACAAATAAAGAGATTTCCATGTTAGAGAGTGAGATGGTAGAGCGAGAGAGAGAGAGCAGGATGAATCCATGAGTGAGGAAATGGACAAGAGGTTTCTGTGATCCACTCACAACCCTTTGACACACCCTGGTCTTTCTATGTTTATTATATTAACTGGCTGTAAGCGCTGATGGCAAATCTGCTGCAGTCTGTCCTCCTGTGTCATGTGATCAGACCCTAGTGAAGCCACTTCCTTGTCAGCCATCTTGTGGAGGCTCAAAGCTTTAGTGTGTGTGCCTGTCCAACTAACGTGATGAAGTGAGACTGTACAGAGGGGTGAGATAATGAGGGCCAAGACTAGGGATGGCCTATTGTCGTTATGTAGCCGTCTCAGTCAGAACCCTTCACTTTAAAATCTATTTTGTCTTTTTGGATTGGAAAAACTTTTTTTTTTTTCCCTCCTTTCGGGATACATTTGGGATGAGCGAGATACATTTATTTCTCAACTTCTGTTCTTATCTTGGGTGGAAAATAAAATTACAAAAACAAAATCACAGGAGACAGAAGCACTGGACAAAACCTAGACAGGGGTGTGTGTTTGTGACGACCTCCGGTCTTACACACGCAACCCATCCCCCATTTCCTCGTTCCAAACTTCCCGCCCCAACTAGAGACCGAACTGAGACTTGCCCTTGCGATCGGCGGCGGCAACGGGCCCGCCCCGGGTCCCGTCAGCCTGGATGCCGTTGCTGTCGTCGGAGCCCTGTTCCACCACGCCTGCCGCCGCCGCCGGCTTGATGAGCTGGCCCAGCAGCAGGGCGAAGAGGCTGGCCTGGTCCTCGTGGCTGAGCGTGGGCTCGGCGCTGGGCTGGGGGGGCGGCGGTGGCGGTTCGGGGGGCTGTCGGACCGCTGGCTCCTCGGGCGGAGGCTGGGAGGACTGCAGGATGGAGGAGAGCGTCTGGGTCAGCAGCTCCAGCTGCTGGGTGGGGTCGGGCTCCTGGGGGGGCGGGGGAGGGGGAGGGGGAGCAGGCGGCTCGGCGGCTGGGGCGATGGTGGGCGGGCGGGTGGGCGTGGGGGGGTTGTTGGAGTTGAGCAGCTGGGCCATCTGGGGGAGGCTGTCGGTCTGGCCCTGCAGCAGGTTCAGCAGCACAGCCAGCTCGGTCTGATTCAAGCCTGCAGAGACGACCGGGACAGGGAGACGGATGCCAAAAAGGAAGGTTACAGACAAGTGATAAAAAACATCAGACTCTGCTTTGAGATGCTCACAGCGCTCAGCTTTCACCTTTAACCCTGCCCGGGCATGAGCACTGCCCTAGATTATCCTGCAGTGTTTTAACACATCAAAGCTGAAACTGCTGCATCAGGAACACAAGATATTTGGTCTAGTCAAGCACCCTTCAGGGCAACCCATGACAACAGCACTGCCCTACAAAGGCAAAGTGCAGTAAAGTACATGAACACAAAAACAGAGAAAAATGCTTTTGAAGTTGTCACACTGCCCAGTCAAACATGTGGTAGTTATATGCTGGTGATGCTTTTATATACTTTCTTAATAGCAAGAAGCAAGTCACAAGACAAATGAGGTGTTAGAAAGTAAATTTCCAGTCTAAACTCAAATTGACAAATTATGCAGTTACTGCCTTTTGGCTTTGTAGGGCAGAGCAGTCAGCCCACGCTTACGACCCTCCTCAAGCCTAACCTGCAAGCTCATTGGCCGAGATGTTTGACGGAGGCGGGCGCGCCGAGGGCGGCGGCGGGGGCGGGCTGGCCGGCGGCCGGCTGTTCTCTCCGCTGGGGGGCGGGACGGGGTCCTTCCGGGGCACTTTGGGAACAGGCACATCCTCAGGCAGCCCACTCGCACGCTGCCTGCGCCGCTTCTTACTCCACAGCTCGTGGCAATCCTGCCAGTGAGGGAGACTACAGGGGAGGGCACAGAGACCAGAAGAAAGGGTTACAACAGGAAGTCTGCAACTTAGACGTTCGAGGTTGTTCATGTTTGGCCCTGACAGCTTCATTAATTTACGCCCCCTCTCCTTCGGGCTCCTAGAACTAAGCGATCGGCTAAGACTGTTCATGGTTTGGTCCCAGGCACAACATTTGATTCTCCATTCACAGAGCTAGGGGTGAGTTCAATGCCCGATGCGCAGCAAAATGTTTAATTCAACAGAAACAACAATACGCTTGTGACTTTGTGCAGTCACTTTTTAAATATGCAGGGTGGATACACGTTACTGCTGATTGGGTCACTTCTTGAACACGTCTAACAAACAGGAGAAAACTACCCCAAAGGCCTTTTGCACAATGTCAGTCAGGAAACCAAAGCGAAATTTAACAAAACCTTGTGCTGCTGAACTCGCCCCAGGACTGCGCATGAGCTTCAGCGCTGAATGCTTAGTTAGAGCGCTGTTACTCCACTTTAAAGCCTTAACATTATTCTGGCCAAGTTAGTCAGTGTTGGACAATTTGTTTAAGCAAGCCCTTTTGGGTAAGAAGTGTGTCTGCATACGTGTGAGTACATTCACTGAAGACTTACTCAGGAGGGGACATTTTGCTGGGCTCCACATCACACAGGAACTGGCTGTTCAGCGCCTGCTCGGCTGTGCAACGCCGCGAGGGGTCAAGGGTCAACATTCTGTCCAGCAGGTCTAGAGCGTGAGTGGGCAAGCTGGGGGGAGGACAGGGAGGAGAGGATGAGTTTAGGTGATGAGTGCAAGTTGTATCCAAGGAGAACATCAGCCTGACTGATAATCTTGAGGGACCACTGATGCCTACTCATGCATGAGTGACAACTCAAGTCATGCATTCTCACTCGTAACTGCCAAGAAGGAACTTCAATTGTTACGAAGTGGCTATTGCTACGGCAGCTTCCGTGCCCCTAGAACTGCTATTATTGGTACGAAATCTACTGTACCACTTGGTAAAACTGTGGCGGACTGCTGGCCAAGGGGGCAAAGTTTGAGAGTTTCGATAGGTTAGGGTTAGATACGAAGAAGTTCAGGGCCAATATCCTTACATCTACTGGTATGAAACAAGTTTCCAGGCCACAATCGGGTTGTCCGGAATGTACCATCCGCCGTGTCAACAGCACAAAACATAAAGCTCCGGAAACTAATTCCGTACCAATAACTTGCCCCTTATTGGTCCGCCAGTGTGCCGTGTAAATAGAGGCCAGCTGCTGGTCCGGAATTCCAGCCCCATAGCCACTGCCTAATTCTTATTTGCTGAGAATCGTTTGTTAATGTATTTATGCTGCTGTTGTCTTGGCCAGGTTTGATCTCAATGGGACTAACATGGCTAAACAGATAAACAACAGATAAGTGAAATGGTTTAGAGATCGCTACATGTGTTTAGAGGTTTAGAGATCGCTACGTGTCAGTGGCATCCACCAGCGCTCGGTACTCACATGGCAAACTCCTCCCGCAGCCGTCGGCGATACTGCTTCTTGGGCTTCATGGTGTTGAAGTAGGGCAGCTTGATGACGTCCGGCCAAACGGCGGGGCAGGGGCTGCCGCACAGCCGGCTGCCAAAGGGGGGTAAAACAAGAGGTTAGGAACGGCGTGGCATTCTTTGCAGCCCGCTGTGACATACACTGCATTGGCTGCTGATGCAGTACAGTATTTGGCCAATCACAGACCGGCCAAAAAGTAGGTTGGTGACATTTGACCAATAGTGTGCCACATACCTAATAAGCTCGAGCTGCAGCAGCTCCTGATTGGCTTGGAAAATGGGCTTCTTTGTGAACAGCTCTCCCAGGATACACCTATATATAAGAAAAAGAGAACATCTTTTCATGATGTTCAATCCTACTACTGCAACCTGACTCAAGGAACCATACGGATGGCTTTCTTTGGTTCTCCCTTGAGCATATACACTCAGTACCGGTTGAATGGGTGTGTAAAGTTGGGTGCAGACAGGGGTGGAAGGGCGTTTTGTGGAGCACACACTGACGTAGAGGTCCACATTACATAAAACAGCAAAGAATCTTTTTCATGGGGTGTGCTGTCCATTTGTAATGTGTGTGAGTGTGTCTAAGTGTGTGTATGTGTGTGTACGCGCAAGTGAGAGAGGGGAGTGTGTGTATGTGTGTGTGTGCGTGAGAGAGAGAGGTGAGAGTGTGTGAGAGAGAGAGGTGAGTGTGTGAGAGAGAGAGGTGAGTGTGTGAGAGAGGTGAGTGTTTGTGTGTGAGAGAGAGAGCTGAGTGCGTGCGCGAGAGGCGAGTGTGTGAGAGTGAGAGGCGAGTGTGTGCGTGAGAGGCGAGTGTGTGCGTGAGAGACAGGTGAGTGTGTGTGAGAGAGGTGACTGTTTATGTGTCAGAGAGAGAGAGGTGAGTGTGTGCGTGCGTGCATGAACTGACCCGCAGCTCCAGACATCGATGGCAGGTGAGTATCTCTCCTCCCCTAGCAGCAGCTCAGGCGGGCGGTACCACAGTGTGATCACCTTGTTGGTGTAGGGCCGACTGGGCAGGGGAGGGCCAGGATGGGGAGAGGGCGTGTTAATGCAGAGTCTCAACCAAGCACCAAATATAATCCAGTATATTTTACTTCTGCGATTTGTCATCTACTTTAAAGATAAATGTACCAACAATTCACCTCCCTAGGTTTTTGCCAAAGGGAGATTCAACTGTGTGTGCAAGACCAAGAGCGACTAAAGCTACCACAGCAGCAGACGTCTTTCTTTCTCCATGGAGAGACGGCACATCTGGCTACGACAGTGACGAGGCTGGCAGTGAAGCATTTTGGGCGATCAGAGTTACAATGTAGTTTATGAGGTATAACGTGGTTCTGTGATAACCACTTGAAACGTTTAGATTAACTGACACGCGCTATATGAGAAAGTACACTGACAGTCAATAAAAACGCATCGAGGGCGACAAGACAGGAAAAATACACGATTTTGTAACAGCTGATCACCAATTCACTGAAGCAGAAATTGTAAACATCCGAGTGGTCATCCCACTCTCTTATGACCAAACAAGTGCATTTGTACTCGTTTATATGGTTGGAATTGATTCTCGGTAAAAAAGTACGAGAAAGTTGTCTGATGCATTTTCATTGACTGTCAGTGTATGATTGAACATTCTGATGTTTCACGTCATGAGTGAAATGAACAACATGAGCTACCGAGAGCCGTTTGCTGCTGGTCATCTTCAACTGCTTTCTAACTTTAGAAGCTGCCGGTCTGAACGCACAGTCAGAAAAAGGCTGAGGAAACGTACCTCTCCTCAGAGTTATACAGCCGAGCCAAACCAAAATCTGCCAACTTTATCTGACCACTGGAAGAGAAAATCAGAAACAACAAGGTTAGAGGATGGCAGACGTGACATTTACACATTTCAATAACAAGTATGCAGTTCACCTTCCTGTTATCTATAATTATTAACACTCTGTATGTCAGATGCAGGCGATAAATGATCCGTTTTCATGACATCTAAACTATTACAGTGTCATCCTGCACTAAATATGTATAGAACATACCCTCTTTTTACAGGAGTTTCTTCTGACCCGATTCTGCTGTACACTATGTGTTTGTGTGTTAGTTTACACTGAACAAAGCAACACTGAATGGCTTTCTGATAAACGATGAGACTGTTCTGAGTGTGAGAGTATGCTTGTTCATGCATTTAACCTCTTACAAGATGTGAAGGGTACACAAAAGATTTATTAATGTATGACTGAAGTGGCATTCTGCCCACTTCCCCACACTGTGATCCACAGCACCCCCAAGTGTTACATCTAAGTATGACACTCTGCCTGGTTGGGTGTTTGAATTCACATTACAGTTGTATTATTGTTTGTCAAGTAGATTTTTTGGTATTATATGCCTTTATTTGCTAAAGTAAAGTAAAGACAGACAGGAAATGAGTGAGGGAGAGAAATGGGGTGGCACTGAGAGATGACCAAGGCCAGATTTAAACCTGAGCCCCCATGGACACTTGCCTATTACGCTCTAACCACTGTGCCACTGTACCCCCCACAGTTCTATTACTCAGTGAAAACAACAGTGACCATGACTAAGGGCTCATTCACACCAAACTCTCTGCGTATTCAGCGCGTGGCTGTATTCTGAGCGTTTTCTGTCCGTATTCATTTAGAATGCACGTTGGCAGATGAGACCATTCCCACCGCAACCGTGTTCTGAGCGTATTCTATCACCATAGAAACTTATTGTACGGACAGAATACGGCCACGCGCTGAATACGGAGAGTGTTTGGTGTGAATGAGCCCTAACAGTGAAATAGCTCAGTGAAATTAAAGTTTCAGAGTGGCACCTGTTGTTCAGTAGTATGTTGGAGCACTTGATGTCTCTGTGCAGGAAGTTCTTCTTGTGGCAGTAGTCCAGGCCCTCCATGAGCTGCCTCATGAAGCTGCGGATGTGCTCGTGGGAGAAGGTCACCAGGCCCGACTCCAGCAGCCCCATCAGGTCATGGTCCATGTACTCAAACACCAGGTAAAAGGCACCTGCACACACACACACACACACACACACGCACGCGCACACACACACAGTCACATTAAGTGAGAAAAACAGACAGGACAAACAAGAGGAGAAATTGCAAAAAAATACTTCTACAATTATTAGAATAGAACAGAAACTCTATAAATTTCCTTAGAGAGGTCCATTCAGGAAAATTGGGATTTCATTGTGATACAGACCTATTAAGACTTCAGAGAAATACTAGGTAAGGATAACTGTTCAAATCAAATTGTGATAAATGTTCAAATCAAGTTGTCTGCCTACATTATCCCATATCGCAACTAGTTTAGTGAACAATGAAACAATCTGCCTAAATGTCCTGCGGTCTCTGGATCTTGTGTTAATCAATCTGACCCTCACAGACACAACAGCCCTTCATGGAGGTCACGAGGGCACTGGCCGACATATACCTTTGTCCTTTTTGAAGTCCAGGGCGTCCTGCTTGTCTGTGACGATCTCCTTCATGTTGACCACGCTGCGGTGGTTGAGCTGCCGGAGGATCTTGATCTCGCGGATGGCAGTGATGGGGAAGCCCTCCTTCTCATTGTCCAGACGCACCTTCTTTAGGGCCACAAGCTCCCCTGAGCGGGTGGACACACACACACACACACACACACATTAGTACACATGCACGCATACGCATGTACACACACGCACGTACACATCAGTAAACACAAATATATACAACACATTCTAAGAAAATAATAAACTAACCAAGTCAATTTTACCATTCATATTGAACATAAACATTGTTCTATATGTCAGGTACAAAACATTGCCTTCATACATGTAGGACTTAACTCCGTGCACACATGCGCGTGTGCGCACACACACACACACCTGTGTCCTTGTCCTTGGCCTTGTACACCTGGCCATAGGTGCCTTCTCCGATGATGCCGATGATGTCGAACTTGTCCACACAGCGCTTGCCCCAGTCGCTCTGGGTCTGCATTCGCTCACCATAACGCGGACAGCAGAACCTGCACACACCACAGCAGAGCATGGAGTTAAGGCTATGGAGAGATAGGCTGTGTTCCAAACGGAAGGCAGCTGCCTCGATGACTCCCTCCCTTAATAGAGAGGTGCCTAATTAGATATGACTACGGGGTGAAGGCAACTTCTATAAATACTGGTTTCGAACGGGATTTTAAGAGAGCAAAAGTTGGGGTATGACGTTAGCACGTAGCAAGAACGTGAAGCTAGCTGTCGTAAGCTAGTTGGCCAACGTTAGTCAGTCGACTGACTGACAGTACATAAATCCTACAATACGCTGTTGATAGTAAAAGTGGTTGGATATTTAGATAGTACATTGTTGATTTCTCATCTAAATTGTAAAAATACAAGCGATACAGTGCCAAACAAATAAGATGTTGATACCGACAGCAACCGTAATTCATGTCGGCCGCCATCTTTATTTACTTTTCACAGTTGTTTGAAAGTTAGTGCACAGAATTCTGGGTAATAGGGAGCTTGAAGGAATCATCGAAGCTGCCTTGAAAACTGCCTCTCGCGCGGACAATTTGAAGGCAACTGCTGCGACAGGAAATAAGAACTTTAACCGTTTGGAACAGCACTCGATGACTCGCTGCCGCGTTAGGCAACTACTTAGGCAGCGAATTTAACCGTTTGGAACACAGCCATAGTGTCTTTGTGGCTGTATAAAAATTTGTTCTTTAAAAAAATGCTTCAGCTTTAAAGTTGGACACAAAGGCTTGACCCCAAATTCTTGAGTACGAATCGTACCATGAAGGTTGTAAGAGGTGCAGCACACATTTTTACACACTACGAGTTACTAACTGCAAAACACATTGTTGGGTTCAAGCGGCTGCAACTGAGTAGGCTGTCGTTACTTTCTTTGCAGCTTGGACGTTTTCAAAACACATTTAAACAATACAGCAAACAAGTTTATGACAACATAATTTAAGACCTTTCACATCACATTTAATACCTTTTTCAGACATTTTTAGAGCATTAAATTAAGATTTTTAAATTCAAGACTCGTCCACACAGGGCAAATGCATGTACGCATGCAGGGGGATGGGTTAAGAGAGCAGTACACATTACAAGAGGCTCTATGCGTCAACCAGGACGTACACAACAGATGACACAAGCCGCCATTTCAATCTGGCCAAGTGGGGAGGGAACTGGGGTGGCATGATATCCTGTCTGTGATTTCTGATTCTGGTTCCTGTGTGGTCACGGTGTTCACCTCTGCCTTTCTTTCTATGAAAAAGTAGGCCGACCTCTGTAGGGAGGGTTTAGAAAACATCAAGAGCCAATCTGAACAACACTAAAGCAAAATCTGTCAAGGAAATAAGGAAGAAATTGGCAGTTGTAGGTGGAAATTACAGCGATGAAATTCTAATCTAGGGCAGTGATAACTCATGGCATTTAAAATAAGCCTCAACATACTGGACAGAACGTTCACTTCACACACTTTAAGATATACAAACCATCCACAATACCTCAAAAACCATCCACAAAATACCTTACACTCATCTGCAGAATTCATGCAGGAAATCATAACCCAAAAATCTTTTCAATAAACTTCCTCAGCACGACTTGTAGCATCAGACACTGCATGTTCCCAGCACTGACTCTGAGGCTGTGAAATGCAAGTCTTAATTCGTGAACCACATACCGATACAATTACAGAAAACTATCCTAAAGCCTCCTTTCAAAAAAACAATTTTCCCATTTTAACATTAGCTTACACTGTCATCACAGCAGTGTGAGATGATGTTACAAGTGCTTAAAATGTTTGACTGCTTCTATAAAGCCGATGGAGTCATTGACACAGCAGGATTATAACTGACTAACCAGAGGAGCATTCCACAAGTGCGATGCAGCCAGGAGAGAAATGAATACTCACACACATTTGGAACAAAAACATATTTGGAGAACAAATGGGACATTTATGAGAGAAATGCTATTAAACTAAATGACCCATGAAATGCTGACATACTTTTAATGACCTTATATTAGCCAACCTTTCCCCCCCCCCCCCCCCCATCTCTTTTGATACTTTTTCAGACCCTGACGAAACATTCCTCTGGCAAACCATTTTATTCAAGCAACAGCCCACTACCATGTGTTGCACATTATGTTGCATGATAAACTGTTTATTGCTCTACCTTGAAAAATTACTTTTTCATGATAAAACTTATTAAATGTTGGGTTTATCCTGCCATCGACACCAGACGATAAGGAAAAATTGGGATCATTTCAGTGTAATGTAACAAACAGCATAGGCCCACTAACAATCATGAGTCATCAGTTACCCCCCATTTTTAACATTATGTAAGGCAATAATAATGTGGTAGGTTTATTCTGCTAAAGACAATAAACACTTAAAATGGACTGGACGTGAATATGTAGGTAGCACTAGACAGGTGAATGGCAGCATAGCCAAGAACCTATAAATGCTGTAGTGTGTGGACGAGCAGATGTGTGACTGATATGCCGTGCTCTTACTGTGTCTCTAACAACCCTACAAACTGCATTTAAACAATTTCCAGCAAAATTATGTTTGCCAAATGATGGTGTTCAACTGAATTTTCTGCAGGCAACCACAGTGACCTACCCAATGACAATACTAACAGTAACATCAAACTCAGTCACATAAGGTGAAAACTGATTAGAACATAAAATATCAGCCATGAGACATATACGAAGGCCATTATAAAGGTACTGCACAAAAACATAAAACAAATGCATCATTAGAGCACAACAAAAAGCTATACACGAGGCTTAAAACAAATGCACTTTATATCCCTTGTTTTCTGGTCACATGTCGATAGGACATTTGATGCAGCAGACGAGACAGGCACTTACTTTGGTCTCTTCTTGTAGGTGGGCTGCACAGGGGGCGGGGCCTGTTGCGGGGGCGACTGTGGGGGGGAGGAGTCTCCCCCGGGCTGCGTGGGGGGCAGGGGCAGGTCGCTGAGGAGCGAGCGCGGCCGCGCCTCTCGGTCCTTCTCCCGGCGGGACGAGCGCTGAGGAGGGGTGCTCTTCTTTGGGCTGAGAAAGACACAGCATGGGGAGAGCCATCAGCCCCCTCCAGACATCAGTTATGTCTCTACTCCTGTCACTAGTGTCACAAGAACTAGATGTATATGATAAAAACACTAAACTACATGAACTGGTAGCATCCCTGTCTCTGTGTCATCTCAGTCTAAGGTTTATTCAGCCTCCTCCAGACATCACTCCTGTCACTAGCGTCACTAGAACTAGATGCCTATGATAAAAACACTAAATAACTACATGAACTGGTAGCATCCCTGTCTCTGCACTCTCACAGTCTAAGGTTTATTCAGTTAGTGTGTTGCACATAGACTACATGGTGTGCCTAGATGTCTTGAGTGGCCATTTTGTGTTGCAAAACTTCCTAAACACTACTACTAAGCATCAACGTGTCCTTTACAGTTTCAGGACCTTTTGCAAAGTCAAACATGCAAATAATGCTGTGTTTGTGAGGAAATTTAGAAAAGATCATGCAAACAAACACTTGCCCTTTGTATGTACACATCCTATTTGGGGAATTCACAGTGGCAGGAGCAGTTTAAAGCCTTGTCTAAAGATACATGGACATTTTTAGGGTAGACTTAGTAGGGCCCTATAGGTTTTATGCTGCAAAAAAAAATGATGGAATCAGACAGAAAGTCAACCTAGAGAGATGACACTGTGTGAAAGCACAGTAGCCAATGCAGTAGCCTACGCAGTCTGGACATTTTAATTTCACATAACTGTTTAATGATGATTAAATTGCTTTTAAAATAGATCCATAGAATTAAGATCCAAGTCACAATCGACTAAAACTAAAGCTGAATTTGGCCAAGAAAGGGAGGCAGGCACATGGTGGACAGTCAGACACACAGTATTTACAGGGACCCATTCCACCCAGAACACTCGCCCTTTGAAACTTATTTACGTTTTAACCTTTAAGTAACCTGGCACTTTTTAGTATTTTATTGTTTTTAATTATTATGCTCGTGCATTTTAAAAATTGCACTTTGTAAATCTGTTATACTCATACAATGACAATAAAGGAAATGGTTATTCTTACTTCCAACGCAATAGATTAACAATGATCCAAAAGACACAATATCTCTCATGCTGCACATCTCTATGCAGCCTGTCTGCAATGCATCATCAGAGCTCCTCCTCCACACCTCCTCCAAGTGTGCTCTGATTGGTCAGTTTGCCTACTCTGTTCTGATTAGTCATGTCCTCTGAAAGGCCCAAAAGCGATGTTTAGACTGAGGTGACAGAAAATGGCCATGCCTAATATAGTTTAACTCTTTTGTGTGGTTTCTTTCAGGGCAGAAATTAGTCCACCCTTGGTCAGGACTGTTGTTATCATTTTGTAAAAAGAACGAATGCTAATAGGAAACTTACAAGCAGTTTTTGTTGAAAGAATTGAAAGAACAGGATAGCAGACCATTTTTTTCTCCAAACTTAGTTTTTTGAGAAAAATTGTTTGTCAACAGTCTGACACTTTATCGTTTCATGTGGACAGTATACATAAAAAAAAAATTCCAATGGTGTTTTATGTGACCTTGGCCTTCCGTCCGTTAAGTCCGTTAAGACGAGGAACGATGACTATAATTTTGTCTTTTTAAAAACGTTAATTGAGTTGATGGCGCAGTTCACACTTGAACTGTACCAACGACAGGGCTCAACAATATCACTGGGATCACTTTCGTGACAATTTGACAGACAATGAAACAATGTAGCCAATCAGAATCATTATTCTTTACAGATCTAGCAATTTACACTCATCCTGACCATCTTGGCACTAAAATGTCATTCTTCTGGGTGGATGCTGATATTGTTATATCCTTACCGTTGCATATATTGTTGTTATTTATCAGTATTAATGTAGCTCTTGGTGTGAACTGGCCTTTTAGGTACCATCATGGTATGAAGTGTCCACACTGCTCACTGTAACTACTTTCCTATGGTCAGAGCCTGTTAGCTCTGCCAACCAGATAAGACCACACACCTGCTCGGCACCTGAGATGAGCACAAACAGCCCATAATTCCACCCACTCATAGCAACAGCGGTCACTGGCACAGTTTTAGTGGCTCTGGGGACTTTGAATAGCTGGCAGAACCCCTCACCCTCCCACTGGCTACACTACATGTAATTAGACGTTACTCGGGAGATATCGCAGTGATCAGAGGTGTCAATCCAGGCTTCAGAAGGTTAAACACCCTGCCATGTTCTCCTCCTGCCTGTTCACGTAACACAGATGAATTGGGTCATTCACTTGTCTGATTCTCCTTAATATCAGCTAGTCCAGGAAATGGTTGGAATAAGTACGTGGCAGGGCTTCTGAGGCTGCTGACAACCCTCTGCATCGATCCACTTGCAGAGTTTTTAGATTCAGTTAGTGATTTCAACAGCGATCATGGTGTGTATGCCATGAGCGAAATCTCAAATGTCTCTGGTGACCACAGAAGAGATTTTCAAATAAAAACTTTACAAATAAAAAAATGTAGCAATCAGAATAGGGCAGGAGCCTAACCAATGAGAATAGTAATCCATCTATCCACTGTGTTCATGCTGAGTATCTGACTGTAGTTCTATATTCCCACTACACAAACTCTGATATCCTTGTAGGAAATGTGCTGCCAAGTCAGCAGAGCAGGTGTGTTTTTTTAGGTCAGGTCTTAAGCCCTTAGAAAAGAACACATTTTCCAAAAGATGTGCAAAAGCAAAAGCAACAGGTGGACAACTATCCGCTTTGTTGTACACCTGCAAAGGGCTGATTTTGCACTCTGTATTAAGCCTATTTTCACTGCTGGGTGACCTGTAAATAATCCTGTATCAGCAAGTGGCCACAGCCATGATTTTATAGCGCACTGTGCCTTTAAGGTCTGACTGGCCCAGTACATGCCATGCTTGTGCTTACCTGTCCCTCATCTCCCCCAGGAGCATCGGAGGCAGCGGGAGCGGCGGCAATGTGGAGGTTTTCATTGGCAGAGCCTTGTGGCCGGGGCTGCGCGTGTGGCTCTGATTGGCCGGGGACCTGGGCCGGACCTTGGCCTGGGCGATGATGGAGGAAGTGGCCGGAGACGGCGGGAGAGGAGGCGGGGAGGTGAGGGGCAGCGGCGGGGGGGAGGTGAGCGGGAGCGGGGGAGGAGGCGAAGGCAGAGGGGGCGGCAGGGCCGCGTTCTCCTTCCCGAGCGTGGCGTCGGCCGGGCCGTCGGGAGGCGGCGGCGGAGGGGGCTCGGCGGGGGGCGCCGCGGCTCTCTCCACGGGGTTGGGGGTGCGGTCCGACATCTCCACATCGTGGTCGCGGAGCCGCGAGGAGGGCGTTGTGGGCGTGGCCGTCCGTCGGGATGGGGAGGAGCCGCGGGAGGCAGCCAATGAGGCGGCTTGTCGCTCCTTCTTGCGGCGGCTGAGCTCCGCCCCCAGGCTGGAGGCGATTGGCAGGCGTGAGGAGGAGGGGGAGCGGCTGGTTGGCCGGCTGCTGTGCGAGCCGCTGGCCACGGCTGACGAGCGCTTCTTGCTGCGCGAGCGAGAGGAGGAACGGCGGGAGGAGTACGGAGGAGATCGCGTCCGGGAACGAGCAGAACGTCTGAATGGGAGGAGGAAAAATCAAAGTCAGGTGTGACAGAGAAATTCATCAAGGCTACAGGTGCTACATGCAAGAAATGTATAGCCAGTAATCATAAAATGGCCCTGATGTCACCACAGATTAAGGATGCATGATAAATTGAAACAGCACTAAACAGTACAGCCAGAATACTCACATTTTAACAACTAATTTACAGCCTCTAAAGCCTGCTCATGATTGGATTTTGTTGTGCCCAATATCTCCAGAGGGGGAACAGCACTTCATAGTATTTTTAATTTAATCACTGTACTCATTTTGGCCACAATCCTACAACACATTCAAATATTCTATTTAAAAGGTATTACCAGCAAGATACTATAGGCATCATTCTAAATGGCGTGCCATGCGCTTAGAAGTTGAAACAATCAACTCTGACCACAGACATCACAGACAAACGTACACCAGTGTGTAGCATGCTGCTCCAAATCTGCATTTCTAAAAATTTGGCTGCAAGTATGACAACTTTTTTAAAAAAAAAGCAGTTTCTTTCATGTTTTCTTAATCCACAAAATGGAGGTTCCTCTTCAACACAAAGTAGCACACACAGTTCATTCTACCATTTCAATGGGGATTATTTTTCAGAGTGAGCAAATGATGAAACAGGTGTGTCATTTCAAGATGAGAGTGCACATGGGGAAACTTGGTAGAAAAAGAGACAACTGAGAGGGGCTGGGCTAAAAGCTAACAGCTGAAGCAGTTACTCCAATAAAACAACTAACTGGATTAGTCTGACGCCATCTTGGGATATGGGCAGCCAGGACATTTTTCTATGCCGAGGCTCTTCACATACCATGACAGGAGTGCTATCTCAGGGCTAAACCTACCAGATATGCAGTCAGGATGCCCTGCTCACATAAAAGGGCATGTGTGCCTACTCAAGGTCACACAGCAGGAAACAATAAATGCCTCTGTCTAAGCATGAACAGAACATAGGCTGGATCACATACGCAGGACACTTCTCTCTAGGCTCTCTTACTCTACTCAGTCACAATATATAGTCATGCAGAAGTTCTAGTGATTTTTGGGAGTTCCTTTGTCAGAATGTCATTCAGATGTCACATAACTGTTAGGTCAACTGTCAACATTTCCAAATGGAAACACAACATTTTTTTTTTTTTTTGTGTTGTGTATGATTGAAGAATTCTGTACTGTTTAAGGCCTTCACACATGTGAGGAGTGTGTCACTGTTACACCACTGATGTTTAAGTATAAGGCAGGATTCCAGATGACCAAGTGCATTAAGCTCAATTCAATTTGTATTCAAATCATGTTCTTGAAATTCAACAACCCTCTCTAAATGATATCCAAGTTCCTTTTGCTTCATGCCCTCGCTGCCAAGTGTTCACAGTGGAACAGCCCAAAACAACTCCCAACATCTGAAATATTAACTTCACTCATAATGTCTACTCTGGTCATCCCGATGACCACTCAAATGGTCAAACTACACAGCAATAAATCAGATGCTACAAATATTGACTCATTTTTTGCATTCTTTACTGTTCAAGAGTGACTGTAACACTGAATTTCACCCCAGAGATTAATAAAGTATTCTGAACAGTTTCCATGCACATCTTTAAAAGTCTTGTTGAAATTGATTTATATTAGTGGTGGGCATAGATTAATTTTTTTAATCTAGATTAATCTAGATTAATCGTAAAATTAATCTAGATTAAAATGGCTCATTTGAATTCTGCCGAAGGCATTCAGAATATGTGTGCTACCTAAATAATGACTAGAAGTAAGTCTTTGAGAACGGGTTTCTTAAGCCAGGTGGCACAGTAGACCAGGGGCTCATCTCCTGTTTCCAAAATGCATCACTAACTGCTTGAAAAAGCTGTTCTACTTTGATACTTGGTGATGGAAATAAATCATGTTCAATAAAATGTACTTGTGTTTACTAGCTGTTTAGTTAAACATGAACTAAATGAAACATGGATTTTGAACTGTAAGCCTACATAAGAAGTTGTGATGAACTGTTTACAGTCAGTAGCTTTGTGTCAATCAGTCCAAGCTCTATTTCCCCTTCTTCCACCAGTCACTTAGGCAGACCAGCTTGTTCACATTTTCTGGTGGCAAAGTAGATCTCCTTTTCTGCACAATATGGCCTGCTAAAGAAAAAAAAAAGTCTCTCGCATGGGACAGTTGTGGCAGGAGTCCCCTTCAGTGCAATTCGGCTAAGTATACATCCGCATTAAAATATAGAGGTAGGGTATACATCCGCGCTAAAATATCAAGGTGAAAGCAGAAAGTGTTGAGGAAGGGAGCCGTTTGCTTCCGTGTTCTATTTTCGCAAGGGGGAGGGGGGAATCCCCCTTTATGCAGTGCAGAGCAGATTCTAGGTTCGTTTTACTGAAATGAATGGGACACATGTGGAGTTTAACTAATAAATTGGTCATTACGTTTTTCTGGAGTTGTTAAGGGTTTTTTGGAATCATGTGTCACAATCTGCAACTATTTGTAATAATTTCAAGCCTAATAGTGTAAGTTGTTACTGTTTGGATTTTGAGAAAATTAGCTTTATTTCAGGTCAGGCAGCAACCACTTACTATGTGGTTGTTAGCGCGCTAACGCTAGCGAACTACGCTAACGTAATGTTTTGAATTGAAAGCTGTCACTAACACCCACCTAGATACTGTTACTGGTTATAGTGTAAGCAGACAAAGTAATATAAAGTTATAGGGCTACAGCAATGTATTAAATTCAAGGTGAGCCCAATCGCTGTTAGCGTTTAGCACATGATGTTGTTATAGTTACTACTATTCACTTGAATGAGCTAGAGCTAGTTCGTTAGCTTGCTAGCTCGCTTTACAGACACACTAAATTATTTTCTAAGAGTTCGAAATAGGAATTTGTTGGCATTTTGGTCCCATAGTAACGTATTATGTTGGCTTATCTTTGTAGAATCTAAGATCTTTGGTGAAAGTCATCATAGTTTGTGTAGTATAGAACCAGCTCCCAACCCAAGTTTGAGAATAGATTAACGGCGATATTTTTTCTATCGCGCGATAAGAGTCTCGCGTTAACGCAGCACGTTAACGCCGATAACGGCCCGCCTCTAATTTATATTTATATTCATTCAAGTCATTAAAATTGATGTTTGTGGCTTTTGAACATAATATGAACCACCTGTCAATAATACACAGTTCTTATGACCAGGTGCACCTTGAATACTTTTTTTTACCCAACAGACAGAACAGGGATGTGTAGGCCTACTACTTTAAAACCCTGAGGTACAATGCACAAGTAACAACAGAAACAACAAGTAGTTTACAAACATTAAAAGCCACAATCCACTCAAACAAAACAAACAAACAGAGCGGTGACTCCCAGGCAATGAGGCCTAATTAAATGCTGTTTATTTAACTCCTCCTTAAAAGTGTCCACAGTTCAGCGCAATATAAAGCAAACACATCTTGTGTGGATTAAAAAAAAACAAGCGATGTGCAAGGGGTGATGAACTCCCACCAAAGAAATGTCACTGCTCAGCAAAGAACCTACGAGTAATTCATATCCCGCCATGTCAGGGCAACGTTTCCTGAGCAGAAGACTTCCTTTCCTATGCAACAGGCTCCTCCTCCCAGGAGCACAAGTTAACCATAAAGCACCAACCACCAACACTTGTCTCTCACCACACAACCGCTGTTTTAATGACACAGAAAACATAGACATCTACCACAGCAGTGACGATTCTAACCTGTTGACATTGGAACACAATGTTGATGGAAGTCACAAACTAATGTCACAGATAACAATTGCAGTCTTTTTCATAAGGCTTAAAAAATAAAGGAAATCCAACAGACTCCTGTTTCAGTATCAGGCCTATGCTGTGATTGAGTGTTGTACACAGTCAAAGTCATAAGTGAGGTCGTCATTAACGAATACCACAGTTAGCCTACATATTAAGACCTCCACCTAATGGCTGTAAAGACAAATTAAGACTGTTGGCACATTTCTACAACATTCTTAGCTGATGAACAGTCAGAATGATTTGCCATGAACTGAGTGTTTTACATATAAATATTCTATTGCACAGGCCTGTGTAATGTCAACAGCAAGTTATTACCATGGGCCATAAGAGAGTAAAGGGGGCCTAACTCCCTTCTGAACCAACTTTTCAAATGTCAGTTAAGGGAATGTTGTTCATACTTAATTATGTATAAAGAAATGAGCTATAGCGCTATTTCTGTTATTTAAGTTGACTTCCTGCATTAAAAGCCAAAGAAAGCTAGTATAACATTCCATACATATACACCAACTTTACACTGCAATAGCATCATTCAATGCCAAGGTCAGACCTTGTTTAACCCTCACAAAACCTGTCCAAGGTCAAATGGGCACTGATAGTACATAATATGATGGTTAGACAATCTTATATAATGAGTTTGTCCAAGATTTAAAAAGTGTCAGTTATAAAATCCATACACCATCAGTATGAGGACGCCCTATTTAAGAGTCTTAACAGCTAGAAAGACAGCAGCAAGAAGCACAACCAGTTTGCCAGCCGACACAACCACAAAGGAGGTACGCCTTAAAACGTACATGGAGCTTTGCAGAGACAAAAACAGTGCTTTGCATTGCTTCAAGAAACATTTCACATTCATCAAACAGCCTTAAGTACTACATCCCTGTTGTTTTCAGTTAAGAGGGTTGCTTGCTGTCAGGTCACTCCGTAATACATTTCAGAATTCTGCAAGGGTAAGAAGTTGTAACAGAGAGAGAACCCACAAAAAGGAGAAGCGAAGGAAAGAAGGAAAAGAGGAAAGAAGGAAAAGAGGAAAGAAGGAAAAGAAGAGTAATAATCTAATGCTAACCCCATAGATCATATTTCCACCCTTGTGTTCAGGGTTCTGCACCTCTGAGCAGAAAGAAAGTGAAAGTACCCAAAAGTAAGTGACATGACTAAGTGAAATTCAATGTATAAAACGGGATGTTCTATGCAGCCACTGCAATTTAAATCAGAAGTCTGATATCCATTTTACCCTTTAGCGTAAGTGGAAAAGTACTTTCAAAAAGTGTTGCTTTAGCCGAGTCTTACTATCAATGCTTAAAACGAGCCAGGTTAATACATGGTGGACTATCTAGACCTCTCTGTAATTTCTGCAGTGGAGCAAATGACGACCCATGCCACTTCTTCCCTGCTCTTAGTACAGTATAACCTCAAAAAACACAATTCTGGCAAAAGCTGCTCCTCTCTCAGCAGCAAGGTCAATGAGCACCCTGAGCAAGGCCTTGCTCCATATTTGGCTTCAGCCTGGCCTGGATGCGCGCAGACACTTATCAGGCATTTCACACATGAAGCAAGACTGAGTGTGCAGAGACACAAGCGACCCATTCTCTCTATGAAGCCAGGCCTCAGTGCTCTGAGGCATGAGAGGGGTTAGATTTAGGGGGTGGGGCAAGTACAGCATAACATTCCCACAACCCAAAGCATAGTAAGCCAGTAAGCATGTTCTATTCTCCACATCAGTGTACGACTGCATTCATGGTCGCTCAAAACAAGCTAGCTGGAACACCAAGACCAGGATAACATGTACACACAAGTGATTACATGTGTCACCTTAAAAGACACAAATGACTGTAGCCCAGTCATAAAAACGGCTAATTAACCACATCATATTAAACAGCCAAAGAACTGATACACACACATGCTATTATTGTGCAAGCCAGAGTTAGTACACTCACCTAGACATCGGACTTGCGCTTGAGGACCTCCTGTTGCCATAGGGGCTGACTGACATCCGTTTCCGTGATGAGTACGGGCTTGTGTCTCTCTCGTAGCTGGAGGACCTGTGCCTAGAACCATAGGGGCTGTCTGAGCGCTGCCTGCTCCTTCTTACTGACTCCCGGTAAGGGCTAGGGCTCTGGACCCTGCGCCGCGATGAGTAAATGTCCTCTACATCTGCCCCATAGATCCCCATCACCACTGGACTGTCCCCTCTTCGAGGGCTAGGAGATAAAGTCGAGCCAGAAGTCTGCTGCCTGCGGCGCGGGCTGCTCCGGGATGAGGCCTTGATCTTTGGGCTGGACTTGTGACTCTTGGAGGACTTGCGATGGCCCCTGTCCGAGCGCTCCCCTTTGGAGGAGCTGCTGCCCTGGCTCCGGCTATCCCGGTGCTGCTTGTCTTTGCGGGTTTTAGACCGGCTCCCGTCTTTGTTACGTACTGAGGAAGTACTACTCCCCCCCAGGCTAAGCCCTGGCTGGATTGCAGAGGATGGAGAGTCCACGCTGCGTTTCACGGCACCTGGCTCCTGTCTGTTCAGTCCTGGCACAGAGGAGGGGAGCTTCTCCTTGCTCTTTCCCTCCCTCTCCCGGTCTCGCTCCTTGCTGCTCTTCTTTTTCAAGTTCCCTCCCCCGTCCACCAGCTCCCTCACTCTGTGCGGGTCCTTGTTTTTTTTGCGGGAATGCCGGTGCTTATGAGACCGGCTCTCTCTTGATCCGTCTGCCCCACCACCGTTATCACCCCTGCAGTAATCCGACGACTCTGACCGCTCATCATCTCTCCGCTCAGCCGCTCTGGCCGGTGGATCTGAGAAGGTGTCGGAATCGGAGCTTATGTCGTCATACTCCACTAGTGGCTTGATGGCGCCGACTGCAGGTGGTGGCGCATGACTCGGTTCAGTGAAAACCGTGGCCTCTGCTGACTGCGCTGAGGAGGACTCACGGCCGTGCTTCGACGACTTATGCCGTTTGTGCTTAGACGTCAAGCCAGACGACGAGCCCGGAGATCTGGACTGAGGTTTCCCGTCTTTACTGGTCATGTTAGCTGAAGAGCTGTGACGCGACCCTGAGGTTTGGTGAGGCCCACTGTTGGCGCTTGTAGCAGGTTGCAGGGGTTGCCCAGAGACGCTAGTGCTGCTGGATTCTGGCTTTCTCTTGGTCCCATGTTGTCGGTCTGATCCAGGCATTCCTCACGTCAGCAGCGGTCCTTCTCCCAGCCTCGGACCTCTGTATCGAAGACAATACATTAACGCTGAATAGAAATCTTAAAGAAAAACATCCGGTAAAAGTATGGAAACAGTTGTACAAGCAAAAGCACTAAACAAACATCGAATCAAGTCTGCCCACGTTGTCCTCAAGGTTTATCCCCAGCTCATTCCAGTCAGGTCAAGAGGCAATTCTTTAGATATGAAAAAAATGTGCTCGTAATAAAAAAAGTCGTTGATCAATGCCTCTCCGACAGGGTTGTATGGAGAACTTAAACAAAATCCCAAGACGAGTATTTGACTGCTCTCTCCCCTTGTGTGTAATTTAGCCAGCTAGCCAATGCTACAAAGCTAGCTAGCTAGCTAGCAGTTTTTCGTCAAAACAAAAAGGAAAAAGATTGAAGTCGCCCACTGAGTTGGCTTTCCATGCCCGACATATGGCATTAGATAAGTTATTTTAGATCCACAATTTCACTGCCTTTGATTTCAGAATCAAGTATAGTCCGTTATCAACGGGATATATTCTCTCTCAAACTAAAAAAAAACTTGACCCCGTTGGTAGCTACTGTTTACATGTTCGCTTTAATATGCCAGTTTATCTCTTTGTAGTTTTGGTATTGATTAGAAATTATCATATATTCATGTGCAGAATATGTTCCAGTTTATTTTTCGTGGCTCAGGGGAGCAACCCGGCCTAGTTTAAGGGCGATGTTAATGGATTTCAAAACATCCACAGCCCCGGTTATACGACCAAGCTACAGCGGCCATTGTGCCTAGTATTATGGGAACCGAAGTAACCGACTCCTTCAAAACTCCTCCGGTAGGAGGAGCTACAGCCACAGAGCTAAGCTAGACAGAGCGGATTTGGCCTGTGTTAACAGCACCGGCTCCCTCAACACCAATGAAAATAAGGTTGCTGAAATGCCTCGTCACTGGCATATCATCTCCAAAAAGGTACCGTCATTGGCCTCTTCTGGGTAAATCAAGATGTCTCTTCGTTGTACAGAATTCAGCAAAATGCTCAGTGTAGAATTATTCGATTCAGAACAGTGCACTCTGATCTCTCTCAATTTTCTTTGTCATCCGAGCTGTCACTCCATCAGGTAACTCAGCGACAGCCTATCCGATGTGAACCTCGAATCCCGCCCATGGACCGCCGCAGTTGCTTCTGCTCACCTGAGGAGGGCCTGAAAATATGTACTACGTTCAACTTTTGAATATTAGCCAAAGTAATAAACTTTCAAAAAGAGAAACCAATTTCACCCAGTTGCATTCCACCAAGATAAAAGAAAACGCGATCGACGTATAAATTTGTATTACTTTTATTGTGGAAAATTATCATAACCACACCATTACCCTCAAAACATACTTAAAGACGTGTTTATCGTCTATGAAATGAAGCGATTAAGAAGCTCAATGGTACAGCCAGATCAGACAAGGAGATTTCGTCCATTGGTCTACTCTAATCGAGAAATTATTTTCTTCCGTCCAGTTAACTGACATTGCTCATCTAAGGTCTACGGACATCCTATCCCCCTAATAAAATTTACCAAAACTAGTCTCTATTACTCAAGTGTGTATTATCAAGTCGTGAAGTTACACACACCTACATTTTATCCCGTGATAAACTGCGCGTGGAGACCCAGAGAGCTATGCGAATGCCGAACTAGATAACGCTAGCTAACTTTAGCAAGATGTTAGCAACTCCTGTTGTTACGTAGCTAGCTCGTTACCTTCCGCCATTCTGAAAAGGAAAAAAAGTCTGGGAGTAATCGACCAGCAACCCTTCCAAAAACAGCAAAATCTTCGACACAAGTCAGATTCAAGTTAGGAAACTGAAAACAAAAGTGGATCCGTGATACATGACGATAGAGTAGTTCCAAAAGCCTCGTTAACGTTAGCAAGCTAGCGAGTCCATGGTACCGCGGCTTATTCAGATAGCTGAGTTACAGTAAATGAGATAATGCCTAGGAATGAAATCACAGCTGTAGAGTTCACCTTCATTAGTCTTCATAAGTAAAGATGTGACGAAATGCTGTACGAAAGGCAGCAGTTTTACGAAAGAACGCTATGTACAACAAATAGTTAGCAAGCACTGGCAACATCCATATTTTCCTGAGCATCCTGTCGTCGCAGAGTTGTGTCGTACAATTCAAGGCGACAGCTGGAAAATTCGTGCGCAGCTCACTGCGCAACTGATCAGATAACGCCAGGCTACTGCTATGTCGAAATATTTCATGAGAGCAATGTTTTGTATCCCTAAAACAGACCAAGTAATAAAGTAACTGGATTTGGTAATGTAATTCGGTGGGTATAGAAATAAGACCGGAATAATTTCGGGGAAACAACTTGGTGACTGTTGATAAGTCTAAAAATCTACCTGGAGGACATCAAGGGTCATCATAAGTCAACAAAATAACTGACATTTACGTCGCACAAATTAACAATTACGTCCATGATTTGAAATGTACCAGGCGAAAAACTCTAGGCTTACAGTATGAATTATTGTGTTTGAACTTTTAACATCCATCTTTTCCCATCCATAATCCATAATTGGATAACGTGAAGTGTAAGCCCTCATTTCAGGTATGCACTAAGCATTAGTGCCCCTGGAAAGTTGTAGCCTATGTACTCATTTACAGTTATATTATACTTTTATACATCTATAGGCAGATGACCTCTGATATTCTGAATTTATTAATTTAGGAACAGCATATGAAATCAGTCATTGTAAAATCAAGACTGAAACTGCCATTGGCCTTTAGACATGTCACATGTGACAGTGAATAAACTTTTATATCGACTGGACTAGGCTTACTTAGCAAAAGACAAACACAAAAAAATACTTCTTTACTTACAGAATTATTGAGTGCATTGTCTTGTAATGTGAGTGATAAGCTATTGGACGGTTACATTTTCCTTAGATTTAATCAATCATAAGTGTGTGAGGCTGCTGTGGCCTAGACCTTAATGGCATTTAACTTGATAGCTTTAAATAAAAATGTATAATACTGTCAACATAATAGTCAGTTTGAGATTAGCATGTCAGTTTGTGCAGATAGGTGCAGCCCATCAGAACTCATGAGAAAGATGTCTATGAATTTGAAAGAAAAAACACGTAATAAAAAACATATCTACGGTTTGTTGAGTGCTAGAGCAATTGACCTAACGTCCGAGGACCATGCTTCTTTTTCCCGCTTTAATGACGTCAAAATAAGAATGTCTTGATTGGACAAATGCGCTTTGGGGGCGGTGCCAAGTACAGGCGGAAGTGCAGGTTTCACGCAGGCAAGACAAAAGTTGTTGTTTTGTATCCAAATGTCGCGGTGAACTACCTTCCCAGAAGTAAACCTTTGAATCGATACCGTAGGTTACTCACATTAAAGATACCAAAAAAAATCACAGCCAGTGAAATGCCTTTAAAACGTAATTAGCACGAAGATAACAAAGTGACAATGTATACTGAGACTTAGACTATATGTCCAAAAAAGAACGTTTTGGGCTATAGCTTGCCTTACAATGCCCACGTCCAGCTAGTAGGCCTAAAATGTAATTTTGCATCAAGCGCAGATTCAGGTTCTATATCAATCGAGAGTGAGTCATAAGTACCCAGGCCTCCTGTTTACCAGGCCCGATTTTGAGAGCCAGTGGGAGCAATATAGTAAGGTTTTTTTTTTCCCACCAAAAACACAATTTTTTTTTTTTTTTTTACCAGACGCACACTTTAAAGCTTGTTATCGGGGCCTTTGATTTACAAAAGCGCCATATCTAAGTATCGGCAATGTTTCAAAATGACAGTTCCAATAGCACAGATCATCTAAAAAACAAAACACTAGAAAATAGCAACTTTTAGTAGGCTATAATGTTTGTATATAGACGTTGTGTAATTGGTGTGTTTTAAATTGCGGATAAGTAAATTGCCAAATGCGCTTTTAGATAAGGGGGGAGGACAGAGGAGGGGGGAGACACAGCTAGGAGAGAGATAAGAACCGGGCTTGTCTATGGTTCGGGCTGCAACGACTCCTAGCCTTTGCAGCTAGCACGTTAGCCTCAGCCTTTGAGAAACAATGAATCACACATCCACGGCTGCCTGCTCAACAGTAGTATGATCAGTTTGGATAGGATTGACAAGGAAAGCACGGACACCGACATATTTCTGTTCTTTTAACAACGGATTCGTTATCCTCCCCGCTTGAGTCGGGCAAAACCACCGTACGCGATGGGGAAGGAGGTGAACGGGGTCTCGCGGAGTCGGTTTGAGGTAAGTATTTTTTACCATTAGGCTGATTGAAAATGATTGACAGTTCATTTAACCGTCAACGTCGCAGTAAATGCAACGTTTCATGTGTTTCTATGATAGTTTCCTGACTATATCGCATTGTTATTATCCTAGCTACGTAAGCTATGAACGGCTACTGGGTTACCGAGTTTGTCAGCTTCCGCAGTCAGCGTTTAGGATTAGGTCAAATAGAATTTTCTGTTGTTTTCGTATTATGAACTGCGTAAATTGCTTTTCTGAGCGCATGAGGCTGTGGAATAATGGTCCATGTACTGAAATAAGGTTATCGTCCCTTACGAAAATGAACCATGGTTTACCATGGTTTTTGCGGTTAGTCATGGTTTTCATGGTTTTTTGGGTAACCATGTACCATCATAGTACTTACACTCACCATGAGATACCATAGTACAACCATGGTTAATGCATAAAAACCATGGGAAACCATAGTGAATTTCCGTAAGGGGTAGACCAGAATTAATCATCGAGCTTGAATAGGAAATGTTTAAAGGCTATTTTGTTTCATCCTCTTTGTGCCATCAAAACAAAGACAACAGTAGAGACATGTCTGCAATGAAATTTCTTCGGTTCGACACTGTTTAACATAGTCAGACCGCAGTATTTTGGGCCTGCTGTATGGTTTTCGTTCGCCGAATAGGCTAATCTGACGGATTTGGGGACAGGGGCGGTTGTGTCTAATCATGGGACTGGTGTGGGCGCTTATGGCCGCTGCGACTGCAGGGCCCTGCGCCTGCCACTGCAACAAACTCGGCTAGTAGCCCAGAACACGGCCCCACTTTCAACTACCATTTTTTTATTTTTCAACGAGAGAATCAAATGATTCACACGGCTATTTATTAATTTACAGAGAAAGTAACTCAGAAGTGGTTCAAGGGTGTGTTGACATTCGGGATGTGTTTCCCTAGCAAGGTTTATTTCTATTTGAACACGACAAAACTTTGCGTCGCTATAGGCTACCCTACAGTAAAGAATGGACCATACGACCGATATTGTGTTTAATCATCAGAAACATTGCATTCCCTTACAGTTTGGATAAAAGCAGTATTTTGTGCCATGGCAATGCTATGTGTACCCTTCACTGAGAGGGTTGTTGTTTAATCCCTAGCTAGGCGGCGTGGGATTTGCGTGGTTTTATTTATTTTTAACGGTGCAACAGCTGACGGCATCGTAGATCCGGGCCTGAGCCTACCTTCTGGCCTGGAACCCGACAGCTGCGCCTGATACGTGATCAGAGCCTTATTAGCCAATAACAATGGGCGTTAATAGAATTTCGTCTGGGGGAAATCGTTCATTTGCATGCCAGTCATTTATTGCATTGGTTTAGCCCTGCAATGTTGTCCTCGGTGGAGGTCGACGAAAATATCGAATCGACAACAAACGGTTGTTTCCTGCGTCAGGACGGCATCATCAAAATATCTAACCAATTCACCGTGACCGTAATTATGTGATACAATTGAAGAAACGCTATCTTTGAGCTTTTTTCATTTGGCACAGACAGAGACAGTTGTTGTGGTTCTATTTTGCCTCCGCGACAAGCCGACGCAGTGGTCGTCTGGACAGCAGGCACGTAGCGAGGCAACATACCAAACACGAAAAACCAGCACGAATATTGCCATCCACATCTAAGTAACTATTGCCACGAAAGCGTTCCTTTCTCACCCCCTTAATATTTAACCAACTCTTGTGCTCATCAGTAGGGTAAATAGCCATTAAGGCTAATGGCGAATTGATGCTGATTGGGTTTGGCTAAGGTCCCACATTTTGAGTTTAGACGAGTAGCATTGATGAATGATGAATTGGCACAGCAGAACATTGCCCCAAATTCGTAAGACACTGGCTTTCCAATTCAGTAGCATACTGGCTCACAACTGAAACACGTCTGGCATACACTGTGTTGTTTTGTGTGTGTGTGTATGTGTGCGTGTGCGAGCCTCGCTGTCCCCCATTACGGTGTGCTGTGTAGGGGACTAATGTACTATTGACCCAATGTCCAGTGGATTGTGTAATCATCCGACGGATGACAGGCATGTGATCATGTGGTAGACAAAACAGGGGTGGTACCTCCGACAGCTAGCAGCACAAGTGCCTCGTGTTACCATCCTGTCAATATTATGTCTTCAGTCTGCCCTGACCATGGCGTTGTTATTGTTTTTACCCATTCACCATCTCAGAAGAGCCAATAGTATCTGTGGGGTTGAACGTGCTGCTCTTCACATGTATACTTTAAATGAGAGTCAGTTGACCTCATGTGACATGCATTAGAACAATCCAGCCCTCCACCACTTACAGAGAAGCCCCCTCACTGTTCTAGATTATAAGGACAAGCGGGCACCACCTATTAATAACACAGTTACAGGCTTACTGTTTTGTAGCAGAAAACTAAAAGTCATACTTTGCCATGATGTTGCCTTTAGCTTTGACCTGTCCCCTCTAATAATAATACAATGGGTAGCACATACTTGTAGCGATGCCAGTGGATTGGTCTCCATGCAGTGTGTGACCCCTGCACTGAGTAAGTGTATTGCCATGTTGTGTCCTGCGAACAGTTGAGGGGTGAATGGATAAATGTGAAGGCATTTCGGACTCAGTGCCAAGCCTTTGCCCCCATCATCTGTATTGGGTACAGTGTCTGCACAGCACTGTGCTGAGGTCAGGGGTATAGGAGTCATCTCAGGACGACGCTATACTAAACTTGTAGCCCAACAATAAGTTGTTTATGATAAAATACCTATTTCATGCCACACCTGGGCCATGGTATTATGCTGTATAGGGCTTGGGCATATTAAAAACAGTGTATGGTTTGTGTGTGTGTGTGTGTATAATATATATATATATATATATATATATATATATATATATATATATATATATATATATATATATATATATATATATGGTATGGTATGGTATATGTATATACAGTATATACAGTATATATATATATACATATACCTATACCATACCATATACCATAGGCCCCTTTTGCACAGTATGGCTTATTGCAGAATTTGATGTGCAGAAAATAAACAAACCCAAAAAGCACTTGTCACATAGCAGTTGCTTGATGGTAAATGGGCAGGAAAAAAGAAGTGTAAGTTATTTTTGTGAACAGTAGAACAGCTGTCATATTTCACGAGGGCCTTTGCAGTTTTTCTTTCTGTCTTAGATTGCAAAGTGTGAATTGAATTGTAATGTGTGTGTGTGTGTGTGTGTGTGTGTGTGTGTGTGTGTGTGTGTGTGTGTGTGTGTGTGTGTGTGTGTGTGTGTGTGTGTGTGTGTGTGTGTGTGTGTGTGTGAAATCAGTCACATAGTAACCAGGAAGTTTCATATGGGCTGTTTGGTTCCCTCTCTGTGCCTGTCTCTCTTTCTCTTTCTGATTCTGTCTGGGCCCTGTTTTAATTACCTGGTTTAGTGACACCTGGGTAAGGTAAAGTAAAAGGAAGCAGTAAGCCTGGATAGAAGAGCCCTCCAGCCTTCACTGGTAAGAGGGAAAGAGCAGGTGGTAACAGAATTACACTCCCACCACATGTTTTAGGTGCAAGTCAGCAATTAATGAACCAATATTTAAGAATGATACATTTGTCTGTGCACACTTTTGTACTTAAATGGCAGCACAAAATGATCTCCCAAGCAACACATTCCGTTACCAATCATTTTAAAAATCATATTGAGATTTCCATTAGTTGGATCATTTTGTGTTGCCATTGAAGAACATGTAGGTACTCACATATTAACCTGTTGTTCTTATGTATTGGCTCCCTAATTGCTGGCACCAGAAAACATAGGGGGAGAAAAACGTTGTTACCACATGATCTTTCCCAGTAGTAAACAACCAGAGGGCACCTCAGTTAAGAGGTGTACTACTCACACAGGCAGCCTACACAGGTATGCCACTTCAAGACCCAGTAAAGCAAAAACTGTATTAGTAACTGTAAACGTATGAAATATATTAGAAAACCGCAGGTGTCAGTTTCACTCTGTTGAGGAGTTATGTAGTTTAACACCGTTTTAACACGGGTGATATTTAGTATTAGTAAAGCATTGCAACACCAAAAGCAACACTAAAACACTTTCCCACTTCGGTCGCCCTGTTACAAGTTGATGCACCACTGAAATGATTTGGAAACATTATTTTAAGGTTGAAACAACTATGTGGTATCGCTTTAAAGGTGTACTTCTATCGTGTTTTCATTAATTTTGCGGTGGTCTCTCATATTAATGAATGTCCTGTGAGCCGGTTTTGGTGAAAAAAATGCTTTAGTGCTTCTGTTTTAGGCTGTTCTAGTTTGGAGGAGATGGAGCAGGGAGAATGACAGGTTCTCGGCTATGCTAGTCACAGGCTACAATCATTTGAAGCCCATTCGGTCATAGCGAACCAAATAGAAGATGTAAACATTCTACAAAAACACACATTCTTACCTATACTTTGCTAAGTGAATGTGTGCTGCAACAAAACTTCTCCAGTAATCTGTGGCATAGCTTTTTCTAATTTACAAACCTACGTCACTTTGTTGGCCTTTTTCGTATTCGCTCGTTTTTCCACCTACTTTCTTTCACCGACTAATGGAGGCAATCGGGTTAGAAGAACATGTTATACGTGCAGCATGCATATGCAACTTGGGGTGACCTGACGTATTTCAAAAGAGAAAGTACCAAATGGTTTCTCGTGGAAGTACTCCTTTAAACCAGTACAACCCCCTCCAAGCCACTCACACCACTTTAAGGCCTAATTTTACCTTGTCGCAACATTCGTGTTCACTCAAAATTGATGAAGTGATTAGTAGCAAATCTTTGGTATGAGGAACTTGGACATGATATTATTTGAACTTCACTGAGTCTTCAACCATGAATGATTGAGGGCATTAGGACCCAGGCGTTCTTTCACAAACAACACACAAAACTGTCTTGCCTCTTCATCCATGAGCACAAACGCTGGTGATGCATGCAAGTGAACTGAGCAAAGCGGCGCAATCCAAAGGTCAGTGTTCCATCCATTCTTGTGGGAGGCAAGCTATGGTATGGTGTTGAAGACAACTGAAGCAGTGTGAAAAAGTTAAAGAACTTCAGTCTGATGCAAACGACAAGCGACTTTCACCTGGTGCTGGCGAATCAAACCAACGGCAATCTGTTTCAATCGATTTGATTTGTCACCACCATCTATAGACTGATTGGCTGTCAGAATAGAACACTGAACTTTTTTTTGCTTCACTTTGCTTAATTCACATTGCAAAAGAGCTTCCATAAACACCTCCACCACTTATTCATGGGGGATTCACCACAGAGTACTCCCCACCCCTTAAAATTCAGTCTTCTTTTATCAGTCACCATTCTCAGTCTGAGTGTCTGTAATGCTATCATTATCTTTACCAGGCCCACTCTTTGCATGGCAAGTCTTTCCCCTCTTTTGCTCTCATGCTCTCTGTCTCTTTAACTCCCTCCACCCCTCCTCCCCTCTCCTCTCCAGCTGCTCTGTGATTGTGTTCAAATGTTGACCCCGCATGAACCTTATGACACATTGTTGCCATCAATCACTGTTTGTGAAAACAACACTGTTTGTCATACAGACACATACACACACTCTCTCTCTCTCACACACACACACACACACACACACACACACACACCACACTCTTGACTGTTGGCTATGAACAACAAATCCCCCAGTGTACGTAAACTTGAGGTTTTTATAGTGTCTGAACTGTGTTGATTGAGCAAATGTTTTCTCTCTCTGTCTCTCACTCTCCCTCTCCCCCCCTCTCTCTCTTTCTCTCTCTCTCTCTCCCTCTTTCTCTCCTCATCCTCTCTCTGTCTCTGTCTCTCTCTCTCTGTCTCTCTCTCTCTGTCTCTCTCTCTCTGTCTCTCTCTCTCTCTCTCTC
The DNA here is from genome assembly GCA_027475355.1 of Coilia nasus. Lineage (NCBI taxonomy): Eukaryota > Metazoa > Chordata > Actinopteri > Clupeiformes > Engraulidae > Coilia > Coilia nasus. The sequence goes on from CM050216.1 coordinate 30,736,968, forward strand.
TCTCTCTCTCTCTCTCTCTCTCTCTCAGATGTTCTCAAACAGCGATGAGGCTGTGATCAACAAGAAGCTGCCCAAGGAGCTGTTGCTAAGGTGAGGGGACTGAGCGTGTGCGGTACAGTAGGCAAGTGTTTCTCAGGTTGCCAATTTGCCCTGGCCATTGTGGCTCTCTTTCACAGACTCCTCTGGTCTTGTATGTAAAGAACACACACACACACACACAAAACACCATGTGGTGTGTTTTGTATGTATAGAAGACACACACACACAAACACATACAGAAACACCTTGTGGTGTGTTATAGCAGTTTTCATTGGTTAACCGATCTGTCTCACACACCTGTTACTCGACCAGCCCCTTGTCCAAAAAAGGATCCTAATCTAGCTGACACAGTGACCTGATCAGTGACACATGCCAGGGGCAATGTCTCCTTTTCGTGCTGCTCAGTGTGTCTCACTCTGACTCTCAATCACCTTCTCCGATACACACACACACACACACAGACACACTTCAAACACAAACACATCTCTTGGAGAGTTTATTATGTAGTCCGGAAGGTGGCAATATGGCTTATAAAACACTGAAATTGATTGGAAGAGAGCAGCCCAGAGGCCATGAGCAAACAGTAAATGAAGGCCGTAACTCAAGCCTGGGCCTCGACTGCGGAGCGTGTGGGATCCTGGGTGCTGACGCTGCGGGGACCTTGGCTATGGTGCGTGGGCCTGATTTACACTCCATGAAAAAAGGCCCTCCCTTGGCTGCCTTGCTTCTCGAACATCAGCACTCAATCACTGCTGTGTGCGCAAACATAAGAACACAAACGCACACATGCACACAAACACGCAAACACACACATGCACACAAACACACACAGACAAACGCACAAAAACACACAAACACACACAGACGAACATCAACCTGGGCTGCCTTTTTGTGTTTGTCATCTGCCTAGTTTCTAATTCACAATTCCTGAATATCTGTCCTGACTATGTGTGAAAAACGGGGATGCTGATGTGTTATTGTTGTTTGTCTTCTAGAATTTTCTCTTTCCTGGATGTGGTGACGCTGTGTCGGTGTGCACAGGTTTCCAGGGTAAGCCAGAGGCGCAACCATGCTAATGCTAATGCTAATGCTAATGTTAATGCTAATGTTACACCAGAGGCATAATGTACACTGACAGTCAATGAAAACGCATCAGAACACTTATCAAAAAAGAATTTAATTTCCCTTTGGCACATTAAGAAAATAACAGTTTTAGTGTGAAATATGACACATTATTCAGTCACACAAGGTGAAATAAAGGTCAGAAAAGATCATTAAAATGCAAGGTCACGGTCAAAAAGTACAAGAAAGTTTTCTTGGCTGTCAGTGTATGACAGTAGTCAGTAATGACTAATTATTAATAGCCATATTTAGTTGGAATTTATATAATTAGCTATTAATTGCTATAATTAGCACCTTACTAATGGTTAGTAATTACTAATTTACTATCTAACTATCTAACTGGTCTGCAGAATGTGCTGCTGTGGGGTATAAAAATGCCAACTAGAGCAACTAGAGCTAAACATATTTTGCTCTAGATGGCTAAGTAAAAGAATAAGACAAAATTACACTTTCGTTCACTTATTTGGGCAGTAGCCACACTGAATGAAAATACCCTTGTGGTTTGTCTTAAGTAAAGACTTTAAGTTGGAAAAGGAATATTTTTTTGTGGTGTTATTGTGGATACAGTGATGGTTGGAATAACACAGCCTTGTGTGTATGCATTTCTGTGTGTGTGTGTGAGGGAGAGAGGGTGTGAAAGAGGTTGTGATTGTGTGACCATGGTGAGTCTTATTCTGTATATGTGTCCTATGATGACCTCTCCTCCCCCCTCTCTCTGTCAGTCGTGGAATGTGTTGGCTCTGGATGGCAGTAACTGGCAGCGCATTGACCTCTTTGACTTCCAGAGGGACATTGAGGTCAGAGATGTACACACAGACACACACACACACATGCATGCACCACCTCCTCCTCAGACTTTCTCTTTGGTCACTTAATGTCTCTCATGTCTTCTGCTTTCTGAAAGCCTGTGTTTTTAATGAACTTAAAGTGCGTGTGTATGTGTGTGTTGCAGGGTCGTGTAGTGGAGAACATCTCCAAGCGGTGTGGGGGCTTTCTGCGGAAGCTGAGTCTCAGAGGGTGTCTTGGTGTCGGAGACAGTGCACTCAGGTGAGACAGCAGAGATGGGTAGAGATGGAGACAGACTGGGGTAAAGACAGACAGACAGACAGACAGACAGACAGACAGACAGACAGACAGACAGACAGACAGACAGACAGACAGACAGACACACACACACACACACACACACACACACACACACACACACACACACACACACACAGAAAGACAGACACACACACACAGACAGACAGACAGACACACACACAGGACCTTTTTTAGCAACAGAAAAGAAGGGTTAAGATTAGAACAAAAGGCCATAGTTGGCAAAAAAAATCTTTAGTCATTGTTCCTGAAGTTCCTCAGTTCTTTGTTAAAAGCCCCTGTGAAAGACTACGGCATTTCTCAGTGAACGCTGGGGGAAATACTCATGAAAGATAGACTGTAATAGAAACGCTGCTTTTGAGACAGTTGTAGCTTAAGTTGTGATGCTTTCCCCATGAGCTCAAAAGCTTTTGCTTTGTCCTTGTAGAACCTTTGCACAGAACTGCAGAAACATTGAGCTGCTCAGTCTCAACGGCTGCACCAAGATCACCGACAGGTGGGTCATGCCTTCTCTGCACTTCTGTTCCCCCTGGAAGTGGTCGGGCTGAACTCCACTTGGACCAATCAGTAATGATTAAATGGGTCCGTTCCTCATAAGCTCTCTCGTCCCCTCCCCCCTTTCCTCTGTCTCTGCAGTACGTGTAATAGTCTGAGTAAGTTCTGCCCCAAACTGAAGCACCTGGACCTTGCCTCCTGCACCTCAATCACCAACCTGTCACTCAAAGCACTTAGGTGAGTACCCCCCCTCTACCTTCCCTCCTTGTGTAATGAAAATATTTGCCCATTTACCATCGTCTCTTTGCATTGGGTGCATCGTGGCCAATTTTGAGTAGTTAGAAGCTGTTAAAGCAACACCAAGTAGTTTTCGTCTTCGGTCACCCTACGGGTTGGAAGTGAAATTGTGTCTCATTCGAGCTACAGAGAGACAATCCACTCCTTCAACCTTACTTGGTGTGGTTATAGCCCTTGGAAAGCAGTAAAGTGATTTCAGAAGTGCCTTTCTTCACCCTGTTCCAAATTGATGAACCATTAAAACGATTTTGGAAACATTATGTTAAGGATGAAAAAACTACTTAGTGCTGCTTTAAAAAGAAGCAGCATATTGGCGACTTCAGCTCCAGGCAGAGTGCCATTTGTGATATGTTTGTTCTGGAGTGCTGGCTGATGCTGTTGCTGCAGACTAGGCTGTTAAAACTCTGCGTAGGATAAATATGTACATTAGTCATAAACTGTCATAAACTGCCCATATGTCATTGCCACCGTTTTGTACGCATTGAGTGCCTCTTCCGAAATGGCACAACATCTCAATGTCTGTGTCTGCCTGCAGTGAGGGGTGTCCTCAGCTGGAGCAGCTGAACATTTCCTGGTGTGATCAGGTCACTAAGGACGGGATCCAGGCCCTGGTGCGCTGTTGCCCTGGACTCAAAGGCCTCTTCCTGAAAGGCTGCACTCAGGTACTTGAACAGCACAGATAGGCACACATGGGGCAAATGCTTAATGTTCACTCATTCACTGTGTAGTGCACTATGCCACTGATGCCCCATTATAGTGAACGAGTAGATATTTCAGGCGGCGCCATGCTGAGTTCATGAGGCAGTTTGAAATGTGCATTGTGCAAGTCATGGTCTGTATTTTCAAGGCAGTAATAGGAGAACATCACACATGCTTGCCATGGTGTTACTTATGATTAGTTGCCCAATATTGGTATTGATTGCTATCTGTCATGCTTTGTTTGACAAACAATTGCGAGATGAAGAGCATGATTAAGAGCAGACGCCCCAGCTCCTCTGTGGAAATGCTCCGATACAGGGAGGATTGAATTAGCCAGTCGTCACTCTCCTGAAATTAGAGCCCACAACCCGTCGTGGTGGTGTCATAAATTGAGTTCGTGTGGGTGGTGCAATTCGAATGGGACCTCAGCCTGGAGGATATTTGCAGCAAATGGCAATTGGGAAAATACTTTCTCTCTCTCTCTCTCTCTCTATCTTTGTTCTCACTTGTCCTTCTTTGTTTCTATTTTTTCTCTCTGTCTCGTTGTTCTTTCTTTTCCTGCTTCAAGCTGGAGGACGAGGCCTTGAAGCACATTGGAGCTCACTGTCCAGAGCTGGTCACACTCAACCTGCAGACGTGTTCGGTAAGAAATGCCATCACTTACAGTGGCAAACTGATCTTGGATAACCTAAGACTTCAGTGTTGAATGTATGAAGATTAAAGGTGTACTTCCACGAGAAACAGTTTAGTACTTGCTCTTTTGAAATATGATAGGTCACCCCGAGTTGCATATGCATGCTGCATATCAAAATGTTTTTCTACCCCCATTTTCTATATCAGTCAAAAGAAGACAATAGGCTGGAAAAACGACCCAATGCGAAAAGGGCCTTCGGCGTGACGCAGACGTGAAAATACATATAAGAGAAACTGACCGAATGGGCTTTAAATGATGTTAGCCTGTGACTCGCATAAGATTAGCAGGCTAGTTAAATGACCGAATTGCATTTAGCCGGGCACTTGCACTGTTTTGTCATGCAAATATTACCATTCTGAAACGTTCATTGACAAACGGTCAGGAAGCGACTGTGCTTGTGCCATCTCTCTTTCCTCTTCGGATTCAGGATCAAACACATAAGGCTGTATCTCCGAAGACATTCTGTGTGCAGTTTTAGCGCTGTCAAGTTGACTTTTCCCCACTCTGCTATCAAGTTGACTGTGGGGCAAAGGAAGCTGCAGGGAGCGTGTCAGCCTCTGGTGAAATCATGTTGTTCTCCCGGCCCCACCCCCTCCACCAAACTAAAACAGCCTGATACAGAAGCACTAGAACATTTTTTTCATCAAAACCAGCGCACAGGGCAATTATCAATACTAGAGAACACCGCAAAATTAATGAAAACATGATGGAAGTACACCTTTAAAAGATTATGATTGAAAGATTAAGAATGAACGTTTTAAAAAGTAAAAGAAAACATAGGTCCCTTTACATTTGCTGATTTATTTCAATCAGTTTTTATTTCATTTTATTTGGTTGAGAGGGAGCATTATTAATCAACAGACAAAATATTTGCTGTAAACAAGCTGGAGTGAGCTACTGTCTTTACCCTCTGCTCTATAACACATTCACGACCATTCGGTGCAAACACACATACAAGTACAATAAAAGAGAATAGGTCAAGGTTAGGTTGAACTTTTTACGGTAGAGAGCAGCACAACGATAAAATCTTACATAACTGTATGCTCAGTCTGGAAGAGCCACCAATGAATGACTACCATGAATAAACAGAAGGACAGTTGAAAAGTTAAAAGAGGCTGAGGACGTGTATCTGCTGTAGGATATGTGTGGCAGTGCAGCCGTGATGTTCAGTTTGCTGCTTAGGGTGAGCTAATGTTACAGAGGTCTTCCTGTGCCGTTCAGTCCCTCACAGCAACTTCGATTTGGGAGACAGACACGCTACCTACTGAGCTAAAAGCCGGGCTATAAGCTAAGCCAGTAGCGTATCATTTGGGGGTGTCGGGACAAAGGTTTACTAACATTCTACACCGAGCTATGCTAGCTGGATGATCCATTACACAAATAGTTCGTTGGCCACACCCAATGAAAACAAAGTCCTTATATTGTGTGGTGTAGGTGTAAAATGATGTTGTGTTTTCATGAGTATGCAACCTACACACATTAGGGTCATCAGTCATGACATTCATTTCCTGGCAGTGATATGGTTTGCTTTTCCCAGAGTCTTATGATCCTAGGGTCATATTTGTGACACTTCCCTTTATCTGATGACTAAGAATTACAGATAATTGTAGTTGAACTGTGTTATAATTATAATCTGCAACTCTGGCAAAAGGCTTTTGATGTTGGAGCCAGCAGAATCTGTGCCTCTGCAGCAACTTGATGACTGGCGGAATCTGTATACTGTGCGACTCGGGCTGCGCCACCATGTTTGTTTGCTATTTAAAGCACCAGGACTATGTATGAACGCCAGTGTTTGATTTTCAGTGTACACACTGAACACAGTCAGAGGAACCTGAAGAGTAATTTCTAAATTTGATAGAATGTGCATGAAATATTTGTTTTGTAATTTTTCAAGATTAAAAATATTCAACAAGGGTTACTTGGGCTTTTAAAAAGGTTTTTCTCTGCTTCGAGGCTTTAAATAAAGTGAAGTTGCATATCAAAAACTAGGTTGTGTATGTTTTTTTTTTTTCTCATAACGTTTGCCCATGACCATTTGTGACCGAGAGAAACTGAAACGGCAAATTTCCTGAGGTTTTCCTCTGCCAAGTGTGCTATTCTTGGCACTTTTGGGTGAAAATGTGTTTTAAAGACCTGAAACAAAGTCCACTCAGAAAGTTGCATGTAAATGATTTGGTTTAAAATATTCAAATGTAGTTAGGGGGGGGTGGGTGTATAAACACTCTCCACTAGACATAATTATTCATTTGGAACGAAGGTAGGTGTGAGGTGTGGTGGGAGGGAGTGGAGAGGTGTGGAGATGTCTGGAGATGGGGAGCAGACTGGGAGAGGAGAGGAGACGGGAAAATGAGAAGGAAGGACGTTTCTTTTCTTTCTTCTGTCTAACCTACATAGTTAATGTTGTGTGAAGTCGAGCTGGGCTAAACATTAATCTTGTTGTTTTTTTCCCCCCCGACACCTCCCATTCCTCTTATCTCTCTCTCTCTCTCTCTCTGTTTCTCTTTCTTTTTCTCTTTCTTCCTCTCTGTGTGTATTTGTCCGCTTGTGTCTGTCTCTTTTTTTTTGGCTTGTTGCTTCGCCCTGAGCAGCAGATCACAGACGAAGGCCTGATCACAATCTGTCGGGGGTGTCACCGTCTGCAGTCTCTCTGTGTGTCCGGCTGTGCAAACATCACGGACGCCATACTCAACGCACTGGGACAGAATTGCCCACGTCTCAGGTACCCCCTTTACCTCCAACAGGCCAAACCCACTTAATGCCAGACAGACCACACCCATTTTACCCAGACAGACCACCTGACCTCCCCCAGACAAACCACACCTACTTTACCCCAGATAAACCACACCCACTTCAACCCAGACAAACCACCACACCCACTTTACCCCAGACAGGCCCATGCCTCACATACCCAGTTACCTCAGACAAGCCACACCCACCCCACATCACTCCAGACAGGCCATGGCTCACCCCTGCCACCCCCACCCAGACAGGCCCCAGCCACAGGTCACCACCCCACCTCAGACCACACCCACTCTGTAAAAACTACAGAATTGAACCAACTGTAAAAAAAAATAAAAATATGCTGCATGGTTTACATTGGTTCAACTAAACAATGCCATGTACCAATGTAAAAAGTTCCATGCAGCCCTTAGCCTTCATTTTTAAAAGTTGGTTCAAAGCAGCACTTTTTTTACAGTACAGCCAACCTTAGATAGCCCACAGGTCACCACACCCACCCCAACCCACACAAGCCGCCCTATCCAGCAGAACAATGCATAATACACCTGCTAACCTCAATACCTGCTGCTCCTTCCCTTAAAAACATCTCGACATTTATCTGCTTTCTGTCTCTTTGTGTTTTTCAGAATATTAGAAGTGGCTCGCTGCTCACAGCTCACAGACGTGGGCTTCACCACACTAGCACGGGTAAGCAAGTACGCACACACTCGCGCACACACCCACACACCCACACACACACACACACACACACACACACACACAAACTACTTCATGAATTGACTTGATCCAGTGTTTTCCCTGAAATGTTGTTGTTGCAGCAGTGCTGTCAATTGCGAAACATTGCTAACCCAATTATGCTTGGATAGTTCGGGTGTATGCAAAAACAAGCCTTTGGGCGGAGCAATTTTGCATGTAGGGGAATCAATCATGTAAAGGAACTCACTCAAGTAATTTTTCCATTAGATATTCAGGCTAAGTCCATAAATACATTCTGTCCTTGCGTAAGTTTTCTATATCGCTCTAACCCTTTTCCATCACATTTGTGTTGAATTGTGTCTCGCAAACCCACCTCTGGCGACCAAATTAACCTAGCGCAACAAAATTGGCTAACTCTTTTTCCCGTCACATATGTCTTTTTTAATGCGCATCATTTTTAAGCAAATTATCTTTTTGATGGGGGGGGAAACAGGATTCTGACTCATTAAGGGTCAGGTCCTAGGGTGCACAGAGGTCTAGACGGGTAACTGTGGCCATCCCTTTACAGAACTGTCATGAGCTGGAGAAGATGGACCTAGAGGAGTGTGTGCAGGTAAGCAGACTACAACCAGCTGCTCCCTACATACACACTTGAGGAGCAAACCCACCGATCCGGGTGGCGGGGGGGGGGGGGGGGGGGGCGGGGGTACAAACGGGTTTCTTGTCCCGGGCTCAGGGAAAGGGGGGGGGGGCCCAACTTCTCCCTCCTTACCTTATGAAATAGGGCGGTAGGCGGGGGGGGGGGGGGGGGGGGGGCAGTCTGAGCCAAGACTGTCAGTGAGCCTGTTGAGTGGTATGCTACAAAGGTGGTTAAGTGATAAACCTGGTTTAAATAACCTAGAGGTAGTTGTAAACCCTTTAGTAGAAGAGCCCAGGGTGCCATTCTCTTAACTAAAGCAATGGTGTCAGGCTCTTCTGCTATCAAGTTAACGACTACCTCTGGGTGAAATAAACTAGGTTTGACACTTGACCGCCTTTTTTAGTAGTAGTAGTAGTAGTAGTAGTAGTAGTAGTAGTAGTAGTAGTAGTAGTAGTAGTAGTAGTAGTGGATAATTTTCTTTGGAATAAGTAAAGGTGTCTAGTAGGCACACATATACATCATATATAGATATACATAGGCACACAGACATCCACATACACACATATAGATCATATATAGATACACATAGGCACACAGACATCCACATACACACATATAGATCATATATAGATACACATAGGCACACAGACATCCACATACACACATATACATCATATATAGATACACATAGGCACACAGACATCCACATACACACATATACATCATATATAGATACACATAGGCACACAGACATCCACATACACACATATACTATAGGAGTACAACAGAAGACATCAATTTTGGGCCATAAAAACAAAATTCGGTTGCGACATGTTAAAGATGCAGTGTAGTGCCATGGTATCATAGAGCAAGGGAGTGTCATTCCAAGTACACTGCTAGTGCAAGTTCAGTGTCCTGATCAAGTACAGCAGGCTACACAATAAAACAAAGAATAATCATAACTATACATAGACAAAAATGTATTGACCACCTCATATACCCCTCAGGTGTAAGCTGGCCATTCATCCGCAGTGAATTTAAGACCACATTTCAAAATTTAAATTCAATTTTGGGATAAGAGAGTGCGAGAGCCATTAACTGCTGATAATTTGGCACTGTCAGTAATGGATAATTTTCTTTACGATGTGGTCATGTACACAAGAGAAGATTTCTTTCGAAAGCCAAATTTTCATGTCTGAAGTGATTGCTTAGGACTCTTACATTGTTGAATTATGATTCTTAATTGTGAAAATAAGAATAGGAAAAGGAAATATTTATTGTTAACCATACTGGTAATTGTTTTTGGGATTTGGGGAATCTGGTACAAACAGTTCAAGTAAGTGTCAGTAGAGGGCAGTATAGGTGTGCCACTTGGTGGCAGTACACAGGTGAACAAAGATGTCAAAATGAATGAAGCAAAACACACTTAGGGTGCTTTCACGCCACTAGTTTGATTATTTGGCCTGGGCCAGGCAGTAGAATTGTTTTGGTAGCATACAGACTTTGGTGTGGTCTGCTTTCACATCAACAAACGAACCAAAACTGGTGTGCCTCATCAATATTTATCTTGGCTTCCCACAATGCATTTCGAATAGCTTGTTCGTGTGGAATCAAGAGGGCTGAGACCACCTCTTTTTGGAGGTCCCGGTCCACCTGATTTAGTGCACACCCCAATTGGATCGATGCTTTCACATCAACAGAAACGAACTGAACTTCCAGTTTTTGGTTGCTAATAGACCGTTTGATGCACACCAACTGCTGTTGGTGTGAAAGCACCCATACAGTCTCCATTTCCACATGCTATTCAGGGAACCAATGATGGTTTGAAAAATGAAATGCTTTGTCCCACTCCCTCGCGTACACATGCACATAACATATCTTCCTCCTTGTTTTCCCTCCATAGATAACAGATGGGACACTCATTCAGCTGTCCATCCACTGCCCCCGTCTTCAAGTTTTGGTGAGTAGGGACTGCTCCTTTCCAATATCTGGATACATTTTTTCACTACACACCTCCAGGAATAGCTTGACCTCACTTGACCTCATCTTGCTATGTAATGAATGAATAAACTTAAACTTTGATCTGATTGAAGTCATTAGCAATGTTGTTGTTTTTTTTTTTTTTCACTGTGTTTTGCTCCGTGTTTGCACTGTCGTGTTTCACTGTTTAAACCCCTTCCCATGCTAAGGTTTATGCCCGTCACCCCCACCCCACCACTCCTCCCACAGAGTCTCTCCCACTGTGAGCTGATCACGGACGATGGCATCAGGCACCTGGGCAGCGGGCCCTGTGCCCACGACCGACTGGAGGTGATCGAGCTGGACAACTGCCCCCTCATCACGGACGCCTCGCTGGAGCACCTGAAGACCTGCCACAGCCTGGACCGCATCGAGCTGTACGACTGCCAACAGATCACACGCGCCGGCATCAAGCGCCTGAGAGTGAGTGCATGCACACACACACACGAGTAACACACACACACACACACACGCACGCGCTACAGATGCACGGATGGCGGTTACACCCACGGACTCCGCGGCTGAACCGTAGGTCGGGCGGACGAAGTGACGAAAATTTATATTTTAATTAAATTGGGGCGGGTGGCGGTTTAGCTACTCAAATAAAAAAAATATAGCTTACATTGTTAAATATGGCGGCGGGTGCGGTATTAGAAACTGGTCAAAAACCGTGGGTGCAAATGGATAGCGGACGGATGATGAGTTTTGTGATGCAGTTGCGGATGAAAAAATAGCCCATCTGCGCATCTCTAACGCACAAACACACACACACACACACACACACACACAGAGTATAAATCTCTTTCTATCTCTCCAATGACAGACTCAACATTAAAGTCATAGAAAGCAGACACACTTGCACATACACTCAGGCACACACCTGTACACACATACTGGCGTGTGTGTGTGTGTGTGTGTGTAAAACATAAACACAGACCTGCTACAGCTTGAGACATTATGAGCTAAACGGCTGCCAACAGATCACACTGCGGAAAGTGTGAAAATCCTACAAACATATGCCAGTGTCAGATATATATACAGACACTTGCACACCAGTACATGCTCAACACACACACAGACACACACACAGCTTCTCAAACAGACCTTCTCAGACATGCTTACTGATCATCTGTCTCCTCTTGGATGCTTAGCAACTCACACTTGCCAACAGATTATCCTCACTCTTCCTAGAAGTCTAAAGCTAAGTCCACATACACACGCACACTCTATCTTTCTCTCTCTGTCTCTCGCTCTGTCTCTCTCTCTCTCTCACTCACACACACCTTTATTTGTGTCCCTAATGTAAAATAAAACTACACAAGGACAAAAATGTTGTGCCAACATGATTCAGTTATATGACCATGGCATTAACCAACGTGGCAGTTTATAGCAAATTGGCAGATTGGCAATTAGCAAAGAGGGCCAGTAGAAATGAGTTTTGTTAGGAAGGAACGCAGTCTTGGAAGAGAAGGGTCTTTTGCTGGTCTATTGCTGCTCTTGTAGCGACTGGTAGGTTGTTCCACCACTGATACAGACATGGAGTCTAAATGTCTTTCTCTCTGTCCCATGACAGACTCACCTGCCCAACATTAAAGTGCACGCCTACTTTGCCCCTGTGACTCCGCCTCCCTCGGTCGGTGGCAGCCGTCAGAGGTTTTGCCGCTGCTGCATCCTGCTATGATGTTACCATGACAACCACCGCACCAGGATTACGTGACCTCCGACCCCAGGTGCACGTGGTGCCGCGCCCGTGACGAAGCTGCTGAGAGTGATAAAAAAGACGGATGGAGAGACAGAGAGCGAGCGAGCGAAAGAGAGAGAGAGAGTACCACTTTATACACACACATACACACACAAACATCAGTATATACACACATACACTCCAGGTCAAAACATGCATGCACAGTAAAACACAAACCATCGGTCTACACATGTTCTCACACACACACACACACACACACACACACAATCATCACTGAAACGCCACTACATTCCTGCTCTCCCAGGGCTGTGTTCAAGATCAGTGGTTGCTCTCTGCAAGGCTTCCTAAGCAGAGGCCTGGAGACCTGGCCTCTGGGGAAGGCTGTGATCCACTCTAATCTGATTACCCCAAACTACTGCACTGGGCGGCCACTCACAGGGCTAGTAGGCCAAACCAACCAACCAACAAACCGCCCAACCACTTTCAAATGCTGGCATGAAGTGCTCTAACTTTAAAAATGAGCGCAGTCCTAATCTGGCCTTTGTAGAGAGAGAGAGAGAGAGAAAGAAAGGGTTGGTGTCAATTGGTGACTTTTTTTTTTTTTTTTTTTTTTTTTTTTTTTTTTTTAGATTAGTCAGTTGATAGGTGGGCACGTCTAGTTAGTCTGTGCTTCTCTGTCAGTTGAAAAGTGGTTGTGGGGTGTTTTGTGCAAAAGTGTGACCAGGCAAAGCTCACCCTGTCACTATGGAAAACAGGCCTACCATCTTTCTCCCCATGAAATGGCCCTTGTTCTTAAATGACTTGAATTAAGTCACGGATCAAAGTTACCGCTGAACCACTACTTTGAGCAGACCCAGAATGACTAAAGTGGGTTGGAGTGGCGTCAGTGTTAATCGGTGAATGGGCTGAGCACTACCTCTGCACATCAATGCATGAAGCCGTTGTGAGTACTCTCGCACGTCTCAAGGGGTTTTCACTTCCTGAACGCAGCCCTGGTGTCGTTTACAGCGACTAAACTGCCTTCTAACTTTGTATTCTTATATTAACGCACTGACAAACACATGCATACCTACACACACATGCATGCATACATACTGTACACATACATGCAAACGTTTACCAAGATATAAAATTAGAGAGAGAACTGCGCACATCCATGCCTTTATAAAAAAAAGAGATGAAAAGAACACACACACACACACGATAAGCAAGCATTTGTACCTTTACAAAAAAAATATTCAGAAAGAGAACCCGAAACGCACTCACTCGCTTTAAAGCTCATCTTCTTGCCGTGTTGTATCTAAAGACTGTAAGACACTGCCCTAAGACCGAAAAGATACTTAAACTGCTCCCAGTTTTGCTATGGACATGTATCAGTCCACTAAAACTGGCACACATAAACCCCTACACACACATATACACACACACACACACACACACACACACACACACACACATTCTCTCATGCTGTATAGTATTCATAGCTAAAAGACATACAGTTGCGCACACACAAAAGCATCTCTCCATCTTCTCTCTTTCCCCCTTCTCTCGCTCTCGCTCTCCCGTCTCTCCTTTTCGCTCTCTGTCTCGATCATGTTCAGAGGCTGTTTGGTTCCTCTGAAGCAGGAAAGTTGACTATTTTTCTAAAGCATTGTGACTTGGATGAGGGACCTCTCAAAAAATGCCAAAAGATGCATGATGTTACGGATCTAGTTTTTTAAAATCTTCACCTATATATGGAAAGTGCTGGGAAAGGCGGGGCATAGGTACCCATAACCAGCCAGTCAGGTTATGGCAAAAAAAGGAGATATTTCAAAACCACAGGAGGATGAAATTGAACTCTTGAACTGAACTTCAAAATGGCACACACAAACAAACACATGCGAATAATCACATTCTCTCACACAACAAAAAATCACACACACACACACACACATGGGCAAACACATACACACACACACACACACACACACACACACACACACACACACACAGGATCTGAGTACAGAAATGTGTTTGTCTGTGTGTGTGTGTGTACTGGTGAGGATCTTACCCGAGCAGGAAAAAAAAACGACAAGAAAACAACCAGCTTGCACATCCTTAAACTTGGATATTTGGAGACTTTACCTGACCCAACAAGACTGATGATGATGATTACAACAACAGAATAATGAAAAAAGAAACAAACAAAGAAATAAGCAAATAAATACACATAAATAAAATAATGAATGAATAACTATGACAGGACAAGGACTTCCATCACGGTCGTCATGGATACAAACATAAGACAAGGAGGGAAAAAAACCTGATGATCATGGGAAAGAAACAATCGTTCTATTTCTTTTCTTTTTGCTCCATTAAGGTTTTAGTTTTTGTTTTGTTTTTTCTTTTTAGTTTTTTTTTTCTGTTTTTTTTTTTTCCTGAACGTCAAACTTTACAACCGTGATCCACATACGTAGAGGAGTCATCTGGCAGAGGTATTTGTGTGTGTGTGTCAGAGTGTGTTTGTTTGTGTGGATGGTTGGGTATAATCTACACATTTTTGGTGATGTGCAGTCCCTTCTCCATTTTCCAAAGGCCCATATGGACGCTGTGAACGTCAGTGTTGCGCTGGACTCCCTCTTACTGGAGCCGACTGGAATCAGTGGCAGGACTTTGACAGGGCTTGTTGGAGGACGGGGACGAGGACGGGGTGGGGGTGGAACAGTGGAACTTGAGCTGAAACTGAAAACCCGACCCGATTACTTCATGCACCCACACACACCCTCCCATGGAACAGAACACTCACAAGCAGGGACGCAGGCAACACACACACAAACACACACACACACACACACACACACACTAATATCGGAGGGAGATTGTGACATGCTGACTCTTATCTGAAAGCCACTCTCCCTCTCTGGTCTAAGACCCCCCCCCTCCCCCCCAACCCACGACCCCACAACCCCATATGTGGATCTGATGTTGGTTAGTTGGTTCGTTGGATTGTATTTTCGGTTCTTTTCGTTGGTTGTGTTACAGTTGGTTATCTTGAAGTGTCTGTCAGTCTGTTTGTTGTTGTCCACTTGACACCCACCCCCCTTCCCCAAACTGATTATTTTACAGCACTGTCACACCCACAGCAGAGTATTTGCCACCCCCACCCCCCACCTGCCCTATAGTGCTTTGGAGCTGTGTGAGATTGCGTGTAGGAGATTTGGATTTGTCAGCAAACTGAAACTAAACTACAACAGTTGGAATCCAGGTGGATCGGAACTCTGAAGGTTTTGTGGAAATGTACAAACAAACAAAAAAAAACTTTATTCAAGATAACATTCATGTGACACTTTCCGGACACTGGTGGACAGTAAAAAAATGTTTTATGTAAAAAAAAAATGCATGACAATTGCACTTTCTCAGAGAAAACACATTCAGTCTCAACATTTTTAAAGCCCCATGCCCTTAAAAATATTAACACCCCAACACACACACACACACACGCGCACACACACACAGGAACACTAAAGTTTTTTGTTTTTTTTTGACTCATTCTCCATGTTGGCACTCTTGCTTGCTTGGGCAACTACTGATGCAGACATGCACGACTTGGTCTCACGAGCAAACTAATGCACATGAGTCCACGCCACAGGCTGAGAGAGAACACCACGCATTCACACGCACACACACACACACACACACAAACACACATAGTGCCCCTCTTGTTTTCAAATTTTATGGTTCTTTGCAAATGGTGTGGTGTCTGACTTTGTGTTTGTCCAAACAGCTTTTATTCTGACCTCTGACCCATATGTCTCCTGGCAACCTGGTGTTTTGGTTCTATGTCTAAGTGTAAAGAGCGGCCTCTATGTAGGTGGGGTTGGGTGGGGTGGGAATGGGTGGAGTTAGGTTGGGGAAGGGGTATTGATCTGGACAAGTCTGGTGTTGAGCATTTTGACCCCAGGCCAAGGACACGTTGAGTATGAGTGTGTGTGTTTGTGTGTGTGCGTGTGAGTGTGTGCTTGCATGCTTGTGTGTGTGTGTGTGTGTGTGTGTGTGTGTGTGTGTTCTTGGGGGAGGGTGGTGGGTGGAAATGTTTAAGGTGACCTGAAGAAGTGTATCCTGAGTCACGATCCTTTGGAGGTAAAAGCAAATTCAATTTTGACAATGACTGTAGTTGTTATAATTACTGTAAATCTCCTTTTACTTTTCTTTTTTCTTTTTCTTTTTTTTTTTTTTTTTTTTACAATTAATGGATATAAATGAGTCTGTATGTATGAATAAATATATAACTATATTATTAAGACCTGTGTTTTATTTCACTGGTTAAATAAAATATCTTTTTTGTTGTGCGTTGAACAATGCCTTAAGTAATCACAGAGGACGTGTATGCAACCCATGTTTTGAAATGCTCAAACCATTGTAGATTATAGTGCAAATCACTATCATTGAAAAGCTTCCTTCTCTGCATGCTTCAGCATACTGAAGGGCAGGTGTTGCCCTGCAAAGGCAAAGTGCAGTAATTGCGTGAACACTGAAACTGAGAAAAATGCTTTTAAAGTTGTCACACTGCTCTGTCAAACATGTTGTAGATGTAATAGTGGTAATGTTTTTATGTACTGTCTCAATAGGAAGAAAGAGATTTAGTCACAAGACAAAGGCGATGTTATAAAGTCAATTTCCAGTCTAAACTCAATTTGACAAAATGCACAGTTACTGCTTTTTGGCTTTGTAGGGAAGATGTAGATCTGTAACATCTCACGGGCATCAAACCCCTCTGGTCACCTCTTCGTCTGTAAGGTTAAGTTTGTTTGAGCCTATGTGAAATGTGTTTGCAGAGCGCAAAGTCTTGTTTTGAGAAGTGTAGTAGTTTTTACTTGTGGTAGGTAGGATGTCACCTTATGACTAAGGATAACACCATCTTGTTATTTCTTGAATGAGCAGTGGTCTTACCTCTCTCTATGTAAGTACCTTAAACCATCCCAAACATAGTGTAGTTCATCATATGCATGTTTGTGGTAAGCATGGTATAGAACAGTCCTGTCTTTTAAAAACATTTCTACATGTCCAAGTAGCCTATTTTGCCTCTGTGATGTTTATATTGCTAAATGCTCATTTGTTTTCCTGTTCAAACAGAAGATGTGTTAAAGTCTGATAATGAATATGAAGGGAATACCTTTGATTTTATTCACAAAGGACTTATGTAAGGCACAGTTGTGATTTGAGTGACTGCGCTATAAGCCTAACAGTTGGCAGGTGCAACAGTTTTACAGCAGTAAGGTCCCCCTACTAAGCAAATATTACTAGCTTGTTTCTTCCCATCTATATTTTTTCCCTGTGTTGCTGCGGACTTTAAACCTTGTCCTGATATATGGCACTGTTGCTTTTTCTTCTTTAAGCAAATCATCGGCATGAAGAATTTCTCAGGGATGAAAGTCTGAACTTAGCCTATAGGCCTACAGCTTGTTTTTGTTGTCTACATTTGCAGGTTATCTTTGACTATTCGACTTAAATTTTTTAAGTTAAATTGAGAGTTGGTACATGCCACATACATTTTTATTTAAATTTGAATTGTTTCCAACCTCCTAACTCTTATCACTGCATGTCGCATTCTTGGGTTCCTCCACAAGATGGCAGTGCCACATAGGGTTGTGGAGGTTGCCATAGGAACAGATTGGAGAGTAAGAGTAAGAGCGCAGACGGTTTTGACACCAGGATTTGTATGTGTGGCAGTGTCAGAACGCCACAGATTTATGCATTTGGGTCGCACTGATGAAAGCTGGGCAGGGATCTCTTCTTCTCTCCTAAATTGGCAGTTCCTGATCCATACTCCGTGAAAATCTGTGCTATGTTTACAGCGTTGCACACAGACCGGCATCTGTCAATCCTCCGAAGGATCGACTTGTTTGTCTACTCCGACCTCGGCTGACTTCGCTGATTGCATTCTGCCCCTCCTGACCCGGGTGATATTATATAGCCTACCATAAGTCTACGGGGTATGTGTGACACCCCCACACACAGCAGCCCTGCCGAGTCCCATATCCGCTCGCAGCCTGGTGCCAGCTAGGGCACCTTGATGTCATCAAATGCTGACAGGGCCTTTGTAGTGCCTCAGGGGAAGCGTTTGGAAACATTCCTCTCTCCCTCCCTCGTCCTCCACTGTTCATTCTCTCTCTCTCTCTCTCTCTCTCTCTCTCTGTATCCTTCTCCCTCTCTCCATCCTTCTTTCCCTCTTTGCTCCCTTTCCCTCAAACACACACACTTTCCCCCACTCTGGGATTTGTGTTGGTTTGTATGGGTGAGAAGGTGGGGGGTATTTTTGGCTCAGTAAGGTGAGGGAAGTGTAATGTCCTTTGGGAGGTGGACTGGTGGAAATGGATGATTGGATTTCACTGGGTGTATTTTGTCTGTTCGGTCTTTGTTTGAGAATACATTTGGTCTATTGTGCAGTTTGAAATGGACGTCTCTAGTTAATGAAAGCAGAGCGGCTGGAGGTTGGAACTGCATCAACCCTCAAATGCCACCTCCCTCCCGCCCATCTGTTGCTCTGAGCTGAGTTCTTAACATCCAGACGTACTGTGTGATTGTAGTGGGGCCTTTCTGCTGTGTCTGCAGCATTCCCTGTGTCTATGTGTAGTTAAAACTGGAATGTAGCCCACTGTCTAGCCTGGTCTGCCTCTCTCCTCTCTGGCAGCTAATATCTTATTAGTATTAGTATTAGCAATACTGTTTTTTTTATTCTTTTATTCTTCTCCAGAGCCCTGGTGAAATGGAATTCACACAGAGAAATGCTCTGGTAGTGAATCAGCACATGTAAAACATACACACATACTCTCTCTCTCTCTCTCACTCTCTCTCTTTCTCTCTCAATTTCACAACTGGTTTTCCTTGGTGTGTAATATAATGTCAATCATATTTGTTGGCAGGGGCATATGGGCAGGTATAGCATTTCCTGACATATTTATATTCTGAGTCCCCCAGTCCCTGTAATCCACCTTCCTTTCTGCATTGATCACCAAACCCTCTCCACAACCCTATCATTTGTTATGTTATGTCTATGTAAGGGTGTGTGTGTGTGTGTTTGGGGGGTGGGGGGCAATTATGTAAGCTAAATCTGAATCACAAGTTCGTGCTCTCTCTCTCTCTCTCTCTCTCTCTCTCTCTCTCTCTTATGCTCACATTGTACACAGAAAATAGAACACATACTCTCTAGGGAAGTTGACCGTCTTTGTGAATGGATCATGTAGGCTATACTTACTCATCTACTTTTAGCGTTTTTTCAATGAATCTTCTTTCCTGTCAGTGTTGATAAGTATAGATCCCTTTGTGCCCAACCTGCATCCTTGCATCTATTGGCCTGTCAGCCTATAGGGCTGAACCCATACACCTCTGTTTAACCTTGCGACCACCCCTACTGTGAAATTGATGCATTTTGTACATCATCCCACAATGTCAGTTTGGCGGGAAGAACCGACAAGTCATTTTCTGAACAGAACAGTCAGTCCCCTCGCGCAATAAAAGGTCGTTTCGATCCGGCAGAAAATTGACAGGGGCTTTGAAAAAGTTCTAACCAAAAGGTTGATTTGCCTGAACGTCGACCTTTCAGTCTCTCATTACCCGATGCTAACTGACGTGTAAGGATGCGCCTTAGTCTCTTGAGGATTCACTGTTCTAGTCTTCGATGATGATTAAGGAGGCAGTTGCTACACAGTGCGTTCCATGACGCAAAGACCGACACAGTGGAGCGCAAGGGGGATTATGAGATATTTAGTGAGGATGGTTTTAGAAGGCAGGTTGACCGGCCAGTTGATTAAAAATGGGTTGAGCTGCCCTGACAACAAGAGTGGTTCACATGACGAATCGTTCCACCCGCCCCGTAGACTACTCCTCACTGCCACAGGATGACGCAGAGGACCTTCAGACAAATGTGGATGAACAAGTGGTTCTTTTGCTGATGATGCGCACTGTGTGGGCCTATATTATCATGACAATGTAGGTTCTGTATAAATAAGTCTGGCTTTTGGACAGAATTGTAACAGTGATAATGGACTCCACGACCAATATAGGCTATTTGAATATTTGCTTGCTGTATTGCACGGTACCTTAAGGAAGCCAATTTGAGACGTGTTTTTAGGTCACTTCACTTACGTTAGGTAGAAATACATAATTAAATAACATCCTCAGTCTAGTCTCATTTTAAATACCCCACTGCGTGTGATTGTATTTTCGGAACATATGGCTGTGCAAGGACTGGCCATTCATAAGTTATAGAATGGCAAATCGTGCCCGACTGTGCGTTTCTTGTGTTTCCTTGGGCAATTCACAGTGATTTCACTATTGTAAGTTAATTTACACCGAGGATCAAACTAAATTAATTACATTTTTAACTGTAAAATAAGAAACAGCTGTTTCCAGTTGTGCCTTTATAAACATATCGTCCACACGAGAACTACAAAAGAGGTGTGGTTTAACGTGGCGTTAAATTGGGTTACCTCCCCAAATGCTGACTATTGCGCCCCCGCACAGACACAAGGGCGCAATCGACAGTTTTAGTTGGAGTTGGCACGCAGCCAGTATCCTCCTTTTACTACGCAGTGTGCTTTAAGAACCCAGTTACTTAATGGGCTGTGCTCAGGCACACAGCGGATCCGCTGGTGCATACTAGGTTCCAGATTTTTTGAGAAGGGAAGCAAACAAGATCCCGCTTCAGAGCGTAACACCCAGCGGTTGCTAACCACCGCGGCAAAGAGTGTCAACTGTCGTGGAAAGGAATGAGTTATATGATGTAACAACACACCACTCTGTAAATATTGAAAGATTCATCATTTTTTTGCGTGGAGTGGCCACAGTCCCCCGTACCACAGACTGGAGAGCTTTCTCGCTGCCGTTGGATACCTTATACGCACCCTTCCGGAGAGAACAGATCCATGGTCAAAAGCCAAGTACTGCTTCTTAGGCTGTTGACTCTTCATCCGCGAAATACTTTTGACGACAGACCCTCGTTTGGCTACGTACGTCAAGGATTACTTTGAGGCGTTTTCAATTGTGCGTAAAACTACAGAGCTGAAACTCATAATAGCCACAACCTGTCAAAATGACAGAGATCAACGAGATGGAAAACGAGTCACAACCTCACTGTATACTTCAGCGGTCACCGAGCTCCATGTCCATCACGCCTGTGACCAAGGTAAGCGCGAAACTTATCTTTGGAGACAGCGGTGGTTAGCACGCGCAAGCAACAAACTTCAGTACAGCATATCCCTGTAATCCGATATTATCTTGGCAATTCAGTTGTGTGTAAAATATGACACTTAATGAAATAGAGCAATAACTGTCTATTGTTAAGTTACTTTTAGTTTACAGTTATGGCATATGGTATATATGGCACAAGTTAAATTAAATATGTATTTTATATTATATAGAGTGCTCACTCATGTCGAAAATAAAAACAACTGGACATTACTCTGGTCCAGTTATAGTTGTTGTGCAAACTCGTTTGAGCTGTCTGCGACTGCGAGCCCATTTCCATTAACCTGCCCAATGCCTGCGCGCATCTTGCGTCAGTCCCTTCGCAGGAGGCGCCTGACGTAAGCGCAGTGATAAATGAAACATACTGAGACCACAGTCCTACTTTTAGGTCCCCGCAAAGGTTCTGCTAATGGTTGGGTATTTGCGCACCAGATCTGCGCCTGCATGTGCATCGGTGCGAATCCGTTCAAAGCAGGGACGTAGTGGAGGATAAACGCAAGTAAATGGAGTTTACCCACCACTCAACAGAGTTTATCCATCTATCATTACAGTTTATTCACCCTGTAGTAAAATTGATGTACCAAACACAATGTCTAACATTCCAAAATCACAATGTTATCTATATGTGCACTAGAGACCATTAAAATGCACTGGGACTGTTCAACATGTTTCGCATGTCTTTTTTAAACATCTTGTGTCGCACCGTGCATCCACCTCACCGTGATCACCAAATGAATAGTTTACCCACCTCTAATTTTACCACTACACCTGTGGTTCAAAGCTACCTGTCAAGTCTGTCAGTGGTTATTAATATGATGATAAGGACATGAAGGGAGTTATTTTTATCTGTCACACTTTAGAAGTCATTTCTTTGTAACAACTGTATACTAATATTTGTGTGAGAGTGCCTGTGTGTGGTGATGTTCTTGACCTAAGGAGTCAATACGCTTAGAGGATTCTGCAAGTGGACACGTGTAAGTGCACATATATAAAAGGTGTAGGTTGTACACATGAAGCTTCCCCTAGCTGTAAAATGTGTGATGTATTCATGATAATTTATCCTGAAATGAAAAGTATGTCCATTCTAACACAGGTAAAAATCTGGAACATTTTCAGGGGGCATTGCAAGAGATGATCTCTCTCTCTCTCTCTCTCTCTCTCTCTTTCTCTCTCTCTCACTCACACATACACACACACAGCGAGAGAAAAGAGAGGTGAGCAGGTAGTATGTTGCTCCCCCATGCTGGGTGACTTAAAAGTGTTCAGTGATACAAATACACTGTATACAGTTCATCCCTTTATACTTTCTAGGAAGTGGTAAACCATACACAGACATTTCATCCCAGCCATTTTTTTTTTTTCATTTAACTAATCTCAGTTGCTCATGGCCTTTCTTCCCTAGTCAAATTCAGGCTCCTCCCACATCCAACACAATTTCAGTGCCGAACAGAAATCAAATCATCAGGTCAGTGGCAGGAACTCCTTAACCCCCCCCTCCCCCCCTCCCCCTCATAGCTCTCTGGCGCTGATTGGCAGTATGTCAGCGGGGTCACTGAGTCAGCGCTAAGAAGCACTGATGAGCTGTCACTGTGCAAGTGACAAATTGAAGTTTTTCCTCCCTCCCTCTCTCTCTCTCGCACACTCCCTCCATTCATGTCTTTCTCTCTCTCCACCACACACACACACACACACACACACACACACACACTACCTTTTTCATTCCCGCACTTTTCTTCTCTCCATACTTAGCTCTTTCTTTTTTTTTCTTTTTTTCCTTTTCTCTCTTTCCCTTCTCCTTCATCCCTCTCTCTCCCTTCCCCCCAATCTCTGCTTCTCTCTCTCTGTGAGGGTTGATGGCTGAAACCTCTCATGACCAGAGTATGTAGATGTAAGTGATAAGCTGCAAGACAATTGGACCTCCTCTTGAAGAAGAAGAAGAAGAAGAAGAAGAACAAGAAGAAGAAGAAGAAGAAGAAGAAGAAGAAGAAGAAGAAGAAGAAGTCCAGCTGCCTTAACTCTTATGACTACCATGACCTGGATGAATGAAAACCTTTCATTCAGGCTCAGAATTGACAGATAACATGGTTTAGATTTGAGAGCAATTACTGTCCTACAAAGCCAAAAGGCAATAAGTAAATATTTTGTCAAATTGAGTTCAGACTGGAAATTGACTTCATAACACCTCCTTTGTCTTGTGACTAAATCTCTTGCTTCTTGCTATTAAAAGTAGATAAAAGCATCACTGCTATTATGCGGACAACATGTTTGACTGGGCAATATGACAATTTCAAAGACGTTTTCTCAGTTTCTGTGTTCGCAGTTACTTTGCCTTTGTAGGGCAGAATAGCACGTAACAAGGTCCACTAATGCACTCACTCACAGAATTGCAAACTCTGTTCTCACTCACGCTTACTTTCCACCAACAAATTAGTGGTTGTAATTCTGCTAATTAGGCTTCACCTTAAAACGTCTTCTCAATTATTTTCTGTTATGCCCCCCTTAGGAGGAAGAAAACATTTCGTGCCCCCCCTCTTTCTCCGCCGCGACTATTATAGTATAAGTACACCCTTGCATGACATTGTATCCTTATTAACATGAAAGAAAACAAAAAACATTGAACTGTACGGTGGTTGATGTGCAATTACACTTTATTCTAGTAAGGCAAAAAAAAGCATGTTCGCCAGGGGGGTCCACTCCACTATTTGAGAAGCACTGCCTTAAAGGAGTACTTCCACGACAAACCGTTTAGTACTTGTTCTTTTGAAATACGACAGGTCACCCCGAGTTGCATATGCATGCTGCACGTGAAAATGTTCTTCTAACCCGATTGCCTCCATTAGTCAGTGAAAGAAAGTAGGCGGAAAAACGAGTGAATAAGAAAAAGGCAAACAAAGTGACGTAGGTTTGTAAATTAGAAAAAGCCATGCCACAGTTGTGGTTACTGGAGAAGGTTTGTTGCAGCACACATTCACTTAGCGAAGTATAGGTATTATATAGGTATATAGGTAGTATAAGTGTTTGTGTAGAACGTTTAGATCTTCTATTTGGTTCGCTATGACCGAATGGGCTTCGAATGATTGTAGCCTGTGACTACAACCACCAAACTAGAACAGCCTGAAACAGATGCACTAAAGCACTAAAACCGGCTCACAGGGCATTCATGAATACTAGAGAGCACCGCAAAATGAATACCATAATAACACCATGGAACCATTATGTTTGCTCCTTTGCACAAAGTCTGAGAGCCGCCCCATTTATGTGAGGTACTGCACACATAAATTCTCCTCCTTGAAGAACACTCTCACATCTTTCACCATGTGGGTTTGTATTTGTTTAAATGTTCTTTTTTTTTTAGTTTTCCACACAAGACCTTGTTTTGTGACAAATGTCCCTGTCACACCATTGAAGCCGGAACTGAACTCAATTTGACGGACAGACCGTGAAAGTCATACATATTGACAGAGCTTCTGAAATCGTCTTTTTTTTTTTTTTTTAGGGGAAGCGTGTTGTGAAACAGACCATGTAAAGGTACAGCATGATTTTTGACAGATGAGCAATAAGGTTGCACAGAAAAGGTTGCTGATCCTCTTGCCCATTAACATGAAGATAGATGGCAGTGTGCTTGTATGATCCATCTCTGCCTTCGCCCCATGCCCACACCCACCCCCACCCCCACCCGAACCCATCTCACCCCTCTCCGGTGCTCTATATGACTGCTTGGGGTTGCTGCTGTTTGTGAAATAAACATAATTACATCTCATCAGTATTATTGATGTGGGCGGTTAAAATTATTTCAATACTGCACCAGTGATCATGTCTGTTTGTGTGTTATAGTGTGTGTGTTATAGTGTGTGACAAAGAGAGAGAGAGAGAGCGGGAGATAGGGAGAAAAAGGAACCAAGACAGAGAGAGGGAGCGAGAGAGTGAGGGAATGAGAGAGGAAGGAAGGAAAAGAGAGTGAGAGAAAGAGAATGTGAGGATGGTATTTCTGAGAGCCCGAGACAGAAAGCGACTGACCCACCCATCCCTGGTTCACTTCCTCATCATCAGTCATGTTCAGAGCATCAGATCGCTGGCCCAGTGGCCAGGCAATGGATCATTCTTCTCATAATGAGTGTCGTTATCTGACACCTCTCCTTCATCCTCCCCTTTCTTCATCCTTCCACTCTGCCCTCCTCTCATCTGTTCCTGCCTTTTCTTTTTCTCCTTCCATGTCCATCCCACATAGTCTCAATGCTCATCATTACTGTAGCAAAACAATGTTTACATTCTTGTAATCTCGCTGCAGGAGTTGTGTTTCATGCTCTGCATTATGTCACTGACTGAAAATAGCTCATTTATGACTTCTAAATGAATATTGTACATCAGGTGTTACAGCTTGCCCCCCAAATTAATTTTCAACAGTGTATGAAATTCATTTTGGATCAGTGGTCCATTTGTTGCAATAATCAGGTCTATTCATGAACAGACGAGCTATTAACTATTGCGTTATCACCACCACACGCCATCTCCACTGTATTATTTTGCACAACATGGTTAGCTATGGGTTACAGCTACCATAGTACCTGTATTTGTGTGTGTGAGAGACAGAGAGACAGAGAGAGACAGTTTCTGTGTGTGTGTGTGTGTGTGTGTGTGTGTGTGTGCAAGAGAGAGAGAGAGAGAGAGAGACTGTGTTTCTGTGTGTGTGTGTGTGTGTGTGTGTGTGTGTAAAACCCCTAAATTACCCCAGGAAGATAGAATAACCAAATGAGGAGACTTAAAACCCTAATAGTGAGGGAGACACCAAACATCTGCTACAGCAGATGTCTGTGTTTGAGAGACAAAGGTGAAGGTAAAATGAGGCTCTTCAATTTGTGTGTGTGTGTGTGTGTGTGTGTGTGTGTGTGTGTGTGTGTGTGTGTGTGTGTGTGTGTGTGTGTGTGTGTGTGTGTTTGCATGTAGTGGTAGATATGAGAGGAATCAGCTTAGCAGAGAAAGGCCTATTTCCTTGAAGATAAATTGCTCTACACTAGTCTGCATTTTAAGCGTGCATTGTTTCTCATGAAAACAGCCAGCCTGATTTGTGCCTCTGGGTTGCTTGGTGTCTTTGTCCTTTGCGATTGGAGTTGGCTGCATCTGTTTGTGTGTTTGTTTGTTTGTTCGTTTGTTTGTTTGTTAGGACACAAATATATCTGGATTCGTCTCTTCTCTCTTTTCTTCTTTATTCTTTTCCATTAAAGATAGCAAAACAAATCACCACTCCCTGCCCCACACATGCACACACACACACACACACACACACACACACACACACACACACACACACACACATACATAGATAACACACATGCATCCCTAGGCTCAGTTCTGGGTTGAATCAGTGACTCAATGTATTAAATGCAGTAGCTTAGCATTGGTAGTAAATGCAATATGTTGTTTTACACACACACACACACACACACACACACACACACACACACACACACACACACACACACACACACACACACACACACACACACACACAGTGATTAAATCAGTGGCAATTAGGAGGCCATACTCTCCCAGTGTCATGTAAACACCTATGCTTATTTTCTCCCTTTATTTCAGTCCAACACTCAAGAACAGAGGATGTGACAGTGTGTGTGTGTGTGTGTGTGTGTGTGTGTGTGTGTGTGTGTGTGTGTGTTTGTGACTGTGTGTATGTGCGTGTGTGTGCGAAAGTGTATGCGTATGTGTGTGTATATCCGTACCCAAACCACAAACAGAAACACATTACCCCTGGAGACAGCAAGAAGCAGCCTTTCTGTCAGATGGTTTTGACGGCCATTCTACTGCCACACAGAGGGCCATGTTCTGCTCCTTGCACACGCATGCATGCATTAACCTTTTGTCCTTTCATCTCATGGGCACCAGGCCATGTGCCTGTGGCCCTTTTGATTGGCTGATTTATACATCACAGGGTCCCCTTCTAGCCCTTGGGCACACCAAGGGGATATGTGGGCGCTCTGAGGGCACAGCCTCATGGGCCTGTGGTAGTGGTTTTGACTAGCATGCTGCGTGCTGCGGTTCGTGTAGTTGTGATGCAGCCTTGTGTTGTGTTGCCACCCATAGACATAATAAAGAGCAGACGTCGCATTGAAAATTAGTTCAGTATTCAGCGAGTTGTGATTGATTAAATGCGCTGACAGCTAGCCAAGCTGATTACACTGAGTGAAGCAGGTGACCGGTCCAAGATGGCGGCCCCACGGCTCATCAGCGCCAACAGGCAGTAGTGGCCAATGCAGCGTCTACTCTTTGTTATGTCTACGTTGCCACCTATAGAGCAGGGCCGTAGCCAGAAATCGTGAAATGGGTGGGCCCAGAAAAAAATCAGATCAGAAAAAAATCAGCCTTCTGATTGGGTGGGCCTGATTGAGAAGTGGGTGGGCCTCAGCCCACCTGTGGCTACGCCTGTGCTGTAGAGGAATTCTCATGGCAATGCTTTGTGATTCGTTTAGAAATAAATGGACACTTTGGGAGCATTTTGATTATCCTTATCCTTGATTATCCTTTTATCTTGGGTGTGCCAGGCTGCGTGCCTGCTGGCTTTTTTGATTTGCTGATTAGCTGAAATGTCTCCGGGCCCCTCTAGCCCTTGGGCATGCCAAAGTCTTATGCAGAAAAACAGAGGGCACAGTCTCATGCATGCCTGGGAAATGGGCCCCAATATAGAAGTTTAGACTAGCATGCAGTGTGGGTCTTACTCTAGCTGTGAATCAGCCTTGTGTTGTTTTCATTCCTATAGAGGAATTCTGGTTGCACTTCAAATGTCTGTGATTTGTTCAGAAATAAACAAAATAAACAAACAGTGATAGCTTCAAGTGGCTGTTCTACACTGTAAATTCTAATCAGTAGACCTAGCATTGTAATTGATAATTGATGATGTTGTAAACTCAACTTTCAATTTTAAGTCCACTTTAGTCTTATTTTTCAAGGCAATCGGGTTCCTTGCTTTTTATGTAAGATCTACTAATTAGGATTTCCAGTGTAGTTGTAATACAGCCTTGTGTTATAATTTTAGTGCCACTTCAAATGTCTGTGGTTTGTTTAAAAATGAACATTGTGAGCACTTTGATTGCTTGAAGAGGCTTTTATCTAATTAGAGAATAACGGTCACAATATTAGCAATTGCCAACGCTTACGGTTAGAAATCACTGACATTTTCTAGAATGGTCTGATTTATTCTGTAATTGTTTTAATGCACTTTTGGGGAATAATCAGCAATGGCCTCAATGCACTTTAGGAAATGAGCAACAAATCAATTTTACGTTTGTTCAGTACAGCTTAAATGCAGTTTTAAAAGTGTCATTAGGAATATATATAATCTCAAGCTGCCTTATAAAACTCAAGACTCAGATGTCCTGCAGTATTCACAAGGGCAAGGACAGAAGTGTGTCGTCATCATGTAGGTTTGTGTCAGTGGCTTTACTGACCTCTATGTGCATTTACATGCTACAAAAGAAGCATAGTCTCCTGCACAATCACAGTTACCTCACAGCTTGCTGAGCAGTGAACAAGTAATAATACTACTACTACTACTACTACTACTACTAATAATAATAATCTTTACTTGTATAGCACAATTCATACATACAAGATGCAGCTCAAAGTGCTTTACAGTTTGGCAA
This sequence comes from Coilia nasus, assembly GCA_027475355.1. Classification (NCBI taxonomy): domain Eukaryota; kingdom Metazoa; phylum Chordata; class Actinopteri; order Clupeiformes; family Engraulidae; genus Coilia; species Coilia nasus. The sequence continues at coordinate 30,766,094 of CM050216.1, forward strand.
GGTCACCACAAGACAACATTTCTTTCAGCCCAGTGGCGCCGGAGCAGATGAATACAGTAGCAAAATGATTCTTGCGTGAAGTGTGTGTTTCAGTTCAGCCAAGGACAAGATGGTAACGTTGGGTCTTCGAGGATTTTCTTTTTTTTAACAAATAGCCTCACCTTTAAAATAGAGCAATCTGCCCCCCCTGTGGATGCTGTCTTCAAACTGGCTGTTAAGTGGTTGTTTTTGTGACAGCCAAAGGGGTTTGAAAGAGTGAATTGAACTGTAACAGTATGTACTCGCAAAAAAAATGCATTTTTGTGCATGACTTGTGTACAGAGGGATTTTTCAGTTATGTTCACGGTCGACCGGAACGAAATGAAATGACATTTCACAATTTACTATACTTATATTTATTTATACCTATATATATATAATTTATCACTATACTTTCCTCTCTCTCTCTCTCTCTCTCTCTCTCTCTCTCTCTCTTTCTGTCCTCTGTCTGTCTTTCTCCCCCCTCCTTGAGACTATGAATCATTCATCTGTTGTCTAGTAAGTGTTCAATCAGCAGAGTAATGACAGCAAGATACTGGTAACAAATGAAATCTCTTAAGTACATGTGTATGTGTGTAAGTTTATCAGCCAGCCTTACATCCTTCAAGTCATTCAATCAGTCAATCAGTCAATTCTTATAAAGCCCTTAACTGTGTAACTGTAGCACTTGTGTATGCCCCTTCTCTTAATCAAAGCCCACTTAATCAGTCCTTGCGCTCCGTCATTTATGGTTTTGATTTAATCTCTCTGTCTCTCCTCCCCCTCCTCTCCTCCCTCTTTCTCCCTCCTGTCCCTCTCTCTCCCTCCCTCCCTCCCTCCCTCGCTTTCCCTCCCTCTCCCTCTCCCTCTCTTCCTGCTTCAGCTCCAGCGTCTGAAGTGCTCGCTCAAATTCATGCGGAGCAAAAGCGTGGAAAACTTCTTCCAGCGCTCTTACAGCGACGCCCGCTTGCCCGCGGACTTCCAGTCCGACCCGCCGCCGCCGCCCTCCCCGCCCCTGCTGCCCGGCACCCTGTTCCCCTGCGGCTCCTCCCTGTCCCTGTCGCCCTCGCTCAGCCCCAACCCCTCCCTCAGCCCCACCCCCTCTTTCTCCCTGCAGCCGGCGCGGCCCCCGCCCACCCACTGCTTTCTGGAGCACGCGTTCCGCCGGCCAACCAGCTGCCAGCTCTGCAAGCACGTCATCGCAGGTAAGCCTGGAAAAACCTGGACAGCAGCGCTCGACACCTCAGTGTTCGTTAAACTGGGTTGGAAAATCTTGGGAGTGTTGATGAAAAGGTTATGAAGAAGTCAAGCACTCAGTTTTTTTTTTGGTTGTTTTTTTTTTCCATGTTTCACATTTTTAAGTTTTTTTTCCAATGGGAAAAAATCTATGGTGAATAAAGAGAAAAAGGAAATTATTAAATGCTTGCCTTATTCACACATTTTTCATTGTAGGCAGGCCTCTAACTCAAGCAGCAAACCTCAAAATTCAGCAATGAAAACAAACAAAGCAGTGCAGTTCTTGTCATGTTGGCTTATGTTTTCACCTGGCCATTTTGGGTGATGTTGTATGTGGGGAAACTACTACATTAAAACTATTGAGGAGAAATGACTACATTAAAACATTGCTAGAGTTACTCAAATTGTAGATTTTCTCTGCATCATAACAGGTTACATTTAGACTGTTTAGCTATAGTGGCAGTCATGGGCTAGCAGCCAAGGAGCCGAACTTGCAGGCGAAGGTTCTCAGGTTCAATCCCTCACACTGACAGGTGGGTGGGGGGATTGAATGACCAGCACTCTCCTCCATCCTCCCCTGTGACTGAGGTACCCTGAGCATGGCATCATCCCCACACACTGCTCCCTGGGTGCCATTACTGCACTTGTGTGATGTGTAAATACAGAGGCTGAATTTTGTTTTGTGTAATCACAATGACAAATGGGAATCATTTTCACAAGCATTTTACAGAGCTCCAAGTACTGACTAAAATGCTCACCAGTGCACCTAAATTTAATCTTCCTGTTAGTCACCAGCAGCTGTTGCCATCTCAGTGAGAAATGTCAGCAAGCAAATATTATTGTACATATTGCAGGCCATAATGTAGTCATGGGGTTTCTACGATATAAAATACACAGATTGTTTTGAGAAACAGTGTTCAGTGTATTTGTGTGAAGCGCTGAGCACTTTGGGTAAGATTCTAAGGTGTGAATAGGCAGCAGAAAGCAGTGGACAGCAGTGCCTTCCAGTGGATAGTCTATAGTGAAAGAGGTAGGAATGGTGGGCCAGTTGTGGAGAGGCAACAGCAAATAGCTACTGTACCCTGTGCCTGCGCATACTGCCTGTGACGCTGCATAGAATTTCATGTTCAAGTCAGTGTGACCAGCCTGCCTATTCTCGGCTGTTCCTTTGCCCAAGAAAATTGGCACCAATGAAAAACAAACGCTACGCATATGTCATCGGAATCAGTGTTCTGATTGGTCCAATAGTGTTTATGATAGATAGCTATGATACAAAGGTAGTTGATAGACACCCGTTGATTCCGCCTCTGACAACTTTCTGTCTATGGGGTCTTTGCCAGACCAAGCTCCATCCAGGAGCTTGGTGAGACAGCCAGGCTAGCAAAAAAGCTCTTTCAAGCTGATGCTCTACAGGGCAGTACATGCTGTACCTCTGTGCTCGACTGTCTTGACTGTTGGTAGAAATGAAGAGGCAGGCTTCGAGGCAGGCTTGTCTGGGATGGACAAATACCAAATGCATTTTGGAGCTAGGCCATTAATGGCTTTTTTTGTCAGGAGGAGAATTTTGAAACCAGTTGTAATTTTGACAGGGAGCCAGTGAAGAGGCAAGTGTGTGTTCATATCATTTTAGTTCTAGTAAATATGAGAGTGGCTTCTTTTTGTGTCAACTGACTATCTTGTCAGCTGTTACAGCATGCATGTACTTGAACACTGCAGTGGTAAACTTTTGAAAAATGCACAGATTTTTTGCATCATGGGAGGAAATTTCCTGTATTTTTATGACTTTGACGTTGTTATGTAAGTGAAATAAGGATGTTTGTGACATTCAGTGATATCTGTAGATATAAATTTGGGTTCCCAAAAATTCCCTTTTTGTCTCTTATGTACAGCTTTTAAATATTTTAGGTGTAGGAGCCTGTCGCTTGTGGCTCCTAATAACTTTTTATTTCTTTGGTGCCCTGTTTTGCCATTAAAAATATTTCAAAACATTTCATTTAAAAAAATTCAAACCGAAAGAGATATTCATAGTGGCACTCCTGCTCTCTTCACAATTGTTCCCTCACTGACATCTGGCAGATAAACACATATTAAATATGGGGCTGATATCAGAGGCGTTGCGTAATCAGTGGCTGGGTGCTGTGAGTATAACAGCAGCCAATGGAGCCCCGGGGACGGGGGGGGGGGGGAGGATGAATAGCCCTATAATGCTGGAGACACATACTCATAAGGCAATATACAGATGGACTTAATAGGAAGTTTAGCCAGACCTCCTGCTCGGGCCCTTCTCTTTAGCCTTGTCCAAACAAGCGGTGCCAGACACTTACAGATGTAATCACATATGGACATTTATAAATCAGGGCATAAATACAGCCAAGGTTTGCATCATTTCTTGTAATGCGCAGTGTTGTGCAGTTGTTGCAGGTTAATGCTGCTGAAAGGGGGGAAAAAAGCCACTCTCAGAGTCTGTCTGTCAGTCTGAGGTGTGTGTGTGTGTGTGTGTGTGTCTGTGTGTGTGTGTGTGTGTGTGTGTCTGTCACTTAGTATTCCCATGCCCTAGCTGCGCTACCCTGAAGCAGCTCCATCAGTGTGACTGATTGTGGCTTTTGTTTGGCTCGTTTGCTCTAGTCTGTCTAGCTGTCTCTCGCTCCTTTCTTCTCCAAACATGGTTAGCTACATGATGTGTTCCCACAGAAAGTCTTCTGTTATGCTACACCTACAGTTTTCTCTCTCTCACACAGTGTTATTCCCCAACGTCTCTCTCTCTCTCTCTCTCTCTCTCTTTGTCTCTCTCTCTGTTGATCTCTCTGTCTATCTCTGTCTCTTTCTCCATCACTCTCTCTCTCTGCATCCTCCTTCTCCCCCCCCCATCTCTCTCTGTCTCTCTCTCTGTTTCCCTTTCTATCTCTCCCTCTCTCTGTCTCTTTCTTAATCTCTGCCTCTCTCTCTCTCTCTGCATCCTTCCCCCCCCTCTCTCTCTGTCTCTCTCTCTCTCTCTGTCTCTCTCTCTGTCTCTCTCTCTCTCTCTCTCTCTCTCTCTCTCTCTCTCTCTCTCTCTCTCTCTCTCTCTCTCTCTCTCTCTCTCTCTCTCTCTGTCTCTCTCTCTCTGTCTCTCTCTGTCTCTCTCTCTCTGTCTCTCTTTCTCTCTCCTGTAGGAAACTCTAAGCAGGGGCTTCGCTGTAAGACCTGCAAGATGGGAGCGCACCTCTGGTGTTCCTCTGAACTCTCACAGCAGCCTTGCCAAGGAAAGGTAGGTCTTGCCACACACACACACATGCACACACACACACACACACACACACACACGCGCGCGCACGCACACACACATACACATGTGTTTTGAGACCTGTGTAAGACCCCATCTGAGAATTCCATCTGCATTACATGTAATACACACTCATACCCTTGCACGCACACACACACCCTCAGGACACAGGATCATCTGCAAACTCAGCATGTGCACTGTTGAGAGGTCACTTTGAGGATGCCCATTCCTCATAAGCTCTCTCTCTCTCTCACACACACATATACACACACACACACACAAACACACACACACATACACACAGTGTCGCAGCTGTTGGAGCAGGACCAAGTTTGGTAAAACATGCACACATGAACTCTGCTCACAGCTAATATCACTTCATCAGACTGTGCCTTCTGCACATTAAGGTCAAGAGCGCCTAGGCGTCTGCATGTGAAGCTTGCACGCAATCTCATTTTCAAGTTTCCAAATGTATGTTTTTAAGCCTATTAAGTACAGTTCAATCTGAAAGCCCCTCACAGAATGTTTTAGATGTTTTTACAAAACAAACAAAGTCCACAACATCAGTGCATACTCCCAAACAAAGGTTTATTTATCGAGACGTTTTGGGCATGCGACCTTCATCAGACGTGA
>CM050216.1:30776242-30788742 GCA_027475355.1 Coilia nasus
AGTTTAAGCCTCCCACATGCTGTTTTAATACATTTACTGTATGTATTATTGAATTATTACTGCATTTTAATCAACATTTATATGTTACAGTATAGTTCTCATAAATGATAATATTGTTCTGCCAAACTTTTCTTTAGCATGCATAGTGACATAGCATGCATATATTAATAAAAAAAAAATCTGCGTTATAGCGGCACCGCGAAAGGTGAATCGCGATATATATATATATATATATCTTTCGGTATGTATGTATATATATATATATATGGGACACTAAAAATAGGCAAGTTTAGTGCCACCTTTCACAAGGTGATATTTTTACAAGGCATTTATGCCTCATGATGGAATTGTCAAAAACCATCAAAAACCACCACTTTCCTATTGCCTTTAGCTCAGATTATGTTGCAGGGTGATCTGCTAAGCTGATAAGCTGTCTTTGTTTCCTGGCACTTACAAAAGAATGATCTGTTTGTAAGTGTGAGTGAATTTGTTTGATCTGTGTTATATAGCCTGTGCAGCTGGTACACTGAGGCCTCATTCACACCAAGGACTGTCAGTATACAGCGCGTAGACAGCAAGTGCCTGCTTTCTGTCCATATTCGTTTAGAATGCATGTTAACAAATGAGACTATTCACACCGCACGCGTGATCTGAGCGTATTCTGTCACACATGCAGTACACACATATTGTACACGGTTACATTCTGTACACGGTCAAGTTGGTGTGAATGAGGCCTGGGGCCGAATCCGACATGTTCACTCGTCCACTACAAAACTATGAACCTCACAGCCTGTGTATTGCACTGTGTAGTGAATACGTGAGCATTTTGGAGTCTTAGGGCTCATTTCCACCAAACACTACGTTTTCTGTCCGTATTCGCTTAGAATGCATGTTAACAGATTACACCATTTCCACCGCACACGTGATCTACGTGATCACGCACTTTACTCCCCACTCCCCATACGCACTTTACTCCCCACTCCCCATACGCACTTTACTCCCCACTCCCCATGCACAGTCTAGACCCACAATCATCAGTTTCACTGCATGTCCTACTACCCAGTATGTCTATGTACGTGACAAATAAAACTCCTTGTATCCTTGTATCCTTGTATCCTTGTATCTGAGCGTATTCTGTCCCTATACAAAACTATTGTACACGGAAGTCAGTGGAAATGAGGCCTTAGTCAGTGTTTTCACTCCTCACCAGTTAGTCTGTGGTCTGCGTGTGGCCATGACAGGGGCCCAGCCAATTCCCAGATCACTTAGTGGCCTTTACTGTACAATTGCTGTCCACATCTGGCCACAACAAAGACATCAGCACCAAACAACATAATGGTGCTGTTTTTGAAATGTAGATACAAGGCATTTGCCACCTCCAGCCATGCTATTGAAAATATGTCAGTTACATTTTTGTGAATTGACTGTAGGGTAAGGCATGTTTACTTTTGGTTTTCTTGAGGTAAAGATGGCCTTCCGTTTTTTTTTATCTAACAGCACTAATGTGTTGAGTACAAACACTTTTGTCTTTTTGGTATTTTTTTGTCTGAGGAAGCTGGTAAAGTTTGATGTTGAAAGAACATTGGTGTTTCAGTGAGACAGATCAATTACTCTGTTGTTGCTTTTTTTGTCCTTTTCTTTTATCTGTTGATGTGCCTCAATCAATCTGAGGCATGTAGCCAAGGTCTGCGGCAGCATTGGAACTGTCTGAGTCATACAATCACCAGTTATTAAGGAAGGCTAAATCTATTTTATCTGACAGGCAGGATAGGTTTGGCCACGGCACCTGAAGTGTCAGTGTCAGTGTCAGGAGAAACACAAACTGAAATACACCAAACTGAAATACACCAAAAGGCAATATCAGTCCCCTCACCCAACACAGTCTGAAACATGGCTTCTAATTTGGGCATTTCTTGAAAATTCCTCCAGAATACACATCTATGCTGCCCTGTGCTGTGTGCTGTAGCCTATTGCACTGTATTTCATTCTATGTTGTACTTTCAGATCAGTTGTTACCATTTTTGATTGGTGTGATGTTAGTGCTGCAATATCAATCAGCTCTTTTGGAACAAGTAAAGTTTTACTTGACCTGAATTGACTGAATCTTCCTCTCCTAGATTTTCCCCTGTCTGAGCCGGAGAAGACAGAAGAAACAGACGATACTGTGAAAGTAAGCAACTCTACATAATGCGATGTGGAGTAAATAACTGAATAACAACTTTAGTCTCATAATGTAATATGCACACCTCCGTTATACGTACTCTCGCTCTGTCCATCCCAGGGGCGCAGCCAGAAATTATAAAATGGGCCCAAAAGACATAGGTTATTTTTTATTACTAAAACAGTCAGTCAAACTTATACAGCCAAACGTATATGCCTCTGGTCTGGCCTGTAGGTTGTCTCTATTTAAAATAGTTTTTGTCACTTAAGTTGTGTTTATTTATGACATGAAGTACAGTTTAGTGTTTTGGCTTTTCTTGTGCCATGGGCCTCTTGGTCTGCGTCTCTTTGACACTGTTGTTCTCTCCTCCCTCTCTACCTCCTCTCCTCTCTCTCTACCTCCTCTCCTCTCTCTCTACCTCCTCTCCTCCCTTCCTGTTTCCTCTCCTCCTCCTCCTCTCTCAGGTGCCCAGACAGGTGCACTCTATCCACACTTACGTTGCGCTCTATAAGTTTCTACCTCAGGAGCCAAACGACCTTGAACTCCAGTGAGTGTGTATTTGTGTGTGTGTGTGTGTGTGTGTGTGTATGTGTGTGTGTGTGGTTTCTGTAAGCATGATTTCAGTTAGATTACAAAGCATTTTGGGAATTAGAGCCAGAGAGAGAGAGAGAGAGAGAGAGAGTGTGTGTGTGTTTCTGTAAGCTTGATTTTAGTTAGATTACATAACACTTTGGGAATTAGAGCCAGAGAGTGTGTGTGTGTGTGTGTGTATGTGTGTGTGCATGTGCGTGCGTAGGAATGAGAGGGTGGAATCACACAAGTGCTAAACAAAGGCAGGTCACCACAGGGACTTCTGAACCATCTGTCAGTCCATGCTTTGCTGTTGTGTGCGTATGTGTTTGTGTGAGTGTGTGTGTGTGTGTGTGTGTGTACATGTGTGTGTGTGCGTATGTGTTTGTGTGAGTGTGCGACTGTGTGTTGGTGTACGTGCATTTGAACGTGTATTTGACAATAGATTTTAGTATGTTTACAAGTCAATCTTTCTCTCTCTGTCTCTCTCTTTCTCTAAACTTATCCCTGTGTCTTTCCCACAGTCCTGGTGACAGGGTTCAGGTCACTGATGATTCCAATGAGGAGTGGTGGAAGGTGAGTATTATGAGGGTGGGGGTTAGTGTGTGTGCAGGTGTTTGTGTTTGTGTGTGTGTTTGTGTAAGTGTATGTTGTAGGATTGTATGTTCTATGTTGTAGGATAATGTAGTATTTACATACCCTATGTTCTATGCAATACTGTGTGGTCTGTGTGTGTGTCTGTATTTGTGTCTGTGTGTGCACCCTCGCATGTGTGTGTTTGTGTGTGAGAAGAAAATAGAGAAACGACAAAAAAAGATAAATGAGCAGACGCGTGCCCCAGTTTCAGTCTATATAAATAGGCAGCGATAGCGGCTAATTTCCTCAGGTTCGTGCTGTAAAGGGAAAAATAGAAGCTTTTTAATAGCTGCTCAACCAGAATGAGCCTCCATTGAATGCATAATGGCCTGTGCCCACTTAAGATGGACTTGAGTGCCCTGCCAATTCTCCCTCGCTTGCCCCTCTTTCTTCTCCCCTTTGCCATCTCTTTTATGCTTTGTCACTTTCTAATTTGATTGGAGTGGATGAGATCATGAAAAATGATGATGTTGTTGGTAGTTGAGAGCACAAGTTGGTGCCCTTACATAATGTTTTCTTAGTGTTGTGGTGTAGCCTCTTTGACTTTTACTTTGCTTTGTTTGCAGTCTAAACTTGCCCTTTAAAAAACTGTCTTCTTAAAACGTTTTATTAAAATGGCAGATAGGCATGTTGCCCAACAGGACCGAAGAAACAATTTGTCATAACAGCAGGACTGAATAGTTTTGTTAATGTGTTTATTTTTTATCTCTGATTGTTATTGTAGACCATCGTAGGAGCATGTGGCAGCTTGCCAGGGAAGTGTTTGCTGTTACACAGTTTCACTTTTGTACCTACAACTACCGTGACAAATGTAATGACAAATGCTAATCAGTTTCCTCCTTTCCTAAGGGGAGTGGGGACGAAAATATGGTCATTGTGTTGTGTATTCACCGTAATAGCCATCAGAGTGTTGACAGGCTGGACTGCAACCTGAATATGTGTGCTTAAAGTAATGCAAAATGAAAAAGGACCAAGCTGTTAGAGCCAGATTAGAGTGTCAGCTTTGGTCTAGCCTCAAGAGCTGTTCGAGGTTGAAATGGTTATTGAAAAACATTGGGCACGAGACAGTTCCCAGTGAAATCTTGGCCTAGGGCACAAAATACAACTGAAAAGGCTCTTCTTTTGGACTCAGGAACACCAAAAACACAGTTCTCAAAAAAGAGTCACAAGTTGAATGCACGTGAAATGGTGACATCATTGTGACATCAAAAATGTCACGCTGAGACATACAAAGTCCTGGTTATTAAGCAGTGCCGCAAGGAGAGGCGATGGCCGTGATGAGCAGTTAACAGGTGCAGGTGATGACTCACTGAAGGGGAAGTGGAACTACATGATTAGTATTCTGGGTGCTGATTGGACGATGAGAGCAAAGGGAGCAGACGCGGGTCTCACAGAGCTGCTGTTTTTTTTCCCACCATGTGCAGGGCAGGTGCGGAGAGCGGGTGGGCTTCTTCCCCGCTAACTTCGTCCAGCGGGTCCGTCCCGGCGAGAGGGTGTGGCGTGTGACGCAGGGTAGCCAAGGCAACCGCGGAATGGGTCACATGGCCGTAAAGGAGGCGCAGGTGAGTAGGACTGCACACAAGATTCCCTTATTACATTTTATTACACTCTAGATTCCTTTATTACATTTTATTAGATTCTAGATTCCCTTATTACATTTTATTACGCTCTAGATTCCTTTATTACATTTTATTAGATTCTAGATTCCCTTATTACATTTTATTAGATTCTAGATTCCTTTATTACATTTTACAGCCTGGGCAGGTTACACAACATCATTCCAGTTTTGTCACAGATTGTTCATTGATAGTTGACTCAGCATTCCCAGCATTATGACTGATTCTGAAATGTCAGGAATGTGCGCTGTGTTAATTGTGTTTTGGTCATGGACCTTAATCACCTGACGAAGGTCTATTCCGAAATAATGTACTTAATAACTCCTGCAACGTGCAGAAGTTCACATTTTACTAAATTGTAGACTGTGGGTTACCTTCAACACCTGTCTTTTCAGAGGTATGCAAAAGTGTTGTCCCTAACGACGCTTAAAAACTTTAGCTGTTCAACATGTATAACCGTTAGCTGTTCAACATTTATAACCCTTAGCAGCTCAACATTTATAACCCTTAGCTGTTCAACATTTATAACCCTTAGCTGTTCAACATTTATAACCTTTAGCTGTTCAACATTTATAACCCTTAGCTGTTCAACATTTATAACCCTTAGCTGTTCAACATTTATAACCCTTAGCAGCTCAACATTTATAACCCTTAGCTGTTCTGAATCCAGTGCAAATCCATGGCCTCTCGTGGCTTATTGCTTAAATTTCTTCTCTTTCATGAACTTCTCCCCCCTCTTCTCTTTCTCTTTTTCTCCCTCCTTCCTTGGCAGATTTGTGTTGGGAAGTGTGAGGACAGTGATGGCTTCCTGAAGCTGAGCAGTGGGAAGAAGAGAGGTCTGGTTGCAGCCAATTCACTAGAGGAGATCTGACAATGCTCCTCATCATCTCCCCCTCCCCCCAAGGGATCCTCTTCAGTGTTCCGCCTGCCCAGTTTCTCCCTTGCAGTACATGACACACTTGACCGCTCTTACTTGATTTGTCCCACCCAGGCCTCCGTAGGCCAGCCACCAGTCTTTCACCAGTCAATCCCAGCCCTTCTCTAGTGTCTGCTCTAATAGTGTAGCTCTCTGTCTCTCTCTCTCTCCCCCCCCCTCTCTCTCCCTCCCTCCCTCTCTCTCTATCTCTCTCTCTCTCTCTCTCTCTCGCTCTCTCTCTTTCTCTGTCTCTCTCTCTCTCCCTCTCTCTCTCTGCATTAGCCCTGTTCACTGTAATCTCATGTGCATTTGTCATGTGCTGGGCTAAAGCCTACTTGTGGCTGCTCTGTCACGCAGACGTGATGCTTTCCTCTCCGCCTCGCTCTCCCACCTCCTCCTCCACTCTTCCAAAAGATCCTCCCACAATCCCTTGCATCTCAGAAATATTCACACCACAACAGAAGCATTCGGGTGTGGATGTACTCACACACACACACACGTTTAAAAAGACATTTACTTACACATTTATTCACAGGCACATACACACACACACACACACACACACACACACACACACACACACACAAATACATTCATTCATTTACACACACACACACACACCTGAATCTGGAGACTAGCCAACAGCCAGAACCTGCCTTTTTAAACGAAAGTGTGTCCTGTAGCTTTGTCCTGGAGCCCTCTGTGGAGAAGAGTGAGGCATCTCTCCCAAGACTCTAAAGGCCCCTCGACTTTGTGACTGTGCTCCTCAGCCAATGGGATACTGTGTGACTGTGCCCTTCAGCCAATGAGAGAAGAGGAAGACAATGAAGAGATGGGGAGAAGTGGATTTCCTCAGTTGGTTAGAGACTTTATGAAACAGAGTCGCTACACCTGGGGGAAAGGGATGAATGCTAATGAGTGTATGAATCACATTTTTGTGAAGCGTGTCAGGTCAGTCCAGCTACTGTTTTAAATGTGTAACATGTCCCTCCATCCTTTGGTTAAATCTTAAAGGGACACTCCAGCGTAAAATGAAAAGGGGTTTGTTAAAACACGATAACAAGTTGGTATGTTTGCTGAAAAGCAAAACTGCACTAGCCCGTTGCATTTAGAAATTCACTATTTTTACCATTTGGGTCAAAAAGGCTAACAATGCTAGAACTAAGGGCATGGAGGAAGCTTGAGTATAACGCTATTTTTAAACCACTAAAAATTTTCAAAGTAGCTCCTCACTTCCTCTGTAGTATAACAAGGCCCCTGTCATTCAAAACGAGGCACCGAGGACTTTGTAAGTGCACAATTCATTTATTAAAAAGGCTGTACCTTGCCGTAGTTTCTAATTGCCACCATGATGAAAGTCCATACACGTCGATTGGTGAACCAGAAGCAAAAGCGGCACGTGAACACTTACCGGTATTGTTGACTGTAATAGTATTGACTGTCTGACGAAAGCTGCAGAGATGGCGGAAGAGTGTTACGGCAAATTTGAGGAAGAGGAAGAGCCGTTAATATTTGACGGGCATATGTACTTATTTGAACCGGAATGTACAGATGTAGATGCGAGAGTGCGATGAAAGGTCTGCCAGAGAGAGACGGCATGTGGAGGAAGTCGCCACAGCCACTGCCCTTGAAGTACAACTCAATCGACTTGTATGGCGGTGACCAGAAACTACTGCAAAGGTACTACAGTTCAGGACTGTGTAAACAGTATTTTTAAAAAACAACTTGTACACTTACAAAGTTCTCAATGACTTGTTTCGAATGCCAGGATCCTAGTTATACTACTGTACCATGACCGATTTTCATTTTACACCGCAGTTTCTTTTTAAATATTAGTTAAAACTTGATGTTTACTCACTTACGCCCTCCATTTTCCTCCCTCTGTTTTAACTGAAACTATCTCTACATCTCTGTTGATGTTTTCTTCTCTCTCAACGCCTGTCTGTGCTATTAAACTCATGGACGACTATGAGCACTGGAGGGGTGGGGGATATGATTTGTGTTTGAGTGAACGTCGGGGTGAGTCTGTGTATATGCCTGTGTGAAAAATTGTGTCTGTGTTTGTGTGTGTGTGTTGAGTGAGAGTTGATGTATGTGTGTGTAAATGCCTGTGTTGCAGTGTGTGTGTGTGTGTTACAGTGTGCGTATGTGTGAGTGTGTAAGACATCCACCATGAGACAGCCTGTGCCAGCATGCAAATCTATTCTTGCTCGGTTTGTGTTTAGAATTCTCCTCTCCTTTCCTCTCCCCTCCTCTCCTCTTCTCTCCTCTCTTCTTCTCTCCTCTCCCTTCCTTTTCCTCTTCTCTCTCCTCTCCTCTCCTCTTCTGTCCTCTCCCCTCCTCTACTGTCCTCTCTTCTCCTCTCCTCTTCTTTCCTCTCTTCTCCTCTCCTTTCCTCTCCCCTCCTCTCCTCTTCTCTCCTTTCCTCTCTTCTCCTCTCCTTTCCTCTCCCCTCCTCTCCTCTTCTCTTCTTTCCTCTCTTCTCCTCTCCTTTCCTCTGCCCTCCTCTCCTCTCCTCTCCTTTCCCTTCCTTTTCCTCTCCTCTCCTCTTCTCTCCTCTTCTCTCCTCTCCTCTCCTTTCCTCTCTTCTCCTCTCCTTTCCTCTCCCCTCCTCTCCTCTTCTCTCCTTTCCTCTCTTCTCTCCTTTCCTTTTCTCTCCTCTCCTCTCCTCTCCCCTCCTCTCCTCTCCTCTCCTTTCCCTTCCTTTTCCTCTCCTCTCCTCTTCTCTCCTCTTCTCTCCTCTCCTCTCCTTTCCTCTCTTCTCCTCTCCTTTCCTCTCCCCTCCTCTCCTCTTCTCTCCTTTCCTCTCTTCTCTCCTTTCCTTTTCTCTCCTCTCCTCTCCTCTCCTCTCCTCTCCTCTCCTTTCCTCTCTTCTCCTCTCCTTTCCTCTTCCCTCCTCTCCTCTTCTCTCCTCTCTCCTCTCTCCTCCCCCCTCTCCCCTCCCCTCCTCTCCCCCGTCCTGCTCTGTGTTCGCAGACGAGCGTTTACATTGGCCGAGTGGCAGCTTGTGTTTGGGAGAGTTTAAATAGCAGGTATACAGGTGATAAATCCACTAATGGATCCCGAGCCGCACACTTCTAAACAGTCTCAGGCAGCAGCAGCATAGAAGAGGTGAAAGAGGAGATGAAACAGAGAGAGAGAGAGAGAGAGAGAGAGATGAGAGAGGAGAGAGATGTTTGCTTTTTTAACTAAGTCCCCCTAATGGGTGAGGTAATTGAGCAGAAGCTTAGACGGAGATGGGGTGTGAAACAGCCAGGAGAGTGATGAAATGGGGCAGGAGGGAGAGTCTGCTGTTTTCACGAGTCATGAAACCCAAACTAGTAAATACAGACCAAGGAGAAACGACAAAATGGAAATGGCTGAAAGCAAAGGTGGACAATTTGCTTCAGTGTGCAGAGACAAAGAATTATGAAGTATGTGAGAGTGCATGTGCCGTACTGTTCTCTGTTTGCCTTTGTTTCCTGTGTGTGTGGATGTCGGTGTGTGTGTGTGCCCGGGCGCAAGGGCATTCATGTGTGTGTGTGCGTGTGTGCATGTGTGTGTGACCACCAAACAGCATCAACAAAGTCTGACAAAGCATTAATCAGACCCAGAAGGTCTGGCTTAGCTCCTGACGTGTATTTATGAGTCTGTTAATTTATTCATATTTTTTTTCCCAGAAATATTTATTGATGTGGTCTGTTGTACTTTCCTCTGTTGCTTATCTTAATTTCCATCATGCCCTCCAGCAAAGACTGTGCCACCAGTTGAGAATGCCCCGCAGCGGTTTAATAACGGCAGATAATTGTGTGATGCTAGATTGCAGAGGCTATGTGGATCACACATTTCCCCAAATGGATATACATGCAGTTGGGTCAAAACGGTAGTGGTGGTGACACACTACTCACTGCAGTTGATAATCATAGACCTCATGTTTTGAATAGGCCATCATAAAATCCTCCCTGGTGCTACAAACTGATTTACTAATGGTGACTGGTATAATGTGATGGAACCTATGCTTGATCATGTTTTACTAATGGTGATTGCTATGACAGCTACCAATGGGAATTGATGTGATGTGGTATAATCTGAGGGGCACTGTTATTGTCTTGACGAAGCAGTGATACCTGACATTGACTACTTGTGTGGTAATGGGTTGACCAGAAATCTTCATGGCATATACTTATAAACCACGAATAGCACACTGTGTAGCGTTGGTAGTGGTTTTATAAAGGGAGCAGGAGGGTAGTTTGATGCTATGTTGTTATTATGGACTTACTGTGTAAAAGATGAAGTCTTACATGGCTACTCTTCTATATGTAGCATCTCATCTTGTATGTGTTAATATGTGAGTCTGTGCAAATGTGAGTGTATGTATGAGAGAAAACATGGGGATGTTAGAGCCTGACCATGGATGTGTGTTCAGTCATGGGTTATAGTTTGAAAAAAAAAAACATGATTAAATAAAGATCTCAAATGAAAGCAGTTGATTTTGCCTGTGTGTGTGTGTGTGTGTGGTTTTTTTTTTTTTTTTTTAATTTCTTTCCTGTTGTGATATGGCCAACATCCTGAGATACCTGAGAGCTCATTTTTGATTGTGTATTTGTGTGCAGGGCTGTAGCCAGGATTTTAAAACTACTGAGGTCCGAAATGAAAAAAAATCAACATATTTAAATGAGTGGGGGTGAATTACATGTCACACAAGAGATCTATTGCTATGGGTTTTGCTTTTGGGTAATATTACATTCGAATTATTATTAATGAGAATAAATCTTGCTAAATGAACAGAGCATTAAAATGAGTATGAAGCATGCAACGTTTTTAACCCAACACAAATAAAACTTAAGAGAAATGTTTGATATAACAAGCAAAGACACAAGGCTATATCTCCTCTGAAATGTTTGGACCCTATAATAATCTTAAATTCAGACAGTGCTGTCTGACGTTGTGCAGGCTAGCTTTGTAAAACACTGGTTACCCAAATCGCAGTTATCCATGGCAAACATAAATTGGA
The DNA here is from genome assembly GCA_027475355.1 of Coilia nasus. Classification (NCBI taxonomy): domain Eukaryota; kingdom Metazoa; phylum Chordata; class Actinopteri; order Clupeiformes; family Engraulidae; genus Coilia; species Coilia nasus. The sequence continues at coordinate 30,787,135 of CM050216.1, forward strand.
ACTTTCCACTCTATTGCTTTGTGTTATCAAATGATTTATTTTTAAAATGATTTATTTTGTGGTGCACTGATGGCATATTTGTGGGTGACTGTGTGTGTGGGAGTGTGTGTGTAGTTCTTGACAGATGTGTGTGGAGGCCTGCACATGACTGTGATACTGTTCTGGTTGCCAGTCTGTATTTTTGGATTAAGGCAGGCGGTAGTCCCATCTGCAACAGCTTGTCTCATGCCACTGACATTGTAATCTAGTGGCTTGCATGTGTGTGTGTGTGTGTGTGTGTGTGTGTGTGTGTGTGTGTGTGTGTGTGTGTGTGTGTGTGTGTGTGTGTGTGTGTGAGAGAGAGAGAGAGAGAGAGAGAGAGAGAGAGAGAGACTGTGTCTGCCTAATGAGTCCCTGGGGATTCAAAAGAGTGAATCTGGCAAGAAGTACACCCATGGAAACAAAGACAAGGAGAGAGTGAGAGGGAGAGAGTGAGAGAGAGAGAGAGAGAAACAGAAAGAGAGAGAGAGCTGGAACTGGCACAGAAAAGACTTGGAGGCTGTGCAGTGTTATTTGTAGGGAGGGAGGAAGTTGACAACCCACTGATAGGTGTGAGTGCGGCCCTCACCATGCCCATGCCAGGTCACTGTGTATACGGGTGGCACAGAGAAGAGACATGCGAGAGGGACCAAAGGCAAGAGAAGAGGAGAGGAGAGGAGAGGAGAAGAAAACAGAAGAGAAGAGAGGATAAGAGACGAGAAGAGAGGACAAGAGGAGAGAAGATTAGATTGGATTCAACTTCATTGTCATGACACATGTATAAACACAGGGTAATGAAATGTTACCCAGAGAAGAGAAGAGAAGAGAAAAGAAGAGCAGAGCACAGAAGAGAAGAGAAGAGAAGAGAAGAGAAGAGAAGAGAAGAGAAGAGAAGAGAAGAGAAGAGAAGAGTGGACGAGCATGAGAATGACTGTCATCAGTCATGTGTCCCCATACACTGGAGCTGGCCTTGTTGTTTTCCTCAGGAGCTGTACAGTTCCTGCCTGCCAAGCAAATCAGCATGTCCTTCCATGTGCGACACCGAAATGGATCCCCGGGGTTTGTGCCGGGGACAGACTGTGCCACATTTAAATGTCTCCTCTACTCTTTTTCCTTTATAGCTTCTCTAGCACACACACAGCATCTATGTTCTCCTATCGGTTTCCCCTTTGTTTCAGAATAGAGCAGGGGGGAGAGAGGGAGGAGAAGGGAGGCGAAAAGGAGGGTAAAAGAGAGAGAAGGAGGAGAAGCAGAGCGAGGGAGGAGAGGAAAACAAGGATGAGGTGGAGGAGGCTAAGAAAAACAGAAATTGCACATCAACTGCAAAGGTGTCATTATGTGTGTGTGTATGTGTGTGTGTGTGTGTGTGTGTGTGTGTGTGTGTGTGTGTGTGTGTGTGTGTGTGTGTATGTAGGAGATACAGATTATACAGATTATACATGAACAGTAGGAAGGAAAAGATAATGGTGTGTTATGGTTGTTGTGGTGAAGAAATGTATGTTCTTGTCAGCAGGTCTTGTTTATGTGACTATCAGTGGGTATAGGGTTTCTATTTGTGTCTCTGTTTCTCTCTCCCTCTCTTTTTCTTCT
>CM050216.1:30793742-30841242 GCA_027475355.1 Coilia nasus
AAGTCGTGGAATTTTAGTTTCTCCCTAACGCAACTACAGCGTTCTGTTATCATTCGGCCTGTAGAGTCAACAGTAAATGCACTGATAGTATTTTGAATGTTAAACATTTCATATTTAGCCCTAAAAGTCTGCTAAATTCTAAACGAAATCTACACGGGCATGAAAATGTCATAAAAAAGTTTTGAAATTTCGTCAGTGAAAAAGAGTGGGAACCCTGTATGATGAAGTTGTTTTCATAATTATCTCAGCCCCCACATACCTAGCTCTTGTACCGCACAATTATGTATCCTGAAGTCAACATGTACCATGCAGGCCATATGTTTTCACTGACCCAAAAATCACCTCTGCAAACCTCCTGCTGTACATACGGTATTAGGACTCACCACAGCAAAGATGTCAAAGTCAAGAGATTTTCACAGCATGATAAAGGCATTTTGAGGTTTGTCTCAGCATAGTGAAATTGTCAGTGTCACTTGTCAGCCACTTGTGCCCAATTCTGAGAATGTAGCACACACAGCTATTTCCAATTTTCCCTCATTTAGTCACTGTTCATGTCTGAGTCATGTGTTGCAAGTACAAATAATTGAGGGCAAGTGAGTAGCCACAAAAGCTACCGGAAATGCAGCATTCATTAGCCTATTAGTGCATGACAGCGGTTCAGGAGGTAAAGTATTTGACCATCGATCAGTGGGTGGCTGGTTGGATTCCAGTTCCTCCTGGCTAGGCCAACAGTGTCCTTAAGGAGGACACTGACACTACTTAGCTTCTTATCCTTTGATGGGTGGGAGGAAGACTATGCTCCATCCTGTAGCCATCCACTACTCTCAGTCTATTTACATAACCTTATTATCACCTTAGCCGTCAGGGTGAAAGCTGGTGGAACAACAACACCGTCAGCCAGAACCCTTTGGCACGTGGCCTGGCACTTTGTGCGGTAACACATTCGAATGTTAGTGATGTAAACTCTTCAGTGCCGTCTTGGACCGAACTTTAAAAGAGGTGGGCTGAAATGCACCGAACTAAAGGGACTGAATTATGTTTGCTTTTTTTCTTCTTGTGTGCTCTCTCATTAGCCGGGCTATGAGCCTGCCTACGCACTTCTGCTCGATTATTTTCTCCATACAGTGGTAGTCTGGCTTTGCTTCCATTGACATGGTTGACTCTGGTTGAGTCTTTACCGGACCAATCAGCGAGCAGAGGGAGTGTTGGCACGTGATCACATCAACTTTGTGTGCTACATTTGAATTGTAGTGCACAGGCTGGCTTATAACCAGGCTAATTGCATAGGTCACAACCAGACGTTAGCAATTGGGTAAAGGCAGATCCAGTCGTTTTAACCTTCAGCAGTCTACACCTCCAGGAAGCAAACTTTTCTCAATGCAGCACAGCCCAGACCCTTTGTACGAAATTAAGTGTAGTACGAGGGGCTGGTTTGCCAGGCTCCTCTATCATGTCACTCAAAACACTGTGGAAATGAAGCGTTTCCTGTTCTCTGCATGAAAACGACTTGAAATGATTTCATAAAAGAAACAATTTCCCATCCTAACTTTACACAGAACTATCTGTTATATTTTATCCTTTACCCAGGCTGACACAGTTGGTCTGGACAGTTTTGGAGCCCAGATCACTTTGCTGCCTCTAAGATGAAAGCAACACTCTTTACTACCCCCACCCTAACTTCTCCACTCACTTCCCCTTCCACCACTGTCTCTCTTCTCTGCTACTGTCCTTCACAGCCTCCCCTGCTGTCTCCATAATTAGCTGAAACTATATGGGCGTATCTTCATAAACACGGTGAGGACCCCCGTTAGGCCTGTTGCAGAGTGATCCACACAGAGCTCAAGGCGCATGTCTTAACACCTCTTTACCTGCAGGAGGCTGCCATCCATCTGCTGGTCTGTGCGTGTCTCTCTCACTGGAAGCATGTATGTGGACAACCTAAAGCAACACTAAGTGGTTTTACAGTTTTTCTCAATTGTTTAAACACAATTCCTTGTACTTCAGACACAATGACCACAACATGTAACTCATGCACCAACCCCATGAACCAATTTTGCTAAACTATAAACACAATTCCTGCTTTACACTCAAATTGCAGTTATGCAATATTCTAAAGTCAATTGCCCTACTATGCACACTGACTTATCACATTGGCAAACACCTGTCACACAGCTTTACAATTAGCTATCAGAGCTTTGGAAGAGGCAGAGCCACAGCTAGAGGAGTGAGAGTAAGAGGAGGAGGACGGGGAGGACACGGACGAGAAAGGACCGTAATCTTTGATGAGATCAGAGCCATTTTGGTTGACCATTTGGTCAACGAAATTATTTTACAGTAGTTGTTTACGTATCTCTCTCCATATTCCACAATCCTCAACACAATTCAGGATTTTTTTTTTGACTGGAGATGAAAGTGTATGACCAAAATCCACAAATGCGTGTACCCTTTCTCTAAGCTATGGAAGACGCATGTGGAAATATAGCAATTGATGCTTTTCATGGATGGATTCGCTGCTAGGCCAGGAAAAACATTGCATGTGATGTGGATGAGGTGCTGTGGCCACACAAAAACAGAAGAAAGGATGCAGCGTAATTTTTTTTGTAACTGTATAGGCTACAGTAAATTCTTCTGTTCTATTGTATGTAGACCACTGTAGGTGCCGCTTTGTGTTGATTGGGATGCACAGTGTGTACACTGTTTTTGTGGGAAAAATAAAATATATTTGTAACAATGTATATGTGCGTTCTGAGTATAAAAACAATATTCTAAAATATAGCACACTTATGTATGTACTGTCTGTAGCAAGTGTAACACTGAACAAAAAAGGCCTAAATCATTATGATGAATGGAGAAGAAGTGTTTTCCATTTATCATAGTGTTTTACATTAAGCACATCAGGGCTCAACTGGTTGTTATAAATGTCTATTCATATGATGGTTTGTGTGTGTCATTTGACAACAAAATAGCATTTTGAGAGGAAATAATACTGTTTTGAATGCAAAGTTTCATTTTGCAGGAGAAGTTAGGGGTTTTGCCCATTGTGTGTGTGTTTTTTTGACTTGTGTGTAGAGTTCTGAGAATATGAGGCATGTTTTCAGAAAATGTGTTTAAGCAATTGAGAAAAACTGTAAGTCAACCTTAAAATAACGTTTCCAAAATCGTTTCAGTGGTTCATCACCTCGTAACAAGGAGAACGTCACTTCCGAATTCGCTTTGAGGCCCTCCATGACAGCACGATACAAGTTCGCGAAAGCACCTCGCTTCGATCTGTAGTTCGAATGAGACATAAGAAAGACAATTTGGCTTCCAAATTGTAGGGCACTATTTCTAGTGGTAAGGTTGTATAATGCAACCAACTGAATAGTATTCCTTAGAAAGAAGACAGGCTAAGTATGCATTTAGTTGCTCTTTAGTTGCTTTTACAGTTCCTACAGTGTATCAGCATCATGAAGCACAGTGTAACAAAGTTTGTAAAAATATGCAACATTATGTACTTATACTGTACCATAGGCTTAGGATAAGGATTAGGATTAGGGCTAGTGTTAGGCATATACAGTGTAAGTACATATGTTGTTACATTTAGATACACTGTAACAGGAACTGATAAAACAAAGTGTTACCATGCATTTCCTTCTACGGTAGCCAAGATATATCAACAAGATGTCATTCAGTACAACTTCTTTTCACAAGCACAAAATATTTCCACGTGTACACAAATTCTTTTCATGAGCACAAGATATTTCTACGAGTACAGACGTTCCGGCAGGGAATTCATTCCATAATCAGACAGTAACAGTCGGTAACAGTTTGAACCAAGCCAGACCATGGGACGTGGTATCAATAATCCATGCTTTTGGACTGCACGCCTTCAACAGTTTGCAGGCTTACTTGTGAGCAGGCTTCACAAGAGGCTTCACAAGAGGCTTTACAAGAGGCTTCACAAGAGGTTTCCCTCTGGGATGGTGACAGTGCAGACTGAGTTGTTGCAGTGTGCTGCATATGATCTGAGCAATGACAGGCTGACCACTGCAGCAATGCTGGCACTCAAGCATTTGTTCTATGAAGCCAACTTCTGGACCTGGCACTGAGTATGAGGACCCAACTTCTTTGGCTGACCCTGTCAAGGTCTGTTCTGAGTGGAACCCATCTTGGAAAGCCCCTTTATGACTCTGACCACCAGTTTCATGGTGTTACTGATCTTTTATAGCATACCCCATCGTTGTGGAGAGCAACCCTTCCATTTCTTAAATCCTCAGACAGTGTTGCTTTGCCGTTAGAAGCCATGTTGGACATCTAGTGGCTAGTGTGAGGTAACTGTAGCCAAAGCACTAAAACAAATAGCTCTATTTAGCATGAATAGCATGATAGACAAACTTGTATGGTCCAGTCAGGCAGACCAAAACACACACATAATGAATTGGACAAACAGCTTTGAATGGTTTAATGATATGAACATAGGGTGTACTTTCTTTAAAGGTGTACTTCTATCATGCTTTCATTAATTTTGTGGTGGTCTCTAGTATTAATGAATGCCATGTGAGCCGGTTTTGGTGAAAAAATGCTTTAGTGCTCCTGTTTCAGGCTGTTCTTGTTAGGTGGAGGAGATGGAGCCGGGAGAATGACAGGTTCTCGGCTATGCTAGTCACAGGTTACAATCATTCAAAGCCCATTCGGTCATAGCGAACCAAATAGAAGATCTAAACGTTCTACACAAACACACATACTTACCTATACTTCGCTAAGTGAATGTGTGCTGCAACAAAACTTCTTCAGTAATCACTACTGTGGCATAGCTTTTTCTAATTTACAAACCTGTCACTTTGTTGGCCTTTTTCTTATGCACTCGTTTTTTCGCCTACTTTCTTTCACTGACTAATGGATGCAAATGGGTTAGAAGAACATTTTCACGCGCAGCATGCATATGCAACTCGGGGTGACCTGTCGTATTTCAAAAGAGTACTAAACGGTTTCTTGTGGAAGTACTCCTTTAAATACTCCTTTAAAGACACTGCTGTGCACATCTTGGGCAAGGAGGACAGGTGGTTTGAGAGAGAAATGAAGGAGGCCACCTTTGTCCATTCGGAACAACCACTTTTGAACAGAGGAGAGGGATTACATCATCATCTATCTGCTACATACCATTCTGCCTTGAGATCTCATCCCAGGAAGTTTAACTGCTCTTCACCATCAGAGCAGGTTAAATGTCTTGTGTGTTTGTGTATGTTAGTGTGTGTGTGTGTATGTATGTTTGTGTGGGTTTTTTCATAACAAAGTAACAGTTGCTCTTTCTCATTTGAAATGAACTGTCACATCAAATTTGATCATCCAGCCAAAGTTGATTTTATCTCCATGACAGTATTATGCAAATGCACACACAAACACACATGCACGCACGCACACACACACATATACACACACACACAAACTTCCTTACACACAACATGGATGCGCACGTACACACACCCACACACACACACACACACACACGCACGCTTGTCCACATAGACGCATAAATACACATGCACATTCACACCCACAGAGTGAGTGCCTCATATGTATTCATGTGAAATTTAATCTAGCTGAGGCATCATCTTCAAACAAATATCACCGCAGCTCAGGATTGAAATGGGCAAGTGCTTCATCCTTTCTAGATGATCCTATCTAAAGTATTAAACCCCTCACCCCACACACACGTACTTACACACACACACACACACACACACACGCGCGCACACACACACACACACACACACACACACACACACACACAGAAGGTAAGCTTGCAAGCACACACTTACACACACAAACACACACACACACACATATGCACACACAGTAATAGACAGTGACACATACACACACACACACACACACACAAACACATAAACACACAACCACATTCATGCACACACAAACACACACATATGCACACACAGTAATAGACAGTGACACACACACACACACACACACACACACACACACACACACACACACACACAAACACAACCACATTCATGCACACACAGTAATAGACAGTGACACACACAAACACACACACATAAACACACAACCACATTCATGCACACACAAACACACACACACATGCACACACACACACACACACACACACACACACACACACACACACACACACACACACACACACACACACACAACCCGCCCACTTCTCAATCACACACACACACAGTTTTATGTCTTTTCTCTCCTCGCTCTACTTCTCCCAGTCAGTCCACGTTGGGCCTGGGCAGGATTCTAATGGATGTGTGAGTTCAGCACAGCACAGCACAGCCATGGGGAGGGAGCCTGTGTGTGGAATATGGAAAGCTGTTCCCGCTTACCCCTCCATTAATCAAGCGTGTTATGGTGAGACACTGTGGAAGGGTGAAGGGAGGCAAGGACTGACGTAGGAGAAGCCCAGAAAAAAAAGCATTGGAGAGGATGAGGAGGTGAGCAGTGGAATAAGAGAGAATTGATAAGTTGCATAGCTCTAGCGCCACTGGACTACAAAGATTGCTGACTAGGGCCTACAAGGACTGCCTACCTGTGTTCATGCAAGAGTCAGTCTGCTACTGTATTTATCTGCTCCGACACCACTAAACCGCAAGAAATGTTGTCTTGTAACAACCCTGACTAGGGCCTACAAGGACTGCCTACCTGTGTTCATGCAAGAGTCAGTCTGCTACTGTAGTTATCTGCTCCGACACCACTAAACCGCAAGAAATGCTGTCTTGTAACAACCCTGCTAAACTGTAAAGCACTTTGAGTTGCATATTGCATGTATGAACTGTGCTATACAAGTAAAGTTTTTTTTATTATTATTATTACAGTTTTTGCCCATTGCTTGAACGCAATAGACATATGCTTAAACCAAAGTAACAAAACTTGAAGTTGTGTTACCATGCCTTAAACACAGTGTAACCATACCTTAAACACAAACGCTGCTTTACACTTTAGTTGCAATTCTGCAACACACTTGCTCCAGCACACTACACACTATTTCACACATAAGACACTTCGTTCAAAAATGAAATACCGATGTATCAGTGGTAAAACACATCTATTCAAAATACAAAACACATAAAAAACACACAACACTCAGACACACACCAGAAAATACTTACTTACAAAATTGAACACCAATCAGCCTCAGTTACAGTTTTTTTACACACTAAAATAAAATCTTTCCCACATTTTTTCAACTACTCAAATAACAAAACAATGGCTTAGTGGAGGAGAGCATGGACAGAGAAGACAAATGTGTGATAACATGCAAATAACATTGGTTGACCACCTGGAAAACCCTAGGTTGAGACATGCCACCAATTTGGAAAGAGATGATGCTTACAGTAGCTTTTTGTCTCCAACAGCACTGTGTTTTACCATGTTTACTGTGAACATGATTCTTTCTAGAAAATGATTGTTTTTCAATTTTCAACATGCAACCATGCAACAAGCAAACACTTGCGTACACACCAGCGTACTGACTAATGTTGCATTGCAAGTCCAAATTTGTATCGGTTACGTAAAATATATTTAGTGAACAGTATTAGTCTTGTTGTGTTTCGTGAATGTTATTTATCAATATTTCTCAAAAGATAAAACCCAGATTATGTCATTAGAAAAGTCAGAATGTTACAGCATGTTTACAGTAGGATTGAACTACAGTATATATACAGTATATAGTTTATATACAGTTTATGGCTGCTTACGTATTGTGAGAGATGCTTAGCGAGAGAGATGCTCACCATATGCTTAGAAAGAGGAGACATTGCCCGCAATTACCTTGTCTGTCCACTTGGTGAACCAGGTTGCCATTTCGAATTGTAGTTGTTTTTTTTTTGTTGCTTTTACTTAAAATGAATGTACTGCACTGTAAAGTAGACTACTGTAATGTACATTATTGAGTATTTCATTTTCTTGTTTTTGCGAAGACATGCCTTCTGCAGAACTGAATAAAAACGAAAGACTGCAGTGTTTTATATAAAGTAGACTAGTGTGCTGCTGCTGATGTGACAGTGTTTTCATAAGATGCAAGTGTGTGTAATTTTGTCATCAGAGTGACATTTTGACAAAGGATTATTAGGTTTTGATTGCAGAGTTTCAATTTGACATAGATGTGAATGGTTTATTTCCAAGTGTTGTGTCCTATGTGCTTGGGTGTAGAGTTTTGGCACAGCGAGCCAAATTTTGCAAAATGTGTTTAAGCAATGGGCAAAAACTGTATAAAAAAGGCAGAATGAAGTGTAAAAAGAGGAAAAAAAGACACAAAGACTCCTAAATATTTCCGTTTCTGTTCATGTTTCTGTTTACTTTACAGTTTTTGCCCATTGCTTGAACGCAATAAACATATGCTTAAACCAAAGTAACATAACTTGAAGTTGTGTTACCATGCCTTAAACACAGTGTAACCATACCTTAAACAAAAGCGCTGCTTTACACTTTAGTTGCAATTCTGCAACACACTTGCTCCTTTTTGCAACACACTGGCTCCTGCACACTACACACTATTTCATACATAAGACATTTAGTTAAAAAATGAAATACAGATGTATCATTGGCAAAACACATCTATTAAAAATACAAAAAACAGTGTTTTATATAAAGTAGACTAGTGTGTTGCTGCTGATGTGACAGTGTTTTTATAAGATGCAAGTGTGTGCAATTTTGTCATCAGAGTGACATTTTGACAAAGGATTGTTAGGTTTTGATTGCAGAGTTTCAATGTGACATGGATGTGAATGGTTTATTTCCAAGTGTTGTGTCCTATGTGCTTGTGTGTAGAGTTTTGGCACAGTGAGCCAAGTTTTGCAAAATGTGTTTAAGCAATGGGCAAAAACTGTAAATGATTTGTCAATTGTAAACCTGAATTTGAATGTTAGTACATGTACGGTATAAATATATGTGTGTGCATATGTGACAATTTCTATTGCCATCGCACCACACACCCATGTTTTGATGCAACTGGCCAGTGGGGTCAGAAGGGCAGACACCCCAGAAGCAGAAGAACACTGTGAAAAACAGCTTACTGAAACGTGGCAATTTGTCTGGACTGTGTTTGTGTGTGTCTGTTTTTGAATGGAGGAGGAGTGTGTGTGTGTGTGTGTGTGTGTGTGTGTGTGTGTGTGTGTGTGTGTGTGTGTGTGTGTGTGTGTGTGTGTGTGTGTGCGTGCGCGTGTGTCTGTCTTTGTCTTTGTGTGTCTCTGCGTGCAGAAGCATACACAATGTTTGTGTGTGTCTTCAATGCAGGTGGCCAAACAGGATGTTTGTCAGTCGTGTCGAAAGCTTCAGTCTGTCTATCTCTGGACAGAATCCTACTGCTTGCCTCACACTATTTCTCTCTCATCTGGTTCAGGAGGGATGAGTAGAATTCATTCTTCTTGAGCCTCTCACTTCTTCTCCAATCCCCACCCCCACCCCCACATCCACACCCCACAGATTTAGGACCAAGGGGGGTATTTTGCTTTCCAATGCTCTTTACATCCAATGACCAAGGCTCGCTAACACTTCAAAGACCTCTCCACCTCTCTGTCATTATATCTCTATCTCCCTCCTAGGTACCTATCTGTCTTTTCTATCTCTTTCCCAGTGGGCAATTCAATCGCTCTGGCAAATCCATTTCTCCATCTGCGATGATGGACTTTTCCACTAGTCTTTGGCCTCTTCACGTGAGGAGGAGCCATCTGCTTATTCCACCCTGGCATGCTTTCTCACACCCTGCATCCGAATACCCTTACTAGCCGCCTGCATAGTAGCCAAAAATGAGGAAGCCACGACCTAGAACATCCGAATACCTTAGTAAGCTTTCAGTAGTAGGCGAAGCCGGGCCAAAAGTACCCGGATGGCTTGCTATTTCTGGTAGTATTTTACAGTGTGCAAGCGAACTACACTACGCTATCCCAAAAGTCACCGGGAGGTTGAAAACCGTAGAAGAAGAACCAAAAACTTCCCGCTCGTTAAAAGTAACCAAGATGGCGGAGACTCCAGTCCCTTGTCTGACAGTGTACAAATGTGCACTTCAGTAAATAAAAGCCATGTAAATAGTTGTTCACGTCACAAATGCACATAAATGTTGAGGTTATCTGATAAAATGCCGCTAACCGTTTACTATAAGCTGGAAAAATCATGACGTTAATGTAAACATCCGGGTCAGAGGACGGGCAAGATGGCGATGTCGTAGTACATCCGAATTGTACCTGCTACTGGCTAGTTTTCTACGTAGAAGCTACTACTGTAACGGTCGAGTGGTAAGCACTGCATAGAACGCAGTGCCTACAGGGACAGTCTCCGTGTACATTTCAGGGTCAGCTGTGGCCTAGTGGTTAGGGAGTTGGTCTTGCAATCGGAAGGTTGCCGGTTTGTATCCTGCCCTACCAATGGTTGAGATGCCCTGGAGCAAAACATCTAACCCCACACTGCTCCAGGGACTGTAACTGAAACCCTGTAAATATCTGTAAGGTGCTCTGGATAAGAGTGCCAGCTAAATGTAATGTAATATAATTTTCATTCTAATTGACATTCTGGTGGAGGAGGCAGGGGAAGGCAATAAGGTGCTGTAGATTACAGGTCAGCCAGAGCACACTAGGACTCAGTCAACGCACACACATCCCTAATGAACACTGGGAGCAGGTCCCAAAAGGCAGTCGACATAAGTGGAAAGGAAAAGTCTGCTCAACCAGATTTATATATTTTTTTTTTATATAAGTTTTTTTTTTTTAAATACCGTGTGACGTTTTGGGCTTCCTCACCCTTCCTCAGCCAGAGCACACTGTCACTTTTTTTTTCTGTCATCATGAAATTTAATAGAGTAGTGTGGCGATTTTTTTTTCTAAAATTCCTCTTGTACATCTCACCAGATTGTGAATCAACTGCACATTAATTTACAAGAACGTTTGTTTTAGAGAGTTCAGTGACTGCACTATCAGGTACAGTATGCAGAGGCGAACATTCCGGATTCAGAAAGTAAAGGTTCCAGCGCATACTTGTTCCAGCCAATTTACTGAAACAGCTGATCATAATTAGCACTCTGCCAGGTACACTAATGTGCAAAAGTCCTAGGCAGGTGTGAAAAAAATGCTGTCAACTAGGAATGCCTTCAAAAACACACAAGTTAATCATTATCATCATCACAAGTTAAGACACAAGAAGTGTTAATCATTTATGTTCATGAATTAACAAAATGCAGTGACTGAACAAAAGAGAAACCTAAATCAAATCAATATTTGGTATGACCACCCTTTGCCTTCAAAAGAGCACCAATTTTTTTAGGTATACTTACATTCACAATATGTTTGGCGCAAGCTACCAGCCAAGTTCCCTCAAAAACTCTACGCAATAGACCTAGACCAATTAGACCAATTTTTTTAGGTATACTTACATTCACAAGATGTTTGGCGCAAGCTACCAGACAAGTTCCCTCAAAAACTCTATGCAATAGACCTAGAAGAACTGATGCTCTTTTAAAGGCAAAGGGTGGTCACACCAAATATTGATTTAATTTAGGTTTCTATTTTGTGTCACTGCATTTTGTTAATTGATGAACATAAATGATTAACACTTCCATTTTTGAAGGCATTCCTAGCTGACAGCATTTTTTCACACCTGCCTAAGACTTTTGCACAGTACTGTACTTGTTCCAGACAATTCACGGAAACAGCTGATCATAATTAGCACTCAGCCAGGCAGATGAGGTCATTAGTGAAATCACCTGTGTTAAGAGCACAGGCAGAAGGAATACATGGCAGCACTTTTACTTTCTCAAGCTGGTTTGTCTGTCACTGACAGTATGGCAGCAATAAATGCATAAATGTGTGGGATAATGGGGCAGCTGTGGTTAGGGAGTTGGTCTTGCAATCGGAAGGTTGCCGGTTCGAATCCCGCCATACCCATGGTTGAGATGCCCTTGAGCAAGGTGTCTAACCCCACACTGCTCCAGGGACTGTAACTGAAACCCTGTAAATATCTGTAAGTCGCTCTGAATAAGAGCGTCAGCTAAAAGTAATGTAATAATAATGTAATAATAATAATAATGACATGGGTGGAATGGGTGTGCAAAGTGCTTGTAAAAAAGGAAGTGAAGGGACTGTGCATGTTTATGGCATCAGATAAGTTCCCAGCCCAGAATGGAGTGTGCACATTCAGACTGAGTGTGTTAAAAAAGCGGTCAAGTTCACTTCTAATCAGGACTAGAGCTATTCTAAAACAGGGTCATTTGAGAGAGTGAGTGAGTGAGTGAGTGAGAGAGAGAGAGAGAGAGAGAGAGAGAGAGAGAGAGAGAGAGAGAGAGAGAGAGAGAGAGAGAGAGAGAGAGAGAGAGAGAGAGAGAGAGAGAAAGAAGAAGAGAGATAGAGACACTCCTTCGTACTGTTTTGGGTCATCTATTCCAGAGAGCGGTGGGCTACATCTGTGTTTGAAGGCCTGGATGCTAACCTACTTAACTTCTTATTCCCACATCTGACTTAAACCAGAGCCTCACCAAAAGACACACACACACGCACACACACACACACACACACACACACACACACACACACACACACACACACACACAGGGGAAGTATTTTGGTTGGCTGTTGAACAGAAACATCAACAACCTTTTGCCAAAATCGCTCACTGAGTTTTTAATAGTACACACAGTGACCCCAAGTCCTGCAGAATATCCAGCATGATGACGTCTGTAGTGGAACAGCCAGGCAGAGAGGGAGAGGGAGAGAGACAGACAGACAGACACACAGAGAGAGAGAGAGAGAGAGAGAGAGAGAGAGAGAGAGAGAGAGAGAGAGAGAGAGAGAGAGAGAGAGAGAGAGAGAGAGAGAGAGACAGAGAGAGAGACAGAGAGAGAGACAGAGAGAGAGACAGAGAGAGACACCCAGACAGAAATAGGAGAGGACACTCTAAACCCTCTTACTAAGAAATGCTACTCCACCAGCCATCCATCCCAGCGTGGTCTTATTTAAACAAGGCAGATGAAATATTAATAAAACAATGTCACAAAGGAGTAAATGTTACACTGCAACACACTTGATAATCCTCCAGCACTAACGATCCATGGCTGTGTTATTCACAGCCGTGAGCTGGGTTTATAACGGGCCGAGCGGAACTCCCCAAGCCTGTATTGCATAAGATATATGCGCATAAGGGTAGATGTTTGTTTTTTCAGACATGCAGTTCATCATGTGAAAGGTCAGGACTGGAAGTGCTGGACAACAGTGAGAACGAAGAGTTACTCCATGCCCAGTGAGCCTGAGATGGCCTTCTGGGAGTAGGAAACATTTGCTCCCCTACTGTCTACTGTGAAGGCTGTGGCCACTGACACTGGCCAGAAATGTGTCCCATTTCACCAGGTCACCCAGCAAATAAACACCTCATGAAGTTGGAGGTCAGCCATCTCACAGTAACACCTGGGGAGTCTGTAGAGTACATTTGGCATTGGTAGTGCCACACTCAACAGCAAAAAAGGGTGACACTTGAATGGAGTTACCATGGTTACAGTACCAATTCCACAGAAACAGGTGAAATGAAAAAAAAATGCATACAAACTACAACACAAAATCACCAGCTCAAGGTCAGCCTTCAGGGACTTTGCATTAATATGTGGGATATTTGGGAGGCTCGTGGCCCTTCTTAGTATAGCACAACACTGACAGCTCATTATATTTTCTCAACAAGCCGGGAGGAGTCGGCCATGACGGTTGAGAATGCATGCTGTGGAGCAGAGCAGGAGCCGAAGGCGTCCTCTTCACAGCCCAGAGCCACACATCAAATGTTACGACACCAGTGCAACAATGACCTGACAAGGCAGCTTTGAAGTGCCTCATCTCTTATGCTCACAGACTGTACACACCCTTAAAAGGCCTGGAGGTGTCAAACGCTTCTCCATGGCCGCCTCTGAACAAAGTTGTCAGCAGCCGTCTAAAAGCCTACAATACTGCTCATGCAAATTTTAAACAAATTTTTATCCTCTGTCACATGAAAGACCTACTTGGGAGTCACAAAAAGAACAGATTCAAGAGTGCAGTTCCATTGGGGTCTTTTTTTATTAGGGTCAGCTCAATAACAGCAACTGAATTTTATACGGCATGTCATTTACAACCAAATGTCTTTGTTACAAAAGAACCTGGAATGAGTCCCCAGACATTTTGCATTCCAAAACATAAATACCAACCTTCACATTGACAAAACTGAAATTGTTACAAGTCTCACCAACACTTACAATCTAAATTCCAAAAAAAATATTTACACATGCTTAGAGCCTTATTCTTTACAAATAGCCATTAACAAAGTCATTTCTGAATATACACGTGTGTTTTTAAGGCAAACTGAGAACACAATGCCACACAATGGATTAAACAAAACATACAACAAGACCTCATGGACTGGGTTATTGGGCAGCAGGTCAGGCCTTCTTGCCGTCGGCGGCAGCAGCAGTGGTGGCGGTCGTGGTGGGCACTGATGCCACCTGCTTTGGGGGCTTGAGGCTGAAGAGCTGGCGCAGGTTGGCCTCGGGCTCCACGTGGTGCGGCACCTTGCGCTCGTTGAAGAGGCCGGAGAGGTTGGCCTCCAGCTTGGTGCGGCGGCTGAGCCGCATGCGCAGGGCGAAGAGGCTGCGCAGGTTGTCCTCCACCAGCGTGTGCTGCTTCTGCCGGTCCAGGCGCTTCTTCCAGGTCTTCTTGGCGCGCCGGTGCTGGCCCTGGGAGCAGGTTAGGGGGAGGGGAGAGAGCCATGTTAGTTACAGAGCATAAAACGGTGGACAGCCATAGCACCAACACCATTCAAACTGACTGACTGACTGAACTCATCACACAAGAGACTATTACTGATGTATACCAGTGCTGCCTGCCCCTGTGACCAAGGTGGTGGTGGGGTACAGGGTAGTAAAGGAAGAAAGGACCATGTTAGCTACCGTGCATAAAGTGTGTGTGGGCAAATGACAAAATCACAGGAAAGAGATTAAACTGATTTGGCTTGTCACTGAAGCTCTTTGGAACAGAAAAAAACACTTTGAAAACACTCAAGTTAAAGCAAAGTCACTTCTGGCCACTCTGATGACACTAGATTATGCCTGAAGATGCCGCTGACGAGTCTCTGGCTGGTGACACTATGGGCATCTCACAGCATGGCAGTCTCCCTGGGGACAGAACTGCCCCCATGTACAGCTACTACAGGCCATACGATTGTGTGGACAGGGGACTGAATCCATCTGATTCAACATGACTGAGGCATGGGGAAGCTTCCCAGTCATCCTGAGCAAACACCAGGAGTCAGGACCGTTGATAACCAAGCGACTGATTTGGAAGAGCCCGCATTAACATTCATGTCCATCTGCCTGCAGTTTGGATGGAATTTATGGGTGGCCGTCACTCCTCACCACACGTCACAATGCTCTCAACATTTGTGAAACTACATCAGTACATTTTTTGAAAATATGAGGCTGACTTTTTTTGGAGGGGGGGGGGGGGGGGGATCTGCAGCAGTTTCCATGTTAGGTGCTGATACCATCAAAATAGCCCTCAGCAAAAATAAATAAATAAATAAATAAATAAGTCACCCATTTTGTTTTCAGAACTCACTACCATAGAAGGAACTGGAGAACTAGTCAGAAAAGACAGCCAGGAAATATTTTGCAAGCTGTACTGAACGATAAACGAGAGCAAGAGGACACACAAACAAGACTGTGGCCACCCTTTAGACTATGCAAAATACTGACCTCAGCACAGCAACTGCCATGCAGTCATCTCTAGAAGATAAAGCTCTGTGCTCACATTAAGAATCTGGATTTCCACCTCTACTGGCCTTACATGAAAATGTAAAGCCTAGGCACCGGTTCGAAAGATTGGGATTTTGTCAAATCAGCATGCTAATCGGTATGAAATCTGCCACAGGTGAAAGTAAAAAAAAAAAAAAAAAACTTTCACTACCTGTCGCAAAGCAAAATGTTTTTTTTTTTTAAAAAGAGAATGAAAGTGACTGTAAAACTTGCTGAATAAAACTTGATCTCAAGTGAAGCAGTCAAGATTGAAGGCTTGGTACAGCCAAAATGTCAACTAAAAGACAGTTTAGTACAAGGCAACATTTTTGGGGCCTATAACCGTACACTATATGCAAAGACACTGCAGTATCGACAACCAAGGATCAGCAGTGAGACACTTCTATGCAAAGCCAACAGTAGGTAGATCTTACCTTGAGCCTGGCAGCATCTGGGTCATGACGATATAAGTGCCGTGCCAGAGATTCCTGTGAGAATAGAGAGGTTTAAAAGAAGCAGTCAGGTAAGCAGCTGTGTACATGTCACACTTAAAACTCTTAAGTCACACAGACCAACACCAAACAAGTCCCAGACAAGGCACAACAGTCCCAACACATCTACAGCCAACTGCAAGAAGTCAGCAACCAAACCAGAAGCATTTACTAGTCAAAACAAAAAAGATACAGGCTTAAATGTCAGTTCCCTACTGCGCTTAGCAAGAGACCAACCCCAAAAAAGGCCAATATTTAAATGTCATTCAATATTCATGAAACAAAAAGCCATTATCTGAGAAATTGAATTAACTCTACCCATTTTCACAACACTAAAACAGCAGGCAATGTAAATTCATGAGCCTCAAGCCTTGAAATATGAAGCGAAAACTGCAGCGCTGTGCGGGTGTAAACACTCAGCAAGACCGCTTGGTATAAAAAGAACAAAACAAATTAACAGGCCAGAGGGGAGGTGTGGATGAAGGCAATGAAGATTCGCGGACTTCCCTCTGACAAGACTCCATTTGCAAAAAGCAACCTCCACACAACAGCCAGACACTGCAATGGCATTTCGGCAGATACCAGAGTCAATTAGGAAAGTTCAAACTCGAAGTCATTTTTGCAGCAGAAATAGGACTGCATTACAGCGATTAGGAGGGGGAAAAAATGACTGACATTCTGGAGCGTAATGGCAATCCCTCCCAGCCCCAATAACAAAGCAGGACCGCTAACAAACCATCAGCCACAACAAGCAGTCAAGTCGTAAACCCCAGCCCACTCCGCAATAACCATCTATTTGCTCCCCAGGGCACTCTAGAATTACATTGGGCACTGTCGCATTGAAATTCATCCCTTTTACAGGGTAAAGCAGGCCTCTCTTACAATAAGGACATTTAGATTCTCAATGCGGGAATGTAGCAGTATTACGTGTATAAAAATACTGACGTCAGTCTGCTGGCCGGTAGTCTCTGGATGTCAGTCTGGGGCCAGACATGCTCTAGGCCACAATTTGATTGTCTAACCCATTTTTAACCTGCATGGCAAATTTAACCTGATCTGATTGCTTTTTTACACAAGACAAAAATAAGCCCATTTAAAACAGTCCAGTCAAATCAGCCCCTAAATTAACAGTTAAGTTCAACAACCCTTTTGTATCCCCGTCTGCTCTCATCCATCACCAGCTGCCTCTACATTGGCCCAAGTGACCCTGCCATCCATACCGCAGTGCAGTACCCATCTATCACGGCAGTCGTCAGATGTTTCATAATTAAAACACTAGACTATCACTGACCCATGCCCATACACCAGGGGGCGCACTGCTTTTCCCAATGCCACTGCTCAGTTAAACTGACCTTAACAAGGGCCAAAGAACCAGTGAGAAACAGAGGGGCATCACCACTCACCACCCCTGCCTTTGCCCCAGGCAACCCCCAACCCCCAACCCCCCCCTCCCCAACCCATCCCCCGCAGTGCAGGTGTTCTGTCGAGCTGAGCTACCCATAGCCAAGTTTGATACAACGCTGTAAATTCAATCTCACTGTACAGATGAATAGTGTACATTGTACACTGACAGTCAATGAAAACGCATCAGAACACTTATCAAAAAATAAGTTAATTTCCTTTGGCACATTAAGAAAATAACAGTTTTCGTGTGAAATATGACACATTATTCAGTCACACAAGGTGAAATAAAGGTCAGAAAAGATCATTAAAATGCAAGGTCACGGTAAAAAAGTACAAGAAAGTTTTCTGATGCGTTTTCATTGACTGTCAGTGTACATATGTATAGTAACCCCCCCTCCGATACTAACCCTAACCTAACTTTCCGACTGCGCTGCTAGGTACTTCCAACGTGCACAAGCAGAACAGCGGTGCAACAGGAGCGCAGGTACGCACCCGCATGGCGAAGGAGCGGTCGCAGCCGTGGAAGGAGCAGCGGAACCGCAGCAGCTGCAGGTGCTCCTTGTTGATGTGGTGCTGCAGGTTGAAGGTGGTGGAGAAGTAGGCCTGGCAGCTCTTGAGCGGGCACAGCAGCACGGGCTTCTTCAGCGCGTGGGTGCGCTTGTGGCGCCGCAGGGACTCACGCTTCTTGAACTGCTTCTTGCAGGAGGTGCAGGTAAACACCGCTGCAGTCAGAGCGGGGGTGGTGGGGGTACAGAGAGTAGAGAGTGAGGGATACAGAGAGGAGTGGGGGAGAGAGGGATACAGAGAGTAGAGGGGGAATAGAGAGGGATAGAGAGTAAAGTGGGGAGGAAGGGATACAGAGAGTAAGGGGTAGAGGGATGGAGAGTAGAGGGGGTAGAGAGGGACAGGGAGTAGAGGGGGGAAGAGAGGGACACAGTAGAGGGGGGAGAGAGGGATAGATAGTAGAGGGGAGATGGATACAGAGAGTAGAGGGGGGAAAAGTGATAGAGAAAGTAGAGGGGAGAGAGGGATAGAGAGTAGAGGGGGAAGAGAGACAGAGGGGAGAGAGGAATACAGAGAGTAGAGGGGGATACAGAGAGTAGAGGGGGGAAGGGAGGGACAGAGTAGAGGGGGGAGAGGGATTCAGAGAGTAGAGGGGAGTTACAGACAGTGGGGGAATGGGGGTGGAGGGGGAGTCAAGGAAAGCAGGCCAAAGTAGAGAAAAATGGAGAAATGCATATTCAGTTCAGTCTGCAAAAACCAGCAATGTTGAAAAAGCAGCAATATGCAGAGAAGAGCAAAGGCAGAGAAAAGAGAAATACAACGTTCAATTCAGTCTGCAAGAGCTGCAAATATACAAACATTCACCTTGACAGGAGACACAAAAAAAGTATGGGCCCAAGAGTGAAGAACAGCAGAGGTGGCTGCTCGGGTTGGCTACAGCAGGTTGGGTCTGCTTTCAGTGAGTACATTTTAACAAGAGGAACCAAGAGGCTTCACTTAATTACTCTGAGAATGCACTTTAGCAACAGTTCAGTGGTCTTAATCCAGCAACCCCATGCCTTCTGCACAGAGCGAACATAGTTAATTACCCTTGTTGCGAGAGTGTGCGTGCGTTTGCATACGCACACAACCACAAGCTCAAGGGACTAGCTCCAGACAGGACATTACTCATGTGTGGGAGCAATGTGGCACTTCAAGTTCCAAAAACAGAAATAGTGGTGGGTTGGGGGTGGTGGGGTGGGGGCAGGGAGAACACTGATGTTACGCAAGCACGCAGGAAAGGGTGGAGCGATAGAGGTGAGGGGGAAAGGGGGCGAGAGAGAGCGAGCGAGAGAGAGAGAACCAAGACCAAGGCGGAAGAGGCTGAAAAGCTAGCCCTGCGAAAAGGTGACCCAGATTCTTAGTGGAACATTGGAATATTTTGTGCTTCTGAGGCCTCGGCTGAAGTACTGGGAGGGCGAAAGGTGCACACATTTAAACCCCACAGACAGAGCTCCCCACCTGGGTAAAGCAGTGGAGGTAGTGGCCATGAGTGGTTGTGATTTCTGCATCAGCCAAAAACCCAGACATAAGTACTTTTCATCCTACACTACGGCCTAAAACCAGATGAAATTAGATATTTAACCAATTACCTTGATGGCTGGCCATGTGTCTAAGCATTTTTCCCCATGTCTTCTGGACCACTTCGCAGCCTTCCTTAGAGCAGGTGTACCCTAGACAAAAATGACAAGGGTTGTTATTAGTAAAACTACCTTAAAAACTTTCGTAGTACATGGACAAGAACAAAACTAACACACCTGTATGTGTTTTTTCATGAGCTTTGCGGGCTATGTGGGAATCAAACTTCATCAGGCACCTGTCCTTGGAACACCTGCAAGATGCCACAGCACAGTTTCAGCCCGAGAAGTCTCAAGGATGAGGGATTGACAGCACATACTCGACTCAGAGGTCCTGAGAAGGTTTCAGTTTTATGAGCCCACACGACACGACTACTACTGCCAAAGTTTACTTACTTGAATGAGGACAATCCATGGGAGTTGAAGTGAAGCTTGAGTGCACGCCGTTTTCTGAAAAACTTGGTGCATCCAGTGAAGATGCACTATACAGACAGAAGAAAGTGTTCGGTTGTTAGTCGAATTACGCATGCCATGAAGTGCATTCTATAATGTTCACAATCACATACCAATTAACGCCGTTACAGCAAAGTGACCTCAGTGGAAATGTTGCCTCACC
The DNA here is from genome assembly GCA_027475355.1 of Coilia nasus. NCBI lineage: Eukaryota > Metazoa > Chordata > Actinopteri > Clupeiformes > Engraulidae > Coilia > Coilia nasus. The sequence continues at coordinate 30,814,137 of CM050216.1, forward strand.
AAAAAATAAAGTGAAACTATCTTGCCATCTTGTGGACATACCTTGAAGTGCTTGTCCTTCTGGCTATGAGTGTACCGGAGATGCCTTCTCAGTTTGTCCGAGAAGAGGAAAATCTTTCCACAGGAGGCAACGTGACACCTGCAGACAAATTAGAAAGGTTGGTTGAAGATACGTAGTGGCTTCACAGTTAAAAAAAGATGATAAACATACATACATATACATATATATATACACATACACATACATATAATATACATACATACATATAATATACATACATACATATAATATACATACATACATATAATATACATACATACATATATAATACATACATATATATATATATATATATACATACACATACATATACACACATACATATACACACATACACACATACATATACACACATACATACATACATACATACACATATACATACATACATACATATATATATATATATATATACACATATATACATATACATACATACATACACATATATTATATATACATACATACATACACACACATATATTATATATACATACATACATACACATATATTATATATACATACACACACACACACACACACACACACACACACATATACATACATACATATATACATACATACATAGCAAGCCACAAGACAACTTAAGCTTTAACTCACTTGAACTTCTTCACACCAGCGTGTTGAAGAGCATGTCGCTTTAGATGGGAGTTGCGTGAAAAGCTTCGCCCACAACCTGCCACCTTACATTGGACTGGCCGCTGAGTATGAGATTGTGTGAAGGGATACGTTTACCTTTAGCAAAAAACTTAACTACAACGTTATCATTTACCACACACAAAAAAACCTTACTGCCCCAGTGTGCGTGGTCTCGTGCTCCTTCAAACGCCACTGACGAGAGAACGTGGCTCCGCAGTCCGCTTGCATACAATTGAAAAGCTGCACACGTGGAACTGGTTCGACATGAACTCCACGAGCGCCATCCATTGTCAGACCCTGTCTTATTTAATTCTGTCCAGTGCGTAAATAAATGAAAATACAAAGCGTATTCGGGCAAATTTACCTGAACCAGCTTTCTCCGATATCTGCTAACTTACCTATACATCAGCTTTGATGTAGTAGGTGTCGGCCGCCGTGCTCACCCGTTTTTAAAGTGTGTGGATCAGCTTGAGTGGTTTCCACCTGTGCCAAATGATTCTTGACAGTGCAGTGGGAGAGTGTGTGATCATGACGCTAATTGGATGATTGAAGTCATCCAAGAGTTTGTAGGGACATTCTGAAAAGGTGAGTGCTAAATATTGTAACCGTCCTGATTTTTAAGTATTTCACTGACCTTGTGATTTTGCTTCATATGTATTGTCCTGTGTTTAGCTTGTGTTAAGTACAGCTACCATTTTAATGCCTATGGCAGTTTTCCTCGAGCTCTTTGGAATGTTGATCACAATAATGGCGGTCAGACCTTTTCACTGAATGGCAAGTTTTGAACTGACAAACTGCATGGCGATGTTCTCTTTCACAATCACCAGAAGTGTTTTTTGCATCTTAGGTAGAAATGAGGCAAGGGTACAGCAAAAGAAAACAGAAAATCACTTCTTAAGAAATGGCGAGATGCCCTAGTTAATTGTAGTCACTAAATATACTGTGACATTAAAATAATACAAATAAACACATAAAAATAGGGGATGACCAGAGTCAAAACAGCAAACACAAGAAAAAGTCAAATGTCCCCTTCAAGGAAAAGGCCTAGTAAACAAAAATAAGTCTGGCTGCCTAAATAAGTATAGTGATTCAGATATGAAAATGCAGTCATGATAATATCTGAGGTTCTCTGATTGGAAAAGGTAAAGGTCCTTTATTGCGGTCTAGATCTGTATACCAATGTAATCATGCTGTATTACATAAAAAAAGTTATGCAATGCAAGCAGGCACTCTATAACAACAGATAGAACCTAATTGCCAAGAGGTACAGATACCCCAAAGCATACAACAAATGGGGGTCTCTTATTCAGTATTTTCTCTCCAAAGGCTTCACCCTAATCCAAGATGGACTCAAAAGGGGAGTTTTCACTGTTGGAACTTTAGGGTAATTTTACAGCACATTCATGGTTGGCGTGTGTCTCCGTACACTGGGGCAGCGCATAAGGGCAATCTCCCCAGACTTTCCCAGGGGACAACCGAGTACCTGTCTCTGGGTATGTAGCCTACACCGTCTGGCTCTGAAAAGATCCAGTGTGGGCATTGCGAATACCTCAGTGTTGATTGGTCATAGGATAAAGTGTTATAACCTATTAACACTGGTGTACGAATGTGCAAGTCTGGAACACAGTTACAGCTTTGTTGGTGGGATTTTGCACTCTATTAAGTCCACTGCAAGTCAGAGCAGCAGGTAGTGGACGCAGAACACTCACTTCATTTTTTGTGTTTATTTTACGATCGGGAGCAGGGTAGTTTCTCTGTTTTCTTTAGTTAAGTAGTCTGGGGTTTTCTTTTCCTTATTTTTCTGACTTGCCCTTCATGCTGCGTTCTGTGGTACAGTGTGCCAGTCTCTTGTAAAATAAATAGTCTTCATGTTGACTTCTGGCATCATGTGGCCTTCATGTTACATGAGCTTATAATTTTATAATAATAATTTATTGGGTATTTTTTACTTTTTGCACATCACAGCAATGATCCAACCATTTCATCCAACCATTTTCTGAACCAGCTGATTCTAATGAGCATACAAATGATCAGTCAGCTTCACTGCCTAATTAGTGAAATCATCTGTTTTAAGTGAACAGGCAGAAGGCATACATGCCAGGGGGTTTCCTTTTTTTAAGCCTGAATTGACACCTCTGCCAAGGACCTTCCCCAACAGAAATGTGTCTGATTTTGTTTTTTTATTTTAACTACATTTATTCAAATCCAGGGTATAAGTGTTGGGATTGGAGTTAACTCATTGCCACACTTTTTAGCCTTTCAAATGCTGTTTTAGAGTAGAAGTCCTACAGTGTATTAGTGCCTGTGCACTTGAAGCCAATCATTTTGCTAATTAACTCATCTGCTCATACTAATTAGCTTGTCCTAATAGAAAAGAATAGACTTTTTCTTTACAGGGCCTTGTTTTTCACATAAAAGCCTTTCAGCATTCTGTTTTATTGTACAGTTGAAACCAGAAGTTTACATACACTGTACAAAAACACACACTATCCTTTTTTTCTCACTGTCTGACATTAAATCAGATTCAACTTTCCCTGTTTTAGGTGATTTAGGGTTTCCAAAATTATTTCCATTTGCTAAATGCCCGAATAATGAGAGAGAGAATTGTAAACAATGTTTTTATTATAGTCTTGAAAGTCAAAAGTTTACATACATTTCATTAGTATTTGGTACAGTTGCTTTTAAACTGTATGACTTGGATCAAAGGTTTTGGATATCCTTCTACAAGCTTTTCACAATACTTGGCAGGATTTTTTGTCCATTCCTCCTGACAGAACTGGAATATTAAGGCCACCTTGCACGCACATGTCATTTCAGCTCTGCCCATAAATGCTCAATAGGATTGAGATCAGGGCTTTGTGATGGCCATTTCAAAACATTGACTTTGTTGTCCTCAAGCCATTTTCTAACCAGTTTGGCAGTATGCTTTGGGCAATTGTGCATGTGGAAGACCCATTTGCAGCCAAGCTTTAAGTTCCTGGCAGATGTTTTCAGATGTTGGTTCAATATCTCCACATACTGTTCCTTCTTCATGATGCCATCTATTTAGTGAAGTGCACCAATTCCTCCTGCAGCAAAACAACCCCACAACATGATGCTGCCACCACCATGTTTTACATTTGGTATGATGTTCAAGCTTCCCCCTATTTCTTCCAAATGTAACGGTGGTCATTATGGCCAAACAGTTCGAATTTAGTTTAATTCGACCACAGGACATGTCTCCAAAATTGTTTTTTTCTCCTGTGTACATTTGCAATCTGTTATCTGGCTTTTTGTTTTTCTTTTGGAGTAATGGCTTCCTCCTGGCAGAATGGTATTTCAGCCCATGTCGGTACAGTACTCGTTTCACTGTGGATAACGACACACTTTTATCAGCTTCAGCCATAATCTTCACAAGGTCTTCTGCCCTTGCTCTTGGGTTGATACCCACAGTTCTGACAAAATCCCATTAATCTCTGGGACACAGAACCCATCTCCTTCCTGAGCGGTATGATGGCTGGACATTTCCATGTTGTTTATACTTGCATATCATTTGTAAAAAGGGGGGCTGGTAGGAACCAACACTAAACCAGAAAGGACTGTATGGAGAGGGGCTGATTGAGGTATACGATAATCGCCACAGATTGTCCGGTCAGAACAAGAGTGAAATGTCCCTTAGTGAAGACACACACACCACTCATGAACAGTGAAACTGTGGAAAGGACGAGGAAACTGATTGGCTTTGAAACCGTGTATAGGGAATGAACCCGTGAAAACCGTGAAAAAATCTGTGAAGCTGATTGGGTGTAAAACCGTGTACCGTGGTTTACTAGAAACATAGAAACAAGAAATACAAAAGACAAGCATGAGCAAACAAATATACAAATGATAATACAAGGGGTATACACAATATATACAAGGGGTGATGAATAATCACAGCAATTACCTAGACTAGAATGAAGGAACATAACTGCCTACAGTAGCTATGTAAACCATGACTAACAGTGAATGAATGAATTGCTAGCTGTAACAGAAGTACTGTGTCTTTAAGCCCTGCGACACGGTGTGTCTGCGTACACAGAGATTAACTATGGCGCGAGCTCTTGAAATGTACACGGTAACAAGCAGCCAAGTATCTGCTGTACCCTCCAAAGAATACAGCCACATGGAGAATAAGTAACAACTACTATTATGCAAATACAGGACGATACAAACATCTAACAGATAAGTAAACAATAGACAAATACTCGTCGGGACGTCGGGATCCTGAAAACGTCCGTCAATGAAAGGAAGTCCAAGAATGAAGTGGATCCAGCTGAAGTCTCTCTGTCCCTCCGATGTGTGACTTGCTCTGACTTCTCAAGAGTTGAGCAGCTACCTTTAACAGCTGACCACAGCGGGGGTCCTGCTGATAACGATCGGTAGCCCAGCAGAGGCTGCTGGGAGCAGCCAATTGGTGGCTAGGCCTCTCTACCGGGTGTGAAATGGATTGATTGGAGGGCTCTACCAGACTTATTGGAGCCTGATCAGCAGGGGGTCAGCGGGTGAAGGGCTGATAGCCCACACAGGATAGGTGATGGCCCATCACTGAATGGAGGAGGGGTTATGGGCTACTGAATGGAAGATGGGTGATGGCCCATCACTGAGGTGGTTTGACTAGTTTGAACATAATTGTTGAACTAAAGAACGTGGCACTTGAGGAATCTTGAAATTGCACACAAGGATGGACCAGACTTGTGCAAGACCACAATTCTCTGTCTGAGATCTTGGCTGATTTCTTTAGATTTTTCCATGCTGTTACACAAAGAAGCATTGTGTTTGAGTTCCTTAAAATATAATCACAGGTGTATCTCCAATTAATTCAGATGTTGTCAATAAACCTATCAGAGGCTTCCAAAGACATGACATTATCATCTGGGCATTCCCACATTGTTTAAAGGCACAGTAACTCTAGTGTATGTAAACTTCTGATTTGAATAAAGTAATACAAAATTGTCTAAAAAAAAAATCCTTCTCTCATTATTCTGGCATTTAGCAAATAGAAATGATTTTGATAATCCAGCCAGACCTAAAACAGGTAAAGTGAGTGTCTGATTTCATGGCAGACAATGAGAAAAAAAAGATTGTGTCTTTTTATACAGTGTATGTAAACTTCTGGTTTCAACTGTATGTAGTGCTTGTAGTACACCCAGTTTTACAGAAGAGGTCAGCATCTCACTGACAGAGCCCCACAGCCACGCCATGGCATGGTGCATTACACTTTGTCATCTGCATGCTTGTTATGTCTTCAGTCCTCCAGCTTATGCTGTGGACACTGATCCTGTATCCACATTTATGAAGATGTCTCACTTTGTTAAACGCTCTCAGCAGAACCAAAAGATGAGGAGAGAGGACTTTCAGTAAGCAACAAGGTAGCATTACCTGTTTGATTTGCCATGTAGTCCTTAATATGCTATATGCTGTGTATTTTATCTAGTCTGTTTAGTCTTGCAAGAGATGGTGCATTTCTGTCATCAGTGACTGACATCTCTTGAAAGTAATGCTTGTGCCACCCAGCAAAATTCGCATCCCATCTAGTGACAGCCCTATGAAGGTGCCCTGCTGCACTTATCGAGGCCAGAGCATAAGGGGATCCCTTTGCCAGCATTACCCCACTTAAGGGCTTTCATCACAGGCATTTATTTGTATACTCTATTGTAAGTAGCTTTGGATAAAAGCATCTGCTAAGTGTAATGTAATGTAGCATTAGGGAGGGAGTGCACTGACTGGGGGTTACCTGGAAAGAGGGACTCCTAGAAACGTTTTAGTTTTTCATTGGTTTCAGCACTGTCAGCAATGTCTGATGATGTTTATCAAGCACGGTTGGGAATACAAGGAGCCATTTTGCTGTCACTGTGTGCCAGTGCTCATTTCCTGACATAGGTTCAAATGTCTTCAGATCTGGGGCATAACAATATTATTTTGAAATTCATTTGGATCATGCCTGCCCCGTGTTGGTGAGGTTGATTCATTTCACATTAATGACAGCTCATTTGTGACAACATGGGCAAACTGATTAGTCTGTGTTTGAAATGTAATTGTGATATTTGTAATGTTGGATAGCCTATATTGCGTACATTTGGATTACAGGAAAATCCCCCACACTTGTCTTCTCCCATACTCACAGACATTGACAAGCAAGAAATGACCAAGCACACTGCTGGTGTAAAACTTTATGATATGATTGTTATTGATTATGCGCTGGCCTAATGCATCCTAATGCAATAATGCTTACAGTCCATAGTGCTGTTTCACTTACAGCCACAACCTACAACAGCTTCCCAGAAAAACTGCACCTGTGTATTATTTTACTGATAAATGCAACCATCTGAAAGTAATGATTATTAAAAATGATTATTTTCTGCAAATATTAGGATTGTTGACGTTAAGGTTAGGATTTAAACTACCTAATGAGACATGATGAAATAACCATTCATTACATGTACTGGGTCAGACATTGTGGTAATCTTCCTGAAATGGACCGTAAACAGCAAAATGGAATAGTTGCACTGACCTTTTTCAAATCAAGATTTATTACACTAAAGAAAGTCAATTATAGTGCATGGAGATAACCAGTGCCTTAGCAATATTTTGTTCTTATGTGATTGAACAGGATAAAGCTAATCGAATAACCTACTCGAGAACAGGCAAGATGGTTGAAACTGACCTCATTTTCAGTGCCCACCTGATAAATTCTTAATGACATGACATAGCTTTTCGGTGTTTGATAAAGGGAGATGCTGAACAGGGCCATCTAAGAGCAGTCCATCATCTGGCCTCCTGCTCTGACTGCTGAGTGCAGAGGACTGACTGAGTGAGTGGCGCTGGGCTTGTGACAGTGGCCTAGTGAATGTGCTGATAGGAGGGGCCAGGCTTGTCTGATAGAGCCATCTGGCAGCACTGCCAGGCTGTCATAGCCATCAGGGGACCGAGCGAAGGAGGTGCTTTTTTTCGGCAGAGTAATGCGGACTCCTCTCCCTTAGTGGCGGACAGAGAGGAATACCTCCCCTCTCCCCCCATCTCTTCATCTTTTCAACACACTTACTACTGCCTGAACATTTTTGGCGGGGATGTAACAATAGGAACAATGATCAATGAGAGTGCTTAACATTACATCAGTGCTCTGCTGAGTGTGTGTGTGTGTGTGTGTGTGTGTGTGTGTGTGTGCAAGCACATCTGTCAAACTGCCTCTTGCCACACTAATGGAGCTTTTTTGAGTGTTTCAGCAGAAGCTCACTGAATATTTTATGCCTTTTTTGCTGTGTGTCATCATCTGAGATCTCAATGAAAGTGAAAGAGAGAGAGAGAGAGAGAGAGAGAGAGAGAGAGAGAGAGAGAGAGAGAGAGAGAGAGAGGGTGTATGTGTTTGTGGGTGTGTGTGTGTATGTGTGTGTGTGGGTGTGTGTGCGCGCGGATCTGAAAATGACTTCAAATCCGTGCCTTCTCTGTTTCATTCCAAAATTGAAAAGGGGGTTTTGAGTTCAGTGTTACTCTTGCTATTTTTAGTCACTCCGTAGAAGTCATAATTAGTGATTGCTGATCTTAGATTCTAAATGTCACTGATGTTTCTGTAAGAAAACTTTGACATTGTAGGACTAACACATAACTTTACTTTCCAGAAAACATCCTGCTGCTTCTTGCCCTAAGAATTTTCAAAACAATAACAAGTATTTCTTAGAATCAAAAACAGAACGGAGAACAGAGAGGAGACAGAGAAGAGAGTTGGCACGCCTCTTTTCTAACCATGTAAACCTCAGTAAACTCAAGCATCTATTGCCATGTGTTACCTTGATTACCTGATTTTCCATTGTAATTTTTATTTTTGTAGGCCGATCTAAGATCTATCCACTGATGTCATGTCACAAACAGTATGATTAGATTTGACTTTCAGTTTACATAATCTTTAAAAAAGTGAATTATAGTATCATACTATGAAGCCCATTCTGTTGGACTAGATGCCATCAGCTGGCATACCTTGTTTATGACTAACATGGCGCTTAACATCTATCCATGCCTTCCACCCACCCAAAACACCCACTCGGCCTTTCAGTGAGATACTCTTATGATCTGATTAGAGCTGTGCTCCCACAACATCACTATTCTCCAACACTGTTTGTTTCTGCTGTGACACTTGACTACAGCTGTCAATTATTAGGTGATCTTGTCACTGCTGCGTGTCTGGTACCAACTTCTTGTCCATCCTCGGTGCGAGGGCCCGTGTCGGGTTGTCGCTGTAAAGTCAAGGCTGAGAACTGCATGGCAACGGCGAAAGGATGCTTGGAGATAGAGGGAGATGCGAGATGAGGGAGGGTACTCCAGGTCCCACGTGCCCTTTCCACCGCAGAGCCGTTCGTTTTTCCTACTGCCCCGCGTTTCCGCATACCGCATACTCATGCACACATATAGGCTTCGCACACATACACACACACCGTCCGAGCACCATGACCATTGTGGGTGCATGGCGCCTGGCAAGAAACTAATTTTTCAGATTTGTTTAACCGACATATTTTTTAATTGATCGATTCCTCATATATATTTTTCTCTTAACTGCAGCGCCACCCTGTCTCAGATCTACCCGTAGTGCGCCTCCCCGTATAGGTTTTAAGCGGTGAGACAGGAGCGGAGGGTTGTGAAAACAGAGATATCTCCTCACCAGCATTTTGCTAGTCGTTTTTCTTTCATTCCTTTGTGCTGTAGTCGCGTTCATTTTTCATTCGAATTCGCCTCTTCGTAGCACTATTGCTCGATGTGGGAGCGCGGGACTATGTGAACAGGATGCTCGCAGTGCGGTGCCTTGTGTTTGCTGCAGTGAGCGCGAGGCTTTCCGTGACAGGTAAGCGACCAGGGGAGCCGGGGCTTGGATGGTTGAGATAAATAGAGAAAAGGGAGATGGGGTGACGTCGTAAAACAATTCTATTACGCCTTCACTTTTCCCCTCACTCTGTATATTTTTTCGCCCCTGTAATCGTTTCCCCCCGCGCAAAGCTGGGGGTTCTTGCCTCAGTGCCAAACCCCGAACAGCGCACAAATCCCCGCCGCCGTTCGCGAGCCAGCACGACCCAGTAGCTGCGCTAGATTTGCTGCATCAACAACATTTTAATCGCAGAGCAGTCGCTTCCAAGACCCCCAGTCTTAAGAGATGTCAAGATAAGGCGCACTTGCTCAATAATGTATGAAACTGGTGCGAAAACAATGCACACCAATCTCCTTTTCGTTCATGGAAAAAGTGCAGCCCATTTCCATCCCCAACACTGTGCAGACCCCATTTGTTAATGAATGTATCGACAATCAATCAGCAATGACTCCCCTGTTGTTATGTTACAGGTATCAGAAGCGAACCTGTAGCGCGGGATGCAAGTGTGTGGGACTGGGTTTTCCCGGAGAAAGAGCGGGGGGAGAATAGCGCGGTGCCTGAGGAATTTGTCCAGCCTCACCGGCTCTTGCTGCAGCGCGACTCAGATGGGGAAACGGCCCACCCCCGCCTTGATACCCGCCTGAGGGACACCCCCGACGGTCCTACGGTAAGGAAATCCCCCTATGAAATAGCAGAGATATTTATCTAGCTGTGAAGGTCTAATAACCACACTTAGCGAGGCTGATGACTCAAAAACGCCATAAGGAGATCCCTGATTGATCCATTGTCTGCACCAGGAAGACAGCATGTAAAGTTATCGGTGTCAGGGTGTTTTCTGAGTGAGTAATTAGGCCAGCGCATTTTCTCCTGACTGTCAGCCTGCTGCTCAGTTTCAGCCCTGAGTATTAGTGACTGCTGTTCCTCAGAGCATAACCTGGGGTTTGATGCCTCTTCATTCTGCCCCCCCCTTGTTTATTGCCAGATTACATGCAACCACCACATGCATCTTCAGTGAGCCACAAACTCAAGAAAGTAATTGGTATGATAATGTGAGCAAGACTGATGCATTGGATTATAGCAGTGCTTAGATGCTTGTGGTACACTCTTTGATGTTCTTGTGATTTCATCCAGTCACACACCTCACCCTCACTGAAATGTTTAAGCAGTGAAACTTTTTTTTTTTTTTACATTTAATCACATTACACTTAGCTTGCATTAAACAGTAAAACTGATAGGCACACTCACACACACACTTGTACTGTAGCTGTTCTATCTGTCAGTCTGTTATCCTGGCCCCTAAACATTTCATCCAGACCGCCCTGGCACATGCACATCGCAGCACTAATTTAAACGTGTCTATGTGAAAATGTACTGGCTGGCTCAATACTCACACTCACAGTGACTGCGTGTACCAGTGACAGGCTACACTGAGCCCTGCTCAAACTGTGCTGTGCGAGGGTGTACTAAATGACTAGTCACACATGTAAATGGAGGGCCAGGAGTGTCATCTGGCAGGCGCAGAGAGGTGTGTGGCCCCGGGAGCCGAGGTGAGGAGAGGAGAGGCGAGGAGAGGAGAGGAAAGGAGAGAACTCCAGCAGGGCAGCTCCGCTGCGCAGATGGAGTGTGCGTCGGCCACCGTGGTGGCGTGTGACTCACAGTCTGCCGTGGACGCCGGGCCCCACTGAGTCAGCGCTATAGGTGCCTGGGCCTTGGCTGGCGTTAGAGGTGTTAAGGGGACGGAGCTGGACCAGCGAAGCGGTGAAGCGGTTTTGTCGGTGGGTCTGCATTAAGAGTTGTGTGTGCCAGCCTGGTTCACTTTGGCCCTGAGTGACCTGAAGTTCAGCATAAACCAACATGGTAGGTGTCAGCAATATGTGATGAAGCCTCTTTTAAGTAGCCTGGTAAACCAGCCCTTCATACTACACTTCTTTTCGTACAGAGGGTCTGGCTGTGCTGCATTGAGAAACGTCTGCTTCCTTGAGGTGTAGGCTCTGCTGAAGTTCAAAAACGATTTACGGTTTAACCAGTTGCTAATGTCTGGTCGTGACCTATGCAGTTAGCCTGGCTACACGCCTGCCTACGCACTGCAATTCAAATGTAGCACACGAAGTTGACATCATCACTCATGAACACTCCCTCTGTTCGCTGATTTGTCCGGTAAAGATTCTGCTGGAGTCCATTATGTCAGTCGAAACACAGCCAGACCCTCTGTACAAAAAGAAGTGAAGCACTGGGCTGGTTTACCAGGCTATGTTACGAGCTGTGTGTGCCAGCCTGATTCACTTTGGCCCTGAGTGACCTGAAGTTCAGCATGAACCAGCATGGTAGGTGTCAGGAATATGTGACTAAGCCTCTTTTAAGCACACTTTAATGGAAAGTAAAAGACTGTGTGATATGCCAAGAGTTAAAGGAAAATGGAAATCTCTGACTGACTTGGCTGGAAATCTCTGACTGACTTGGCTCATCAAGAATCAGTACTGTAACAGTGAGAAGACCCAACACTGGCTTTGACACTTGCATGCTACATGTTACGATGGGGGACACGGGGACACAGATATGGGAATCTCTAACATAGACACAGGTTAAAGCAAAGTAAAGATAGACACATGCGCTGGGCTTGACACCCAATCTCCCGCAACATGGCCCAGGACATTAGAATCAGTAATATTTGTGCTGCACGAAGTTTTCACAGCCTTTTGAGTTTCAGGACTTGTGTGAGGTTTTTATGACAGCTTCCCAAGAAGCAATGCGATTAGTAAATATAAGATTGCAGTGAATCCATTGTCTCTATTGCACTGGATGATAAAGCTTTTCTTTACATTTGATTATGATTCTCAGCCCTTAAAAGCAAAACATTAGAGAGGTAATAAACAGTACTGAAGTGGTAAAAAGAAAGGTAGGTAAATGATAGGCGCAGTATCACAGTAAAAAGGTGTGTAAACTATATCTTTAACATCAGCAATCATTTAAAGGCAAGTAAACACCGTTTTGTAATTTAAAGGGGGGCCTAAATGGAGTTGAAACACATTTAGCCTCCATTACACCATGGGTAATAACACCTACCATTAATCTAGATTTTTTTTAATCTGAAGCGCCAGGTGTCTGGCATCTTCTAGATGGGCTAGCAGCAACACTCCTGTTCTGTTCTCTTGTATAATGCCTTGCATTAGTAATGGGGTGGCAGTACTGTTAGCAGACACCCCACTGTCCAGACTGTGGCCAGTGTGATTGGGATGGCACTAACATTAGCACTCTGGCTCAGCTCCATTCCAGGAACATAGACTTCATAGCGATGCTCACTGCCAGCAGCTATGAGCTCCATCTGTGCAGTCGTCCTGACTTCCTGTCCACTTTATCCTGTGCTGGTTCAGCGCGTCTGTGAGCCAGCTTGGAGTGTTGTTGTTTTTTGGGTAGTGCTTGAGAGAAACACTTTAGTGTGGTAACACTTTTTTTCACTTTTTTTAAATGTCACAAAGTGTGTAACAACATGTAACATTATGTACATACATTAAATATACCTTGGGTTAGGGTAAAGGTTAGGATTTTGGTTAAGTATATAAAGTGTAAATGCATATTGTTACATGTTGTTACATACTTTGCTACACTGTACTTCATGATGTGGATATTGTAACAGGGACTGTTCAAATAAAGAGTCAACCAGCATTGTGTCTGACAAGTGGATGACAAGAGTTTCCCTCTGACTGATGGTTTGAGTCTCTATGAATCATTTAATTCGTCATTTGGCCTTTCAGCTTTTGTCTACTGAATGTTCAAGCTAGCCTAGTGAAAAGCTTTAAGCACTGCCATTTGTTTGGAATTAAGGCATAGTTTATAATGGTAGCCTATGCTAGTATAGATGTACATACCCTTACAGTTTGTGTCTGTGAGCTAGCATTGTACATGATGTGCTGGTTTCCCTGATTTATCTCTAGGTGTGTTAAAATATGTGAATAAGACCTCTTTCATGACAAAGCCGGGGCTTAACAGTACACAGCTCAGATATCCTGCTTGATGGCTGGACCCCACCCTTTTCTCCCTCCTCCTCCTCCTCCTCCTTCTGTCCTTCTCTCCTTCTCTCCTTCTCCCCTTTGCTCATCTTTCATCTGCTTTCCTCTGCTCCTCACTTCCTGTCCGTCTTCATTATTTAGCTCCGTGTTGAAGTACTGTATGTCCTCTTCAATATTTAAACAGGCCAGTGGGCTTTAAAGTACTGCATTGGCCAGCAATCCTTTCCCTAACCCCCAGTCCTCTCTCTCTCTCTCTCTCTCTCTCTCTCTCTCTCTCTCTCTCTCTTTTTCTCTTTCTCTTTCCATCTTTCTCCCTCCCCCTCTCTATGTTTCTCTCCTGCATGTGATGCATTACTATCTTGTGCTTACTGACATCCTTTGCCAACTAGAACTTTTAATTGATTTGATTAAATGTTTAGATATAATGTATGCATCCATATAGACTGCATGTATGCGTTTCTGACAGTGGCCCACTTGTCATGACGTCTTCCTCTATCCCTCCATCCTCCTCCATCTTGCTCTCCCTCCTTTGTTCCCCTCTCTCGTCTTCCTGTCTCTTGCTGTAATTGCGCACAAGTGATCCTAACTGGATTGTCTCGGTCCACTGCCACTGCTGTATGATGCAACGTAAATATTTCATGTGTCACTCAAAGTGTTGGGGGCGGGGGGGGTAGGGTGGGGTGTGGTGGGGTGGGGTGGGTGAACATCATGCTAATTCTGCAGCTGCTGCTAAACTACACTAATAGCCGTTTCTTAAGACCTCCCTCTGCTCCATGTAGTTTACTGCCATGTATTTGTTGCAACAACGTGCTGGAGGTCCTGCTCCAAAACGTTTGCTTTAGGGTCGTTTTCCTGCTGTTGGGAGTTTTAAACATGGGGAGTACCAGGGGTTACCAGTTGCCTTTTAGGCAGTCTCCTGAATGTTGTCAGCTGCAATCCAAGGCCAACAGGGGGTTTGATGTAGTGGAGTGTGTTTTGGCATAACAGTTGTTGCAGGTTTGTAATCCAACCCCTTCTGCTTGTTGAAGCGCAGCAGTTGTTGAGTTTGATATGGAGTGTCATTCAGCGTTAATGTACTCCCATTAGCGTTGACTGTTCAAGTGTGAGGAGATGCCCTGGTGGGTCACCTGTGAAAGCTGGTGCATGAGGGAACATGTGAAATGAACAAGTTTAAAAGGTCTTAAATGGCTATACAGCAATTAATGAAAAAGCCAAAACATTCCAGCTTTCAATATTCTGTCATTTGTTTCAGCAAGTTGAGTGATTATCTCAAAATGGCTGATGACTGTTAAATACTCTCCTATGGTTATGAATTGTATGCCATTTAGAAAGGTTGCTTATTATTAGGGCCATAGTAGTTTTAATATGCCATAGTAGTTTTAACCTCAAACCTGTCAGCGCCAGTAATCACAGATTCCTTTTTAGAGGGGTCATTAGCATCCCTTGGTATCGCTGCATGTGCAAACTTCCATAGTTTTTCACATCCGCCGTGGTAAGTTGTCCTGTTTTGTACATTTCTTCTACACTTTTTGGTAAATGTCCGAAAGTGATTGTGATTGCGAAATGTCCAATTGCTCTTGAATCTTGACTGTGGATTTTATGAAATCTTAGATCAGCTGGTTATCTGAAATATCTCAGAGATTTACTACATAGACCTTCAATATAGTAGGCAAGCATACAGAAAGAGAGTTGCTCATTGGGTCTGCTAATGTAGTGCCTCCAGTTACATCACTATTTTTTATGTTAGAGTAGAAATGTAAAAGAATCTTGTATCAATGTATGTATCAAAATCACATGGTCAGTCAGTAAATGACAGCACAGCTACAGTGAAAATATCAGCTATATGAATACTTTCCAGTCTTCTGTAATCAATATGCCATGTGCCAGAGGTGGAAAATCTGGCATCAGAAAGTTAAAATTCCACCATGTGTTTGTAACTTCCATTTATTAAACCAGCTGGTATAAATTAACCCTACTCCTCAACCAGGTAGATACGCTAATTAGTAAAATTACCTGTTTTGTAAGGCGGTATTTTTACTTTCTCAAGCTTACATTTTCTACCTCTGCCCCACACAGCAATGTTTTATTTTATCCTTTTACATGAATGATTTGATTTGTGCCACACAAAATAATAAGGGGGACCTTGCACATACTGATCTTGCTCAAAAAGGACTTGTATTTCTGCTGGCATTGACAGGTTCCTTTACTTTTACATTTGGGAGCATGCTAAGGGCTTTTACTGATAATCCATAGTGTGTTGTCGCTAAAGTTGTTGTTCTGAGAAATGCACCTACATTTTGCATATATTGATGGCGCATTACGAAAAGCATTAAAGGAGTACTTCCACGAGAAACCGTTTAGTACTTGCTCTTTTGAAATATGACAGGTCACCCCGATTTGCATATGCATGCTGCACGCGAAAATGTTCTTCTAACCCGATTGCCTCCATTAGTCAGTGAAAGAAAGTAGGCGAAAAAACGAGTGAATAAGAAAAAGGCCAACAAAGTGACGTAGGTTTGTAAATTAGAAAAAGATATGCCACAGTTGTGATTACTGGAGAGGTTTTGTTGCAGCACACATTCACTTAGCGAAGTATAGGTAAGTATGTGTGTTTGTGTAGAACGTTTAGATCTTCTATTTGGTTCACTATGACCGAATGGGCTTCGAATGATTGTAGCCTGTGACTAGAATAGCCAAGAACCTGTCATTCTCCCTGCTCCATCTCCTCCACCAAACTAGAACATCCTGAAACAGAAGCTCTAAAGCATTTTTTTCACCAAAACCGTCTCACAGGGCATTCATTAATACTAGAGACCACCGCAAAATTAATGAAAAAACACGATGGAAGTGCACCTTTAAAGTGGCTGAGGAAGCTGCTGTCTGTGTAAGAGAAGTACGTTTCTCAGCTGGTGTGTGTGCAAGAGAAGAAGGTTTTCCAGATGTGTGTACACCCAAGCACCTGTCCTCCTGCCTAAATTGGTTAATGCAAACAACCGTGGAGCGTGCTTGACCGTGACTGAGACAGACGATCTGAAGCGGAGCTGGCCTCCTGCACTTCATTTAAGTGGGATCGGTTCCACGGTTAGGTAACGTCAGGGTGTGTGTCCGCGCGAGTGAACTCTGCGTGTGTGTGTGTGTGTGTGTGTGTGTGTGTGTGTGTGTGTGTGTGTGTGTGTGTGTGTGTGTGTGTGTGTGTGTGTGTGTGTGTGGTAGAGAGAGAGGCAGGCGGATGTGTGAGTGAGAGAAGGGGTCATCAGGGCTGTAACCCTGCCTCACTGGATGGCTGGTGTCCTGAGGAAATGTTGCAAGGATACATGGATACAAGTGTGGTGGAGTGACCATCACTGGAGTTTTGGGTGTGCTCTGACTGCCATCCCAACGAGCCTGGCTCTTTGGCGTCGCGGTCAGAGCCCCTGTTTGGTACCCCGGAGACCCGGGTTCGAAGCCGGGTGGGGTGACTTCTCCTCCCCTTCACTACAAATGGTGTCAGAAGTGGGATGGCTTGCCGTGAGGTCATCGGAGGCGCAGCCACTGTGTGAGCCATATGAGCACCCCCAGGTTAGGTCGACCCCGGTGTGAGGGACCCCAGTGAAGGGTGACGCATCAGTACGTGGGGTACCCTGGATGGGAGAAGTATAGTGGGAGATGCGTGAGGGACACCTGAGTATGTGAAGCGCATGGCATGGGGGGGTGTTGAGGTGGGGGTGAGGCGAACATATCTGTCAGGAGAGGGGATGAGGGGTCAGGAGACGGGGTGTTAGGCAAAAGGGCTTAAGGAGAGGAATGGGACTGGAGTGTGTGGGACTGGTGGTGGTGGTAGTGGTGGTGGTGTTGGTGGTGGGAAGGGAGAGGTTGTGATTAAGAAGACTGCTTAGGAGGTAAAAGGCAGAGGCAACACTCACTCACTTGACTGAAGATGCTGTGTGTGTGGTCCAAAGCCAAACCCGATCACATCATCTAAGGCTCTCTTCCACATACCTCATATACTCAGTGAAAGTAGACATCTGAGTTGGGTTGCTACACTCAGCTGTTTTTTGAAGAGAAAGGCAAGAACAACCTCTGACTCATCGCATCGCATATCATCTGCAACACTTGCCTTGTGTTCTGGATGAGGTTTTGGGAAAGGGTTTCAAACAATGTATTTTAATGCAACATTGCAATCATAACCCAAAAGAGAATAAAGAATTGTGACAAAATAGTTTAATGGGGGATGTTTTCACTTTGAGAAAAACAGTAAATGATTTGATGGAGCAGAACATTAGCATTATTATGGGAAACACTCATTTTAATTTTTCACTATCCCTCAATTGACAAAATAAATGACATGAGCATACCATCACTAGTTTTAAAATTGAAAGTTTTTATGTCCTTAAGGGTCCTTTCACCAGTTCAGTATTGCAAAGGGCATCCTGGTTTCCTTCATTTTCATTGTCACAAGTTGTCCCTTTAAATCATTCTACAGCACTGCACTCAGAAAACACAGTTGCAGAAATCATAATTGTGTGTGTGTATAATGTGTGTGTGTGTGTGTATATGTGTGTGTGTGTGTGGATAGGTGGATGGGTGGCTGGTCGTGGTTGTCTGTGTGTGTTGGGAGTCTGTGGGTGTCTGTGGGTGTTATGGCTAAGCCAGCATATTCTAGGCGTTTGAGTGAAGAGAACAGTTATGAATGCAGACTAAGGCTACTCGATTATGGAAAAAATCTGAATCACGATTATTTGGGCCAAAACTGAAATCACGATTATTCAAACGATTATTTTGTTTTCCTCAGTAACATGCTTCATTTATTGAAAATGTATTCAAAAACATTTCGAAAAAACATTCTTGTACCTTCGGATTTTCCCTAATACCTTTCTTCGTGAATATCTCCTTTGATGTCTAATGTACAAACAGTAGAAATGTCTAATGTATACATCTAATGTACAGTACAAACAGTAGAAAATAATTAGGACAAAAACATTGTTTCCCTCGATTTTATGTGTTGTGAGATTGTTTGGCCCTGAAATCGTTATCACGATTAGAATTCGATTAATTGAGCAGCCCTAATGCAGACAATGTCATTTTTAAAGTACTGCTGTGAATCTGGCAATGTCGGCGTCCACAGAGTGATTCACTTGGCTCTGCACTTTACTTTTCAAATGTGTGCCTGCCTGTGTGTACAAGTGGTGGTGTTGCCAAATGGCTCAGCCAGCCATGCGGTGTCGGACTGGGCACAGCCATTTGCAGGCACCACACCGTAGGAGTCGTGTAGTCAGCAGGGAAGGGGCTGCTTCTGGAGTTCCCACTCAGGGTGGTGCCTCACTACAAAATAAACAAAGCAAATGACCAACTAATTCTTAATGGACATTTTTTCTCTCTCTCTTCCTATCCTTTCTTTTCTCTCTACCTCCTCGCATCCCTCTATCTGTATCTATCTGTATGTGTATCTATCTATCTATCTGTCTGTCTGTCTGTCTGTCTGTCTGTCTGTCTGTCTGTCTGTCTGTCTGTCTGTCTGTCTGTCTGTCTGTCTGTCTGTCTATCTATCTATCTATCTATCTATCTATCTATCTATCTATCTATCTATCTATCTATCTATCTATCTATCTATCTATCTATCTATCTATCTATCTATCTATCTATCTATCTATCTATCTATCTATCTATCTATCTATCTATCTATCTATCTATCTATCTATCTATCTGTCTGTCTGTCTGTCTGTCTGTCTGTCTGTCTGTCTGTCTGTCCTCATCCCCCCATCTCCTCTCCTCCCTCCTGCAGCCTGTTCATTTGGCACAGAGCAGTTTCCAGGTGGATGCCTTTGGACGCAGCTTTATCCTGGACCTGGAGCTAAACCAGTGAGTGCTCCTCGTGTCACCATGTGCCATAACATTCTGCACCCGTCATGATCTGCAGCATGATGGAAGTTGACTCTTTCTATTTCTTTCATTTTGCCTGAAGTGATCTGCTGTCTGCAGACTATGTGGAGCGGCACTTTGATGAGCAGGGAAAGCCTTCGCAATCTGCGGTGAGTGGGCGTGTGTATGTTTGTGTGTGTGTGTGTGTGTGTGTGTGTGTGTGTGTGTGTGTATGTGTGTATGTGTGCGTGTTTGTGTGCGTGTTGTTTGTGTGGTGTCTTAAAGGAGACAGAAAGGGTGACTTTATTTATAAATGCAAGAAATATCCTTGTATCTGTCGGTCTGTTTGTCTGTCTCTGTCTGTCTCTGTCTGTCTGTCTATCTATCTGCCTGCCTGCCTGCCTGCCTGCCTGCCTGCCTGCCTGCCTGTCTGTCTGTCTGTCTGTCTGTTTGTTCTACTTATAACTCTTGAAGCAGTGCACAGAAGCATCACACATTTTCAAGGGCTCAGCACTACTGCCAGCAGGTTTATGATAATGTGCTCAGGCATACCATAGTGCATTTCTTTGGAATGTCACATTATCCACATTGTCATGTTTAGGGTAAAACATCCATCCAGGACTAATTCTTACTCCACTGGACTTAAATGTCAACATCACATAATGATTGAGATCACGCAGTGTGTGGACTTGCCCGAAACTACTGTATAGTAATTTCACAATTTGTTTGGTTAAATTAAAAATTTGTGAGAAGTCAGAATTTAAGTTAGTTGTGCATGCTAGCGTTTTAGTCACATACCCAGAGCCACATTGTATGCCAGCTTGTCCCAGTGGAAAATAACTACCATGGACCATAACCAGCCTGTGGCATTATAGATGGCTATTTCTGAAATTAGAAATCAAAAATTGGTCCTATATTATTGTTTATTTGTGTCAATGGGCATGTAGGGAATGTAGGTTGAACGTGTGTGTGTGTGTGTGTGTGTGTGTATGTGTGTGTGTGTGTGTGTGTGTGTGTGTGTGTGTGTGTGTGTGTGTGTGTGTGTATCGTGCTGTGTTTAAACTTGGTATAGGAGGGGTTTGCCTTTCTTGAAATGTAAATCATTAGTTTTGCATTACAACAGTAAACATGCAATTATATCTTATTTACTACAAGCTTCGACATAACCTCATATCAGATGCCCTATAATACTTTCCAAGGGAGAGATTCTGTTACTAAAGGCCTGTTTACACAACTGCTGTTGATGCACTTTTTTATGTCAACGCTGTTGAAGCATATTTTTACGTCCATCATACAGCCTTCTGCTTTCAGATAGAATTCCACTGGGAATCACTGCAACATTATACACCAGCAGTGTAGGGAAGATATTGCTCTGCTTCAGTGCTGTGTTTGGGAGGAGCATCATTAAGGTTTATGGTTAAGCTGTTGGGTGATTGGCTGTTGGTAAGTAGTGTGCTACACTCACACGGTACAAGGTGATGGTGTGTGGTGGAAGATTCTTCTTAGCAGACTTAGCAGAAAACACACACACAAACACACACCCCTTAATGTGATATGATAAATCAATATCTTAAGCGGCGAGGCATCTCAATGTGCAGTGTAGCCTAAGTGGTCTCTGTAGTGGTCGTCTGTCTGAGGCAGGGCCTAGAAGTAGATAATGTACGAAAGAACACCAAAATAGCACATTTCTGTTGACACACTGACATCACACAGTAAGATGGAACCCTGTGGTTTCTCAATGACTCCTGAGAGGAGCTGTCAACACAGCTCACAGTCTTTCTGGAAATTAAAATGATGTAATTCACAAAAATGGATCAAAAAAATCTTTTCATGAGTCCCTTGGGAATGTGTCCTGATAAACATGCTGTTCTAGAGTGCTGTATGAGGCCACTCGCGCCTCAGCCCTCAATGAACATTTCTGTGAGCTGGGCCTGTCTGTTGGCATTTAGCTTTTTTGTGTTTTTCTGAAGATATTTATGATACTGTTGTCAAAGGAGGGCTTTGTTAGGAGTCCTACAATCGTGCCCAGCTTTGAATTGCCCCACTTTTTGGGGCCACACCCTTCAATGACTAAGACATCAGATTGGTGCAAGTTTGTGGAGGAAAAGCTTCTCCCATGTCTTACCAAATGCATTCATCTGTAACAGACAGATGGAGCAGGTGGATGGAAAAAGCAACACATAGGCCAAGATAACAACCTGATACAAGCCCATACATGCAGAGTGGTTATACATTTGGGTTAGAAGTGGCTTTACATGAGCAGGATGACAAGATTACAAATTACAGAGGAGGGTGTATAGTGACTTAAGGCCAGAAGCACCCAATGATCCTGAGGTGCACTATTGATGAAGTGTCCTGAAATTTTCACAGACCAACTACACCCGCGACTTAGCAAACAAACCCAACAATAGGACGATTCAGGACTCTATCATAATAGAATGATAATAAACCCAAAGTGCTAAGTAACAATAGTATGTTAGAATAAGGTTTGTAGTTGGGAAGGCTTAAATTTCTTCTCACAAATTTCTACTCTTACTAGGTGCACAAGTATCTTGTGTTTTCTCAAAACACATTAAGGCTGTATGAACTGTGACAACAGTCTGACGAGCTAGTCTTTCTTCATCATTAATTCAGCCTGTGTCCACAATCTGGGACCCTCACAAAAGATATGTCCGGGACCAGATTCCATCATGGTTGAGGTTAGAGAGAGTGATGCCTGGGCTTATGCGGACTCATTTCCGTTATTGAGTCCAGGCATATAGGCAAGCTCAGGGATATGATACATATTCAGTTTCAAAAAGGACAGAAAGCCTAAATCAGTGGTAGAGAGAAATCCATTCAACAATGTGTGTGTGGGGGCAAAGGCACACACACATACACACAGGCACACACACTCACACACACATAAAGACACACATAGTAACGTACATCGTTCTGCACATTGCGCAAGTGGCTCAGCACCCCCCCCCCCCCACCCCCCCACCACCACCAGCACCTCCACCCACTCCTTCCTCACCGCTCTCAGCCAATCAGGTGGCTGTTCCCATGACGACAGGCTATCAGGGAGACCCTCCACCTGCTGTGTGCTTCCTTCATGCTGCTGGAAACTTCTTGCCAAAGAGTTGGGATGAAACAGGAGGAACAAAAATGTCTACGGTTATGTGTTCTGTCTGTCAAGCTGTCTACACCAGTGTGCCAGAGTCTCTAGCTGTCAATCTCATGCTCATGCTTTATTTTAGTGGATAATTACAATATCTCCCACAAAGCATGTTTGATGTGCGTGTTGGTTAGTGTGCTGGTTAGTGAGCATTTTGATGTGTATTTGTATTAACTAATGTGTGTGTGTGTGTATATATATAAGGAGGGGGAGTCCTTTTCTTACTCAAAGTGGTCAATATCTCACTCTATATTTGTATTAATAATGTACTTTAATTTGTGTTGTATTTGTACTTGTGTTAGTATTACTATAAATACTGTAGCAGAGGGAGCTCAGCTCCGGCTGGCTGCATTGCTGAAGTGGGTAGTGGGGAGGGGAGCTGAGCTTCGGAGGGCTCCGGCACATATTAAACTGTGTATATTCATATATATATATACACATTAATGTGCAAAAGTTTTAGGCAGGTGTGAAAAAAACGCTGTCCACTAGGAATGCCTTCAAAAATGGAAGTATTAATCATTTATGTTCATCAATTGACAAAATGCAGTGACTGAACAAAAGGGAAACCTAAATCAAATCAGTATTTGGTGTGACCACCCTTTGCCTTCAGAAGAGCATCAGGATTATAGTCATGTGTATGATCAACCAATTACACCAAATTGTTTATATATTAGGAAGCCTACATCCACAGAGGATCTGTGGTTAGTTCTTGCAAGCAACCAGCCGAGTTCCTTCAAAAACTCTATGCAGGTATACCTAGAAGAATTGATGCTCCTTTAAAGGCAAAGGGTAGTCACACCAAATATTGATTTAATTTAGGTTTCTCTTTTATTTACTCACTGCATTTTGTTAATTGATGAATATAAATGATTAACACTTTCATTTTTGAAGGCACTCACCCCTGCCTAAAACTTTTGCACATTACTGTATGTAGATGTAGATGTATATTTACTATAGTGTATATGAATATGTGCTGTATACAGTATGTATGTGTATGTGTGGAACAGTTGGGGATGATGTGTTGTTGTTGTTCATAGGGAGGAGAGCACTGTTACTATCATGGCAAGCTGAGAGGAGTTCCCGGCTCCTGGGTGGCTCTGTCAACATGCCATGGTCTATAGTGAGTATACGCGCACACACACACACACTCACATACAAACACACACACACACACACACACACGCACATGCACACACACACACGCACATGCACACATACACACACGCATGCACACGCATGCACACACACACACGCGCGCATACACATGCACACACACATGCACACACCCACACACGCATGCACACACAGGCACATATACACATGCACACACACACACACACACACACACACACACACACACACACACACACATGCATACATGCACACACACACACATGCACACACCCACACACACATGCACACACACACACACATACACATGCACACACAGACACATATACACATGCACATACACACATGCATACATGCACACACACACACACCTGCGCGTACACACAACAAACAACCACGAAGATTAGCTGGTAATGTGACATACTGTAAGTGAGGTGGTCCAGTGGAGATTGTAGATTATACTGTAGTGTATAGATGGTGTAGATTCTATTCTTGTACCCTTGTCCTCCTAGTTTACTGCTCCCATTTCACTGCACTCCTATAAATCCTTAAAGCAGCCTGTCATCCTAGTCAACCTTGGAGGCCAGGGGGGAGCCCACCTCTCTGCTTAGCGTAACGCCATAACACCAATACCCTCCTGACAACCAGCGTATCTCATCAACCATGACACAAACACAGGGCCTCCACTGTAATGTAGTTATACCTAGTTGTGTGTGTGTGTGGGGGGGTGTATACTGGTTTGACCTTGTCTGTCTGTCTGTCTGTCTGTCTGTCTGTCTGTCCATCCGTCTATCCATCTGTCAGTAGACGAAATCGTGTCCGCACCGTAACTTCCTTGATATTGGACACAATTCTTTTGTATTTGGCATGCTAATAGTACATAGGCGTGCATAACATTTGCCACCATAGCTTATTAATTATGCGCGTAATAACCTAATTAGTGATTTTTACATTACGTGAGTTTCCTAAACTTTTTGTCATAGAACCTTTAAAGTTGGGTCAGTTGTCGACCTTTATACCTTCTACTATATAATTTCATTTTTTTTTGTCAAATTTATCTTTGTTTATTTTTTTTATTTTTTTTCCAAATCGGATGAATTAGCAACTCTGTTATGTGTGGTACTCTTGCCATTACATACATGTACATAGAATCCATCTCTTGCCATTGCATTCTTGATTGTTTACAATCTTTCCATAATAACAACAACAACAATAATAATAATAATAATAATAGTAATTAAATATAACAACAACAACAATATGTAAATATGTTGTTCATGGGCTTCACAAGTAACTTGGGGTAATGTCATTATACCTTAGTCAAAACATCAAGGTCACGTGCAGGGTAGGAGCGGGTATCATCGGAAAGCCTGCGTTCCGATTATACCCACTCCTACCCTGCACGTGACACACGCACGCACACACACACACACACACACACACACACACACACACACACACACACACACACACACACATACACGTAACATTACACTGACTGTCTGCTGTGTGTGTGTGTGTGTGTGTGTGTGTGTGTGTGTGTGTGTGTGTGTGTGTGTGTGTGTGTGTGTGTGTGTGTGTGTGTTTGTGTGTGTGTGTGTGTGTGTGTTTTGGTTCCCTGCTGTCTGTCTGCTCCCTCTCTCTCACCAGTGGCTTGTTTTCTGATGGGCAGTATTCCTATGGCATCCAGCCAGCTTTAAACGGGAGCCACAAGGTGGGTGTGTGTGGGCGGGTGGCACATAACCACTGAAAACATTGCATGCTGGGTAATTGTTGACTAGTCCCTCCAAGCTTATGCAGCGTGAGCTGCTCTCTTAGCGTGTCAGTTGACCTTGTTCTAAAAGATTCACTTTGTTTATTCCGTGTGCGTTTGGATGTGTGTGTGTTTGGATATGTGTGTGTGAGTGTGTTTGAATTTGTATATCGTTGTGAGTGTGAGCATGTGAGTGTGTGTGTATGTGAGTGTAGTTCTGCCTGCCTGTGTGTGTGTGTGTGTACGTGTGTACGTGAGTTATTGTATCGTTAGTGTGTGTGCGTGTAAGTGTGTGTATATGAGTGTATTTCTGTCTGCCTGTGTGTGTGTGTGTGTGACACATATCGAGTAACCACTTGGGCCACATTAGAATTAAGACTACTCATCTCATACAGGACATGATTTCTGAGTCTGACCCTCACTGCTTTTGTAAAAGGTTAATGGGACCCACCGAATCAGCAAGATGGCAGACATCAAACTACCAGCTTCCTGTCCAGGTATGACAACTTCCTGTGTCACATGGCTCAGAGAGGCCTTGCTTTTTTGCCTTCACCAGACATTTTTTTCTGCTGATAAACATATGACTGTCTATCTTTGTTTGACTGTCTGTCTTTGATTTTACACACACACACACATACACACACACACACACACACACACACACACACACACACACACACACACACACACACACACACAAGGTTGTTCACAGGATGAGCAGGACAGCAAAAATGACGGAGGAGAAGAAGGTGATGATGATGATTACTATGGTGACAGTCTTGACACTCAAAAAAGGCCAGAACACAGCGATGGACTCAGACGCTCCAAGAGACGGGTGAGACAGTCATATGAATGCATTGTACAGGAGAGCACACACACACACACACACACACACACACATTCATACGCACACACACACACACATACACATACACACACGTACACACACACACACACACATACATAATAATAATAATATTAATAATGACCGTAGTACAAAAATACACTGCAATGCACAGACATTCTTTCTTTGTTTCTTTCTCTGTCTTTCTCTGTCTTTCTCTCTCTCTGTCTTTCTCTCTCTCTGACACACACACACACACACACATATATTTAAACACTCTTTCAGCAGTAGCCTGGACACTCTTAATTGCTGTGTGTATTCATTCCATTTGTCATACCCCCCACCCTTATCTCTCCCCCCAAAGGTATGGAGGCCCAGGGTGCAGACTGAAACTAAGTACATTGAACTCATGGTCATCAACGACTACGAAATGGTGAGGCCGGAACATGAGAAAATATGTGGGTTTGTGTGTGTGTGTGGGTGTGTGCGCGTGTTCGTGCGTGTGTGCGCACGCATGTGTGTACACATGTGTATTTGTGTGTGTTTGTGTGTGTATTTGTGTGTGTGTGTGTGTGTGTGTATTTGTGTGAGAAGAGAGCAGAAGTCATAATAAGTCCCTGGGTTACATGGCATACATAGAGGCTTGTGTCTTGAGTCAGCAGAAAAAGAAGGGCGACTGGTTGAGTGCTCTGGCCCGTGCACTAGCATGCCGTGCACTAGCATGTGTCTGACCATGATGGATGGAAATTAACCCAGGAAATAGATTCTTAATGGACAAAGAGC
>CM050216.1:30858742-30933742 GCA_027475355.1 Coilia nasus
CTCTCTCTCTCCCTCTGTCTGTCTGTCTCTCCCTCTCTGCCTCTCTCTCTCTCCCTCTCCCTCTCTCTCTCTCCCTCCCTCTCTCTCTCTCCCTCTGTCTGTCTGTCTCTCTCTCTCCCTCTGTCTGTCTGTCTGTCTCTCTCTCTCCCTCTCTGCCTCTCTCTCTCTCTCTCTCTCTCTCCCTCTCTGCCTCTCTCTCTCTCTCTCCCCCCCCCCCCCTCTCTCTCTCTCCCTCTCTCCCTCTTCTGTAGGGATGTGCTGTGTGGTTTTCTCTTCTGCTCCAACATGACGGCCAAGCCCAACTTTGGGGAGCTTCAGGGAGAGGTGACCAGCCTGACCATCTACCACCAGAACAAGTACCTCGACTGCCGGTGAGGGGGGATACGCCTTTATGTGTGTGTGTGTGTGTGTGTGTGTGTGTGTGTGTGTGTGTGTGTGTGTGTGTGTGTGTGTGTGTGTGTGTGTGTGTGTGTGTGTGTGTGTCGATGCCTGTTTGTGTGTGCATGCATGTGTGTATGTGTGTGTGTGGGTTTGTGTGTGCATGCGCGTGTGTGTGTGTGGGGTTGTGTGTGCATGCATGCGTGCGTGTGTGTGTGAGTTTGTGTGTAGTTTAGTAATTTAGTAAGTGATTTAGGCCCCGTCCACACAACAACGTTCCTGGATTTTTTTCTTTGCGGGTAAAAAAAAAGTCGCGTCCACACGACAACGAAGCAGTAAATATTTACATCCACACGGGAACGTTTTCATTGCGTTTTCATTGCAGAAGGTGTGCTGTCCCAGCTTGAGGGGCATGATCAGAAGTGCAATGATTCACTTTAAACATGTAATGTATGTTGATTTTAACAATGTGCGTTCTAGTTTAGATGGGTCGGATGCAGCGACAGTTGCCCTATTGAAAAAGCATAACGTGAAAAGCGTTTCTTGGGCTGAACTAGCGATGTATACAAAAAAACACCCTGTAGTTCAATGTCAGAAGGTAGAAACAGTTGCATTACACATAGCCTACACTGCAGACGATTTTTACCCCAAAGTATCCCACAACAACCTGTTTGTAAAAGTTTGACGCTGTTGTGAGATGTCACGTTGTTAAATTGACCCATTTAAGCGATACGGAGCAGAACATGAAAAAATAGAAGGAGCTGCAAATAAACTTGAGACAATTGCGCAATTATTCGCTTAAAACATGTCATATGTTGATTTTAGCAATGCGTGTTGTTACTGAGGGGAGCTGAAAGCAGCGACAGTTGCTCTTTAATTAATTAAGAATTATGAAAGCCTACAAGTATTTGTTATAGCCTACTAGCCATACAGACAGTTTAATGGCAAAGGATAGAAACAATTGCACAACAGCCAGCCTACAGTACAAGCTAATCAAATCACAATTTATTCTACAGCAACCAGTTTGTAAAAGTGTGAAGTTGTTGTTATATGTGCAGCGCAAGGTGAATGGGCGACGACGTCATCGTTTTCAAAAGGATGCGTTTTGCCTGTCCACACGAGAACAAAACGGCGGCATTGTCAGACTTTCTCCCTTGGAACCCGTTCTCAAAAAGTATCGTTTTCGGTCACCCAAAACGCTGGCGCCGTGTGGACGAAAGGCCAAAACGCAAACAAACTTTACCGTTTTGACCTGAAAACGTTGTCGTGTGGACGGGCCCTTAGAGGCCTGTTTCAGCTTCAGACCATTGCTACACTGTCAGTAAATGTGTACATACAACATGCTGTATGTCCTATGTGTATGGGTATGTCTGTGTATGTGTGTGTGTGTGTTTGTGTGTGTGTGTGTGTGTGTGTGTGTCTGTGTACATCTATGTGTGTCTGTACGCACCTGGGTGTGTGAGTGTGACTGTGTGTGTGTGTGCATCTATGTGTGTCTGTATGAACCTGTGTGTGTGTGTGTGTGTGTGTCCAGTGGAGGTCACGCGGTGCTGGAGGATGGTTCTGATCTGGGCTATGTGGAGGATGGGACTCCGTGTGGGCCCAACATGATGTGCCTGGAGCGCCGCTGCCTGCCCCTCACCGCCTTCAACCTCAGCATCTGCCCCAGCTCCAACCATGCACGCATCTGCTCCGACCACGGGGTGAGACACACACACATACCACAGACAGACAGACAGGCAGACAAGCAGACAGGGAGAGAGACAGACAGACAGACAGAAAGACAGACAGGAAGGGTAACAGGCCGACAGAGAGACAGACAGACAGAAAGACAGGAAGAGTAACAGGCCGACATAGAGACAGACAGACAGACAGACAGACAGGAAGACAAACAGAAAGACAGGACTCACAAAGCCAGAGACAGAAAGACAGACACAAAAAGAGACAGACAGATAGACAGACAGGAAGAGAGACAGACAGACAGACAGGAAGAGTAACAGGCTGACACACAGACAGGAAAACAGACAGGAAGACAAAACACACAAAGACAGAGACAGATAGACAGACACGCACACAGAAAGACAAACAGGCACACAGACAGATAGAAAGACAGACCACAGACAGACAGAAAGACAGGTCCAACACAGATATACACATACACACACAATTGTTTGAGACTTACTTCCAGGGGTGTTGGTTCTTACATTATTTAGTATTTTGCCTTTCGGGCAATTGACTTGGGTTTGATCAGTGGCAAATGAAGGGTGGCTTTCGAGGTCAAAAGTGTCTGTTAGATACCTGATCTTTACCTTCACACACACACACACACACATCTTCATTACACACACACTCACAGACACTCCCACACTCAAACGACATACGAGTAGACTATTACTACCTCTCAATCATTGATGTCTGTCTTCTTCCTGTCATCTCTCTCTCTCTCTCCATCTCTCTCTATTTATCTCTGTCTCTCTCTATCTCTGTCTCTCTCTATTTATCTCTGTCTCTGTATCTCTCTATGTATCTCTCTCTCTCTCTCTCTATGTCTCTCTCTCTCTCTATACACATATACATCTATATATATATCTGTCTCTGCAGACCTGCAGTAATGAGGTAAAGTGCATCTGTGACAGAGACTACACAGGGAAGGACTGCAGTGTCTTTGACCCCATCCCAGACCCCACTAGCGCCCCCGGCCCAGATAAGAAAGGTGAGACCCTCCCTCCCTCCCTTCCTCCCTCCCTCTCCCCTCCCTTATTCCCTCTCTTTCCCCTCCTCTGTTTTCACTTTCTGTCTTCATCCCTCCATCTCATATTCCAGTGCCACCCCTTCGCTCCCTTCTCTCTGCTGTCGATTCTTGAACACTGATAGGATGGATGACATTCATATTTTACCAGAGAGCTCAATAGTAAGGGCATTAAACATAACTGCATAACTGCAGTTATACCTGCCCAGTGCTTATCTCCTTCATAGTAATTGACATGTGTATAGGTTACGCCTCCTGCCTGGTTTGTTTATGTTTCTGGACTGTATTCAGCTTTTAGTTGCTGTTTACAGAGCCCAGGGGAGCCTGTCAGTTCTATTCAGTACAATTCAAAGTTGCTTTATTAGCTTCAATGTTGAAATACAATGTTGCCCTGTGCAAATGCCACTGGGTAAATAAATAAACTGTTACGTCTCCAAATACAAGTGGCTTTCATATAATACCAAAGCCATGCCAGTCAAGCTTTCCAAGCTTTTGTGGGTTGCTAATGAAGAAAGTTAAATCTATGATGTTGAAGTCCATGTGTATGTGTGTATGTGTGAATAGTGTATGATGTAATGTAGTCCTGTGTGTGTGTATGTATGTGTATGTCAATGTGTGGTTGTGCACCTCTCTCTTCAAAGTGTCTTCCTTGCTCTCTTTACGGTCTTGCTCTTAGAGCCTATCCCACAAAAGTCCACAGGGCGAGGGATGTGAAAGAGAAAGAGAAAGAGAGAGAGAGAGAACTAATGAACCACACTCCTTCTTCTTAATGTTTGTCCCTTCTTCCTGCCCCCCTCCCCAGTCTGTCCCTGGATCTCCCATGTTTCCCCCCTCTAGTCACTGCTCAGCTACTTCACCTTTCTCTCTCTCTCCCTCCCTCCCTCTCTCTCTCTCTCTCTCTCTCTCTCTCTCTCTCTCTCTCTCTCTCTCTCTCTCTCTCTCCTCCCTCTCTCTCTCTCTCTCTCTCTCTCTCTCTCTCTCAGTCTCACTCTCTCTTCACTTAGATCTGACATCTGTCTCTCCCGCTGCCCAATAACTGCATACCTCCAACAATTTTTCCTGCTTCTGTCTCTCTCTTTCGTTTACTATCTCTCTATTGTTCTCTCTCTTTCTCTCTGTCTCTCTCCCTCGCTCTCTTTTTTTTCTCTGTGTTACTGTCTCTGTCTCTGTTTTTTCTCTCTCTCTCTCTCTCACTCTCTGTCTCACTCTCTGACTCTCTCTGTCCAGTAGTGCTGGTAGTTGGTGCTGGTGGTGTTGGTGGTTGGTGTATGTACGGTGTTTGATACTGTGTTCTGATGTGTGTTTTGGTGGTGTTGTTTTGTTTTGTCCCCCCTCCCCTCCCTCCCCCCCCCCCCCCCCCCTGCCTCCACAGGTCCCAGTGGAACCAATATAATCATAGGCTCCATCGCGGGGGCTATTCTCCTGGCAGCTATTGTCCTGGGGGGGACAGGCTGGGGCTTTAAGTAAGACCTCTGTTCTGGCATGCCTTTTCTTCATCACCTCTTGGCTTCTATATATGACCACAAAGGGACCCCCCCAAATCCCCCCCTGTCCCACCCCTAACCCTGCCTGCCCCAGTCATTTCCCCACTGCCCTAGTTCTACCTCACACCACACACACCTGATCCTCCTCCCTCCCCTGTCTAATACGGTGATGGGGCTCCCAGGATGTGGGGAGTCTTTTTTGTTGGACACTGATATACGTGCTGCTTTTTCACAGCCCCTGCAAACCATGCTGTCCCTTATCTGCAACCAACTGCGTTCACTGCCATAAGGGTGCCGTAATAATGTAAAGATGTGTTCGAAAAAACCTTATGCCTCTCCAAACACACAGAAATGGAAGAAATGCTGCCTTTGAAGAGAGCGTTTGGTGCAAGCAAGGCACCAAGGCTGCGCGAATACAATAAGTGCATAAAATGCTGCCTTCGAAATTTTGCTGAATGTTGAAGGAAGCATAGATGCTTCCTTTATGCTGCCTGCAACATCCAAGATTCTATTGAACTATGAAGTCAGCTGTTGGTGTTATGGCAACAGCATTTTGTGTTGCTGTCTAGCCAGGCTGTCCGAAACGATGGCTTTAATCTCCACCTGAGTCAAGGCAGCAAGTTACTAGCTTTCTGTTTCGTCACAGCCACTGTCAGGATAGTGGATGCCAAAGAATATCACTCTGGGTCTGTGTTCATCAACATGGCCCACACTTCATAGAGTGCTGTAGCAATCAATATGAAAGTGCCTGTTATAAATGCGTAAAGAAGCACAGCTAGGGCAGTTGGGAAGGAGCAGCATGGTCTACCATGGGATTGGCATGTGGAAAAACAGCATTGCAGTAGTGCCTTTCCCCAGAGACTGGTAGCCAGCGGGGCTGGGTTAAAAAAAAACAATTTATTGAAACGCATCGATATGAATTCAAAAACTGAAAGATCAATATTAAAATTTGCGGATCAATACTTTAATAATAGGTCTCTTCCAGTAAATGATGATGATGATGATATATATATAAACATTGGCAAGATTGTTATTCTCAGCTCAATCATTTTATAAACAAGCAAAACTGGCATTGCTACTATATATATATATATATCACTATTGAATCGTATCGGATCGAGAATCATATGGTATCTTGACCTTGTGTATCGGAATCATATTGATTGAGGAAATCCGTATTGATGCCCAGCCCTAGTAGCCAGTAGCAGATTCCACTGCTCAGCTTACGCATGCAGATTCAGCAAGCCAACATGCTGCATTCCTTAACACTTTATTTGGACAGGTCCGCCCACAGAGACATTACACATGGTTTGCTGAAATTCAGTTATTATTTTGTTTATTGTTCACTGACGTATCACTTTGACCAAACCCAACCCCTACCTGTGACCCTAAAAAGACAGAGCTTCAGTAGTAATAGTCTCAGCATCTGTAGACAGTCTATAGGACCATCCAAATAAAGTGTGAACCTGGATTCTTCAAACATTGTTTGATAACATGATGTAGAGAGCATTTTAAACCCTTCAGATGCATGCCCATTAGACATTCCATCCCAGTCTCTGGACTAGAACTCTGGCTTATGTTCCAAGACCAAACAGACATGCCCCCCAAACACCTCACAGACCCCCTTTAGAACCATTCATTTATTGCCAACTGACTTAAATGTGATTGAATCACTGGTTCCTAGCCAAAGTTGAGATGATACAGGGTTTAAATGGTTCTCAATACCAGTGCACCTCTTGCAAAAATACCTCAAACGTCGTCACTTCCTTTGTTAGCTTGCGTTAAACAACCTAATTGCCACACTCTAGCTCTACATGTTTGGTAGTGTTCTTGTTAAGTAAATCATGCCTTTGCACAATGGCTGCTTTTTACCTATTCAGAACGGCAACATACCTTCTAACTTTTCACTATAAGCAAGTAAAACAGTGTCTGATTAAGTTAAGAAGTCCTGTGGACAGGCTCGCCAACGGGGGTACAGAAGGGTGTCTTGTCCTAGGCCCAGGAAAAAAGGGGGGCCCAGAACTGGCCCTCCATAAAATTTGGAATATGGGAGGGGGGGCCCCATTAGATTATCTTGTCCCGGGCCCAGCCAAGACTGTCAGCGGGCCTGCCTGTGCATGTGACAATTTGATCCTTACTGAATGCGAGAACAATTCTCATTTATTTGTGCTCCCTCTCTGAAGAACAAGCTTCTCTTTACACTGTAGCAGTTGACTTGCAAAGGCATGTTTTTGAAGAACACTTCTCCTTTCTGAGCTGGAGTTTGCTTGGCAGTGATCCGCAAATGCATGTGTGCATGATATCAAAGAGAAGGGCATAAGTCTAAGTGACTTAAGCCCCTTACGGCTCAGTGTCGCCACAAGAATAATAATACACAAGAGGCCTTGTTTTAGCCCCACTATCTTACAGTGATGTCAACCAGAGGTTGTCAATCCCAGCTTCAGTTAAAGTAACAAAATGCCATTTGTTTGTTAGTCTGCGCACTTGACACAGGTGATGTCACTAATTTGTCGATCTACCTGTCTGATGATTTGTGTGCTCATTCATATCAGCTGATTCAGAAAATGGTTGGATCAAACACGTGGCTGGGACTTTACTTTCAGAAGCCGAGATTGAGACCTCTGGCCAGGTCTTAAGCTTACTGACTGCCCCTTCGCTACACGTGTGGTGGCGATGGTGTGGGTCAGAACCATGGGCACCTCTGACCTGGTCTCACCTGTGAGCTTGGTGATGGTGGACCATGGGCAGAGGAGCGCATGAAGAGGGTCTCTGGCCCAAGCCCATCATTAGCAGCACAGCTTTCCTCATTGCTTCCCAAGTGTCAAATATCCGTTTCACCACCCTGTGAAATGGATGAGTTGTCATAATGGATGCCTGAGTCATCAGTCCTGTAAAAGGCCATTTCTGCAGGAAGAGCGATGGCTGGACAGCTGTACACCTCGATTGTTGGAGTAGACTGTTTGTGTGATACATCATGTTCTGTTATATTATATTACTGTTAAGCATGCTGACTAACTGTTGACCGAAAGCTTCATTGGGGTTTTGCACAGCGGTCCTGCTTGTCAGCATGCTCAAAAGGGATCTTCTATTTCGTTTATTGCAGGCTTTTTGCTTGTGTGTATTCATTTCACCTAATCTTGATTTGCCACATCAGCAGTGAACTGTCAATTAATGCAGTTATGCATTTGTACTACTACATTACTACTACATTACACTTAGCTGACGCTCTTATCCAGAGCGACTTACAGATATTTACAGGGTTTCAGTTACAGTCCCTGGAGCAGTGTGGGTTTTAGATGCCTTGCTCAAGGGTATCTCAACCATGGGTAGGGCAGGATTCGAACCAGCAACCTTTCGATTGCAAGACCAACTCCCTAACCACTAGGCCACAGCTGCCCATGTATTGTATGTATTGCCCTAACTGCAAACTATTAATATCAAAGCTGGAGCCAAAGGCTATCAAACATGCAGCAACTTTGCCTGATATGCAGCCATGATATGCATCAAGTCTTAGTTTTTGTTGTAGTTGTTGCTGGCGTCAAAGCATATACATGTTTGTAGAAATAACAGTTTAAAAAAAAAAAAAACAATTCACATGCACATTGGCACATTAGCCACATTAATATACAGTAGATAAAAACTGTTATCTTATGTGCAAACCGCTGTATGCCTGGCTATTTTATGTCAGTTTCACTGGCTCATTCTTCCAGCCATACAGTACAGAAGCAACTCCATTTGCTATAACAAAGGAACCAGTTTACTGCTGATCACAGGACACAATGTTTTTGCAGAAATGCATATCACCTCACTAGGGCTTGTTAGTTATTATATAGGATAAGCAGGCAGCACTATGGAAAATGTTTCAAAGGAAAAAACATCATATGAGTATCCCTAATACAAGTGCTCACGTACAGTTTATGCACATTTCTTGGACAACATATTTAATGTAGGCAATTCTAGTCTCCAGAATTCTGTGTTACAGCAAAACCTATTTTCAGATCAAGATTAGGCTATAGAAATTGGTGAGCAGAATATTAATAGATATTAATTTTCAAATGATCTGAACTGTGTGAGTTCTGATTATAAACTCAGAATGTCGTAAACATACAAGTAATTGTTGACAAGTTCCACTGACATGGCATAGAGATTAGATTTAAAATTAAGGAACAGGAAGAATGTTGGAAATCATGGAAATACAAGTGATTGTAATGTAAAATAATGTATGTTTGACTGAATCATTTGTGTTCCTGTGTCATAGCACAGATATGGAATAATGTGTAGAAAAGGTCTACAAAAGCAGGACACAGGTGGAACAGTCATTCATACAGAAGTCAGAAATGAATTTTGTCTGCCTTTACTGATGGTGTTGTTCTGTTATTTCTCTCACCCTCTCTTTTTCTCTCTGTCTCGCCGGCTGGATAAAGGAACATCCGAAGAGGAAGGTATGACGCTGCCAAGTCCATAGAGAACCTCTTTATCCCAACTCCTAATGCTAGAAAGTGTTAGATGGCTCCTAGTGCCCCCTTCCCCTAAAACACATTACCCCAACATCAGTACCAGGACCATCCTCAAGCCACCCAGAGTCTGCTCACCTCTTGGGTCCATTCTGAATCAAGTTGTTTCACTATGGACATTATTGTACTCCAGAAAGACAGAAGAGAACTGTCCAGAATCTACAAGTCCTAAGATAAACCAGTTAATCTAAGACTAACTGATATTGTAATGGTTGACATGTCCGGCATATTGTGTGTTTGAGAAGATTCCCCCTTGCACTAAGAACTTCAGATTTAAGAACTTTCTGGAAGATTGTAACATTTTGCAATATTTACTGTTAAAATGTGCGTCCTGAGATGAGCTGGTCCATGTGGGCAGTACATGGCCAGAATATGGTGCTCTCTGATACTAAATTACTCTCTGATACTAAAACTCTGACTGTGGTGTTAGGAAATTAGTCCATTTTTACCATTTCAGAATCAAAATATTTTCTGTCCACACAGTGTTTTCATCAGAATCAGAATCAGAATCAGCTTTATTGGCCAAGTATACTTACATATACAAGGAATTTGACTCCGGCAGATGTTAGCTCTCTATACACATAACACAGAACGTAATACAATACAATAAATACAATAGACTAAACAAGTATACGCTGCTGTTTTCAAATGGCTTTGTCACTGGCTCTATTTGACTAGCGTGGACAACAGGCAGAAACATGTCAGCTTTGTTACAGTATGTCAATGATTTTGTTGGTTTCCATTTAGAAGCAGATTAATGTGGACGAAGCCTTAGAGTAAATAGACACCAGTCTCCCTGTACCAACTTTTCCCATTGTAGCTCATATTGTTAACCTACTCGTTCCTCACTTTTTCTTTTCTCTTACTCTTCTCTCTTCCTTTCAGATCTGGTGGAGCTTAAGATCCCTTTCTTCCTGTCTCTGTCGTCTCCGTGTGCATTCCACTGCCTGTCTGTCTGCACTGTCTTCCTCCTAACCACGTCCTTTCCACCTCGGAGAAGAACAAGTCTTCCATCCTTGACCTTCCCCTTTAAGAACATCAGACTCTGAACTGCTTCCAGTCTTTCTCGTCTTCTGATTGGTTTTTCTGTCCGTCTGTAAAAGGCTTCTCATTGGGGCAGTGGAGCAACTCCTCCCATTATCTTCCAAACCAATCACGTCTCTTCAGGTGACCATCAGTCACTGGATTGACAGCATGGTCATTGCCAGAAAGAGAATGGGGTGGTCCTTTGAAGTTTGCAGACAGCTGTGTGTGTGTGTGTGTGTGTGTGTGTGTGTGTGTGTGTGTGTGTCATTGTTGTGTTTGTATTTCTGTATCTTCCAAGCCTGAGTTTCCAAGGAGGACAGTATAAATGATGAACCATCAGGATATCACCTTTGGAAAATCCTTTCCAAATGACCTTTAATCCTTGGTCTCGGCTCCCACAATGGGGACTGGCCCGGTAGAGGGGCCCGTTGGGACCAGGTCTTTGAAGACACTGATCATGACAACATGCATGATTGAATGCACTTTGTGTTTTTTCACTTGGAGCTGTGGAGGTCCTCTTCTTCATGTTTGGGGAAGGCCATCTTGTGACTGACCTGAGGATGTATTGCATGCAGTTTGGTAACCACTTAGAAGACAAAAGGGTGGCCATAACAAGGGTTGAAGAAAGACTGAAGAACCTCTCTTCCCAAAGATAAAAGACAAAAGGGTGGCCATAACAAGGGTTGAAGAAAGACTGAAGAACCTCTCTTCCCAAAGATGAAACAACTCAAAGGCGTATGGGGTAGAACTGTGTGCCAGAGCAAGCTTTTACGGAGATTCTCAAGGGGCTGCATCTGGTGAGGAAGTTTGGCCTTGGGTGAGACATATCAGCCCAGTGTAGTTCAACAACTGTGTGTGTGTGTGTGTGTGTGTGTGTGTGTGTGTGTGTGTGTGTGTGTGTGTGTGTGTGTGTGTGTGTTTGAGTTTGAGAGAGAGAGAGTGAGTGACTGAGAGAGAACAAGAGTGAGAGAGTGTGGATGGGTATGTGTGTGTGCAATCAGGTTTGCAAAATAATGGGCACTGTCCTGATTTTTATTTGGTTTTGGGATCATTTTGTCACTCCTGCCAGTTTCGGTGACAACCTCTTGTAGGGCAGGGAGCGCATCGCTGCGCTGAGAACCACAAAGGAGATACATTCCACATCTAGGTCTATCAATACTGCTCAACAGTCCGCCACTGTATGTCCCCTTCGGAAAAATAAGTACTTTAAAGAGGGCCGACGCCTTAGATTAAATGTCACGATGGTATTTGTGTGTATGTGTGTGTGTGTGTGTGAGAGAGAGAGAGAGAGAGTGAGTAAGAGAACATAGAGGAGAGGGAGAGAGAGAGCAAGTGTGTGCAGGTTTATGTGCATGTTTGTGCGGGGAAGCTGAGGCACAGGCTGATTATGTATAGATGTTAATTTCATATATGTTGTGCTGTAGATTTGTCAGATTTAGACTTTTAGCAGCACACAAAGAAGAAGAAAAAAATGTTTCCTGTGATGCAAACAACATAAAAGGAACGTGAAGCGTGTTCACTCATATGCACTTGTGGATAACTACATTTGCAAGATATATGCGAGATAAGTGTGGATACATCTGTTGATAATGTATGACTTTTAAAAATGCTATATTGGTGCAATTTATTTCATAAAAATGAATGAATCATTTGCTTCATCAATCAGGTCGTATCTATCTATCTATCTATCTATCTATCTATCTATCTATCTATCTATCTATCTATCTATCTATCTATCTATCTTTCTATCTATATTTCTATCTATATTTCTATCTATATTTCTATCATATATACATCTTTCATCCGTTCTTTCATTCTTGTCCATTTCATTCTCACACTATTCTCTCCTGTGTTTCCTGAACACTGATAATAGCCATCATCTCTCTCCATGTTATGCGATCATAAATATCGACTCATTAATCCTTCCCAGTAGCCCTTCACTCTCTTGTATATTTGTTAATAACCCTGTAGCCATGAGTCTCTTCTCCTGCCCCTGGCTATAGACTTTGTTTTTAGACTTTCACTGTAAAAGAGATTAGGTGGTCCAACGAGGCTTTATAAAACAACGTCAAAAAAGAGAAACAGCAAAAAGTGTGGCTTCCCACAGCGAACCATACGAGAGCACTTAACAGTGTTTTTAATGAATAAAAGAAAAAAACAATGGAACCTACTGTCCCCTGCACAGTACAGATCTAAACACACTGCCTTCACAGCACAACTCAACAGCTGCATAAAATTTTTAAAACACTGTCGCAAGCAGATTGCGCTGGGCTGGGGGGCGGCATAGGGGGATGAGGTTGGGGGGGGGGGGTCCGGAAGGGGGGGCATGTGACGTGCTGTGGCATGTGCGCTGCTGCACAAGTGGTGAGGGTGCAGGTCTGGTTCAGAGGTTGTCCGAGGCTCGTGCTGTATGCGTGCTTTACCCCAGGTAGGAGCCACCGGCCTGGGGTGACCGGCCGACCGAGCGAACTCCTGTGAGCGTCATGTGCGGGCTGTGAGGTGGGAGTCAGCCAGCTGAGCTGTTAGCCAGTGGGTGTGAGGTTGAGGGGAGGGGGTGGGGGTGGATGGAATGATGGAGGTGAGGAAGGGGAAAGGTAGTGGTCGAGAAGTGGTTTGACTCCGAAGAAGTTTATTTTGCACTAAGGCCGATGCACTACTGTCAACACAGCTTGTTCTAAAGCCCCAGGGCTTACAGTGGATGGGTGGGATTGGTTGGTTAAATTTTTAGTGATGATTTTCACCTCTGGGGTTGAAAAAATAAATAAAACATCTTGTTTGACGACAAAGGCCCTACCAAGGCATCTGCCTAGTTAGGGATTTTTAAAATTATCTTTTTAAAAACTTTGCAGCCATGACAGGTGAATGAATAGACTTGATTCTCTATGTAAAATGAAAACCAATGAAAGAAAAAAATAAAGATTTAGACATGAAATACATGTAACTTGTATGTGTCATTCATTCACATGGTCGGAGGGAGGTGTTAATATGTGGTGTATTGTTTATTTATAAAAAACCTCCGTTGTACTCAAGGTGGACATCCCAGGTTCAAAAAGTAAAACTCTTGCCACATATTTGTTCCAACCAATTGACTGAACCAGCTGATCCTAATTAGTAGAACTCCTTAGCCAGGATGAATGTGTTGAGAGTGAAATCACCTGTTTTAGGAGCACAGGTTGAAGGAATAAATGGCAGGACTTTCTTAAGATGGTTTGTCCACGTCTCATTATAGTGATAACACCCACTCTGAGATATTCTGACTGACTTTAATAAGTGTGTGACTGACCCTTAAAGAGATACTATGCAACTTTGGCTGCCTTTTCTCAGCGGAGCTCCCCCTAGTGTCTCCAAGTAAATGAACACCTCACCTTCACCCTGTGCATGCGTTTTCAACTCAAACAATCAGAAAAACTGGCGAATACAAAAGTCCACCGAGGTAAGTAAAGTCAGAATTTCTTCAGAATTTCTTCAGAATTTAACGTGATCCTGCGTCGGGCAATATTTGACACTTTGTGAGTCTGAGGGTGCCGGGAGCGTGGTATTCTGTTCACACTAAGACAGTGGGGGCGGTCAACAAAGTCTTCATTTGCCTGGTAATGACTCATATACACACATCTACGGACTTATGAAGATGATTAATTAACTCAAAAAGTTTCATAGGGTTGCTTTAAGATCCCTTACTGATTTTGCCCCGTTGGAGTCTCTTCCCTGGAGCGCCACCCTGTGGTCAGGCTGCTGTAGCAGCTAGTTCACTTCCACCTGAAAGAATGTTTGTACTTCCATTTGAATTTTTACAGTTTCGATTCTTTCGAAGTGGAATTTATTCCTTGTGCAGGTGATAATGATGTAACCAACAGGCTTCAAATGAAGACACTATGAAGACATGCAATATGTTCAGTTTGCTGGCTGAATTATACTGCACTAGTAAATGGCATAACATGCACATGATATCCTGAAACCATATAGGCTATCTAATCCAAGCCCATAGAGCTTTGCACTGAAACCATTCTTCATCAGTAATTTAATTGAAAAGTTCAAAACAAAACGAATAATTGTTTGAATGTCTCAGAGGTATGCATGAGGCAAAACATATTTGAGTTTTTGCCTTCTTGCATTCTCAAGGTGGAATTTGACTATTGTGATTGTGAACAATGTTGTGCCCTTTGTTGGGTGGATTGTACTACTTATGAAACTGGTACATTACATTGTTTTATTGCAAGCACACGACAAGCAGTTCCTTCCTGTGGGTGTGCCTTAGTTCTCAAAAGAGCTTTGAACTTTTGTTTGTTGATGGTGAATGCTATTTTCACATTTTGTTCTCACTTACCAAACAAATGCAACTAATACTATTGCTCAGGGCATCTCCATCTGAGCTTAAAACCCTGTCCATTGCCTGGTCGAAAGCCTAAACCAACAAAATCAACACATTGATCTGAATTGCATTATCAGTTGATAAAGATCATTGGTGTACTAGTGTAGGTAGTATCCAATGATGCAGAAATTGTAAGATACAAAACCGGTGGAGAAGTAACAACCAAAAAGGATCAGTATGAGGAATGTCACCTGAAAAAAACTAGACTTATATGATTTTGACATTTTGGAGTGATTTCTGTATATGAACGAGACTTAATCTCTACCTCCATATGACCACATCTCCAAATGAAAGGTGTTCTCTGCTGGTGTAAAGTTGTAAGCACACAAGAAAAGATATATTCTGCTCATGAGTCAGAATCAGCACACCACATTTAAGCACTTCCAGGTCAGATGAAGGCTCTCAACTTAAAGCTGTGCAGTTACAAGAGCACACCTAAAAATATCACAAGCTTGTAACAACATGAAATTCATCACTAATATTCACTGCGTGCATACATGGGACAAGTATGATTAAACTGGAACATAGGTGTAGCCAGACTAACAATGAACCATTTACCAGTGCTGTCCATTTGTGCTGCTTTAACAGCAATACAGGTTGTTAAAGTGATTCCCATTTGTTATTGTGGACGGACAGCATATAGTGCACACAACGAAATTCAGTCTCTGCATTTAACCCATCACACGTGTGAGCAGGTATCTAACTGCTCCGATTCATGATGTTTCAGTGACCAACCTAGTTTATAAATCTTTTCACACCCATTCTACATTTTTAATTCATTTTTAGGATATGTGTTTTTACCTAGGTCGGCCACCTCATGGTAGGCCAAATTTCTCCAGGTATTTGGCAAAGGAGACTGTGTATCTTGATCTTTAAATAAGGAAAAAATAATGACACTGCGTAATTGATAGACAGCAATTTTATGGAAAAACAGGTGTTTCGATCATCAGACCTTCAGACATGCTATCTGTGCTGTGAGTATGGAGTAAAGTGCTACTTTTTGTTATATATATATATACAGTAATGTGAAAAAGTTTTAGGCCGGTGTGAAAAAATGTCTTAAAAAATGGAAGTGTTAATCATTTATGTTCATCCATTAACAAAATGCAGTGACTGAACAAAAGAGAAACCCTTTCTACTATTTATGTGACATTTTTCTTTAGTGTAAAATTGCTAGATTTGTCATCCTTTCATAGAAAAAGTACAACAGAATTGTTCATAAAATGAATCTTTGCAATATGGATAACTGATTGACCGTAGGGATGCTACATCACTGCTGTCTTCTGCATTAATATCTCTACAACCTCCATTTTTCCAATCTCATTCTGGTAACTAATACAGCAGACAGGTTGTGTCCCAGGTAAGGATTCAAGTGACCGAGATTTCCATTTTTTATCCTTATTTTATTCAGGACTGGAAAAAGACCACTACAATTTGGACATTCACTTCCATGGGCCACAAAAGCAAATGCAGCAAAAAAAATGAAATGATTTGAAAGTATTAAATAAAATAAAAAAATCACCCATGAAGCAGTAACAAATATTAACACCTTTTTTTGGATCTTCAGAGCAACTGGCTTCAAAGGAACACAATGTAAAGCCACTGAAACAGTGCACAGGCAATATGCTCAGCGTGCTGGCTGAATTACTGTACTGGTAAATGGCATAAAATGTGCATGATATCCTGAAACCAATACATCTCATCCAAGTCCTCAGAGCTTTGTACTGAAAACGTTCCTCATCAATAATCTAATTGAAAAGTAAAAAAAAAAAAAAAAAATCAAAAATGAAAAGAATAATTGCTTGAACGTGGAAG
This sequence comes from Coilia nasus, assembly GCA_027475355.1. Classification (NCBI taxonomy): domain Eukaryota; kingdom Metazoa; phylum Chordata; class Actinopteri; order Clupeiformes; family Engraulidae; genus Coilia; species Coilia nasus. Next base: position 30,875,078 of record CM050216.1, read on the forward strand.
TGTATGGCTCTGAGGTACGTAACGGAACGTAACATGACGCAAAACATATTTCAGTTCTCTGTCTCTGTCTTTCTGTGTGTGTGTTTGTGTGTGTCTGTGTACACGTGTGTGTTCCTCAATTTGTGTGTGTGTGTGTGTGTGTCTGTGTACACGTGCGTGTGTCTCCATTTGCATGTGTGCATGTGTGTGTGTGTGTGTGCATGTGTGCATGCGCTCGCATGTGTGTGTATGTGGTTTGGTAAGACATCTAGGGGCCTGTTTCTTCTGCCTCTCCATTGTCCCCTTTGGTTTTGGGCTCCTGCCACCACTGCGCCAGGAAGGACTCCTCGTAATCCCCCATCCCCTCAAACTCTGCGTCTGCTGGGGCGGCCGGTGCTGACACCTGCTCCTGTGGGCTCACCAGGTCCTGCACACACCAGCACCACACTCAACAGCTGCCAATACAGACTCAGCAAGAGCACAAGTAGACCATTACACCAACAACCAACAACACCAATCAATCCAGCTCTGACAAATCTATACGTTACATGTTTTTACCAGCCAGCATTGTAGATCTTAAAGGAATACGCCACCCCCCAGGTGAAATTGAGTCTGTCCCTGCAGTCTCTAGAGTAGCAGACCCAGCCATTGTCCGAAGCACAGGCAAAGCACAGTCAACACACAAGTCGGGGGATGGGGGGTTCCAGGTGCTGCGTGGTGTCTTTGCGCCTTTCACCTGCACTTTGCCTGTACTACGCCTGTGCTTCGCCTGTGCTTCCGCGGAATATAGTCCCCCATCTAAATGCCGCTTGGTCATTCCCTTTGTGTTAATTTGCATTGTCATTTGTACTCGATCTGAATGCACAGGTCACGAGAAGTAATTACAAAAAAATTGAGTGAATTGATTCACTTTTGCCACAGTGTGCTAGTTGGCAACACTAGATTACAGCGACTATGCTAAGCTAAGCCAAAGATCTTAGATTCTCCCTCAACACTCTCTGGCTAACCTAAGGTCAGTGCTGCCAGATTGGGACAATGGTTGGCTCTGCTAAAAAACGCTTCTGCCCACTTATCCAACTCTAGGGACTGCGAGGACAGACTCAATTTCATCTGAGGGTGGTGTATTCCTTTAACTGAAGCACTTAGACTTCAGAGTTTGCTAACCGCGAAGATTTTCCTTAACTTATTATAGCCAGGCTAAGTCTAACCTTATCAGAGAAAGCTGAAGGACCTAGGATCCAGGTTCTTTGACATTATAGCATGACACCATTTTGCCTTTAATTAGGCAATTTGATTAAATGATGTCCTTGTGACCTTGTTGACATGATACAATGCAGTCCGACTGACTGGGCCTGATGGAAGGGCTTGGGAGGGGTGGGCGTCTGGGGTGGGAAGAGTTAGTAGGGTAGGTTTGAGCAAAAAGCCCAGTCATTAACACCTCCATGCCACATTCTACACGCAGGCATGGAAGTTCACACACACACACACACACACACACACACACACACACACACACACACACACACACACACACACACACACACACACACACACACACACAAACACAAACTTACAGTCATTCTCTCTCTCCCTTGTAGACACACTCACTTGCAGACACTTCTTTCTCACTCTCTCTCTCTCTTTCTTTTACACACACACACACACACACACTTTCTCTCTTCTATAAGCTCTCTCTCTCTCCCACTGCCTGACATGCTTCTGCTGTGGGCCATGACGTGGCTGTGGTTCCCATGCTGTTAACCTGTGAATGTCAGATGGAGGCTGGAGGCGTACAGCCACAAACTTCCTCAGGAAGTTACACAAGTTAATCTCAGTGATTTCTTGCAGCAGGGACAGCCCACTTGGCACTGCTGCTTAATGCTTCTGGTATAGTGCTGGACAGATTCTTGGCCAGATTTCTAGACATGCTTATGATTGAGCTAACACACAGAAGATTATTTGTTACAGTGTGTGTGTGTGTGTGTATGTGTGTGTGTGTGTGTGTGTGTGTGTGTGTGTGTGTGTGTGTGTGTGTATGTGTGTCTGTCCATGCATGTGTCTGAATATGTGTGTGGGTGTGTGCATGCGCATGTGTCTGATTGTCTGTCTGTCTGTCTGTATTGTGTGTGTCTGTCTGTCTGTATTGTGTGTGTGTCTGTCTGTCTGTATTGTGTGTGTGTGTCTGTCTGTCTGTATTGTGTGTGTGTGTGTGTGTGTTTGTCTGTCTGTATTGTGTGTGTGTGTGTGTGTTTGTCTGTCTGTATTGTGTGTGTGTGTGTGTCTGTATTGTGTGTGTCTGTATTGTGTGTCTTTTGTTACCTCGTCATCCGTCTGTAGATAATTCTGCGCGAACTCCAGCATTTCCCTTTGTTTGGTGGTCTGATTGAAGTACCGTAAAGCCTCCTGCCAACGACACAAAGCACAGGAACAGTGAGTTCCCTGACATCAACAAAAGCAAAAAGAAATTCTGTCATATGCGAGGACCGACTGTACTAGTTGCCTTATACGCTCTGCTCATAAACACGTTTTATACATAGCCCAGTGGCAGGAGTTTACACACCAAGCCAAAATTTGTCAAAAGAGGTAATTAGAGGGTTTTCAGAGGGGCCTTTGTTATGTTGCAGGGAGTGTGTGTGTGTGTATATGTGAGAGAGAAAAGAGTGTGTGTGTGTGTGTGTGTGTGTGTGAGAGGAAAGTGTGTGTGTGTGTGTGTGTGTGTGTGTGTGTGTGTGTGTGTAAGAGAGAGAAAAGTGTGTGTTACTGTGTGTGCTACTGTGTGAAAGTCAAGAAATGCTTGACTGAAAACCATTATGAGTTATGAGATTGCTTAATTGCCACCTTCGCCTGGTGTTTGCGTTAGCGCCAGAATAGGCTTTTCAAATCTCTCCCTTTATGAGTGTTTATGCACGCGTTTGAGGGTGGATGTTAGGAGACAGACCATGACTGTAAGTGTGAGTGTGTGTGTGTGTGTGTGTGAGAGAGAGAGAGAGAGAGAGAGAGAGAGATAGAGAGAGAGAGAGAGAAAGGGAGAGAGAGAAAGGGAGAGTGTTTGTGTGTGTGTGTGTGTGTGTGTGTGTGTGTGTGTGTGTGTATGTGTATGAGAGACAGAGAGTGAAAGAAAGAGAGGGAGAGAAAGAAAGACAGACAGATAGAGAGAGAGAAAGGTAGAGTGTTTTTTTGTGTGTGTGTATGTGTGTGTGTATGAGAGACAGAGGGAAACAAAGAAAGAGAGGGAGAGAGAGAGAGAAAGAGAGTTTATGTGTGTGTGTGTATGAGAGAGACAGAGACAGATATCGAGAGAGAGAGAGCATTGGAGAATATAACACTGACCGGTCGTGGTTTAAAGTGGTCTTCCTGCAGACCCCACTGCTCTCTGTAGAACTTGTAGTACACCATGTTCTGCTGCATGACCTCGTCCGAGGGGTCAAAGAGCATGTAGCTAGCAGCACAGGGGGCTGCACTGCGCACATCATTCACTGCATAGCACCAGAGAACACACCACACACCAGGGATGGGAAAATACTCCTTCAACATTACATTTTATAATACCACGTTGACTCTTATAAGCAGTATATTAGTCTTAAAGCAACTAAGTAGTTTTCGTCTTCAGCTGTCCTACAGGTTCGAACTGGAATTGTCTCTCATGTCAACTACAGACAAATGGCCCACTCCTCCAAACTTAGTGCGGTTATGAACCACTGAATCAATTTTGGAAACATTATTTTAAAGTTGAAAAAACCACTTAGTGTTGCTTTAATACTGCACATCTCCAGATGAATAACAGACAGTGTGTGGCTTTTTTATGTTGTGCTTAAACCTCCGACCACTAGATAGCAGTGTTGTTATCTGTCTGCAACTGTTTGACTCTTCCTCCCCACAGAGATTTTTGGGGTGTGTTTTATACTCTGACAGTCGTACTATTGTTTTCTGGTCTTGCTTATAGTATAATCATACAGTATATTGTAGTATACTAAATCACAACCACTGTAGCATGATTTGTAGCACCTGCACAAATGTACAGAGACATAGAGAGAGAGAGAGAGAGAGAGAGAGAGAGAGAATACACATGTAACACAGAACACAATAATTGTGTGTGTGTTTGTGTGTGCATTTGACACTTACACTTGTAATAGGCAAACTGCATGTAGTGGTACATGGTGGCAACAAACTTTTCTACGAAAAAGCCTCCAACGTTTGGAGTGAGGAGCTTCTCACACTTGACCTTGCACTTTAACACATCCATGTACATATCTGGGGGATGACAAAACACACACATTTATAAATAATGACCAACAATAAAGACACAGACACACACACACACACACACACAGGTGTGAGGTACAGTACTGTCCTACTTTCTGTGATCTGCTAAACTATCTTGAGCATCCTTCCTGAACTATGCTTTTACAATCCCTGAGCATCAGGCTGTTTTCTGCATTTTTCACAAAGATTTAAGAAATTGTCACATTGGAATACTGTGCAAGGGCTGCCACAGAACTTTGTCGAACTAAAAGTAATGTCTAGGCACTTCAAGGCATGAACAAGATTTTTTTTCAAAGCTGTTCCAGTTAGTTCCCTCTCTCTTTGATGCTCTAAAAGCGATGTGTTAGTTGGCCAGAATGGATAGTTTGCTTGCCACTACAGAGTCCTTACTGTGAACAATTTAAATCGTTTTTGAGGAAAGCACACGAACCACAAACAGCTAGAGGACGGTTGGGACCATCCACTGACTTAGACAAGAAAATGAAGGCTGTCAGGTTGGTTAGAAGTGTGAATCCTACCTTTAAACATTACATTAAATGTACAAAAATAGCTATGTGTATTTTAATAGTAGCATTCTCCCATAGTTCTGCTAGACAACTTCCTCAAGGTGCTTTCCAGAAGAAAAATGACAACTTGAGTGTTACTGAAAAGCAACAGTGGCCCAGCTGTGCTGAGGCGTAACTCACCTGCCAGGGTGGGGAAGAAATCCTTGAACTCTGTGACCTCGTACGACCCCTCACAGGCTGCTAAACAGAGGTCGTAAGTTTTGAAGTACTCAGTAGCAGCCTGCTCCATGTTAAAGGCACTGGTACTGAAATCCCCTGCGTTGAACAACTTCACAGCTTTTAAAAATGCGCCCTGAAGAAAAAGAAAATGCAGTTAGGCAGAGCAGCAGACAGCTAAAGAGTTTGTTTGTGTGCATTGGGGTAGTCACTGTGGTTAGTCAGAGTTTGTATTCGATAACAAGGATGCAATGTAGTCTGTGTAGTCTAGAAAAGCTTGAATGTGTGTGTGTGTGTTCATGTGTGTGTGTGTTCATGTGTGTGGGTGTGTGCATGTGTGTCTGTGTGTGTGGTGTGTAGGTATGTGTGACTTTGGAAGTGTAAAATAAAAGGCAGGGATACCTCGTAGATCCTCTCCTCGTGGTCGATGAGATATTCCTCTACGTCGAAGAGGCTCTTGTAGTAGTTCATGTTTTTGGAGAGGACAGGGTCGCCTGGGTTCCTCTGCAGGAAAGTGTGGGCAGCAGACACAGCCTTCTCCAGGTAATTCATCTGGATGAGGAGGGAGCGAGAGATATCACAAAGAGAGATAAAAACATCTGTGTGTGTGTGTGTGTGTGTGTGTGTGTGTGTGTGTGTGTGTGTGAGAGAGAGAGAGAGAGAGAGAAAGAGAGAGAGAGAGAATGAATGTGTGTTTGGGTGTGTGACTGCAAATCTGAATCTTATCTCCAGAACAGAATAAGGAAAAAATCAGTGACAAAGGGTGAGAACGACAACCCCCCACACGCACCTCCTAGATACAGTGCATTAATGAAATATTCTCTTCAGAATGCATATGACCACAACACAACTAGTATTTATCCAGGACAGGTTGACCTGACTGACCAAAGGATTAATGTACCGGCCATAATGGGATCATTTCTTGTCTTTTAATCTGATCATCCAAATGGTCCTGACTGCGTCTTGTGTACACACTTATGTTGTCTCATCAAGTGCACAGGTAAAACATAATCCAGCCAAAAACCACCATGAAAAGATCCCCAAGTAGCCTAGGTGATTTTAGTCTGTTTCCAGTGTGCAGTCATATCAGGAATACCCATCTTTGTACTAAACGGATGCCCAATAAAAAACAGACCCCTGCGAACAAGGTAATATTGAGTTTTAGAGGAAAATTTGAGTTTTACGGGCATGTTCTAAGCAAGCACTAAACCGCACGTAAATGTTGAAGGGGAACACAGCGTTTCTGCCAGGGCATTATAATTAGGCAGGGCCTCAGCCGGTAGTTAGGTCTTTCATCCAGACACTTTGATGGGAGGCAGTCAGTGGATAACACACATGTCTACACACCAAATATCATTAGCTGAGAGGATAAAGTTGGGGAACCCCCAGGCTTTAAAAAGCAGAATTTGGGGCACTTCCTTTAAGTTCTGTCCTCTACAGCATACATGGTCATGGCCACCACATGAACCATTAACATCTAAATTCTAACGAAAACCTTGATATAAAATGTTATATCTTCTTAATAGCATCGAGTCTCTTTAACTCTAATCGACCTTAATGGTTTGTTTTGTTTTTATGCTACAACTACTAGGTCATATCGGTGAGGGCAGCACTGGGGCTCGGTGGGTGATGAATTGCCCAGGCGTGTTGAATTTCAGTTGAAACCCTCTTGGAGGTTGACCAGCTGCCTTCCGCATGTGGTGTGTTCCTGAGTCCTAGAGAATGAGCCTTTTGTCCGTAGGGCCCTCAGATGTGTGTATTTAGGATGGGGGCTAGATATTTCAAGGGCCGCAGTCTGGATAGGGGGACGTGGCATCTACTCCCCTCCGTGAGTTCACGTTTGTGTCGGCTAGAGGGCTGTACCGAGTAACGGAGGGAGGGAAAACCTTGCCGTCAACGCTGTGAAAGCTAATGTAGCCCTTAATGCGTATCTACAAAGATAAGTCACCAGAAGCAAGATAGGCTATTTGACCCACAGTAACACATGTTGGAGGTTAATATTTGGAAGCGGCTTTACAAAGCGTTGTATTGTTATTTCAACACACCTTGTCATTATTAATGCTTAACCCACTTTAGGAAGCAGTCCATACTATTATTGACTATTTCTGGGACTTCATGGTTCCAGCTGAATTCAGACTGAGCTTCAGGCTGATGACTGTCAATTGGCTACATTTAAACACGTGCAGTCCATAAATATAGTGCAAATACAGTGTATTAAGGAATAATCCCCAATAACTATACCAAACTCATAACCTTTTGTGACGAGATGTTGTGATACCTAGTAGCCTACAGCTCATGGGCACCTCAGTAGCCCCTACCTGATAGTACGCATACTGCATGTACCGGTATGGGTCTCTTCTCTCGAAAGCATCTAGGGTCTCACTCTTTGGATAAGTTATTGTAAAAACCGGGAAGTTTTTCTTGCAGTTTTTCAGGCAGGATGCCCGCAGTAGAAAGTGCCCCATGATCCGAAGACTGGTATCCTGAAAGAGTTCGTCATGGTCCCGGCTGACCTGACTGCAGTTCTGGCTACAGAAGGCTTCGCTGTCCTTTAGAAGTCTGTGCAGCCGTAAACTTAGTTCCAGATATTTTACACTTTCCTTCCAGTTCTGTGCGCCATACTGCTCCATTGCGTATCCATAAGCCGACTCTAATGGCATCAAGTCCGACTGTGGAAAACTCTTAAAGCTGTACTTCTCATACTGGGCTTGCACCGGTACAGACGCAATTAAAATCGTCCATAAGCAGACAGAGAGAATGTCTTCTTTCGAACAGTGGGTATGAGAGGCCATATCGGTTACCGCTAAGCTCCTTGTCCACTTCACCGACCATTAAACATGTAGTCAAGAATTCAGGTTTTAGTAGTAGGGGTTCATGTCTGTCTGCACGTAAGCAACGTCTTGGCCTGATGTGAATGGGCCAGGAGGAGGGGATGGAAAAGTCTACTGGATTTTTTCTACAGCGTATACATGTACAGGCTGCTGTGGCGATTTGGGGGTTGGATGTGTCCCTCGGTCTTAACGCCGTCGTTCCAGACGAGATTAAAAAACTTCCTTTGCAGGATTGCCTTCTGTTGATAAACGTTCTTGTCAAACTGTATGTGCCAACATTGATAGCTCGGGACGGACAACTAAATAATCAAGGGAGCATTTTAATATATTATTCGTAGTTTCTTTAAACAGCATCGACACAGACCACGAGTCTAATTTCTGTCTATACTGGGCGCATTTTGCACGGCCAGTTAAAGCAGTTAATTCATGTCCACTCTCAGGAGCTTGACATGTTGAGATTACAGTAAGGAATGAAAAACAACCTTTTCAAGTAAAAAAGCAATAGCACCTGAAGATCGCCTGCAGACAAACCAGGGATCTAGCAAGGTCTAAGAATGCTACCTTTATTTCTTTTCGAACTAAAAACGATTTTGTGGGGGCATAAACGAGCGTAAACTCAGGTAGAAACAACTCGTGTCCTTGTAGGACCCTGCAGCAACTGAGAAGCAGTAGCCTAATAAGTTGGGGCCTTCTCTGCCAGATGTGTAGACAGACATGAATAGACGTTTACCCAAAACTACACTACTCTATACTCACTTATTTACGTAGTGGGTCTCTTTACCACCAAACGACCGACATAACACTACGAAAAACGTTTTTTCAGACACGTTCCAACCAACAGAATAGACATTTTAATTCCTGGTTTCGGATAGGCAGCGATTTAACACGTTTACAAATTCTTTAGAGAAGGGGGAGCTTAGGTTTTGTGGGGGAGAGGGAGCCCCCACCGTTTTGTGATGCGCAAAATGGTCAAGAATCAAACAGGCGTTTCACTTTTACCGCCCCTACAACTGTAGAAAGTCGTAATAGAGACTCCTGAAGAAGAATTGCCAGATGTGACACGGCCTCCTGCAAAAAATAACTACGCCACAAAATACGGAGAATATAATGGAGCAGACGTATATATTGATTATCGCGGTTATCTCCTTAATGTCAATACAGTGTGACTCGAGTCCATTGGATGACTTGGTTATTGATCGCTACTCTATACCAACGCATTGCCCAAGAGAAGTGCAAACCGGGGATTATGTACGCTATGATTTTAACGGAACACTTCCTGATGGGAAAAAGTTTGAATCGAGGTAAGCCATTTGATAAATCGTGCGTAATAACGGACCTACGGGTTAGAAGAGCAGTAGACGATTTAACAACTTTAGAAATCAAAGTGCTGTGAATTGCAGAGAGCTTCACATTCCGACGGTAAAGTGATGCAGACTGGCGACAATTATGCAGCCCCATTGGCCTACGTTGTAACTGTTGTAGACTGTGCAAAACACATTTGTAGCCGTCGCCAGTAGCTAATGTTTTAGAACTGTGATTGCATACCGCGAGTTAAATTTTACTTTTTAATACCACATGAATAACACTTAGTGTGTGCACGTAAGTGTTTAAACTGCGATGTATTTTCCCAATGTGTAGAAAGTGGTGACTTTTTACATTATGGTGACGCACAGGTCTCGCACTGTGCAGTGCTCATTTAGGTCGTAGGACCAGTGCTATCAAATCAAAACCGCAGATTGCCACGCATGCATATGTCGGCCAGTCACATCGTGAAGAGCTAAAACTAGCTGTGCAAAGCTGAATACATAGCGAATGAATGATTGTCTGTTAATGTATTGCAGGCTTATATATTTATTATTACCATCATCTATTACATTTCTCCCTGCTCCTATACAAAACCGTTGTGTTCAGTCATGATAAAGGTAAACCATTCGTGGGCCAGGTCGGACTGGGTAGTGTGGTGATCACCGGGCTGGACCGGGGCGTCCTGGGTATGTGTGTCAATGAACGCAGGAAGCTCACCATCCCCCCTCACCTTGCCTATGGCGTTCTTGGAGCAGGTAACAATGGTGGGATCTTAAATTACTGTGTTATAACCACTAAATTACTGCGTATATGAATGCAGTTACCTTTGCTTATGCTTTATAACAGGGTTATGCTTAACGTCGTAAAATTGCCACATGTGTAGAGTATCTGCCGTAGTAGAAGTACTTGTTAAAAAATCTAACATCCATTTTTTTTATTATAGGCTTATGGGTGCCTCTACAAATGGGCCCTATGAATGAATGCCATTTTTAATAGTAATAATATTTAAAAGAAGAAGGCCTTGTTTTTAATAATGATATACTGTCCTCAAAGGTCCCTTAGAGTCAACCTAAAGCCTCGCTTTGACTCCTTTTCAGGCACAACGATTCCCCCAGACACCACCCTAACATTCGATATTCTCTTGCTGGATGTGTGGAACATGGATGATAAGGTCCAGACCCGCACCTTAAGCAAGCCCCAAGACTGCAAGCGCACGGTGGTCCCCACAGACTTTGTACGGTACCACTACAACGGAACCCTGCTGAACGGAACTCTGTTCGACTCCAGGTGAGGTTACAAATGCGGTTAAAAAGATTCCTTCTCACACTGACAGCAGCTAGCTAGTATCTGGCAGCTGTGGCCTAGTGGTTAGGGAGTTGGTCTTGCAATCGTAAGGTTGCTGGTTCGAATCCCGCCCTACCCATGGTTGAGATGCCCTTGCGCAAGGCATCTAACCCCACACTGCTCCAGGGACTGTAACTAATATATATCTGTAAGTCGCTCTGGATAAGAGCGTCAGCTAAGTGTAATGTAATAATGTAAAAGCTAGCTGGAATATAAAAAAGCGGATTTCAGAAGTGCCTTTTATCCTGTTCCAAGTTGATGAACCACTGAGGCGATTTTGGAAACATTAGGTTGAAACAACTACTCAGTATTAGATGCATTTGATACATTAGTGTTGCTCTGATTGAGCATTTTAAGTGACACATGTGCTCCACTGAACTCCCTGTGTGGAAAAATCACGTGTGTGAGTCCGTATGGCATGCAGAACATCAGCCACATAAGGGAGTGACTCACCATTTACCATTCCACTGCCATCACTACCCTTTATAACTCAGAAATACATTTGAATCGGTGCTCCTTTTTTTTTTTTTACAACAGAAACTTTTCCTCCTAAAAAGATCTGCTTGTGCCTATTATTATGCCAGTTCTCTAGTCTTTCATCTGTATGCATAATGTGGAAACATATTTAATTGTGTGTTTTCTGTATAAGCCTACACACACTATGGGGACTTGGACACTAGAGCATGTATAAATGTTAGTATGCAGATATGCTGCCCTACAAAGTCAAGAGGCAGTAACTACATATTTTGTCAAAACCGAGTTTAGACTGGAAATTGGCTTTATAACCTCCTTTGTCTTGTGATAAAATCTCTTGCTTCTTCCTATTAAAGGTGTACTTCCATCCATCGTGTTTTCATTCATTTTGCGGTGGTCTCTAGTATTAATGAATGCCCTGTGAGCCGGTTTTGGTGAAAAAAAAATGCATTAGTGCTTCTGTTTCAGACTGTTCTAGTTTGGTGGAGGAGATGGAGCAGGGAGAATGACAGGGTCTTGGCTATGCTACAATCATTCGAAGCCCATTTGGTCATAGCAAACCAAATAGAAGATCTAAACGTTCTACACAAACACACATACTTAACTATACTTCGCTAAGTGAATGTGTGCTGCAACAAAACTTCTGCAGTAATCACAACTGTGGCCTAGCTTTTTGTAATTTACAAAGCTACGTCACTTTGTTGGCCTTTTTCTTATGCACTCGTTTTTCTGCCTACTTTCTTTCACTGACTAATGGAGGCAATTGGGTTAGAAGAACATTTTCACGTGCAGCCTGCATATGCAACTTGTGGTGACCTGTCGTATTTCAAAAGAGCAAGTACTAAACGGTTTCTCGTGGAAGTACTCCTTTAAGAAAGCACACGAAAGCATCACCACTATTATACCTACAACATGTTTGAATGGGCAGTATGACAACTTTGAAGGCATTTTCTCAGTTTCATTGTTTGCGTAGGTTCTGCATTTTGCCTTTGTAGGGCAATATGCATGTATTCACTCCAATGCCAATGTGAATGCTTTTTTATGAGCATGACATAGAAAGACTTGAGTGTGTATTTGTGTAATCTGGTAGGAGTCTGTTGTCTCAGTGAAGGTTTTGTGTGTGTGTTTGTGATTCTCCTCTATAGCCATCCCCGGGGGAAGACGTACGACACGTATATTGGCCAGGGCTACCTGATCAAGGGCATGGACGTGGGCCTGCTGGGCATGTGTGTGGGCGAGAGGCGCTCCGTGCTTATCCCGCCATTCCTGGCCTACGAGGATAAGGGATACAGTAACTATGCTTTCTGACCCTTTTTTTAGCGGGCCTGTTTTAGTTGGCACAAGGGCTAAGGTCCATGTAAAATCGCCTGTCTCAGTTTTGTTGCAGATTTGAGTCTTTTCCTATTCAGTATGCTGCCTCGGGTTCTATTTACTTGACATTACAAGTAGCTTAAATGTAGTTAAGTGCAGCAGCAATGCTAGAAGGTTTGGGCCGAATGAAAGACTGTTTTTGGCCCCCTTATCATTAATAACAATGTTAATAGTTTAGATTAGATTAGATTAGATTCAACTTTATTGTCATTACACATGTATAAATACAGGTAAAGAAATGTCGTTTAGCATCTAATCAGAAGTGCAAGGAGCAGCAAGTGCGATATATACAGTATATACAATATAGACAGTATGGTTGTAGTGAATTATGTACAATAAATAGGGCAATATGAACATGTGGGAGTACTTTGCTGTTAATCTTTGTGGGGGATATAAACAGATGTGCTGTAAACACGTATACAGTAGAGCTATTAATATATATGATGGGCTATGAACAAGTATACAGTTGTGCTATAAATATATAAGTTAATAAATATGATATGTATGAACAATATGTACAAGATATGTACTGGATGAACTATAACACAGAGATATACAGGGGATATACAGTATTGACAATATACATTTTTGTTTTGGGTGGAGTGCCAATGGATGCGGGGATTGGGTAGAGTTCACTGACATTGGGAGAGATGGAGAGGTGAAGAGGGACAGGGCGTGGGCAAGAGTGGTGGCGTAGTAGGGGGACATGGAGGTTCAGGGGGGGTAGAGTTCAGGGGGCGTGAGTGGTGGCATGGAAGGGAGGGGCATGGTAGGGGGCGAGAGTGGTGGCGTAGTGGGGGGATACGGAGGTTCAGCAGGGAGTAGAGTTCAGCAGGGAAACAGCTATAGGAAAGAAACTTCATGTTGGATAGTGCCTGTCTATGTTGGACAGAAAGTCCAGTTAGAAAAGTCCTTGACCACCCACCCCCCTTTGGCCCTCCTGCTAAAGGGTTTCTGGTAGTTGTTAGTCAGCAGCATAGTGCTACTCAAAATGACACTGACCTGATTATTACTGTTTCCTCTCCCCTCCCTTCCCCTCCTCCAGATACCTTGATCCCCCCATATGCCAGCCTGATGTTTGATGTGTTGTTGGTTGACATGTTCAACGCCAATGACACAGTTGAGGTTAAGGCCCAGTACGTTCCTGAGTCGTGCACAAGGAAAACGGCTGTGGGCGACTACATCCGCTACCATTACAACGGCACGCTCCAGGATGGCACCCCTTTCGACAACAGGTCAGCTGGTTTCTCATTGGCTACTAAGCGTTTGTATCTCGGTGGGCAAATAGTGGAGCTCCACTCGGTCTCCTGTACCAAAGATGGTAGATAGGCAGAGCAAGACCCTTCATGACAAGCCACTTCCTGGAACCAGGGTGCTACTAATCCCCCTTTATGCAGTGCAGAGGTAGCCTGGTAAACCAACCCCTCGTACTTAATTTCATTTTGTACAGAGGGTCTGGAGCGGAGACCGTGAGAACTGATTTCTTCCTGGAGGTGTGGACTTTGCTGAAGTTTAAAACAAGTGCCTCTTCCTTTACCCAATCGCTAACGCCTGGTCGTCACATATGTAATTAGCCTACCTAAACACTACAATTCAAATGTAGCACACAAAGTCAACGTCATGGCTCACGAACACACCCTCTGTTCGCTGATTGGATCGGAGGTGCTCGGTCCGCTCACATGCTCCTCAACAGATTCCAGTCCAGACCCTCTGTACAAAATGAAATGAAGTACGAGGGGCAGGTTTACCAGGCTAGTCCAGACCCTCTGTACAAAATGAAATGAAGTACGAGGGGCAGGTTTACCAGGCTAGTGCAGAGGCACACTGTGTAACATTGATGTCTATGGCAGAACCCTAGAATTTCACAGAGTATTTAAAAGCCTTATCTTTCTGAGCAATGGATGTACATTTCAGACACGGTATCATGATCTCCAGATCCCCCTTCCCATTTAAGGAAAATATTGTGATAGTATGACTCTCCACTCCAGAGAACATCAACTGAAATTCAGGTGTGCACCCAGTTATTATATAACAGCCAGGCACGTCATTGACACACCTATTTATGCAGCCCAGAAATGATCCCCACTTTGCTCCCGTAAACATTAACTACCATGAAGTATCTTGCTCTGCCTATCTACCATCTTTGGCTGTACGTCACTCTTAACATTATCACTATGCAAATACCATCACAGAAAAAGAATGGGACAAGTCTAAACTTGCTCTGTGTACAAAGTACCATAAGCTCATCAGTGCAGCTCTTAGGGGGAAACAGACAAAAATATGATTGCTATTGTATATGTAATACATGGCAAGTTAAAAAGACCTGGAATTCATGAGGTGAGTGATAAACATCCTGGAGAAATCCACAAGAAATAGGCAAATGTGAGGCAGTCAGCAGCAGTGATTCTTCATAAACAGGACCAAGTTCGCATTAGTCACCATGAAACAGGTACTGCTGACTTGTTGAATGCTGAAACACTGACGAGTGACTACTACGCAGACATGGTGAGCAGCACAGTGCAACACGCCATACGTTGTCAATCAGAGTATTTTTGCTTAGTAATTATTACTCTTAGATGAAGTGTATAAACAAACTCATGGGATCTAAATCAGTAAATAGATCAATTCATCTCACGGCAGTGAGGCATTTACAAATGTTAAAAACACATCTCAGGGAAAAACTGTGACAGGCTTGACAGCCAGGTATGACATATTGACAATGAGTTCATCATGAAAGCACCTCACATCTTCTACTCTGTCACTGTATTTCCTCCTGCAGTTATAAACGCAACAGCACCTACAACACCTACATCGGCATGGGCTTTGTGATCATAGGCATGGACAAGGCCCTGCAGGGGATGTGCATGGGGGAGAGGAGTCGGGTCACCATCCCTCCTCACATGGCCTATGGAGAGACCGGCCTTGGTGAGTTACAAGGGCTCTGTGCAAATGCAACACGGGGAGGGGGAAAGCATTAACTTCCTCTTTGTAAACAGCAGCGAGATCTGTTTGGATAATAAGGACATAATATTGTTTGGTTTGATAAGGTTTGTGTATATTCAAGTCATGTTCCTCCCACTGTGTGCCTCTTTCGCTCTTCCTTTCTCTTTCTCTCTCTCTCTCTCTCTTTCTCCCTCAGAGGGGATGATCCCTGGGTCAGCAGTGCTGATATTTGACATCCACGTGATGGACTTCCACAACCCCAACGACACGGTGGAGATTAAGGTGACCCATAAGCCTGAGGTCTGCAACATCACCACCGACGTGCACGACCTGATCCAGTACCGCTACAACTGCTCCCTCATGGACGGCAAGCTGCTCTATTCCTCGTGAGTAACTCACCCCTCCGTTTTTACAAAGTTTATCGTCATATGTACAGTTAGAAAACATGTTCCCCTGCACAATGAAAATCTCCCTTTGCTGCCCACCTGAATGCCACATGTAATAAAAGACATTAAAGCAGCACTATGCAACTTTTTAAAGTTAATTCATCATCTTCATAAGTTGGTAGATGCTTAAATGAGCCATTACCAGGCAAATGAAGACTTTCTTTATCGCCCCCTGCTGTCTGTGAACAGAATACCACGCTTGAAATATCTGGGTGTCTGTCCCTCACACTCACAAAGGCTCAAATATTGTGAAAAACAGGATCACGTTAAATTCTGAAGAAATTCTCACTTTACTTGTCCTGTCCTGTCATATAGCTAAATGACATTATTACATGTATGTTTTTTACATGTCAGGCCTACTTCTATTTATCCCGACTCCCTGTAGCCATCTTATCTCCCTCATGCCTCCCCTCTGTAGTACGAGCTATGATTTGCCCTTGAAGACCAACATAGCAACGTTGGACTGGCCCAGAGGTGGACACATATCTCACCAACACTTAGCACATAGTGCAATAAATTACAGTCCATTAGTGGGCCACATCTGGTAGCCAGTACATTGTACTTATGGTAGCCACTAGCACGTAGCACGTCCTATGTAGTACTGTCTATGTGTGGCTACCAGAGTACTAATGGACCTTAATTCATTGCACTACGTGGGCCAACTGTAAGTGGAATGTGTGGATAGACCAAATTTGCCATGTAGGGGACTAACTTTGAGATATGTTAAGTGAGGAAAAGTGTTTTGGTTAGAAATACATGGACTTGTGTTTATACCAACTCTTTGTAGCCATCTAATCCCGTTGCCTGCCTCCCTTTCTGTAGTGACAACTATGATTTGCCTCCACGGACTACACTGGGGTCAGGGAAGATCATCAAGGGCCTGGACCAGGGCCTGCAGGGCATGTGTGAGGGGGAGAAGAGGGAGGTTATTGTGCCCCCACACCTGGGCCACGGAGAGGATGGAGGTGAGACAGGGAGGGCCAAACGGTTGATTGGAGAAGAGTGCTTGATTATACTGACAGTCTGACACTAACATTAGCTACCCTACTAAGTACATAGCCTGGGAGCAAATACCAGAAGAGTGATGCACTAAGTTTGATCACTAATAGTAAAATGAGCCATAATGAATGCACTTACTTTTCAAATCTAGGAAGCTGAGGCAGTCGCTAGCTGACTTTCCATATGTCTTTCAGTACACCCCATAAATCAGTGTTTTAGAGGGGTAGACAGTTGGGTGCACCCTTACAGCACTTCTAGTTATGAAATTTTAAAAACACAAAATTTTAAAACAGAAATGTGAAAACATTCTTTCGCTCTCACTCTCGCTCTCTCTCTCTCTCTCTCTCTCTCTCTCTCTCTCTCTCTCTCTCTCTCTGAGTGCGCATGCATGGGTGTCAGTGACTTAGCTTTGTACCTCAGGGGGTATTTTAGGAATGCGGATTAGTCTGAACTCTTGCTAGTGAATGGTAAAGCATTTAGTAGAAGGCCACAGATGGCTCTGGCCACCTAGTGAATGTATCCAGATGGGTAACAGTGGTGTAGTGGTAGAAAGAAATGTGGGTTAACCATACACATAGCAATAAAGAAGGTGAGTAAAATATAGCTATCCTTAAAATTACTGCTGTGCTAAAAAAAAACGTAGTATTCTTTTGCACGAATAGTTTTTATAAGTTGACTGGGCACCTTTTCTGTGACATGTTCAGTAAAAAGCATTGAAAAAATGCACTTTATTTTCCTGTTCAATAAATTGAACATAAAAATAATATTTGTCTGGTTTTGTTGAGTGAATAACAATAATTATAAAGTAATATGTATCGATATCGGAATCGAATTGAATTGCACTGTATCAAAAATCGTATCGTATCGTGAGCCCTGCATCGAAAATCATATCGAATCGCCATGTCCTAGATGATACCCAGCCCTAATATATATATATATATATATATATACACACACTTGTATATTAGTTTTTTTATTTACCTATGTACATATTAATTCCTTTAAGTCTGTATTGCGAAGCACTTTGGTTCAACTGCTGTTGTTTTTAATGGTGCTATATAAATAAAGTGACTTGACTTGACTATGGACTAAGTTGCTGGTGCTGTTGTGTGACTGTGAGCAGCGGCGGAGGTGCCACGCAGTGCGGTGCTGAAGTTTGAGCTGGAGCTGCTGGAGCTGCAGAAGGGCGTTCCTGACGGCTACCTGTTTGTGTGGCTGGGGGACAGCCCAGACCCCCTCTTCCCCGCCATGGACCTCAACCAGGACCAGGAGGTCCCCCTGGAGGAGGTCAGGAGGAGAAGTCTACTTCAGCACTAACATACATAGTGAAATAAACATAGTTCAACAAAGTACTGATACATAAACAAGACAGACAGCTAGCCACACACACACACACACACACACAGACACACACACATATAGGGGCGCCATTAGAAATTGTGGGCCTCCTGAAAGAAAATAACTTTGGGCCCCACCCCAATCAGATCATAGTCCTCTGTGGGTCCCTGCGAAGCTCTGGGCCCCCTTATTTGTCCAGATCTACCCCCTTTTAACAGCACCCCTGCACACACACACACACACTTTGTATATTACAATTTAGGCAAAATCTGACTTGGTCATAATAGGTGAGATGCCAATAACTTGTGTCTCTCTCTCTAGTTTTCTACCTTCATCAAGGCCCAGATTGCTGATGGCAAAGGACGCCTGCGCCCAGGAATCGACGGCGAGGTCGTCATCAAAGACATGTTCAGCAATCAGGACAGAAACAAAGACGGGAAGATCACCCCCGAAGAGCTGAAACTCAAATCAGACGAGGACTCCCCAAACCATGATGAACTGTAAGGGGGGGTGGGCAACAGAGCTCATGAAACCAATTTAAAAAAAAAAGAGAAATCTTAAGTGGGGAAAGAAGAGGCAGAGACTTCAAAAATCACAACCGACAGAACTTTAGCTCATTGTTTTCTAGCATTTTCTAGTCATTGAACAAAACACCACCAGCCAGCCACTCATTCCGACCCGGTATCCCAAGATGCACTGCAGATAGCCATGAGGCTTGTTTTGCCTTCAGAGGTAAAAACAGGTGATTGCATGTTTTAGACAGGGTATGTGCAATACAAAAAGGTTTTTTGTAAGTACCTTGGATTGGGCAACATATCAATGAACCTAAAAGGTTTGTTTGTAATTAAAAAAAGACAAAATACATATGAATTGTGCTAGGTACATGGCTGCCATGACTTTGGTCATGCTTATAAGGTCACTTCTCTAGCCCGCTCTCTAAAAACCTGGATAGAGAGGAGATAACTGAACAGTATGGAAATAGTATATTCTCCCATCCAAGATACAGCACAATTGTATGTGCAAGTTTTGTAGCTCTTTTGAGTGAAATAAAAACAATGCCTTTTGGCACTTTTTTGTTTTTAAATTTGTTTCATTGGTGTTTACTGAACAACAAATGCAGTTTGACTGACCGAATTACAACCTACTGTTAAACATTTAAACAACGTAGTGTTTTTGACAAAAATATCAATTCACATCTGCCCGACTGCACCATCTAGTGGCCAATAGAACTGTGCCTTTTCCTTTTTTTAAAAAGTCTGGAGAGGGTCCACCCAGTTATATATTTTGTTGCAAATGTTTTGCTTGACCTGCTCCTCCACTAAAACCAGACATCTGACAGATATATAAAACAGCACAGTCTTCTCTGGCAACTTCAAAGGTTACAAATACTACAATAAATAAATTGTCTAGTCTTCTTTTTTTCCATGTTGTAAGTTTGGGCCCCTAGTTTGGGAGCATAATAGGTGTAATAACTTGTTTTCCCTCTCAGAACATAACACAACACATGGTGTCTGACACTGGTTGGTCCCCCAAGTACAAGAGGACCCTACTGGGAACACAAACACTCTCTGTCAGGCAGTTGACAGGGATGTAGTGGAGGATAAATGCAAGTAAACAGAGTTTACCCACCTCTCTTAAAAGTAATAAAATTACTTTTAAGTTGAATTTGGAGACTCAGTCAGCCTAGTGGTTGAAAATCAAGAACAAGGTTTATTCTTAACATTAGGGACATCACAGACAGACATACACACAGGATGAAGACAAGGACTAGCTAACAGTGGTTTTTCTGACCTTAAATGTTGTAGACACCCAATGGGTGTTTCAGAAGGTTACCACCCCAAAATGAATATGCAATGGTCTTTTCTTAAGTACTCTAGTATACAGTGTCTTTCTAATCAGATCAGAGTAGGTTGTCTGTATGTTAATCCACTGTAGAATTGTCTGTATGTTAATCCACCAGACAGGGACGGTTATTCAGAAGCCCACCAAATGGTTCAGGAAACCCGCTTTTCACACCTCCTATCTCACAGACACAGCTTTGATCCAAATAAAAGGATTCCAAAACAACCAAGGGATTTGAAATAATAATAAAATGTCTTAACATTAAAATGTTATTTACAAGATTATTATCATTACTCAAATACCATCACTCTCAACTGAGTTTATCCACCAATAGTAGAATTTATGTACCAAACACAATTTCTAACATTCCAAAATCACACTATGTCATCTATGTGTGCACTAGGGACCATTAAAAGTGCACTGGGACTGTTCAAACATGTTTGCATGTCTTTTTAAAACATCTTGTGTTGCACCGTGCATACACCTCACTGTGATCACCAAATTCATAGTTTACCCACCTCTGACTTGACCACTACACCCTCGGCGGTTGAGATACCCTCTGAGGGGCAAACCAGGAGGGTATAGTTGTGCTAGGGTACTGCTAAAGTCATCAGGAGTGTCTCTCAACAAGGGTAAACCAGCACAAAAGAAGATGACACAAAGCTGACTAGACTCTATACCTCCCCCACTGATAAGGTTTTATTGTCTTCTTTGAGTTTGCATCACAGAGATAGCATCATAACACACTTTTTACCATAAAAACATTTTTTATTAGGTTTACTTTTCTGGATTATCCCAGCTTGCATCATGAATGTCACAACTGCCACTATGTTAGGGGTTTATGCCCCACAAGCGTGCTGGATGGGCAGGAAGGTAAAAAAACAACAACATGTTTTAACAGACGCCTCTTACATCTCTCAAACAATCTCTACATAAAATTCTACACAACAGGGCACAGGGTAACAAATTACACCAGTGGAGACGGAGCACTGGGCGAATACCGCTGCCAACAATTTTGCAAAGCCTTGCAGGTCATCACTTTGAATGTGCGGTGTTTGGTCATACTTCCATTTTGTTTGCCACCAGGATACAAATACCCAAATATGCTTCATATTTTAACTGCTTTTTAAACACTGAGCTTAACTGGCATGATGATCCTTGGCGTACTCAGGTTTAAAGAATAAGAATTGAGCACTGCTGCTTTGAGAATACTATACATTCAGTAACAGTTCTTCAAATTGTCTCTGTTCACATCTGTATACAAAGGTGCATGCACTGCATACATACAGATATCAAGATACGGAGAGATATTACAAACTACAAAATCTAATTAAAAGAAGAAAAAAACGTTTTTTTCTGTTACGGAGCACTATTAAGGGACTATGCAAATGCATTCTCATCAAATAGAAAATAGAAAATCGCCTGCTGTTGTTCGGAAGTGACTGTAGGCTGGCTCCATGGATAGAGGGGAGGAAAGGGCATACGTGCGAACACTCATCAACATTCACAGCAAAGTTCCACACTCAGAAGTCACTCAGTAGAGTGACTTGGATCAGTGACGCAGCTCAAGTGGCAATACTGTGCTGGACTGGTTATTTTGTCACATCCACATCCACTTCCACTTCAAAGACTTGCTCGATGAAGGAAAACAGCACAACAAGTGAACAAAAACAGAAAAGAATAAAAAAATAGCTGGTTTTGTTAGATCAAATGTCAGAGGTACAGTCTTTGCACAAAAGACTTCAGCTTAATGGCCACTGGCGCACTGATGTGACATAAATAGCTTGATTCAGATCAATGACAAACCATCATCCCTGTCCGTTTCCTTGCCAACACAACATAGCATTAAAAAAAAAAGAAACGAAAGCCCACTATAGAATCCACACCCACTGATAAACCAAATAAATGGTTAAAGTCTAAAAAAAAAAACCTTACAAATAAATGCTGTCAAAATGATTCCCTTTTCAATGTAGTCATCTCTGCTGTTCTTTCGAAAGAGCCTTTTCAAAGAGTGGCATTGATGTCAAAATATTGACCCATCTCCATTAACTTCTCTCCAGTTATTTCAGATCAGCGGTCATAACAAAATGGCTAATGGTGGTTCACGTACTACACTTTGTTCCGGAGACTTAATTAGGTCCTGCAATGAACACACACCCGTAATGTCTCATGCATTAAAAAAAGAAAAAAAATATTCTGAGTAAGTCAAATGCCCTTGTGCGTGAGATTTGTGCGTCTATCTAAATGGAAAAGAGAGTGTGTCTGAGTGTTGTATGTGTGGGTGTGTGCGTGTATGTGTGTGTGATGCTAAAGCTGTAATGGATCTAGAACTGCAGCCTGCGCGTGACACTGATGAGGGTGACAAAGGGGAAGAAGCATGCGTTTGTAACAGCACCAGCAGATTAATCGTTCTGCACCCTGCTACACATCCACATAGGGCAGAGCAGAGGCACACAGACAGTGCTGGCATCGACAGGTCAGCCACCACCGTAACACTTCTAGGGTGGGGGTGGTCAGGACTCCTGCCTGGGGTGGAGTGGAGGTGGGGATGGTGGGGGAACCGGGGGGGGTTTAAGATGCCTTCCTTTCTGTCTGTCAGTGACACACGTAAGGATGAGGGAGGGGCCTCACTGCACTGGAAGCTTTCTGAGGAGTGCAGGGTCATGAGTGCAAAGGTCAGAGGTCAGCTGGAGTAGGAGGTGAAAGTTCACTGGCTGCCTGTGACGTGGCGCAAAATGGCGTTCGGCACCTCCATGGTTTCGTCTTTCACCAGGACGATGTCGTAGGAGTTCAGGTAGGACTCCATCCTCTCCTCCACCTGCAGCACAGCATGGCGACAGCAAGCAGCACAGTTTTACAGTTCAACAGTTTTACAGAACACTTTTAACACATTTTTACATCTTCACAGAAACAAATATGCATCCTGCATATGTGCATACGTGTATGTATTTGTATGTGTGTGTATGTGTGTGTGTATGTGTACAGTGTTGAGCTTTGCAGAGCACTTTTAACACATTTTCAGACCTGCATATTCAGAAATATTTGCACATTCTGCATATGCGTGTGTGTGTGTGTCTGTATTGTGTACCTTGTCATTTAGATAACCGATCTTCAGAATGTTCTCCACGTCCTGCACCCCGTCGGCCATGGTCAGGTCCCCTATGGAGTCGCCGAAGAGCAGCACGTTGTGGCGGTCATGGAGTTCCTGAAAGTGGCCTGTGTTCAGCAGCGCCCCCTCCCTCTTGTTGTAGGTATGGATGAGCTCACCTTTGAAAGCTCGCAGTGTGCCCTTGTGGGTAAGCACGAACGCAGTATGAATTAGGGTTCATCAGTACATTTCAGATTTTGGGGGCCCAATAAAAATGCTGGGTTACATTTTATCTGAGCTTGTCTTCATAAGAGTGACATGAGCCCTTTATAAACATGTCATGACACATATCATGAATGTTAATAATACTTCATTCATGTTTATGACTGTTGCCATTATGTCTCGTTTGTTTTTTGAAATAAAAATGTGGTTAAAGAATAAATAATGGTAAGCTCAGTATGGGTGCGACATTACATTTTCAGCAAAAATGTTATGAAATGGTTTTCCACAGCACCTGGATAATTTTGCACAAGTTAATACATGACTTTTGTTTATTATTTTTTGTTTATTTTATAATTCATGGTAAACGGCAAAGCACTTACAGTTTCATCAAAGTCCATGTAGTTGGAAAAGACTTTGACATTGGGGTGGAAGACTTCTGCCTGTTTGATCACCTCCTCCAAGACGTCCCCTATCCCAGCTGAGAAGATGAGCAGAGGGATGTTCTGTTCCTTCAGGTGGTCAAAGAAAAACTGGTAGCCTTCCCTGCAGAGTAAAGAGAAGAGTAGCACAAAAAACATGTGGCAAACAGTGACGTTAAAGAACAACAGACAAGGTACATTTAACTTTTACAGGGGTTGACAAATCACCATGTATTCTTTCTGCCCATGCTCCTAACACAGGTCATTTTACTAACTTGCTCATCTACCTGGCTGAAGAGTTGGGGTAATTGGGATCAGCTGGTTCTGTGAATTGGCAGGACTGTTGCATTCTAAACCCAGAATGCCCACGTCTGAACATTTACATATGTGGCCAGCCTCATGGTTAGAACACGGAGCACCTCGTGTTCAGACTCAGTATGTGCTCACCTTAGCATGGCGTCGGACTCTCTCACTACCGTGGCCAAAAGGTCCTTCTTGATCTTCTGCTGCACCAGAAGGGCGTGGGCTTTGGTCCACCTGTGTGAAAAACACACTGTATGTCAGTACGACATTGTCTCTCCCTCATCACCACCACAACAGAGGATAACAGAAAGTTTCAGAGTTTCAGAGGTGTTGAATCTATGAGATAAAAAGCTAAAACTCACCACTCCACCATGAAAGGCAGCTTATCCTCCACCGTGCGGGTAGAGTCTATCTCGATGGGGTAGTACGTGTTCAGTAGGTCCTTCAGCTAAAGACAAAGCACAGAAGTGAAGGCTACCAGTTCCCACTATACATTCTTAAGAGGTTCTGTAACCATGATTACTGCATAAAAGAAGAATTCTGATATAACCTCACAGATAAGACCTATAATCTGAGGATGGCAATGAGCTCTTACCTTCTCTTTGCAGTCTTCACTGATCAATTTACTATTATCCAGGATATCTACAAAAACAACAAACACACTTAGTTCAGATGCTCACAGATTATCCCAAAAGGAATTATCACCATATTACTTTAAACAGTGACACTTTTTTTTATTTCATGGTAAACTGAAATAGGTGTGAAATATCCAACCCAGCTCATACAAAAAGCTTCTAAAAAGAAGCATTAATTGTCCAAAGGTTTCTGCAACTACTAATTACTCACTGTGACAAGTAGGACACCGTCTTCCATTAAAAGCAAATCTGGTGAGGGTCATATCAAAGTCTGAGATAACCTATGAAACAAGCATGATGGTCAGGACTTTTTGTACATCTTAAAAGAAACTTGACATTGTCGACTGTTAATCAGGTCAAGATTAGCAAAAATGAGAACAACTGTTTAAACATTCCAAAGCAAGCGAGTTTGACATATACATTTCACGCAAGCTAATTACACATGAATTTTGCTACAGCAACGGTGATGTACGGGCACTTCAGTGTTGTACCTGGACAGTATTAGGCCCCGCCTGTCTCATGGCGTTTAGAATCTGATCCACTTTCTGGGGATCTCCTATTCGCACTGTTGACTTCGACAATTCCGAAATCTGCAAAAACAGAAAGCCACAGGGTTTAGTGATTTGAACTGATGTATTTTACAACCTGAAATCAGATCCTTAAACCCAAACACTACGGTCAATAAGTCATTAAAATCAGTCGATCCGTTGCCATGTACTTCGGCGCAGTCCACACCGTCAAAAGTATTTACTTCAAAGCTTATGAGCTCCATATTCATTCGAGTCGAGATATTTTTGCATTGTTTAAAACGCGACTGACATCCCAGCTGTTATGTCATCGTGTCCGTTACGTAGCTAACTTATTCAACCTCAGTAGGACAACCCGGGAGGACCCTTGGTCATTTTGACTACAAGGACGGCTTTTCTGAATATGCAGCTGTCAAAGGATATTTATGTTCCTGCAAGGAATGTATCTTTCAAACTGGAACAGGAACGTTCCTTAGCTTTACTGATGATTAGCATTAGCTAGCCTAAACATCACAGCTGATGACAAGACAATACGTAACATGACAAATGACTACCTTCATGAAGTAAAACGGTATGAATACTTTACAAGACGTACATACTTAAAAAAAAATCGTGAGTGCAAGAGTTGAACACAACAGTCATTTAGTTGTTCTTTTGCACACAGCTCATACTAGATTAGCGATCTAGCAAACAGCATAAAAGTAGCACAATCGTTTTGATGTAACTTACCATTTTAAACCAAGAGAAAGCTTACTTGAAATATAAGAGAATAAAAAAATCAACCCTGCAACTCGGAGGTAAATTTTGCAATATTTGCGCTTGCACGGCAGACCGAGTGTACTTAACACCTTTACAGAACTGTGACAACTGGCAAGAGCAGTCGGACCGGAGAGACAGCCGGATATGTCCCCAGTAGTACAAATGATGTAGAACAATCATTCCGGGTAGGTAGCATAGCTGTTAGACGTTAATAACACATCATTCATTCCTCTACACTTTATTCACTTGTAATGCTTGTGTAATTATACATACAAAGCATAACATGAAATACAACACGTAAACCATAATATATTGCTTCTTCAGTCTATGCTCTTGCCTGTATGCAGGCGTTATGCATTAGTAGGTGTTTGTGACACAATAATTGTAATCTCTCTTTACTGAATATATTACACTTGAAGTGAAGTTACTTTGTTGTTGGTAGTCATGCATCAGCTACTTACAAAAATGGGCATTGCATTTTGTGCATTCCATTGCATTGATGCTATAATGAGATGTTCTAGAATACCCCAAACTAGAACACTAATTAGTTCAGTTCAGCACAACCTCTGGACTAACCAGCAGCAACTACTTTACTTCCAATACAGTCACAATTTGTTTTTACTTGTCAGTCATTTTTGAGTGGCGAAGCAGCAGAAATGAGTGAACTTGAGGAGCCAGCTCCGTCTCCCAAGTTCCAGCGCTGCTTCATGGAGAGAAAAATGAGTGCAATGGCCTGCACCATTTTCAATGAGCTGCGTCTGGAGGGCAAGCTCTGTGATGTGGTCATCAAAGTGAACGGGATTGAGTTCAATGCCCACAAAAACATCCTGTGTAGCTGCAGTGCCTACTTTCGGTGAGTGGTGAAGGACACTGTGTGCCCTTCAATTTATGAGACTCCTGCAGAGGGCCAGCTTTCATTTATTAGTTTGTATGATTCATATAACTGTACAATAATAGGGCCTTTGTACATTTAAAGATACATGCTGTAAATATGCAGTGGTTGATCGAAAATGACCTTAGGCCCACCAGCTGCAGGGGAAGACAGTCTAATGTCTTTTTACATTACACTTAGCAGATGCTTTTATCCAAAGTGACTTACAAAAAGAGGACATAATAAGCTAAAAGAGGAGTAGAAGAACACAGAGTAAACAGACTACACCGATACACACAAGGGGATATATATGCCTTAGGTCAGTTTACCGGAGCAGGAACACTTCAGTTCAGACACACACTCTCTCTACACACACAGACTCATACAAGCATGAGGCACCTAGGTAAAGAGTTGGTTAGTCTTTGTGACTTTATACATAATGCTCACTTCACTTCTGGAAGGAACCGTTGATCAATTTTTTACATTTTAAAAAATAATTGATGATTCTAATATCAAGAGTGTTGAACAATGATTAGTGTTTCCATAATCTGACGTAATGGATGGACATTCCTGTTCACAGAGCCTTATTCACCAGTGAATGGAACAACTGCGAGAGGCGCATCTACACTATCCCAGGCGTCTCCCCAGATATGATGCGTCTCATCATCGAGTACGCCTACACCCGCACGGTTCCCGTGACAACCGAGAACGTGCAGCAGCTCTTGGCGGCCGCCGACCAGTTCTGCATCATGGGCATCGTGCGCGCCTGCTGTGAGTTCCTGGAGGGCCAGCTGTGCCTGCAGAACTGCATCGGCATCTGCAAGTTCGCCGATTTCTACTCGTGCGTCGAACTGCGCCAGCGCGCCTACCTTTACATCCTGCACAACTTCGAGGACATGGTGAGGGTGTCAGAGGAGTTCCTGGAGCTGTCTCTGCCTGAGCTGTGCGGGATCATCGACAAGGACGACCTGAACGTCAAGCAGGAGGAGGTGGTTTACGAGGCTGTGCAGCGATGGATTGCCCATGAGCCTCACCAGAGGAAGAGACACATTATTGTGTTGCTGCCTAAGGTGAGAGTTGAGGCATGATGTTCTTGCCCAAGCTGAGCTCTGGAAAGCCCAAGACATAAGTTATAGCATGATGAAAATAAAACTGAAATTTTAAGAGATGAATGTAAAGAACTTGAAACAGATCAAGACCACAGTGATGCAAAGGCCTTCTTCCTTTATATTGTGTGTTCTTCTCCATGATTTTCTCATCATTGTCTTTTTCACTTTGTTTGTCTCTCCAGATTCGCTTGGCTTTGATGACGGCCGACTACTTCATGAACAATGTGAAGAACAACACTATTGTGAAGGACAACGAAGAGTGCAAGCCTGTCATCATCAACGCCCTGAAGGCAATGTATGACCTAAACATGAATGGGCCCTCCAACGACTTCACCAACCCTCTGACCCGCCCCCGCCTTCCTTACGCCATCCTGTTGGCCATCGGTGGCTGGAGTGGCGGCAGCCCCACCAATGGGATCGAGGCTTACGACGCCAGGGCGGACCGCTGGGTGAACGTGACCCGCGAGGAGGAGAGCCCTCGGGCCTACCACGGCGCCGCCTACCTGAACGGCTTTGTGTACTGTGTGGGGGGCTTCGACAGCGTGGACTACTTCAACAGCGTGCGCAAGTTCAACCCCATCACCCGCACCTGGCACCAGGTGGCGCCGATGCACTCGCGCCGCTGCTACGTGAGCGTGGCCGTGATGGACGGCTGCATCTACGCCATGGGCGGCTTCGACGGCTACATGCGCCTCAACACGGCCGAGCGCTACGAGCCCGAGACCAACCAGTGGACCCTCATCGCCACCATGCATGAGCAGAGGAGCGATGCCAGCGCCACAACACTGCACGGCAAGGTGGGTCAATCCATATGTATTTATTTATTTGTTTATTTATTTATTTACTCATTCATTCATTTGTTTTTTTGCTTCTTATAAGCCATTATAAACATATTGTCTATATGTTTGTGTTTGGTGGATAAGTCTTATCTACTAAAGCAGAGATATTTTTATCTGTTTTCTTTGTTTATGCATAACACTTTTGGTAGTGTAAACTGTATGTAAATTTGCCTTAGAAATGAAATGTACTTTATTGTGTTACCAACAATATCTCATATCTCTTTACTTCAGTTACGGTAAATTGTTATCCGAAAAACACTCAATGAATCCTCACCTCTCACACCGAGTAGCTCCATTGGACTGACTGCAACCATAGATGTCAAACATGTTTGAAGTGCTTCTGTGATTGGTTAGGTATACATCTGTGGTGGCTTCAATGGCAACGAGTGCCTGTTCACGGCGGAGTGCTACAGCCCTGAGACCAACCAGTGGACTCTGATCGCCCCCATGAGGAGCCGGCGCAGTGGAGTGGGAGTGATCGCATATGGGGAACATGTGTATGCGGTAGGTGCACCCTGAAAAAACACAAACATTGCGCTTCTGTCTCTCAGATGGTTCACCGTGCCTGCAGACTGGGTGAGCCTTTGGTTCTCTGGATGTTACTCATGAATTTCCAGGTCCTTCTTTGTGTTCAGGCAATGTGACCGGCTCCCCTTCACATTGGTAGGACTTTCTGTCATAACTGCATTTGATATGTTTTCACTTACTCTTCTTTGGGGTTCTTCAGGTTGGAGGTTTTGATGGTGCCAACCGTCTAAGGAATGCGGAGGCCTACAACCCTCTGACCAACACCTGGCGTGCTGTGCCAACGATGTTCAACCCACGCAGCAATTTTGGCATTGAGGTACACAATGCATACACTTCCTCCTTACCTGTGTGCTCTCGGCCACAGTAGAAGCATGGGTCAGTGTCAACACACATCGTATTGATGTGCCACTCATCTTCTCTTCTTCTCCTCTCAGGTTGTGGATGACCTGCTGTTTGTCGTGGGCGGCTTTAATGGATTTACAACCACATTTAACGTGGAGTGTTACGACGAAAAGACAGATGAATGGTAGACTTTTAGCTCCTTGTTGTCATATTTAACATGCACACACATGCATAATGTATTCCATTTAAACATAATCCACTAAAATATGAAGAAAGCATTACATTACCAAAATTGTATTTGTGCAAACATAAGCCTAAGGAAATAAAATTAATTCTAGAAATAATGATTTTTTTCCATCTCAATTGATTCGTTTGCAGGTACGATGCCCACGACATGGGCATTTTCCGTAGTGCCTTGAGCTGCTGTGTGGTGCCAGGGCTGCCCAACGTGGCAGAGTATGCGGCTCCCCGCGACGCCATGCAGACCCCGAGAGAGGAGCTCAAACTGTCCACCTCCAACAGCGCTCTGTCTGCCTAAGACAGTGCCCCCCCCCCCCACTATCTTAAATTACACACAGGCACTAACCAGACTATCCCATTCACTAACATTAATGAATAAAAATGCTCCAAGCTCCTCCCCGTAGGCCTAAGCGGGGAAAAGAAACCAAGGCAGACACAGACATAGAAGTTCTATTTATTTTTTTATTGCATCCACATATTTTTCTATTTCTTCTTAAAGAGAGTGGGGCTGATGATACAGGCGATCGTCATCTACACTTTTGCTGGTTTGAAGTATGGACATGGATTTAGTGTCTGTTGCATGAATTCATTAGACAGCAGTGACCACTAAATGAAAAAAAAAACTATTAAAAATGATTTCATTTTCAGCATTTCATCATTTTGTTTTTGTAGTATTACAATGTTCACGACATGCAAAGCCTAAAATATACTCATGACTCACTTTTTTCATTACTATACAAATAGGCAAAGAGCTCGGAAATTGCTGATCTTTCTGCATGATTTTGTCAGCAGGCTCAGTAACTCTTCAGCATGCATTTCCCCCCTCTAAACCATTTCTCTCTCTGCTGCGGCTCAGAGATAGCAACATGGCTTAACTTAAGACAGAACGGTGTCAAAATATGTTTCATACAAATTTGTACAATCAGTCATCGTGACGCATCCTCCTGACAAAGCATTGTGGGTAATGATGTCTCAGACAAACTGAAATTGGATATATTTTTGCGACAAGCTATTCATTAAGACATGGTCTATTCATCAGTCCCGCTATGTCATATGGTAGCAGTGAAACACTGTAGTGTGGGAAAATAAAAACAACCGTCTCCGTGAGTCTCTCTCACAGCAACTTCAATCAGATTTTTTTTACGCAGAATACAATGATCATTAAGTGCGTTACCATCAAATATACAGGCACAAAGATTGCAGAAGTTAGGTGAAACAAAAACATGAAATAGGCTAGTAAGACAGCGAAGAGCTGCATAGATAAAAGAGAGAAGGACCAGGGAATAGGCAGGGAGAAAGAAAGTGACTAACTTGTAATGAGTATAATTTGATTTAATTGGAATGATATTTAATGGTAAAATAACCCCACAAACACTCAAAGGACTGAGCCAAAAGCAAGGTGCTGGTTGGTCATAACATCATTCATCCGTTCATATCCATGGTTACCGTGGATATGAAGTGATACTGGGCCTCATCATCTTCATCCCAATGAGGTGAAAACAGGAGAGGCGAAGATTAACCTCTAGCCCAAAACATTCAGAACTTTCAAACAAAGAATGCACTCATTTTTTTTAAATAGAACATGGTCATGGTAAAAAGTAAATGGTGAATAATAAAAGCAAACAATAAAGTCATCCGTGCTGTAAAGTGCACTTTCACCTTTTAAAGCTCTGCTTAGCAGATGAATAAACTTTTTAACACATAGACATATTACACCTTTGCCACAGCCTACCATTCTTATAATCTTACCCCCCCACCAACCCTCAACCCCCGATAGCCCAAAGCAACTGGGAGCTACAGCCACGTACAGTACATGGGGAAACAAAAGCATACAGTTACTGAAGACCCCATTTTGGATTAGGAGGCAGAGGGGAAGTGAAGTGAGCTGAGACAGATTACAGAGCATGTTGGGGCAAAGGAAGAGAATGCACCACGAGGCCAGATAAGTCACCCTGGCCTCTCCATCCACGTTATTTATGCACCGAGTGGATGTGCCTTTAGGAATGATGCTAAAAGAACAACAGCAGTACACTACATCAAAACAAAAACGTAACAACATACTGTGGAATGAAATGCGCCTGAACAGAAATGTCAGAAGGCTTGTGTAAAACCATGGTGAGACAGAGGTAAAACCTTTCTCTTCTAGCCATCTCTCTACATCCAGCTAGTACAATAGTGTTGTAGATTTGTAATATCTTATGAGATATCCTCGCCTTGTCGTCATGTGGACCCAGTGCGCTGGTGATGAGTCGTGACAAAGATAAAAACCTAGCAAGCTAACAGGCCGACTGAATACTTGGAGGAAAAAAAAAAAAAAAAAAAAAACATTTTAATGAGCAGAGCCACTGACCCTCAGAGAATTTCACCATTCTTTCCAGACATTCACCAATGCAACTTCTGGACTCCCATCTGAAACACGGCCAAAATGGCAAAGCTAGAAGCGCAAGTCTTAAAGGTAGCTCTACTGCTGCAGAAAAGCCAGCTACTGCTGCTATGCTGTCTGGTCTGAATCTATTTTACCTCAAGAAAGGTCAGTTTCATGCTGGAATGTCAGTTGGGGCATTATTTCCTTTTGAGAGTCTTTTAAGACATACTATGGACTGGAATGAATCGTGGCCTGTCCATTAAGACAACGCCACTTAGACCTTCACGGCTCTGATTTGTGATCGCATTATATCCTGCTACATCTATTATTTGTTTGGCCAAAGAGGATATACTCACATACATACGTATATTTATATATATATACTCTGTTCTCTCTATATACACATAAAATACACACCACAAGTGCATGGTTTCGAAAAAGCTGTTTCCATAATTTGGTCTCTGTTTAGGAATTCTATTGATGCAATACATTCTGGTTGACTATCTCTCTGAGTGGCCTCAAAAACAAGAAAAGGCATTTCTTTGTAACTCTCAAAGCTAAACATGTCATAACTAATATGCAGTGCAATATGGCAATGACCTCCACTGATTGAGCCATATACACCTTCATCAACATTCCCCTCAAAAAATAAACACTCCAAGGCCACCCTTCACACCAAACCCACTCTTAAACGGAGAGCCTGATCGTCTTCGTAAAGGTCTAAAAAAGAAATGGAGGCAGATGAAAGTGGGCTAGACCACGAGAGTTATGGCTGATGCCATGACGATGGAAGGACTTGACTAGCAAGATGGCGGCGAAAAACGAGCCTGGGCCTTTTTAAAAGGCCACACACATTCTCGCCAGCACTGAAACTCCCTACGCTTAGACTGGTTCTTACGGCGCGACGACGGACAGGTGTACAGAGGACGCGTGAGGGGAGGAGAGTGGGGGATGGAGAAGAGGGGAGGGCAGTGGGGGATGGGGAAGGGCATGAAGGAAGGGAAGGAGGGAAGATAATGTAGGGAGGGAGGGACGGAGGAAGCGGAGGATCCTCCACGTGCCGCCTCTACGAAAGAAGCACCCCTTGCTTCGCTTCGCATCGCATCGCTCGGTTCCTCAGCACTCGATCTGCGACTGCAGCTGCCGGCGCAGGGTAAGCGTGCGCCGGTGCAGCTGCTGCATCTGCTGCATGCGGTCGCGCTGGCGGGCCAGGTTCTGGGGCATGGGGTAGCGCTGGCAGCCGTACAGGAAGCGGTAGGGGATGCGCACGTGGCAGGCGGTGGCGCGGCAGCGCGGCTGCGGCATGGGCGGGAGCAGCATCCAGCGCTTGCGCTCGGCGCAGTAGCGGTAGGCCTCCTTGCGGTACTGCTTGTCCACGTCGTCGCTGTTCTTCCAGCCGCCGATCACGAAGACGTCCTGGTGGAAGTGGCAGATGGCGGCGCCCTCCACGCCGATCACCTCGGGCGGCAGGCTCTCCAGGATCTCGTCCGAGACGCGGCCGCTGATCTTCTGCCTCGCAGCCTCGTCGCGCACCCCCGAGTAGCTCTTGGGGCAGCAGGAGGCCGTGTGGTAGAAGTTGGTGGAGGCCACAGCCATCTGGAAGAGGCAGTAGTTGTCGATGAGGGGGAGAGAGTCCACGTCCTGCCACTGGCGCGTCTCCGTGTCGTAGCGCGTGGTCACCGTCTTCAGGCCGTCCTCGTTGTCCGTGTCCACGGGTGTGCGCGCCGTCACGTAGACGTACCGGTCTTCCACGCTGACCGCCTTCACGTCGCGCAGGATCTTGGGCGCCGACTCCAGGTTGTGCCACTTGTCTGGTTCGGGCTCGTACACGCTGACGTCCTTGAAGCCCGGGCTGAAGTTGCCATGGCCGCCGATGCTGTAGAGGATGTTCTTAACGCAGGTGAGGCCAAAGGAGTGCTTGCGCGTGGTCAGGTTGCTCACCTGCTCCCAGGTGTTGCGGTTGGGGTTGTAGCGCTCCACCGTCTTGGCGAAGCCGGGCTCCATGGAGCCCGCCACGTAGACGTGCGTGTCAGTGGCGGCGATGGCGTGGCCGTCCAGGTGGTTGTGGATGTGCGGCAGGTTGACCCAGCGGTCCTCGTAGATGAAGTAGCCCACGCACTCGCTCAGGTAGTCGCCCCCCTCCGACACGCCGCCCACCACCATGATCACGTCCATGTTCTGGCCGAAGCGCGGCTGGAAGGAGGCGGCGTAGGACGACCACAGCTCCACGTCGGCCGACTTGAGGTTCTCGAAGCGGATGGCGTGGCCCTCCACGGCCTCGGCCACCAGGCGCAGGCAGGCCTCACTGGCCGCCACCAGCCTCTCGTTCTTGACCGCGCGCGTCAGGTACGTGGGCTTGATCTGGGGCAGGCGCAGGAGGCGGAAGAGCTCCTCGAAGTAGCGCTCGCGCTCCAGCGGGTTCCGCTGCACCCACTTCACCACGGCCTCGAACAGCGCCTCCTCTGAGTCCACTGTGATCTCGGCGTCCGACAGCCAGTCCCGCACCAGGTGGAAGGGCAGGGTGAGGAACTCCTCGTCCTGGATGACCTTGTGAAAGTTGCGGCGGATCATGTCGGCAGCCCGCAGTGCCAGCTGGTCCAGCGTGTACATGTGTGCCAGGCTGTGCACCGCCACGCAGTTGGCCAGGCTCAGCTTGCGCTTCAGGAACTCGCCACAGAAGTCTTTCAGCTGAACCAGGAGAAACCTGTATAGCATCAAAGAAGGGAATGCAGGAGTGAGCTAATGTCAGCAATACAGCAGTCAAACAACAAAACAGAGACACCAGGGATTGCCAAATACTTTTCTCTCTTTTACATCACTAGTTTTATTTTAGATTTCAAAGAAAGCCACTTGTAAGAAAAACAAAATCTCATATTTTTATCTCAAATCTGCTGGCAGTTGCCTCCAGACTCAAAACAAACAAGCGACATGGTTAGGTAGCCTAACACCTAAGCTAGCCTGTGCAAAGAAAGCCACCTGGTTACTGGAAGAATAATTTTCAACAGTAATGGTAGATACATGCGCTCAATATTGTTTTTTTATTTTGATAGTAGGGTTAGGGTTAGACACTTGGGCTCATGCATTAGCAAAGCCTAAACAACACACTGCAGCTAGCGCGCTAATAGCAGTGCAGGCTACGCAGACAAGACAACTAACGTTACGTTACTTAGAAAGGCTGTCAGTCAGCTGTCAGTGAAGGGAGCTAGCCTACCTGTCTGCAAGCTCCAACACTTCGTGAACATTGCAGGTGCTGACTCGTATCTCGCCCGTATACATGTACTGAATCACACTCTCAACTGTCTCGAGGTCCGGCCCGTTTTCTGAACTCCATTCTTTCATCTCCACACGACCAGACACCGACTCGGAAAACTGCCCACTCAGCAGCGGCGTGAAGTAGTCCGTCGCAGCGGCTAAAACAGAACGGTGGGCAGCCAGCTCAAAGCTCTGAGCTGTGGCCGCCCCACTGCTAAAGGCCAATGTCACATCACAGAAAAGCCCCTGCTTCCTTTGCTCGTTCTGCCGCCGAGACAGCTCCGAGCAGTGGGAGGACGACGTGAAATCCTCGGCCTCTTCCGTGTCCCCATCCCCTGCGAGGGAGCTAGCAGAACTGGACCCACTGCTTCCGCCACGGGTCGAGTCCTCTGGGTTCGGGGCAGCTGTTGCCATTCCGGGGATAGAGGACAAGATTCTAAATTGCAGAAAACTTGGTTGGGAGAGGATACACACGCAGACACACATACATATACTCAAAACATCAACGACACAATGGGCATGCGCAGAGCGGTTAAGGCGTTGCCAGTGAGGTTGACGTAGCAGGACACTACCCACGGAAGTAAATAATGACAAGAGGCCTGCAGAGTGAACATTTAAAGATTCTGTATTGTAGTTAAGTATTTTATGTCATGTTAAGATACACGAACTATTTGGCTTGGTTAACAACAGAAATGTGTAGTGTACAGCAGGGTAGCTTACAAACACAGACTCCAGATTCTTGCACAAAAGTTGGACAGTCACATACTCAAGGTAAGCCCATGCCCATATTGGCAGAGTTGAGGTTTTGTAATTTAGCAGCAAACATGCATATGCCAGTGAAATAATGTTCTACATGTTCTGGCTGTGCCTTTTGTGTGATGTGATTACAAAAAAGTGTGGAATTGCAGTGATTGCAGAAAACTTAACATCTAAAGAAAGAGTAATGAAAACAATCAGAAAACTCTGGTATCTTACCAGGTAGGAATAATAACAGGAAAAAAGTAGGCCATAGAGGAATAATGCAGTCTATCCCCAGCTCTACAGGTGCACACATAGGCCTACAGCTAGTTGTGTTCAAGCAGCTTACCTTTTTCAACTGCAAATAGGTGGTAGCCTTTCTAGTTTTATTTGGTATTATTATTTTCATATTGACTGATAAACATAGTTTGTTGACAAGTGTATAATATCTCATAGGCCTAGTACTAGCCTTCTGTGGATGGCATATTATTTTTGTAATTAAACAGAACACTCAGCTACATCATTTTATTCTGTTTACTTTTACACTGCTGTTGCAAATCCATGACCATTTAAAAAAAAAAACATTCTTTTTACCAGCATGACTAACCAACCTCCTAAAACCTATGCCTAAAACCTGTACTTGGACTGTCAAGGTCCACATAATAAATGCTTGAGTGTTTTCATTGTGATCCACTAGGTGGCAGTACCTTTCTATTTATCTCTTGAGGTTCCCAAGTATGTCTGCTCTATCAGGGCCTCACTGCAGTTGCAGTCGTCATCCACTCTGAGAGAGATACACTTGGTCTGCAAACCTGAGAGGAGACAGGTCCTGGAGGTAAATTGGAAGCGGTGTATTATGGTGGCCATCTCCAGCATCAGTGCCACTTTACAGTTTGTGTGACATTGTCACCCCATCAAACTCACTTTGGTCGGTGTCGTGGGGAGCAACACCTGCCAGTTGCATCTTACATTTGTATTTCCTCAAGTCTGAAGTTGTGCCTTGGAAGGACTGGAGTCAGTTCAGATGACTGTGTCTCAGTAATTGTGAAGACGGGCCAGAAGGCTTCAGTGGCCTTTTTTATAGCTTGCTTAGCGTCAGCAGCTGGTGGTGGCTTGCTTTGTTTGGAACTATTTGTGCACTCCTTGTACTAAAAGCATGCCCTCTCTTAGTCTCTCCCTCGAGATCTGTGCTCCTCGTGAGTGTCTCAGGCAATCTCGCTGGCCCCTTACGCAACTCAGTCAATAGCCTAATTTTTTTTTAAAAAGCATTCTTTCTGATTGTGAGGGCAATCTAGAATGGAATTTCCGGTCATTTTCCAGTGTTCTTCCCCTTGCGATCCAATCTGATTGGCAGCTGCCCCGCTATGTTTAGGACAGATAAGCCAAGCGTTTTAGCAGACCAATGATAGATCTAAACCCTTGCAAAAATAGCTTACCCTTGGGTGTGTTGTTAGCTGTTGTTCTAGGGCTCCCATCAGATGATTGCCAGACCAACACAGAAGGGTTTCAGGAAAATGAAAACTGTGCTATAGATGATGTGAGGGCCACAAAGTAACAGGTGCTCTTACTATAACATTGCTAACTTGCACTTTTCAGTCAATGAACTGTTTCTCAGAACTGACTGTTACTGGGCTACTGTCAAAAGCACACTGAGATATTGAGAAGCCAGCACTTTCAGATAAAAGACTGCATGTAAGCCAGACAAAAAAGGTCAACCACACTTCTCTGACTGTAAAATTCTGCCGAAAGATTTATCTACCATCTGTGGGGGTGCCCCATGGTATAATGCGATGCTGCTTGCACATACAGTACATTGTCTAGAAGGACGATCAGACAGGAATACTTTAACAACGATCTCAGTGAATCACAGTTTTAATGTCATTTTGGAAATATGCGTAGTGAGCAGAAAAGAGATAACGTTGTGTTATTTGATCAAAATCACCAGGTATTTGAAGAGAACAAAAGCAGCAGCATATGGTATATTGAACCCCCTGAGAAAACATATGGGTATTAGGGCTGCACGATATTGGAAAAATGTGCGATATGCGGTAACATTGCTGAATGTTGCGATGACGATATGTTTTGCAATAAATACACATTTACATTTTTAAATATAGTTTAGAAATTTAAATATGTAAATATAGTTTTAACACCTTTCAGCTTAATCTTCACTGCTAGGCCGTAGCCAGTGCGCAGTCTATGGGGGTGGATTTCAAGGGCAGTAGGACTCAGTAGGACTATTTAATGTCTTCATACGTGTAGCGTGAAACATCTTAAAGTAATGTTCCATTTATTGCAGTTAAGTCATGTTTTGCAATATGTATATCTTGATATTGTATATTGCGATATCACAATATTTTCGATATATTGTGCAGCCCCAATGGGTATGTCTATTGTTTTCCTTAGGGCCACAGGAGGTGTTATAATTCAAGAGAAAAACTTCTGCTTTCATTGTCAAAAGTTAAGCCTGACAAGATGTTGGTCTCTACAATAGGGCAATGATTCAGATATTATCAAAGGGTCATTCCGTGTCAAATCGAACAATGGCCGACAGTCACCCTCTCCAAAAAATCTAGAAAAAATCACAGCTGTTTGTACATCCAACCTATGTATAAATCTTAAATATTAAGTCTGTATCACTAATAGCTCCAAAACTACAGCCCTTTGAAATTTCAGGTCATTTTGGGAATTCCGGTGAACAAGCCTTTTGCTCAACTTCCGACATTGCTGGCTCTTTTAGTATTCCACACACATTAGTGTAACTATGTGAAAAGAAATGCATTTTCCTGTAGAATTCAAAAATCCACTCAGATCAGATGTACCTTTTGTAATTCTTCCTCTCCAAAGCTGTGAAAATGGCTATAGGTTCAATATGTGAAATGACACCACCACTTTTGAGGGCTTCTCGTTCAAAAAGTATGGCACACAAATTTATCAGATTATTTTTCCCAGTCATAAACGGATTATAATGTCATGCCTATGCATTAACCTTTGTTGATATTGTTTTCATATGGTCAGTGTATTTTCTTGAAGTTAGGCTTGATTTTCAAAAAGGCTGTTTTCATCTTGTCATTTCACCATGTGGACAGTTCACAGGATTTTTTAAACATTTTTTCATAATCATCCTGTATGTGAGGATCATTTGTCCAAAATTTGGATTTGTTGCTGAGTCTCTTTATTGAGATATGGTGTTTGGGAAAAAATGTCAGTAATTCCATGGAGTTGGATTGATCGGCAGTACCTCTTTCCACCACATGTTGTGCTCTTTTAATACAATGGAAGTCAATGATAGGGTAGCATGTCATATACAGGAAAAGCTGCCAAACAAACTTTGTGTTACAATTAAACCAATTGCACTGTCAAGGTCATTTTTGAGCAGGGTTTTATTGTACAGCACACGAAAAGCAAGGCAAAACTGAAAAAATGGCATTATAATACAAACACAAAAGGACCATAAACAGGAATGCTATCAATTTAAAGATAAACAGTAACAATATGCTATGCAAACATCAAGAATGTGAAAACTAAGATCTCATATTTTTAAAGTAATGAAACGCAAGACACAGACATTCACACTCATGATCACAAAATATTATGCACATCTTAAATTTAAACATTTAAAAATATGAGATCTTAGTTTTCACATTCTTGTGAAGTGAGGGGTTTAGCCCATTGTGTGTGTGTTTTTTTGACTTGTGTGTAGAGTTCTGAGAGTATGAGGCATGTTTTCAGAAAATGTTTTTAAGCAATTGAGAAAAACTGTAAAAGAGCACAACATGTGGTGGAAAGAGGTACTGCCGATCAATCCAACTCCATGGAATTACTGACATTTTTTCCCAAACATCATATCTCAATAAAGAGACTCAGCAACAACTCCAAATTTTGGACAAATGATCCTCACATACAGGATGATTATGGAAAAATGTTTAAAAAATCCTGTGAACTGTCCACATGGTGAAATGACAAGATGAAAACAGCCTTTTTGAAAATCAAGCCTAACTTCAAGAAAATACACTGACCATATGAAAACAATATCAACAAAGGTTAATGCATAGGCATGACATTATAATCCGTATATGACTGGGAAAAATAATCTGATAAATTTGTGTGCCATACTTTTTGAACGAGAAGCCCTCAAAAGTGGTGGTGTCATTTCACATATTGAATCTATAGCCATTTTCACAGCTTTGGAGAGAAAGAATTACACAAGGTACATCTGATCTGATTTGATTTTTGAATTCTACAGGAAAATGCATTTCTTTTCACATAGTTACACTAATGTGTGTGGAATACTAAAAGAGCCAGCAATGTCGGAAGTTGAGCAAAAGGCTTGTTCACCGGAATTCCCAAAATGACCTGAAATTTCAAAGGGCTATAGTTTTGGAGCTATTAGTGATACAGACTTAATATTTAAGATTTATACATAGGTTGGATGTACAAACAGCTGTGATTTTTTTTTTTTTTTCAGATTTTTTGGAGAGGGTGACTGTCGGCCATTGTTCGATTTGACACGGAATGACCCCAAAACACTATGAATAACTTTAACAAAGGCAAATAATAACATGCCTTGCCATTGCCAAACCTTACCATGATATAAAATCTGAGTAAGTGCATCTAAAAATGTTAAAAACAACAAAAATAACTAAATAAATCTGCGAGGAGGGGTGGAGCAGAACTCATAAACAAAGTCTAAAGAGACCTCCAGCTGTCTTCAAGAATCATCCAAGCTGTGGTATTTGTAAGGGGAGCATGACTAAGTGCTGACTTTGTAGGCTGTCCAAACCTTTGTGCTGGCCACAATTACTGTAAAATGATAAATCTGTTTTTCAGTCATAACATTAGAGGTCACACAGCATTAAAATAGAAAAAAAGCCAAATGTTTCTCTAGTAAAGGATTTGGATTTGCTTCTTGCACTTTGTAAAAAATATTTTTTATTGAGATACCTGCGTATATGTATACTTTTTTGTATGCCTACTTGTGTAAAAAATGAACTTTGTTATACAGATAAGATGGCACAGACCTGGTCAGGAACTTGACTGCATTACCTGAAAGTGTCATTGATTGCCATGGTAACTGTTCAGAGAGAGAGAGAGCTCTAAATGATGCTCTCTCTACCATTTAAGGGTGGCAGTGGTTTAACGTAATTTTCGGGAAATGCACCCCTGATCGGCATCTCTGATAAGGGGATCAGCCCACATAAGGCAATCAAGTTCTGTCGCTCTTTTTGCAAAAACCGTAAACAGTTCTGACAGTATGAATTTATTTACCTTCCTCCTCGTACCCCGAGAAGTCTGGTAAGGGTGTTTTGCTTCGATAGCATCTCAGTGCATCTTCCTGTCCCAGTGACTGTGTGTTTGTCTGCACGTGCTTGTGGGGACGAGACCTAAAGGAATTTGTTGGATGATTCTCCAGCGCTTCCTTTAGTTTGCCTTGAGAGCTGGATCAGGTATTTGCTCCCCCTGCTAAAGTCATCAAGGGCAAAACATGAGAAGTGGTGCACTGCTGCTGGGATGTGAGTGGGATGGAAAGTATGGCATCCAGGGAAGTGTGTGTGTGTGTGTGTGTGTGTGTGTGTGTGTGTGTGTGTGTGTGTGTGTCTATGCCTCCGTGCGTGCGTTTCCATACTGAGGGAAGCAGACAGGGAGTTAGGCATTGACTGCTGAGCAAATTCAGCATATTTTGTGCGCCTCTCAAATCATAGCTTGGCAACACAACGGAGCTATTTAATGTTTCAGCACACAGATCAGAGTCATGAGGTAAAACAGAAAGAATGGGGGCAGCTGCATAAGGAAAAATCCAACGAAAATATATCAGGTAAAAAAAAAATTACCAGACGTCCAGAGAAATGTAATGTGTATAGAGGAGGATCGGGAGTTACATTCCATTCACAAGGGGTGTCAGTTAAATTAAAGAAAAAAAACAAGCTTAAGACGCCATAATTTAAACAAATGTACATACCCTAAGTCTTAGCTTCCCAGCTCATAGTTCCACATCAGTCATGTCAAATCTCCCCGTCATTTTACAGAACGATCTGTGATTAGTTTGAAATAGTGTTGACAGGCCATAGAACCCATGGGAAGTCACATATAAACCCTCCAGCATTGCTGCTCAATTTGCCCCTTCGCTGGTGCCCTGATGCCCTTATGTTGAGGTCTGGGTGGGGGGCAAGGAGGTTGGGGAGGGTCTGACGGGGTCACACACGTCTACGTCATCAGGCACCCCCAAAGTTCATGTTCTCTCGGCCCTCTGGGATTGCAGAATTCCGCAGGCCCACAGACTGTGTAAACTGCGGCGGCGTTCCAGGAAGTCCAGAGCGGGATCTGTGCCATGGGAAATGTGTGCTCACACGGCTCAAGGAGAATTCCGCAGTTGTCTTCCGGCGTGTTCCACACATCCTGCCGTTTGTTGAACAGCACTCGCATTCCCCTAGGGGCCTGGATTTGCTCGTGACAGTCGAGATGGTCTACACATATCCTCCTCTGTTGGACACGGAATCGCTACCATAAACAAACACATACTGGAACACATCGTAATTCTCACAACAGTGTTCGTTATGCATTATTATGATTTTATTAGTTTATTATTATGTAAAAACTGTGAGTAATGGGAAAAGCTGTGTTTTGAAATATGAAATTTTATGTAATCAGTAATAGGCTACCATATAATGTATATCTTTTATTTCAGACTTTACAAAAAAAAAACATTTGGAAGATCTGTATGTACAACAGTAAGGGGTTAGTTCAGTAGGTTTGTAAATGTTTATCACCCCTATGATAGGATATGATCAAGTGTTTAGCCTTGACTTATATGGAACCTTTTAAAACATTCCCAACCTTTCCCTGAGCTTCAGTTTTTCATTTGTGAACCATTAAAGTTCCTGAACTGATTTGCTCTCAGCCCCGTGTTAGTTTCTCCTTTTACGGTGTCAGACACAAGGGCACCAATCTGGGTCTGTTATCGTACTGGACCCTGTTGTTCTGAAGTAATTTTCAGGCATGAGCACAGTAAGATTGAGTTGAGGAAAGACAGGAACTGGCTTTTCTCTCTCTCCCATAGTCTAAAATCACAGATGGGTACATCTGATACGCAATCTGTATCATCTGTCTTGGCCCTCATATGTGCAGAGTTAGTTTTGGACTTGAATGCTTTTTATCTATGCTGACAGCACATGAAAATAAATCGAAAGGTCTTGTGATAGGGGCTTATAGAAGTAGAGAATCAACACCCACCCACACACACACACACACACACACACACACACACACACACACACACACACACACACACACACCCTTCTGGCTGGTGAACTCACTCACCCACACGCAGCATAGCACTGAGTTCAGTCCCATTTTGGCTTGTAGGCTTTGCAGTAGACCCGTTGTTTTGCAGGCAGCAGTTGTGTGTTAACCACACGTACGCCTACATATACGCATATAGACACGTGCATCGCTTCTCCTCTACTTACAATTGTTTCTGTTCTCTCATAATCCGAAAACTGTGTGTGTGTGTGTGGGTGTGTGTCTGTGTGTGCAGAGGAGAGACCTCAACTGTGTGTGCTTGTGTTACTTGCGCTAGCCCACTTTCTCTTGACACAGTTAGCTCTCTCTCTGCTCTCCAAAAACAGAGCATGCTCATCAGCTTCACCTATCATCAGGTTTAAAAAAAGAATCATACAGAATTTCTCAGGACTGTCATTGGCTTTTAACAAGCATACACAATCATATGTGTGATTAAATGTTTATGTATACATTTAATGTTGATATGTATAGTTGATATGTAATTATAAGGACCCTGTATGTTTATGACCATATGTGCATGTACATTGTGTGTGTGTGTGTGTGTGTGTGTGTGTGTGTGTGTCTGTGTGCATCTGTGAGTGGAGGTGGGGGGGGTGATTAGGATGTGTATGTATTAGGATTAATTATAAGGACCCTGTATGTTTATGACCATATGTGCATGTACATTGTGTGTGTGCGTGTCTGTGTGTGTGTGTGTGTGCGTGTGTGTGTGTGTGTGTGTGTGTGTGAATGTATTTGTATGTCCACGTGTGTGTGTGTGTGTGTGTGTGTGTGTGTGTGTGTGTGTGTGTGCATGTGTGGTTGTTAATGTGAATGTGCTGGTAAGAAATGGAGTAGACAGCGTCACAGGAGACTCAGTGCCTGACCGCAGAGGATCTGGATATTTCGGTCGCCTTGCTCTGGTTGAAACAAATCTAATAATAAACGGACACATGAGGGATGTGATAATCTCATTAAAGCCTTCTACTCCTACTTCAGCAGGCTGTTCCTTAAGAAGCAGAGGGCTGTGTTAGTTCTGAGAAGCCAGACTGTTAGAAGTACATACCAGAACGTTGGAGAGCAGATGCTTGTGGTAATTAAGACAAACCATCATACTGTTTTAGTTACGCGTCCTAGTCTGATGTCACCTTTAAAAATGTTGTCATTCCTGGAAACAGTGTCAAGGTTTTAGGTGTGGGTAATTATGTCAAATAATACCAAACTTGCCATTGTTATGTAATGAATGTGCACCTCGCATTTGTGTACATTCAAAAGTATCTATGTAGTTCTCATCCATCAAAACACCTGTGTTTGTTTTGGGCAAGACACTGAACCTCCCCTTGTCACTGCCCACACTGATGGTAATACTGATGGTGATGGATGACTTCTGCTAAATAATTCACAGCTTGCTGTTCCCACGACAATGGAAAACACCATACATCTAAACACATTATGTAAGGTTAAATATAAAAAAGGTAAATCACTGCATTCCTTTCCGTCTGCGACTGACCCTCCCTGGCTTTAACA
The DNA here is from genome assembly GCA_027475355.1 of Coilia nasus. Classification (NCBI taxonomy): domain Eukaryota; kingdom Metazoa; phylum Chordata; class Actinopteri; order Clupeiformes; family Engraulidae; genus Coilia; species Coilia nasus. The sequence goes on from CM050216.1 coordinate 30,919,977, forward strand.
AAAAGCGTGTGAACAAGCAAACGTGAAACAATGACTTCACTCCTAAGAGGAAAGTGGCCTAACAGGTGCGACAGGTGTAGCTCCCGCATATTTCATCGGACAGCGTCATTAAATGCGTCCCATTCACGTTTGCCAGGAAATGCATGTGGAAAATATGTGTGTGTATTGTGCCTGTAATCACCACATATGTTTTTTTTTTTTGCATTAACTGACATTTTTACGTCATCTCTCTATTATTATCGGTTAATGTTTGTCCTATTTTATGTAAAGCTAATTGAGCTGCTGTAAGTATTTAGTGGGCCATACAAATAAACCAGTCTCGCCTTGCCTTGCCTCGCATGTCTCATTCACATTAGCCAGTAAGTGAATGTGGAAAATATGTTCACTATTTTTCCTTAATCCTCATCAGAGACGAAAGAAGGTGCAGTGAGGTTTTCCGAAGCGCTTTAAAGGTTTGTTTCGCCATGCGTAAGCCACACCATTTAGAGTCTGAGAACCTGGGAATCCCTTGTGTTCCTGCCCTAACCCTAATGGTTACATAAATGCTAATGCTTCAAATGAAAGGCATGGACTGAAACTACTCAGAATGTCGCTGGGCTTCATTTTACGCGTGCCTCTTGAGTTCTCAGCACATGAGAAACGTGTCAACAGGAACATTTCAGTCAGTGTGTCTGCTGCTGTTCTAAAACTTTTTGTCATTGTTTTCATATTTGATTGGCACCTCTGCCGAAGGAAAAGTTCAGGTGGCTCTAAGGCAAAAAATATCTAAATTACTGATGGATTAAATTTAATTAAATTATTTTTCAATTATTAAATGGACTTATAACTGTTTTGAATATATAATAAAATGTATCATATATTATAACCAAAACAAAACTTCAAATGCTGCTGAGGGACTCCCGATGGGAGGTAAACCTAATCAGCTAATCAGGCTATTAATGGCAATGCTGGCACACTCCAAGCATCCAAGGTTCCTTGTGTCTTGAACCTGGTCCATCAGATATTTAATGACGCCATCTGGAAAGTCCCCAGGTCATGACCAGCAGGGGTTGATGCGGATGAGAAGTGGAATGCTGATGTGTGTGTGTGTGTGTGTGTGTGTGTATGTGTGTGCGTGTGTGTGTGTGTGTGTGTGAGAGAGAGAGAGAGAGAGAGAGAGAACATTTCCTCGTTGTGATATCTGGTTAGCACCTGTGCCAAAGGTGGTGTGCGACTTTCTAATGGAACATTCTGGAACGTGCCGTTCTTGTGCGGAGAGAGCTCATCTGGCCTACTTCTCGTTTCTCGCTAAGCTACCTGGAAATGAAATATAACCCAGGTGAGCTCACTGCATCGCAGGTGATGGCTTAGTTGCCATCCGGGTGACCTGCAGTGCTATTGTTCTCATACAGTACACAATGTTCTCTCTCGCCCACATACCATTCCTGAATACATTCATCTGTGTAGTACAGGCAGCGAACAGTATAATCACAGTCATTTGACTTGTCATTTGAACTCGCCATGTTTTATGGCGAAGATAAATGTGGTTTTGAAATACCTTTACATGGCACCCTTTTGCATGTCACGTTCTGCATGTAAGGCATATGTTATAAGGCATATGGACATGATAAAATGTGTTACGGCCCGGATCGTGAGACCGCAACATAAAAAAGGGAGACAGACAACTTACAGTTTTTAAATAACTAAAATGTATTAGACACAAGAGGAAAAAACAATGTCTAGGGGTTAAATAATCAAACAAAGGATTAGACAGGACAAACAAAAGGTTGCGTGCAGGTGTGTGAAGATGCGTGCATGTGAGAAAGAGGTGTGTGAGAATGAGAGCCAGGGAGAAAGGCATGAGCAGCTCGTTAAGTACTCTGCACACGAATGCAGGTGTGCTCAATTAACCAGTAACCCCACCCTGCTACCACCACAGCCTCTGCACTGCCACTCCAGGACTAATGGGGGCGCAGGGGGTCGTAACAAATGTAGTGATGCAATAGATGTGATTGCACCCAGTAGCATTCACACAAGCACCACAAAATCAACATGTTATGGTTCTTACATTTTCTTTTGGCTTAAGAGGAACTAAAAGCTATGTATAGTGTCCTTCCCCCACCCCATCTCTCTCTGGTTCTTTATCTATCTATCTATCTATCTATCTATCTATCTATCTATCTATCTATCTATCTATCTATCTATCTATCTATCTATCTATCTATCTATCTATCTATCTATCTATCTATCTATCTATCTATCTATCTATCTATCTATCTCTTTCACTCTGTCCTTCTTTCTTTCTTCTTTTTTCTTCTTTGTTCTTCCTTTCTCTCTCCATCTCTGTTTCTCTCTCTTAATCTCTCTGTGTACTCTCCTTTCATCCTTTCTTCCATTGAGGTTTGGAGAGAAAGAGTGCAAATAAAATGGCGAGGTCATTCTAAGAGGATTTGGCGGGGTCTGAGGGGAGGCTGGTGTCATGTTGTATTTTAACAGACACCGTAGACCATCATGAATCATGCAAACAACCCCAATCCCATCATCAACAAAATGGTCAGCAATGAAAAAACGATATTTGCAGGCTTTGCCAAAGGTGTTTCGCTCTCCGCATTAACAGGCACAAAATTGTATTTAATGGCAAGAGAAATCTACACTCTACTTACTATAGACACGCACACACACACACACACACACACACACACACACACACACACACACACACACACACACACACACACACACACACACACACACAAACCAACATACCATACACAAACAGAAAGTCACTAACAACCTGCTTGAATTCAAAACATTCCAGAGTGACATCTGTATTTTATGGTTTCATAGTATCACTTCCTCCGCCTAAAGAGAGCAGAACGGAGACAAAAACAAACAGAAAGTTCAGCCAAGTGCGTTATTTAATGAAGGGATTTTTTTTTTGCCAAAAGTGTGTGCATCCTGTGTGTATAGCTGTCCATGTGCCTTCACTGACCGCATCGGCAACATCTCCCTGAAGGTCAGGAGTAACGTGAAGCACCAGAGAAGACGTGTCATCCACCACGCAGCATCAGCAGCCAGTCTGGTCTGTACTCTTGTGAACCTCTCTCTTTCTCTTTCCCCTTCTCTCTTTCTCTCTCCTCTTCTCTCTTTCTCTTTCACCCTCTCTCTTTCTCTCTCTCTCTCTTTCTCTCTCTCTCCCTCTCTCTTTCTTTCTCTCACTCTTTCTCTCTCTCTCGCTCTTTCTCTCTCTTCCTCTCTCTCTCACTTTCTCTTTCTCTCCCTCACTCTTTCTCTCTCTCTCTCTCTCTCTCTCTCTCTCTCTCTCTCTCTCTCTCTCTCTCTTCTCTCTCTCTCTGGGCTGTTTGTAAAGAGCCACGGGGCCTTAAGTTTGGTCGGGAGTAATTATATGATTGGAGTCTGCTTCTGCTTCTCCTCCAGTCCCTGAGCCACGGGTGTCCCAGTGGGGATGCAGCAGGAGGTTATATAATAAGGGATGAGTCGGCAGCTCTGTGGCCCAGACCCAGTCAACACAGGCACAGTGTGCTCTCTGGATGCCTCCTCACACACAGACACACACAGACACACGCACACAAACACACACACACACACACACACAAACATGCACAGACACACACACACACACACACACACACACACACACACACACACACACACACACACACACACACACAGACATGAGCACGCACACAGACACACACATACAGACACACGGACACACACAAACACACACACACACACACACACACAAACATGCACAGACACACACACACACACACACACACACACACACACACACACAGACATGAGCACGCACACGGACACACACATGCACACACACACACGGACCCACAAAAACACACACACAACCACACACACACAAACATGCACAGACACACACACACAAACACGTACACGCACGCACACACACACACACACCAGCATTCCACTTCAACCACCCCTACTGGCTATGTGCTGGGGGGCTTTTTGGCTGACGTCATTCAATCTCTGATGGTCCAGGTTGAAGACATAGGGAAGCTTGGATGCTTTGAGTGTGCCAGCATTGCCATATAGTTGATTACTGTGGGTTTGGGCAGCTACTAGTGGTTAGGGAGTTGATCTTGGGATCAGAGAGTTGCAGGTTCGAATCCCACCCTACCCACGTTTGAAATGTCCTTGAGCAAGGCATTTGACCCCACACTGCTCCAGGGACTGTAACTGAAACCCTGTAAATAGCTGTAAGTCGCTCTGGATAAGAGCATCAGCTAAGTGTAATGTAATGTAATGTTTGCCTCCCATCAGCAAATATATTAGTTGTGTAATAATGGAGTGTAAGCATGTTAATGACAGCAAATAGATGAGCTAATGGCTTGTTGGTAACTCCTGTCTCTCTATCAGCTGGAATAGGTTCTGATGCTTTTGTACCACCTGCTAACTAGCAGGGCCATTAGGTTTGAGTGGCTGGAGGTCGGGAGAGGATCTGCTGCCCCCTCCTTCTCCAGGGCTGGCTGAAGAGGCCCTGGATAGCTAGTTCAGTCCTGGTGATGCATTGTGCTGGTTGTTACTACAAGGGATACAAATTTAGCCGGCGACACCCCATTATCCTGGTCTGGCCACCATTTGCCGAGCTCTCCAGTGGATGTTAGATCAAAGAGATAGCACTGGCCTTATATGGCATAGGAAAACAGAGTGTCAGTGGTTGCCTGAAGGTTTTGGCATGGTTATGTCAAGCTTGTTATTCACACATTATGGTTTAATGTGATCGTGTTTTTCATTTTTATAAGCCACTAAAATACAGTTAAAAAACAAATTTGTGTTCTTTCAGCCTCAGGTCACCAGGAATAGAACAAAAAAAAGTTTTGAACCTTTAAAGATGAAAGACAAATCCAAAGGCCTGCAAGCCACATTGTCTTTTGTCAACCATTTAAACAACCTTTAAAATCTTCCATTCCACATTATCACTCTTTAGGTGACATTAGCCCTACTTGCTTCGAAACAAAGATGCCTTAGAAGCTGTATTTAATCCATACAGACTTGTGCCACCATCACGACAACACACAATTTGCGATGCTCCTGTTAATTCCTTCCACTCCTACCTTGCTCAGGCTAAACAGCGGGAGGCCCTTTATTATAAATAATTACTTAATTAGTGTTCTCAGGGGGCCCCTGTGAATGCTGGGCTCTTACAATCGTCCTGCTTATGTTAAATACAATGACTGTATATAATTGTATACAGTATATATATATATATATATATATATATATATATATATATATATATATATATATATATTTCTCTTTCTTTAATTTCTTTCATTGTTTGCCCCGGCTCTGCATGGTAGACCATCTCTGCTGCTGTTACATTTCTGTCTAGACAACATGACCTTAAATGAAAAGGTGATCTGCTGAAATGTAATGGCCCGAATCTTCCAGCTATCAGGTGGTTAAGCATGAATAACGGTCCATTCTGGGGGGGGGGGGGGTGTTCTGCTCCATAAGGGGAAATATGGAAGTGTATTTTTGCCTCAGATCATCTTGATCTGACATAACTCTGATTGGATTCCCATGACTCTCTCTCTCCTCTGTTTTTACATCGCTCTCAGGCGTTCATGTGCTCCACAAATAGAAGCAACTGCGCTGGAACGTAGCACTGAAAAAACAAACATGTGCTTCATTTCTTTTGCATGCCACTCAGTGACGGCAGTGCAGGGCAATGCTTGTCTGAAACACATGCGACTCATAACAATGATTGAGAGAACACTTTGATTCTGATCAAGAGAACGTTTCATCTGCATATAAAATTTTCCATGACACAAAACCTGCACAGGGTTTTTTTTAGGCTTGTTATCATAAGATGGGCAGAGCAGGGTAGAACTTGCAGATTCTGGTGAAGTTCCTGTGATGTGATTTGTAGTGCGAGGAAACACTTCCCCTGAGATGAGCTGACAGGATGCTTGAGGTTGTGACTCACATTTCATCTGGGGCTTATTAACACGTCTGCATCAACGGTAACATAGTAACACTAAAGCTAAATGAGTTTCAAAAGCTAAACATGCTGTAAATAAACTATAATTGCTTTAGATTAGCTAGACTGGAGGAGAAGTAGCCCAAAGGCCTTGTTTACACAGTGAAACCTGTGATTCTGTGAAAGTGTACTATCTCGATAACAGATAACATAACAGTTTGAGTTAAGAGGTTAAATATCTTGATGAATCATGCAGGGAGAATTTCCCCTGCAGGTCTTGACTCATAAGTGTATCGGTACTCAGGTTGCGCTGATCTGATTTGAATATACAGGCAGGCAGTGGTAATGCTACAGGCTCTTCCTGTCGTCCTGCTGACATTTTGAAAAAAGTGCAACTGTGTGCTGGTTTTACACCTCCATTTTGGTTTTCTGAAAAAAAAGGACCTTATGGTGCGTGAGAACTGTCATATTGTTTTCTCAGAATGTCCCCTGTGGCTGACACAAGGTCAGCAAGAAAGAAAGAAAGAAAGAAAGAAAGAAAGAAAGAAAGAAAGAAAGAAAGAAAGAAAGAAAGAAAGAAAGAAAGAAAGAAAATAAAGGCATACATATATGTATTGCAGCTAGAGATGAGGCTAGATGACGTCAGCTTCCGCTGACCTGAAACACCAGAGAACAGTACCCTCTTTCAGAATGATGTGCTAATAGGAAATGTAAGACGTCTCAATTGATGACCGCCTTTAGACCATGATGAGTCGACATTTTGTACATTTGCCACTGACGCCACCACCTTCTGACAAGTTTTCCACCTGATGTGTCATTTTTAGTCTTCTTCAACCAGTTTGAGTACTGCTTAAACTGTTCCCTGGAATATGGTGTCTGCTTGTGTCATGACCCCATGATAGGGCAATAGTAAGAACTTTTTGAGTACACAAGTAATATTATTATTGGAAACAGAAGTTTCCATGTAATCTGCCATGGTTTCTCAGTCTCTCTCTAAGACACGCTATGCTATGCAGATGGCTAGTCTGCATGTTGACGGTTAGCGCCCATATGCGGGCTCTAGAACATTCTGCTGAAGCGGGGCAGGGGTGTGTTGTCAGCAGAGGCTGTTCCTTGGAGGCCTTTTGTCCGCGGGACGGCATTCCTCACAGGCCCCTCATGTTGCCGTGCCGATGCTTACGTGTTGCCACAGATGCGCGGACGCCGGCCTGGAACAGCTGAGGGCAGAGGGAGGGGATGGTGGGGAGGCAGAGTGTGAAAAGGAAACGAGATGTGGGGTTAGAGGGTGTGTACGCAGGGTGTGTGTGTGGGAGGGCTGGACATGGAAATGGAAGTCCTTAACGCAATCTCCTCACCCACTCTCAACCACACATTCACACATGCACTCACTCACACACACACACACACACACACACACACACACACACACACACACACACACACACACACACACACACACAAGCATCCCCTAACAGCCATCTGCTAGGTGATAAGCTTGGAAAGAGACAATAATAGATGTGATGGGGCCTCCCATCTCTTTCCCTCTCCTCATTTTCTCTACCCTCTTCTCTTTCTCTCATCCTTGTTATTCTCCCATCTCTCTCTCCCTCTTCTCGACTCTCTCCATTCTGACATCCATCACATCAGCGGATTGGCTGTTGATTGGTCAGAATGTGTGATCGAATTGTTTAATTACAGCAGGCTCTTAGTGGCAACACTGGCTTTGTTTGGGCACAATTGAATGAGCGTGTTACATCACTGAGAACATGGCGTCATGGGGACCGTCTGCTGACCCCTGAGACATTACGAGATGACCTCCTACAAAAGCCCACAGACAATGGCACAGGATAGCCACTGACATGCCTCACACAAGAGGAGCACATATGACGTCTAGGCAGACAGTAAAGTTATGAATTGCTTATACCATCAGCTACTTCAGTATGTCCTAGACATGGAATGGTTATTTCATTGTCCTTGTTACATCAATGAGCTACAGTGTTACAAAATGCATAACAATATGTAACATTCTGTACTAATACTGAACCACAGGGTTAGTGTTAGAGTAAGTGTTAGGTATGTACAGTGTAAGTACATAATATTACATGTTGTTACATGTAGATACACTAAACAGGAACTGTAAAATAAAATGTTACCCATGTAATATTTTTCCGTATATGGGCACTTCCTGGCTTCCCAGTGTGCATGTGATAGCGGAGTAACTGTATTTGCCAAATACATACTATCAATCAAATAGGCTGGCAGTTTAATTGGATAAAAATTCCACACTTACAGTCAAATCCCAGGGGAAAATATTGCTGCTTAGGACAGCCCTATATTTGTCTGTCAGAAATAAATAGGATCTTATCAGTCTTCTGAACTGTTTGCAATTATATCAGCTTCACTGGACACTATTCCCAGGAGTTTCATTTAAGAAGTATGAGGCCAAGGCCAGATTGTTATCTCCTAAAAACCCCTCTAGCAGAAAAAGACAAATGAGCTCATTATAAGATTTGTTTGTTTGTTTCTGAAAGACAAAGTCAAGGATGTGTTGTGCAGCAGGTGAAGAGGAAGTCAGATCAAATGGCCAGAGTGAATGTCAAGGGCAGTGAGGGTGGCCCAGCTAGTGATTGCTGCTGTGGCTGTTTGAAAGTCGCGGGTGCACACGTGTTGCTTCCTGAAGACATGCCGTTATAGGGGTGGGTGGTGTGGATGGGGGGACAGATGGCCGTACCCCCCCCCCCCCACCCCCACCCACTCCTCTGTCCCAGCCCTCCACCCGGCCATGACCCCCAGCAGCAGCAGCTGGAGGTAGGCAGGGCAGGACAGGGCAGGGCAGGGCAGGGCAGGGCTGGACTGGCATCCTCAGCATTCCTTATGTGTCTGTCAGACACTCTGTCTCAAAGAGGGAGAGGGTTGAAGACAGAGACAGGGGGTGGGGGGGGGGGGGGGGGTGGAGAGAGCGAATGCTTAGTATGTGAAGGGGGAAATTAAGGGGGCATTGGCAAAAGAGAATGTGGTGTGTGTGTGTGTGTGTGTGTGTGTGTGTGTGTGTGTGTGTGTGTGTGTGTGTGTGTGTGTGTGTGCGTGTGTGCTTGTGTGTGTGTGTGTGTGTGTGTGTGTGTGTGTGTATGTGAGCATGTGTGTGCGTGTGTTTGTGTGTGTGTGTGTGTGCGTGTGTGTGTGTGTGTGTATGTGAGCATGTGTGTATATGTGTGTGTGTGTGTGCATGTAGGTGTGTACATGCGTGCAAGAGAGAGAGAGGGAGAGAGAGAGAGAATAAGAGAGAGAGAGAGAGAGAGAGAGAGAATCAGAAAGAGAGAGAGAGAATTAAATACTAAGTCAATGGCAGGGAGTTTTATGGCCCTATTGAGTGCGATCGTCCCACGCTGAGCTGTAAGAATGCCATGGGAAAATCCCTCAGCTTTTCCACATCCACATCAGCCACACTGGCCAAGGCTCCTATTGAAAGGCTCCTAAAGGCAGCAGTGAAGCAGACACACGCTTTAGGCAGCAGGAAGTTCATATTCATGTAGTGTATATGGCATTAGTGCTCCTGCGCCAGGGGACTGATACTCAGACCAAAAACTATGTCCATAAAACGTGGTTATGAGTACCACTTAAATGTATCAGTACGTGTGTGGGTGTGGGTGTGTGTGTGTGTGTGTGTGTGGGAGAGAGAGACAGAGAGATACTAGAAAGAAATGTATGCTTATTGTATGTGTGTGGTGTGTGTGAGAGAGGTAGAATCTACAGAGTAAGTAAAGTTTGCTTGTGTGTGTGTGTGTGTGTGAGTGTGTGTGTGTGTGTGTGTGTTTGTATGCATTCATGCATGTATGAAACTTCATGAGGCAGAGAATGATTTTGATTATAATAAACTAACGTAAATGAAACTTTTCTGCTGTGCTCAGTCATTTTTGGGGATGACCTGTATTCTTTTTCCAGACGAGAGAGAGCAAATATCACCATCCCTGCGGTGTTCTCCACCCCCCTCCCCATCCTCTCACCTTCCGAGCAGCACCGGTGCCGAGTTTGGAGCGTTGCAGAAGTCCATTTCATCGCTTCGCTCTGCTCGGGCGGAACACAGGAAGGCTGCAGAATTCCTGACAGAGTGAGGGAGGTCCATCCGGAGCACTGTGTTCTGTGTTGCCGGGGTTACTTGCCTAGGAAAAGCTGCTGGGGGTGGGGGAGGTTTCATCCTGGTGGGGGGTTTTGAAGTACTTCCTTAATCTGTATGCAGATTGAACATTGAAAGTTGCAAACACTGAGCGATTATTCGGGTTTGCAAAAGTGTGCAAATGTGTGTTTGAACATATGTGTGTGTTTGAACTTATGTGTGTGTGTGTATTTCTGTGTGTCTGCATGCATACTGTAGGTGTGTTTTTGTGTGCATGTATATGCTCACTTGTACATAATTTCTATACAATCAGCACGTGAGTATACACCCTCATCCTACATTAGTATCCAAAAACAGAAAACCTTTACTGCACAAATAAGGAGTAGTATGCTACAGTGCACACACACACACACACACACACACACACACACACACACACACACACACACACACACACTATATCCACACTTGAAGGCACACAGCGATAGATCTGGCACGTGACCAGCTTTTCCTTGTGTTCCTTCCTGGTGACCCCTGTGATCCTCCACATATGCCTCGCAAACTTTTACTGCCCACCATTTTACCACCTTTATATATGTTTACGGGTTCAACTCAAGTGCCGACATATGTTGGAAACCCAAGACCACGGGGCTTTGGGTCCAAACTGCAGGACTGCCATGGTAACAGTCGAATCCATTATGGCCACCATGTCTGATCTGGCATGAGTTTGTAAAAGAAATGATTTTTTACATTTTTCCCATGCTGCTTACATTCTCTCCGATGGAAAATGTGTTGGAGATCTCAATCTGCAGTTTTTTTTCTAATATGGAAGAGGAGGAGGGTGGAAAAGGTGTTGTAGAGAGAGAAAAAAAAACAAAGAAAAGGATAAAGGGAGGAAAAAAGATAGATGGAGAGTGTGTGCGAGAGAGAGAGAGAGAGAAGGGGTAGAGGCAGAGGTGGGGCAGAGAGATAGAGAGAGAGAGGGAGAGAAAGAGAGAGAAGGAGAGAAGAGAGGGTGTAATGGTTGTTATGTCTGCCTGTGGTCCAAACAGGTTTTTTTCTGCACAGGTGTGGCGTAGAGGTGGTGTTTATGCGCTGATACTGGGGACAGTCTGACCTCTGCCAAGTGTGTGTTCTCAGCTGTGGCCATGGCAACCCAAACACACACTTCAAAACAAAACACACGGAGGACGCTCCTCTCTGACTAATTATACGTAACCGTCACTGCTTGTTTGACGGATGTCTTCACCATAAGACATGATGCTGTGATGGGTGTGTTTGCATGCAGACACATTCATACGCACACAGACACACAGACACACAGACACACACACACACACACAAACTCAGGCTCTGAAGGACACACAGAAAGGTGGATGAATTTCAGTGTTGCCCTGTATCACAGTGAGGCATTGCTTGGTTGCTTGGGCCTTATTTTTTCTGTTCTGTGGAAATCTCGTTTCATCCAATTTGACAGCTTCATTACACACACCCACACACATACACACGCACACGAAAACACACACACACACACACACACACACACACACACACACACACACACACACACACACACACACACACACACACACACACTGTTTAAAGGCACTCCCAGAGGGGCCTGTTCAGTGTTTGAAGTTTGTGTTTATGTTGCCACAACGTGTACCACTTTTATGGCCTCATGTTTTGGGTTTTTCATGTTTATGAGAGGGGGTTTCCTTTGACATGGCTCGACTGCTGAGTAATGTTTTCAGATCTTTTTTAACTCTCCTGCCCTCTCTCCCCCACTCTCTTCTTGTTCTTTATGTTTCTTGCCCTCCTCGTACACCCTCTCTCTTTCCCTCCCTCCCTCTCCCTCTCTCTCTCCTGCCATCTCTCCTTCTCTCCCCTTTTTCTTCTTGCACCCTAAAGGCCTTCCCTTTATTGAACACCTATTGCGGGTTCATCTAAGGACCACTGCATTAAGTGTTGATGCATACAGCCAAAGTACATAGCTGCATGCACTTACCGTAAAGAGACGAAAGACTTGTGAATGAAGCTTTGTGAGATGAGACGAGATGATACCCTGTTTGTGGCAGACACCGAAAATAGATCATGTCAGAGTCAGCATTAGACTAGCTTTGCCAAGTCCGAGACCAGAAGGAAGTTGAACTCTGTCAAAAACAGCAGCTTGAACAGCAGTCGAGAGTTCATGACTTGCTTTAGCTGCCTGCCTATGCATTCATCCAAATATAAACAAAAGCCAAAATATTCATGCAAAGACTAAAAGTATTATTTTCATTTGAAGATACAATGATTATCTTTGGAGTAAAAACAATCGGTGAGCTTTTATTATTTTTATTATTGTATCTTGTTAAGAGTACTTGTGACCACTGATAAAATATTCTCCTACCTAAGAGAACAGCAAAACACTGGTAAGTCCCAAAGAAAGGAATAGACACTAACAAAATAACAACACATCATGGATATGAACAAAATAGGAGACAATTTGTTTGAAAATTGTTTCTCACTTATGCAGCCAAATCTTCAATGCAGACAACAATCCACTTATGAGTGTGAGGATATATGCAGAGAAACCAGCTCAGTGCCTGGCTGTGTTCGCCCCCGTTGGCCAGATGCATCTGCCAGGGTGAGGGAGTTCAGGCTAAATGATGGTCAGAGTGTGAGGGGTCGGCATTCGTTTTCTGCCCCCCCAAATCCCCCTTTCCTGGATGGTTGGCACCCTCGCAGTGGTCCTGTGCTGACGTCCCGTGCGTGTGTGTGTGTGTGTGTGTGTATGTGTGTGTCTGGTGTGTCTCATGCTGGCTGGGTGGTAAGTGCACGGCACAGCAGGGAGGTGGGAGGGAGACCGGAGGAGCTCGGAGACAAGAGACTCATCTGTGCTGCTCTGCGAAACCCAACCAGGATGTCTGTAGTAGGCAGACTGAGGTTTTCACCTTACAGAGGAAATACATCCTTTTGCTAAATGTTTTTTTCTTGCCTGCTGTAGTTTCTCAACAATTGCTGTCAAAAACAGCCAACGATCATCTCTTGTGCAAGCTTGAAGCATGTTAAACTGCACATAGGTGCACAATGTCTGTGAAGATTGTCATTCATCCAGGTCATGGTAGTCAATGGAGTTAAGTTGTAAGCAACTGAACTCCTTTTTAGAACTTGAAAACATTTTACCTTTCATCCAAAAGGCTGAAACTGAACTGAAGAACTGAAGAAGCCTTTTGAATGAAAGGTGAAATGTCTTCAAACTCTAAAATGAATATCAGTTGTTAACAAATTTGCTTCTTTGACTACCATGAAAGTGCTTATTTGTCTGTATGCACCTTCAATACCATTTCATATCCATAACCAAAGATGCAGGCTCCTTTGACGTATGCAGACTCATCTAATATCCATAACCAAAGATGCAGGCTCCTTTGACATATGCAGACTCATCTAATATCCATAACCAAAGATGCAGGCTGCAAATTGCAAGTTTTGTTACTACTAGTAACAGTGGTAGGCAGGCATCACAGGTAGCCATAAGAGACATCACAGGCTAAGGGTTGACAAGGGTGCCAACTGCACATAATTGACTGTGGCTGTAGGGGTGTTGCCTGACATGAGCCAGGTGCTTGCACAGGTACACAGGTACTTGCTCGTTATAATGCTTCACCTCATTTTCAAACCGTGCAATATGACAAACTGGCAAACTGA
>CM050216.1:30943742-30951242 GCA_027475355.1 Coilia nasus
TCACTGTCTCTGTGTTTGTGACAACAGAGATGAGTTTGGGTATGGTTGCTGTGTCTCAACCACACTTGCGTCATGTAGAGGTATTGTGTGAAAGGGAGGTATTGTTCCCAATGGCATTTGCACATTGCTGCAGATAAGCAAAACACTGCATCATAATAGACCTTATCAGCAGACCAGAGATGAGAGATCATCCCCTTTTTCTTTGCTTGATCGATTTTTCTTTAATAGCATCTTGCTGTTTGTTAATCTAATCTACGTGTATTACTTAATTATCTTGTGTTACTTCCTCCGTCACACCCGCTAAAATAACAACTTCCTAATCGAAAGATAAACGTTGTAACTCTCGACAATCTACAACTTTAACAGCACTGAATACGGTGCCGATTCATTCCAACTTTACAAAATGTTTTACAGAACTTTTAGAAAATCTCAGGTACTTGCCCATTCTTCTTATTAATCGAAAGATAAACTTTGGAACTCTCGACAATCTACAAGTTTAACAGCACTGAATGCGGTGAGGATTCATTCCAACTTTAAACACTTTAAGCGCTGGCAACCTAAAGCTGCCTGCTGGAGCGGAGGAGGGCTGCTGGGGGCTGAGATGATTTCTGATGTTTTGATGTGGGGCCCACAGCCATGTGTGCAGGGAGGATGTTACCTCTTATGAGTCCTTCCCTTGCGGTTATTTGTTTAGGACACCCTACAGACCAAGGAGCTCAACATTTGTGTGTTTGTGTGTGTGTGTGTGTGTGCGTGTGTGTGTGTGTGTGTGTGTGTGTGTGCGTGCATCAGTGTGTGTGTCTGTGTGTCTCGATGTGTGCATATTTTAAGAATGTGTGTATACACACCAGAAAAAAGGGACAACTAAAATATCCTTTTGCAGTGTTTATTACATGAACTTACTTTGACATTTGACCACACACACACACACACAGCCATGCACACACACACTCGCATGTGTGCGCACACACACACACACACACACACACACACACACACACACACACACACACACACACACACACACACACACACACAGAAAAAGCAGTCATGACCTCACACGTGTGCGCACACACACACACACACACACACACCCACACACACACACACACACACACACACACACACACACACACACACACACACACACACACACACACAGAAAAAGCAGTCATGACCTCACTGGTGCTTGGTGTGTAGGTGATAGATTTCCCAGAGGCTGTTCTTTAGGGCCAGGCTGTCTGTTGGAGGCTCTGGGCAGTAAACACCACACACCTAATGAGCCTCTAGATTCCTCCTGCGCCTCCCAAATCTACCAGCTAAGCTCTTTCTGTCTGTCTGGCTACTCCATTTGTCTTCAAAATGTGCTTTTTCTTTTCTCACCCCCCCAACACACACACACACACACACACTCTCTATGCCCCTGTCTCTCACAGATTTGCTCCCTCTCTCTCTCTCTCTCTCTCTCTCTCTCTCTCTCTCTCTCTATGCCCCTGTCCCTCACACACAAATTTGCTCTCTCTCTCTCTCTTTCTCTCTCTCTCTCACACACACATACGCATATACTGTAGACTCACTCTGTGCTTATCTGTAGACAAGCTTATGCTTTGATTTCCATTGTTTAATTTAATTGTCTTTCTCTGATCCTAAACTAGTCGCTCTTTCAGTATTGCTCCTTTTATGAAATGCATACAGTCTAAAAAATACAGACTAAATATACATTTCTTGGGTCACAGACATTGTGCAACTAATGAGAAAGATTAAGGAATATGATGTTCCAGGAATAGCTGTTCCACTTTCTTTCCAGACCCTTCTATTTAAAAAAAAAAATACCCCTGAGGTCTTGAGAGACATATCAGTGAGCATGCAGTTCATCTCAAAAGGCGTGTGTGCGTGCGTGTGTGACAGACAGACAAAGAGAAAGAGATTTTTAAATATTCTACATTTTTATACCTGCAATGCAATGTTGAAAACAGAAAGAGGGAGAGGAGAGAGAGAGAGAGAGAGAGAGAGAGAGAGAGAGAGAGAGAGAGAGAGAGAGAGAGAGAGAGAGAGAGAGAGAGAGAGAGACAGACAGACAGACAGACAGAAGTTTTGACAAACAAGTTTTGTGTTTGCCTGCGTGTCCAACACACTGTTTGATACAGTGAGTAAATGACATAACAAACAAATGTCTCCCACGGCATCAAACACCTTTCTGTGTAAATATATAATTCAAGGAATGTGGTCCAGTCGGTACAGTTGCACACATTGTTTGGATTACTGGAATGTAGCACTGAACGTACCCGTAGTATTGTAATCATACAAATACATGCCTAGAATATACCCGCGCTGCAGGCACGCCCCTTTAACCTGATCGCACTGTAATTGGCTACTGTGGTCTGTCGTCAGCGTGAAGGGCTGGCCAGACTAAGTTCGTTTTTGTTTGGAATGTCCGTTTATGCTTCACATTGCTTCTCCACCATACATGTAAAGGTGTGCGTGTGATGCTGAGCGCCGATTAATGTATTTCTCATGGGCTTTATCGCCTTCTCGCTCTAACGCCTGGATTAAGCATCCTTTCTCTGAAGCAGACAGTTCGCATTGACAAGTTCGCAAAGGATATAACGAGGACAGCTCCACAAACTTAAGAAGACCATCGGTTGTTTTTAACACTCCTGTCATTATATTGTACAGGCAGCTTACGTATATAGCTTAGTTGCGTTTTATTTAACATGCTATTAACTTGACGAAACAAAACATTTCGAAGCATTTTTATTTCCGTTAATATATTCAGGACAGGAAAACATTCGCGTTAGACTGCCGAACAATGCCTGACAACACAATAATGAAGAACGGAATGGTTACGAAAATTCACACGCGGATAAGGACAGACCCTTTCAAGAACAACTACGACCTGGTAGGAAAAGAGTTGGGAAGGTAAGTTTTGTAAAGCTTCTTGCTACCCACTGTCTTTCCTTTTTAACCTGAATTACAGAGTACGAGAACTGCCGCCTGGCACCAGTCAGCCAGTCCATTGGATTTGAGGCTCCAATCTCTCGAGCCTGACGTGGGAAATTGGCGTAAAATTCAAAGTGAAAATGACAGACAGCTGGAAACAACATGAAAATATTTTGGCTAATGGCTTGTGTAGGCTACTCCCGAGACGTGTAAAAGAATTGTAATCACCAACCCGTTCCGAACCGAATGAACGGAATTTCTTACTGTTAAGTGAAGAATGAAGATAGGTGGGAATGCGCTCTCGTGCGCGGGGTTGGAATTGGAGTGGGTATTATAACGTTTTGGCTGGGGGTCAGCAAGTTTCCGAATTCGAGCATTAGGTGACCTGACAGCCGTGTTGGGCTAATTGTGATAACTGCGAAAATCAACACGTGATATTTTTTGGACACGTTCCTAATGCAAACCAGTTGAACCGCATTAGCCTCGTTCTAAGCTCCAAACTAGACAGGTGTGACGACTTCTCTGTGATGCTGCGAACACCTGTTGGTGTTGTCTAGGCAAGGGATTGTAAATACATTCGCCTACAACGTTAAGTGTCTGTTGTAAATGCGTGTATGTGCGCCAGTGTAGCGCTCCACTTCTCCAAAGCTTGTGTGTACAATTACAGACCGTAGTAATTGCATGGTGCTGCGAGGATTTCAGACTGGGTTTGTGTTTTTTTTTCTTGTGCTGCTAGAATCAGCCTCTTTGCTGTTGTCACGCCTCATTTAATCCAGAACTCACAACCCCTCAGTTCTCGCTTCTGGCTCAAAATGTCATGTCTGGATGCGGCGAGTGTTGTGTAATTCATTTAACGCAATTGAATTGCGGTCCCAAGCGGGCTCTTGTCTGTCGCAGGCAGCAATCTGTCATGCAAACCATCTCTCTCGCTCAGCTCGCCCTTTAATGAGTATGTCTGATGGTTTTAGCAGGATCCCGCAGGCTCTCTGAACTCCGGGGAACGAAAGAATGACATTTATTCAAACCAGGATAAATGGTACTAGAAGTTCTAAATATTGTTCTTTTTATATAGAATAAATAGAATCCACAAGCAGCACGACAATACAGTCACATGGGATGTTTCTCTATGGTAGAGATTTCTTCTTGGATGAGAATCTTGTCACTGTTGAGACAGGGAAGGAAAGAATGAGAATAAATGCATCAGAGAATAAGGATGTCCATGTAAAAAAGAAATGGAAAAGCCTCACAAGAATGTTCACTGAGTCATCTATGACTTACTCATCATTATGGCCACTTTTCACATATTTCTCAGACAACAGAAGTATAAGACTTGTATATTTTATATGAGTTACACAAATCACATTAATTTCCCTTTGTAGAAATGTACACAGAAACTCGTATGTGGTTCACTGTCATATATTTTGCTTGCACGTTTCTGATAAAATGTATACAAATTTAGTATAATTCATCTATGTCATTTATGTATGGGTGAGTTTAAACACTGATGCATAAACACATAGGGTTGCGTAGGCTATGAGGTAGTGGAGCTTCTTGTTTGAACTTGGTTGAACTTCTCTGGATGCCTTTTAAGATCTGCTGTTTGTTGCAGTCCACAGATTCCTCCAAAGGCAACAAGGCAGGTTAAGTGGTTTCCAGATGACGGCATGAGTGCTAGTCTGGGTATTTTGAACCCTTTAAGGTGTTTTT
The DNA here is from genome assembly GCA_027475355.1 of Coilia nasus. Classification (NCBI taxonomy): domain Eukaryota; kingdom Metazoa; phylum Chordata; class Actinopteri; order Clupeiformes; family Engraulidae; genus Coilia; species Coilia nasus. The sequence continues at coordinate 30,948,390 of CM050216.1, forward strand.
GTTAGCCTGGAATCTGCTTCCCATAGTTATCATGGTGACCTTGATGCCATCACAGGTAGAGAGCAAAGGTTAGTGTGTGGCACAGGCATGCTTCTGCTCAGGGTTATGCAATGGGACTGCCGGCCTCGTCTTCATTTTATGTCAAGGCTTTTTCCTAGTAGCCCAAACAGAACTTTCAGAATTGGTTTAGCCATGATCTCTTATGCCCCCAGGCTCAACACACACACACACACACACACACACACGCACACACACACACACACACACACACACACACACACACGCGCGCACAGGCATACACACACACACACACACGCGCACACAGGCATACACACACGCGCACACAGGCATACACACACGCGCACACACACACACACACACACACGCGCGCGCACACAGGCATACACACACACACACACACACGCACACACACACACAGGCTTACATCCTGCATGTGCTTCTTTGCCATCCTTCCTCTATTATTTAGACAGTATGAGTCTGTGCGTGATTTATTGTAGCGTGTTACAGTGTGTGTGTGTGTGTGTGTGTGTGTGGGGGGGGGGGGGGTGTGATGACTGTCAGCTGCCTCATCGCTCAGACTTTTATTCTCTTCCCCCCTGTAGCATAATGAGTCTCTGGGCAGGAAATAAGAGCCATTGCCACCACCACTGTGTGTGTGTGTGTGTTTGTGTGTGTGTGTGGCTAGACAAGAGACTAAGACAGAGGGAGGGAGAGAAAGCAGTGTCATTATTAGATTCGCACCCTCCCTATAATCACTCTCCCTCATCTCTTTTTCTGCAGAGGGTTGCGTTTGTGTGTGTGTTTGTGTGAGTGTGTGCGCGCGCGCTCAACCATGCGTGTGTATGTGCGCACACGTTTCCTTTCTCACTCTCACTCTTCCTTTTATGGTCCTCTGTGCAGTACATGTCACCCAAAGTCACCCGTTCACCGACAGTCAGGCGAGGACAGATGATGTGTCCACCGCAAAGCCCCATGACTCTGTGACTGTGTGTATGTGTGTGTGTGTGTGTGTGTTTGTGTGTGTGTGGGCACAAGATGGAGTGAGTGTTTGACACCGCACAAGGTGACCCACATACAGTTATCATTCCAGGCACTCTCTGCATACAGTTGGACTATTTCCCACACACCACCTTAGCCGTCGTTTAATAACAACACCTGCGCCATTCTCTTTTTAAAGCTCGGCTGGCATATCAACAACCTCCCCGCTTTTCTTTTTTTTTTTGTCCTTCTCCTCTCATGTAACGTAAACACCACCCACATTCAACTGAAAGAGCGATTAGAAAATAGTACATTCTGCGGTGATGTTTTCCAGGGCCACTGTTTGGATTGGGTGGCCTCATTACAGTCATACCTGTGGGGCAGAAAGAGGCCGGAGAAGATTCTGGGCAGAACCACAGATCCCAGATCAGAGCCAGAGGAGGTGGCGGCCCTCACGAGCGAGCGAGCGACCAAGGGGCTGAAGTGTTTGTTATTGCTCTCATGCTGAGCCCCTCTCACGTGTGCTGGATGAAGAACAGGGCTTTCCTGTGGGCTGCCGAGCGCTGGCAGGGAACACTGCTTGTGTGTCCACTGGTTTTCGTCTGGGTGGAAGAGTCTGCGTGTGTGTGTGTGTGTGTGTGTGTGTGTGTGTGTGAGAGAGTGCCAGCCAAAGGGGTCCCTCAGTGAGGTTTTAACGGCCGTTTCTTCCACCGGCCCGGCAACTGGCCAAGGAAGGTTCCGGAGCTGCCAATCACCCGTTGCCAAGGCAATGTGGAGGAAAGGGGAAGTCCAGTTTGCTCTGTGTCCAGAGTGGACAAGTCTGGCACTGTACTCATAGATAGTTTGGCGTTGGCCGTCCAGGCAGGGTTATAGAGGATCATTAGTCATTTTGGATCTGCCCACACAGATTCTCCACAGCCGCTGAATCCCAACACACACACCACACACACACACACACACACACACACACACACACACACACACACACACACACAATGACACATACAGTATAGGCACACACACACATACACAACAAGACAAGTTGTAGACACACACACACAAACAGACACACACACACACACGTGCACGCCCACACACTATTGGTGGTTTTCTTTGCTTAGGCGTACATTAGCGAAACAAGAAACAAGGAAAGATGCAACTGGGGGCTTTTGTGTAGATTCCTAGAAAGCTTCAGCTGTTTTTCCCCCGCTCTCCCCTGCGTCAGTCAGGGTGAGTCCACACTCATCTCGATTGTATCGGGGTCCATCTGTGAGGGCCTCCTCTGCCCCCCAGCCCAGATTTACGGCCACTGGATCCTGGGAGAGGAGCTTGGAATAACTTCAGAGCATTCAATCATTCTGTGGAGGAAAGAGCTTGTTTTGCTACCCCCTGCCCCAAACAGACACACCACACACACAGAAAAATGTTTCTCTACCCCCCAACACTCGTAGACACACAGACACAAACACACACACACATTGACATAAACACACAAGGGGTCATAGTAAATCACATGTAGCCTGAAGGAGAGCCATGAGGTTATGACATCTTGCATGAACACTGGTTAGGACGAGTCTACGCAGGGAACCGACCAACCTGTCTGTCACCGTCTGCCTTGCTCACACATTTCCCACCCAGTTCGGAAAGTTTTATTCTGAAGGTGTTATGAAATCATTGTATTTTTAATTGAGCCAATTCACAGCTGATGTATTACACACACATATACGCACGCACGCACAGACAGACAGACGTGTGCGTGGGATAGAAGTTTTAAGTGATGGTTTTCTCAGTAGGATTCTGTGTAGAAAGTAGTGTAGTGAGGCCACACTTTGGGCGTTTGCGGGTTGGACCTGA
>CM050216.1:30953742-30978742 GCA_027475355.1 Coilia nasus
AAAAGACCATGACCAAACAGATTTGTCTTCATATTCAGAGCCTCTGAGACGCCGATAAAAGGAAAAGTATCACAAAAAAAAAGGACAAAATAATAGAGGGGGACTTGGGCAATTTGCGGTTCCCCAAAGAAACAAAACTCTGGAAGAAATCTCGCCCACTCTTCTCCCCTTCCCTCCTCTGCTCCTCGCGAGCAGACTGTCTTCAGAAGAACTCTAAGTGAACCCAGCTGACAGGCTCGACAGCCAGAGGTCGGTCTGCAAACAAGACGAGAAGGCCTTCGAGTACGGTAGCTCGCCGGGGCCAAACAGGGTCACGCCTGGAGCTCCTGTGGTGCCCTAAAACAAACCCACGGCGGCACACACACAACCTTTCTGTCTGGCTGACTGTCTGCACCAGGGCTGCGCAGATGTTACAGATGTTTCCGGAGCTTGAGAAGTGCAGGCTTACATGCGTACGTTACTGAGAATAGTTGGACCACTTAAGATGTGTACCACTTAAGGTGTGCACTGTAGGCAGTTAAAAACAACCCACGGCAAAGTGTGTGTTTGTTCACGCACGTACACATGCAATTGTGTGTGTGAGAGAGTGAGTGTTAAATAAGTTTAATCAGGCAGATCTCTGAAGCGGGGCAGTACTGCTGGTGGTGAAAGATAAGGCTTCCCGCTACCATGTCTCTCTCTGTTTCTCTCTCTCTCTGTTTCTCTCCCTCTCTCTCTCTCAATTTTCAAATTCAGTTCTATTCTGTCTCTGTCTTTCCATCTCTTTCTCTCTCTCTCTCTCTCTCTCTCTCTCTCTCAATTTTCAAATTCAGTTCTATTCTTTGTCTGTCTTTCCATCTCTCTCTCGCTCTCTCTCCCTCTCTCTCTCTCTCTCTCTCTCTCCCTCTCTCTCTCTCTCCCTCTCCGACGTGGAAGATAAGGCGTTCTGCTAACGAGGGGGAAATGAGGAGTCATTAGTGCTCCAAACTCATTTACCGAAAACCCTCCAGCCCCTGTATCTAGCTTACCATCTCTCTCTCTCTCTCTTTCTCTTTCTCTCTCCCCACATCTCTCTCTCCATATCTCTCTCTCAGACTCCCTTTCTCTCTGCCTCTGACTCTCCTTCTCTCTCTCTCCCAGACTCTCGCTCTTTCTCTCTCTCTGAGTCTCTCCTTCTCTCTGACTCTTTCTCTTTCCCTCTCTCTCTGTCTCTCACTTTGCTCTTTATCACACACTCTCTCTCTCTTTCAGACTCTTTGTCTCAGCCTATCTCTCTCTCTCTCTCTTTCTCAGTCTTTATCTTCAGTTGCCTAGTCCGTTTCTCAGGATGACTACTACAGTGTGGTAGCGTGTGGTTGGCTGTTATCAGGGGCTTTAACTGTGTAAACCGCACGACGGAGGCGTTGCGTAGGCAGGATGCTGGTGGTGTCCGCAACGTCATCGTGCTTCATCTTTCTTCGTTTTTTTGTTCTTTCTTTCTTTGTTGAATTGCGTTTTCTCAGCCTGTGTCTGAGGGGTTTTAAAAACCTCCCTCATATCCTGCCTGCGCTGAGGATGCAGCTGTGTGTCAATCGAGTGTTTCGCACCTTCGCATGGCCTCGCCTCAGAGGTCGTGTCACACACACACACACACACACACACACACACACACACACACTGCATGCCCTTCACTACCTTATTAGGGAATGCACCGCCCCCTGTGGTTTGACTGTATGAGCTCAGCGTAGACTGAGGCTCATTCTCTTCCTATTTTCCTCTTATCTTTAGTCTGTGTTTGTACATGACGTATGTCATGGTTAAACTTTCTCAATGCAATGTAGCAATTTTCAAACATGAGTCGGTTGTGTGTGTGTGTGTGTGTGTGTGTGTGTGTGTGTGTGTGTGTGTGTGTGTGTGTGTGTGTGTGTGTGTGTGACAAAAGTGCAAGTTAGCATGTGTTAATAACATTGACACAAGGGTCATCTTAACTAACCTTCCTGTTCTCCAATAGCCATAAAACACCACCCCTAAAATGTGTGTGTGTGTGTGTGTCAGAGTTTGTTTATTTAAACTTGCACCTGTTTGCTTATCACACTGCTGACTATAAACCCTCTTGTGAGAGGCAGCGCGCACGCACGCACGCACGCACACGCACACTCACAACACACTCTCAGTTATTCCTCACACCATCATAAAGAAAAGAGTTTCTCAGAAACTTTGCATGTTGCAATTCACAGTAATTGTCAATGCTGAGTTAAGTGTAGGCCTATCATCCTGTCATTATCAATTCTCTCTCTCCCTCTCACTTTTTCTCTCTCTCCTTTGACCCCTCTTTCTCTACGCTGAGGCTTGTTTCTCTAGAAAACCAGAAGAACCTTAGACGTGGAAAAAGTTAGACTGACAAATAACTTTCCATTTCCTGTGGGTTTACATGCAAGTTTCAAGCTCTGCTTTGAAATGCAGAGTTGCAAATGAACTCACACAAATGCGCGCACACACAAATGAGCACACACAAATGCATGCACACGCACATGCACGCACACACACACACACACACACACACACACACACACACACACACACACACACACACACACACACACACACACACACACACACACAGTGCCACAACCACATCCTCTCTGTGTTTGCAAGAGGAGTGTAGAGTTCTCAGCACTGCATGCCATTTATGGTAGACAACACCTTACAGTGAAGCTCAGCATAATGCTGTGCTACAACAACACAACTCTTTACAGTAACCCTCTGTAATGCCAGGGTACTGTAACACAACTGTAAGTCCAGGCTACAGCAAAACAACTCTAGTCCTTAACAGTTACCCTCCACAACGCCAGGCTACAGCAACACAACTCTAGTCTTTACAGTAACCTTCCTTAACACACAAGCAAGTTACAGTAACACAACTGTAAGTCCAGGCTACAGCAAAACAACTCTAGTCATTTACAGTAAGGCACAACATAACACCAGGCTACTGCAACACAACTGTAGTGTTTACAGGGGCAGCTGCCTCAAATGGCCCCCTGATATGATCAGGTTAGATTTCCTCTCTTTCTCTCCCTCTGCCTCGCTCTCACTCACACTCTCTCTGTCTTTCTCTCTCTGTCTGTCTTTCTCTCTCTCTCTGTCTTTCTCTCTCTGTCTGTCTGTCTTTCTCTGTCTTACACACACTCCCCCACTTTATCACCATCTGTATCTCCATCTCTCTGTTTGCCTCTCTGATTTCTAAGCGGCGCGTCTGAGATGTCAGATGGTAGTTGTGGCCGCGTTTAATGTTGTCAAAACATGCCGTCCTATCGGTCCAATCTTCTCTCTCTCTCCTCTCTCTCTTTCTCTCTCTCTCTCTCTCACTCTCTCTCTCACTCTTTCTCTCTCACCACCATATGGGGGGGGGGGGGGCAAACAAAAAAGCAAGCAAACCAGCTCTGGCGATGCGATGCGGTGGCAAGAAACCTGACCTGGGAAGACAGAGGTAGACTGCAGGAATGTGAAAACACTGGCATGGTTGAGAGCACTACAGATGCTCAGTTGTGTGTGTGTGTGTGTGTGTGTGTGTGTGTGTGTGTGTGTGTGAGAAAGAGAGAGAGTGAGAGAGCTTTGTTTTACTTTTGTTTGTCCTTTACATTCCCCTCTGCTTTCAGTCTTTGTCTTCTTTTCTCTCTACCTCTTTCTCTCTCTCTCTCTATCTCTCTCTCTCTCTCTCTCTCTCTCTCTCTCTCTCTCTCTCGCTCTCTCTCTCTCTCTTTCTCCTTGTCTTTCTCGTCTTTCTCTTCCTCTCTCACTCCCTCCTTCCCCCTCAGTGCACTCTGAGAATGTGACAGGTAGCTGTTGTGTGTCACAGTTGGGGCAGCGAGGTCTCTTGGCACAAGCCCCCACTGCTCTCTTCCCCAGTGGCCTCTGGGGGGGAGAGGGAAGAGGGGGGAGGGGAGGGTGGGGGTGTGGGGAGGCTATTGGGGGTCAGGGGTGACAAACTCAATCACCTGGAAGTGAAGAGGGCTGCAGGTGGCTTTGCCGTCTTCTGCCACCGGAGACAGGAAATACCTGCCGTGACTCCCCTGTGCATAAGTGCATTCCTCCCCTCTTGTGTCTGTGAGAAAGAGGGCGAGAGAGGGAGAGAGAGAAAGAGTGAAGGACAGAGGGAGAGACTGAATGAGAAAGAGAGTGAAGGAGAGGAGGAGCGAGCGAGCGTGGGAGAAAGGCAGAAGGAAAGAGATATATTTGCTGCTGTGAACTCTGCTCGAGCGTATTCAGACACTACGTCACAGCCAAATGACCCTGCAGGCCAGCCGAACGAGGGGCCGCATTTGCATTCGCCTCTTACCATAGCTTACGTGTAAACACCACCTCGCAGCACCCAGACGAGCGGCCACGTTTCCCCTGCCGTCGGTCGACCCTAAACAGAGGGTGAGGTAAACACGGCAGGCCCGCGAGGGGCGGCATGCAGGGAATGTAATTACTTGTGGGGCGTCATGGACGTCACTGCAGGCGCACCACGGAGATGTCTGCCTCGGTGGGGTGAGCGCTGTGGGAGCGCTCGCGCCCACCAGCGTCTGATACGGGCCAACATGGCCTCCTCGTGTGGTCAGGAGATGTTATGGGGCTGCAGTGTCTGTGGCATTTTTTCTGCCCCACCTCACCACAACCACCACCACCACCACCGCCACCCAAACTTTCTCTGTCACCCTTACTTGACCTTGACCTTGAGAGTAGGGTGTTTTTTTGGGGGGGGGGGAATGTTGAATGTTGCAAAGGGGCTTGAGGAAGCAAGAAAAGAAAACTGTAAGCTCCCAGAGTGAAGTGTGATCTCGGGTCTTCACCTGGACGGACAAGATTCTCTCACAGAGTTTCTGTTTCTTTCGCCGCAAGCAAAAATCCTTGAGTGATGGACGTGCTGTGTTTTTCTGTCTTGGTTTGGAGGAGATTAGAGGATTAGGGATGGTTGTCTCGCGCTCACCCTGAGTAGCCTCTCTGTCTCTCCCCTGCTCTTCTTGTCATCTTCTCCAGCCAAGCGTGGCGTCATCTGAACACTCCAACACTCCACTTGCGTAACCTGTTCTAAAACCCAGGCTCGCGTGTTTCTGTCACCTCAGCTATGTTTTGACTTCTCTCTCTCTCTCTCTCTCTCTCTCTCTCTCTCTCTCTCTCTATCTCTGTCTCTCTCTCTTTCTCTCTCTATCTCCCTCACTCTCTCTATCTCCCTCACTCTTTTTTTGTCTCTTTCTGTCTCTCTCTCGCTCTCTAACTTTCTTCAGTCTCTCTTCTCTCCTCTATCTCCTTTTTATGACTCTTCGCTGTCAATCCATTTTCCTTCCCCTCGCTACATTTGTCCTCTCCCATTGCTTACTCTATTTTTCTTCTTCAGTTTTGTGGCTTTTCTTCATTTCCTGACTTTCTGTTCTTTATCTTTGGCCATCTTTCTATCTCTCCCTGTTTTTGTCGATCGCTCTGTTCCTCTCTCTTTCTCTCTCTCTCTCTCTCACCATCTCTCTCTCCATCTCTCTCTCACTTTGTACTACTGCAGTAAAGTTATTAAGGAACAGACACAGACCCCCCCCCCCCCATTCTCACCCCACAGTGCAATGAAACGTATCTGACCTGCCTTTTAAAGGAGAACTTCGGTGTAAAATGAAAATTGGCATGTTAAAACATCATACCGAGTTGGTATGTGTACTGAGGAGCAAAATTGATTTAGCCTGTTGCATTCAGAGTTTAATTATTTTTTATAGTTTGACCCAGAAGGCTAACAATGGAAGTGGTAGGTGCCCTTAGACGAAGCATGACGACTACGCTATTTTTTAAACCATTAAAACAGCTCGAAGAATCTCCACATTCCATTGGTAGTACAACAAAGGCTCTGGCATTCAAAACGAACCACTGAGAATATTGTAAATGTACACAACGTTTATTTAAAAAGCTGTTCTTACATGCAGTCGTTTGCAGTTGTTCCTCGTTGCCGCCATGATGAAAGTCCAAACAAGTTGATTGTACTACCTCTCCTCCTATTCTTCCTGCTGGTTCGTGTTCGTCAATCGACCTGTGCAGACTTTTATCATGGCGGCGACGAGAAACTACAGCAAGGTACTGCTTGTCAAAACTGTTTTATTAATAAATGTTGTGTACACTTACAAAGTTCTCAGTGCCTCGTTTTTAATGTCAGGGCCTTTGTTGTACTACCGATGGAGTGTGGAGTTTCTTCGAGCTGTTTTAATGGTTTAAAAATAGCGTAGCCGTCATGCTTTGTCTAAGGGCACCTACCACTTCCATTGTTAGCCTTCTGGGACAAACGATAAAAAATAGTTAAACTCTGAATGCAACAGGCTAAATCAATTTTGCTCCTCCGTACACATACCAACTCGGTATGACTTGGTTTTAACATGCCAATTTTCATTTTACACCGAAGTTCTCCTTTAAAAGGCCATGTGAAGATCCCCAGCTCTCTCCCAGATGGCCATCTGACTGACTCTGGGCCAGGCCTGGTCCAGAGGTGCACCGGAGTCGTCTTGTGTTTGGTGTGGCCCCCCCACCCCCCCCTCAGCGCTCCCCCACACTCTCCAGGCAAAGGGGCTGAAACAGGGCAAGGATCTCATTTAAAAAGCTCTTCTGAGGCTCACGCTGAACTTCCGCTCAGGGTTATTTTCATTTATTCTTCCGTTCAAGCTTCGTTCACAGGAGGACAAGATGGAGGCGAAAATAATATTACATTTAGTAAGGTGGCGTATAATATCCCCCATACAGAAAGCCACAGGTGTTTGTGATCATTTTTTAGCTGTTCATGTGGTAAAAGGATGTGTGTGTGTGTGTGTGTGCGCGCGCGCGCGTGTGTGTGTGGAGGAGGTGGATGGGAAAAAACACAACATTGTTTTTGTTCCTATTTCTTTCGGCAGTTTTTTATTTTTCTTTTTTTCTTTTTTCGGGGTTGAAATTGAAACGCATGCCTGGTGGTCTTGCTTTTGGGTCGGCTCTGTTTTTATGTTCCTGAAATGAAGTCCAAGTTTATTTGAATGTGGAATCCAGCCCCCTACCCCCAAGTCCACTCGGCTAATTTAAACACACACACACACACACATGACAGACAGACAGACAGACAGACAGACAGACAGACAGACAGACAGACAGACAGACAGACAGACAGACAGACAGACAGACAGACAGACAGACACCACAGACATACACTTCACCGCTTACCCAATGCGCGGACCAAAAAAAGGTCAAAACATCCATCTTCCACCCCTCTTTCCCCTACTCGTGTTTTGTTTTCATCTACTTCCCCGCCAGTGTTCCCCGCGCATGTTCTTTGGGTGACCGTCTCCAGCCGCGCATGTTCTTTGGGGGACCGTCTCCAGCAGCAGTGCCTGGCGGTAGAGGGCCATGGGTTGATCCACCTTTAACCCACAGAGACCCAAATATAGAAGAAAATTTCAAAAATGTTTTTTAACCCTTTATATGTTGCTGTAGGAGGCATATGATGCAGAAATCAGTGTTTATTTTCAATTTTGACATCCAAAATCCAAATGCCATCCACATTAAATCCAATGCAATCCAATGAACAAGGTGGTGATGTACTTCAAGGCATGTTCCACAAAGTCGTATGATGGTAGCTGAGCCTATTTATACAATCTACCATCCAATAGCTTTGCAGAACTGAACAATAGGACCTGTTAGTGATATAAATAGTGGTTTTAAAAAGACAAAAAATGGGAAGGCTTATTTTTGTAGACTTAAATGTAATGTTGTAATATTACAACACTGGGCCTCTGGGGGTTAATTTCACAGTACTGCCCAGCCAATTAGTGCCACCACGTGTGCCGTTCACGTGTGGTTCACAGCAAAGACAAAACGGGCTGTAACATGAGGACTGACCAACCAGCCATTGTACCTTCTTTTACACCTGTACAGTACATAGGTAAACTACTTATACACTGGTAACTGAATACATAAATGTCCATACTGTAACACACCTGCCGTAGACACAAGATACAAGATGATTTTATTGCCACACAACAAAGGTGGTGGTATTTTTTTGTCGCAGGGCAGTCTAGCAGTGAGGGAGGAATAAATAAATAAATAAACATAAATAATAATAAATATGTTGGTCCATATTAAGATGATGTATAAATTGCACACATATTAGGTGCATACATCTTTATTCATTATATTTTATCATTATTTACTGTATTTACACATTTAAAGCAACACTAAATAGTTTTTGTCTTCGATCGCCCTACAGGTTGGAAACAGAATTGTCTCTCAAAGAGAACTACAGAGAGTCGGCCCGCTCCTCCAAACTTGCTTAGTGCGGTTATAGCCCATGGAGGGCAGCAAAGCGAATTCAGAAGAGCCTTACACCCTGTTACAAGTTGATGAACCATGAACTAAATAGATTTTGGTAACATTATTTCAAGGTTGAAAAAACTACTTAATGTTGTCATGATGGATGTGTTGGTCTGTCAGAGTGCCGTTAGGACAGAGGCTCAGAGACTCTAAGCAGTCACTAAGTATGTTATATGTTATGCGAGCAGAGCGCATTTTCAGCAAGGCCGAGTTTATTCTTCGCCAAGTCCCTCAGGATGGGTGTAGCTATGGAGGAAAATCCTCTACCCGTTCCCCCAGGGCATCTGCTTGATAACACCTCAATACAGCACTGTATCGCCTGACAACGTGCACGTGTATACACACACCCTCACAGAGGCACATGCACACTGTTGTGTTTGTAACTGCTGCTACAGATCTCTCTCACACACACAGACACACACACACAATCAAACACAATCAAACACAAACATGAATTGGCACATTCTCTTCTTTTCTCACACTGAGCTCGTCACTGCTGCAGTGCTGGGTAGCTGACTGACCGCATCGCCGTCCACTGTGTTGTTTTCTCACGTCCAGTGAGACGAGGCCTCGTTGTGGAATGCGACGATAAAGTCGATAAACTTGCTTGGCAGACACATCTTGGGGCCACTCTGTGCTGCTATTGGCCAGCTTGTGTGCCTGCCCGGGGGCAGTGTGTGTGTGTGTCTTAGATGGGAGACGAGAGTGCTGTGGTCGGACCACCGTCGCCACCCCCTCAAACCCACTTCAGAGATGTGGGCACAGCAGGGGGTATGGGGGATGGTGGGGGTGGGCTTGTTTGGCGATGACGGAGGGCCGATGTGCGGTGCTGATAAGTAGGGCCCCCCTATATTTATACAGCTGGGGTCAGCAGAGGGGCCGAGGAGGCCGCGGGGGCCGAATCTTGCCTGTTATGTAACTGACATACCCTCGCTCTTGCTCACAGAGCTCCCCTCAAGGTAAGACAGGAGTGTGTGTCTGTGTCTGTGTGTGTGTGTGTGTGTGTGTGTGCGGTTAGTGCAGGCAGGCTAATCCCAGACACATGGCTCTCATTCGTGGAACTTTTCATCGCTCCGCGGAGCATCCGACTCCCAAATCGTTTAAAAATCCACAACATCCCTGCAAGCCCTCTCCAAGATTACACAAGCACAGGGAACGGAGGCGGTGACATGACACACACACACACACACACACACACACACACACACACACACAAATTAATGTGCATTGCACCATCAAGCATGTCCAATAACTCCTCTAACATTAGGTAATTGGCTGTCTATTTCTAGACTGATGATCAGACTCCAGCTACTCTCCCTCTTAAGACGATGATACACTGGGCAACTTTTTGAGCAATGTTGCCGGACAGCGGTACGAACAGATGTAATTTTGGCACTTCCACCATCACTCATATTAGGCAACGTGTTTTTATCAGGTGAACTCACATCAGCAGCAGCCAACTTCCCATCTGAAAAGTAGGAGCCAATCAGGTTGTTGCCCAGCAAGATTGATGAACAAGTTGCCCCGTGTATCATCACCTTTAGGGTTTGAGGCCCCGGGAGAGGAGAGGGAGAGGAGAGGGAGAGGGTGATTAGAGGAAGATGCAGGGGAGGAGATAGGAGCTGAGGAGAATATAAGAAGGGATAGATGAGGGAAAAGGCCAGTGTTGTCCTGGGTTGTTGTCACTGGCTTTTCCGTGTCGTTAAAACGGTGTTCCGACAGTTGTGAGGTTCCGAGAAGTGGCAGGCGATGGCGAGGGTGAAGTTGGGTGCCTGGGAGCGAACTTTATCTGCTCTGCTCTGGACTGAGATCTGGGCCAAGGACACTGCCTGCTTCTGGACCTGTATCAGCAGATAGAAAGCAGAGGAGGGATAAAAATCACACTATGCACATACAGTGCGTGTTTGTGTGTGTGTGTGTGTGCGTGCGTGCGTGTGTGAGAGAGAGAAAGTGTGTGTTTGTGTTCGTACATTTATGTCTATGTGTGCATGTGTGTGTGTGTCTGTGTGTCAGCCTGAGGGTCTGATCACCCTTGATACATGGGCGTGACTTTTGGATCTGACACACAGGCCTCCTAAAGGGAAATGTGCCGACCTTGTTCTCGGGCCCAAAGTCCAACAAACACTTTATGTAACCTACAAGGACTTGTGTGTGTTTGTGTGTGTATGTGTGTGTGTGTGTGTGTGTGTGTGTGTGTAGGCGGTGGATATTATTATCATGCTTACGGGAGTTGACTAATGTTCTTTGTGTTCTTTTGTCTGTGAGATTCGGTACATTTTGAATGGAGGCAATCCAAAAGTACCAGCCCAGTCCCATCTATTGCGTGCTCAACAAATAAACGAGTTTCCTCACAGCTGCAGCGCTAATGAAATACATTTATTCAAACAAAACACTTCCTGTTTATGATTGAGCTTTGGATGGAGGGAGGGGGTGGGAATCAGAGGCAGGAAATCATGGTGTTGAAATGTCACAAATCAACTTGAGACGGTGCTTTTTTTCTCTCTGTCTCTCTCAGCCACAGGGTCCCCCCCAAAACCCAACCCCCCACCATCTGTTTGAGGGTGATTTATGAGCGCTTTCCTCACTTTTGCTCCTCTCTCCTCTCTCATGTTGTGTCACGCAGTGCTGCCGGTGGGGAGATCTTCAACCAGTGCGTCGCCGACAACGACGAGGCCTTCACGGAGAAAGACGTGATCCGATTGGCTCGGCAGATCCTCTCCGGCGTAGCCTTCTTGCACAGGAACAACGTCGTCCATTTGGACCTGAAGGTGGGTACGACCTAAGGCCGTGTGTGTGTGTGTGTGTGTGTGTGTGTGTGTGTGTGTGTGTGTGTGTGTGTGTGTGTGTGTGTGTGTGTGTGTGTGTGTGTGTGTGTGTGTGTGTTAGGGGCTGGGTAGGATGCCTAGACCTCATAAGTCTTTGTTGCTGTGATGTGACATGATGGCTGGATAACTGGAGCACAGACTGTGAGTTAGTGCTTTCATTTTAACAGGGCCGAGCGTCAGGAAAAGAAACTTCTCTGTGCCAGATGTGGCCAAGACAGACAGACAGACACACACACACACACACACACACACACACTTAGTCTAATACTGTGCCCACTGTCCACAATCCAGTGGACACACACCTACACACACTTGCAGGGATGGATGGAGCTAATAAAATCATACACTGTACTCATTCCATCACACTGTCCTAAAAACTCTCTCCCCCACGTGCACTCATACACACACACACACACACACACACACACACACGCACGCACACACAGGAGAGCTCAACAGCCTCCTTTGCAATCAGGTCCTCAGTATAAAAGTGAGCGAGTTACATAATGGAGAGGCAGAGAGAGAGAGGTAGAGAGGAAGAAGAGAGGAGAAGAGAAAAGAGGAGAGGAGCTTTTTATAGTAGGCAATTCTGAGGCAGCCCCTCATGATGATTGGGGGTTGGGGTGCGGTGCGGTGGGGTGGGGTGCGGTGGGGGTCCTGAGCCAGGGAATTAACAGGGGAATGGGAAAGAGGGCTGTGGGGGACAGACGGGAGGAATCTCGGGGATAAGGAGGAGGTCGGCGGCCTCTTTGTCACCGCCGCCGCCGCATCAGAAACAGGGATGGAAAGTGGAAGGCAGATCAAAGACGAGTGGGGGAAATGAAAGGAGAGCGAAGGGCAGAGTGAACAGATGATGGAAGAGAGTCATTTTTGGAACGGGAGGAGCAGAAGGGGATCTGTAGACTTTCCATTTTAACTTTGCTTTCTATGTGCATACGCCAATCCATTTGGGGCCTGTAAAGCTCTGCTATGGATTGCACACCCCATCAGCTGTTCAATTTTTCTTTTTTTAGCTTTATCTGACCTGTGGTGTACTTGATCTTGGCAAGAGTTCATACTATGAACATGTAGTGTCCTACTCTTACGTGAAGAGGCAAAAGACCATAACTTCAGTTGTGGACGAAAATGTGTTATTGTCATTTTTGGAACAATTAACATCAGTGTTATCATGTAAATGGGACATAAAAAATAAGACGTAATGCTGAAAACACGTGGAATCTGAACATTTTTTAGTTTCACACTCTGGTAAGTTAAGGTATTTTGCCTTTGTAGGGCAAAGCATAGCAAACAGCACTTCTAAGTGTGTGTGTGTGTGCGTGTGTGTATTGCTCTGCAGCCTCAGAACATCCTGCTGACGAGCGCACGGCCGCTGGGGGACATCCGCATCGTGGACTTCGGCCTGTCCCGCCGCATGGACGGGCCCACGGAGGTGCGCGAGATCCTGGGCACGCCCGAGTATGTGGGTGAGTCCTCGCCTCCCCTCACATCGCCTTTTCTTGGCCAAGCGACACTTGTCACATGGACTACATATTAGCCCAGTTTTGGTCTTTTTGGCCAAGCGACACTTGTCACATGGACTACATATTAGCCCAGTTTTGGCCTTTTTGGCCAAGCGACACTTGTTGCATGGACTACATATTAGCCCAGCTTTGGCCTCTTTGTGGCTTTATTTAGCCAGGACAGGGAAGAAGGTGACGGATGTAAAGGGGTGTTCACATCAGAAGCGACCAGAGCGACGGAAGTCATTATTTCTCTGTGGAGAGTCGGCGAATTGGGCGAACATTGCAAATTTGCCGACAGCGAAGCGAATTGAGCGACCAGAGCGAGAAAGAGAAGTTTAAAGTCAGTTAACTTTATGGTAAAGAACTATGACGCAGTTCGGCGAAAACCAACCAAAATACATAGATTTACCAACGTCTGTAATTACTGAACTAAATCCTGAACATTCCAAATGATGCGACATGAGCAAACAAGGCGAATTCAACAGCGAAGCTTCTTCAGCGCCCCCGGCGACCTGTTCGCTTTGGTCGCTCCTGATCTGTATGTACAGTAAGTGGGAGAGAGAGATGGGGTTAGGAAACGACCACAGGCCGGAGTGGAACCCGAGTCCCCATGGGCACCTGCCCACTCATGGTTGGGTGCTCTAGCCACTGCACCCCCTTTCACAGTGAATCGCTGAGCACTCCCCAGACAGTGTGGTGGTTGTACTGTGCGTCAGAGCTGTTCTGCCTGACTATCTGAACAACTAGGCTTTGCTGCACAGACAGTGCTTTTTAATCAGTGCTCCTTTGACCCTATGAAGTCATGCGCGCTTCTGTTGAGATCTTTCATGTGGGTCACTGTACTGGAGGAGCAGCATTGACGATAAGCCTGTATCAGCTGTGTGTGTTTGTGTGCATATGTGTGTGCGCGTGCCTGCAAACTCGTACAGTATGACTGTAAATCTAATCAGTGTTCGGTTTCTCTTCCACAGCTCCAGAGATCTTGAACTATGAGCCCATTAGCACGGCGACAGACATGTGGTGAGTGCCATATTCCAGATCGAAGTCTGTGCGTGTGTGTGTATGCGTGCGGGTGTACATGTTAGTGTGCGAGAGTGTGTGCGTGTGCGTGGATGGACGAGTGTGCCACACAGAAGTGATTTATTGGTTAATGAGCGGCCTTTACGACCGTGTTTAGTAGGGTGACATCATCTCTAACGGTAGTCATAAAAAATGTGTGATGAAACGAGCTGGGAGCCGAGTGGAGACTGCTGCTCTCTAGGCTTCCATTAAACGCTCCCAGGCTTCCTGTAAAGTTCTGATGAGAACCATCGGCCTTAAATATTCCACCAGAGGCCTGCCTTTTCAGGCAAGACCACCAGCAACCTCCAGTACAGACTGTCGGTTATACAAGGACAAGATTTCCCCCTCATCAAAAAGCAGACTTGGCTCTCATCCTTTGATACATTTATACATTGAGATTTGATACTTCGATATGTCTTTGGCTCTGTAAATCCCCCTTTATTCCTAAATGGGATGAATTCCTAAAAATAAAAAAAAATAAAAAATGGAAAATATTTTTCCAGAAGGTTCCATTGGTGGACTAACCCACCTTTCTCTATCTCTCTCTCTCTCTGCCTGTCTCCCTGGTAATAGGAGCATCGGGGTTCTGACATACGTAATGCTGACAGGGGAGTCGCCCTTCCTGGGGGAGGATAAGCAGGAGACCTTCCTGAACATCTCCCAGGGCAACGTGGACTACTCCCAGGAAGTGTTTGAGGGCGTCTCGTCCCTGGCTATGGACTTCATCCAGGCCCTGCTCCGCAAAAACCCCAGGTGAGTTCACCTTCATCTATTCTCTCTCTCTGGGCCGTAGGGGGGAGAGGGAGTATGGAAGGAAGACTAGGGACCCTGTTTGTTTCATTAATATATACATATGTACCTTTTTTTGGTATATAGCGCCACCTAACAGATATGAGAAGACACAAATACAGGAACTAAAAAATGATAGTTCAATGAAGAAGGGCCAACATTTGATTACAGAAGTTATAAGTGTAAAGGCACTAATTAAGAGGATAAAGAGGATGCGGCAAAGTGTCATGCTGGCCGTGTTGAGCTTACTGCTAACTGGGTTATACCTACAATCTGGGCTGTCCTCTAGAAACTAGCACACACAGGGGCAGCCATTTTGTGTCAGATTGACTGATAGCGTAGCTCCTCGGAAGGCCTACATGTGTTACCATTAAGGCTCGTTGAGAAACGACTGCAGCCCTGGCCTCTGCTCTCGGAGCTGTAATCCTCTCTGTATAATTTAACGCCCACAGATGATCTGTGGCTTCAGCTTTTTTCTTTTTTTTCTCTCAAGAAAGAGAGAGAGGCAGTAAGAGGGAAGAGAAAGAAGGAAGAGAAATAAGAGAAAAGGAGAAAATAGCTGTGGAAACATTCCTGCGTGTGTGAGTAATCCCTGGAGAGGAAAAGTCCAAGATGAGAGGAGAGAGGAGATGAGACACCACAAAGGGTAGAGAGGAGGGAAAAAGAGCGAAAGACGTTTACGTCTCCGAGGGGCTGAGTGGAGATGGTGTCAGTTCCTGGCCAAAAAAGGAGCCCCATTTTCTCATCACCCTCGAATTTAGAAATGATGTTTTCCTTTCTTATGATGATTTGTTCAGTAATGGAGTCTGTCAGTGAGAGAGAGGAGACGACGACAGTTAGAAATCATTATTGCTAATACACGAACAAAAACTCACCAGAGAATTGTTCCTTTTCTTACGATGATTTCTTCAGTAATGAAGTCTGTCAGCAGTAATGTTTTCTAACTGTTGTTGTCTTCTCTCTTTCTCTCTCTTTCGCTCTCTCTCTCTTTCGCTCTCTCTCTCTCTTTCACACAAACAGAAAGCGTGCCAGTGCCGAGGAGTGCCTGAGCCACCCGTGGATGAACAGTCACGCTCCACACATGCACGCCACCCCGCCACCCCCACCACCCCGAGTCCCGTTGGCGTCCCTCGACGAGACCAGCCAATCAGAGTCGGAGCCCGAGAGCCCACTCCCACCCCCGCCGGAACTGATGGCGGTGCCCTCGCCGTTCTCCATGTGCCCTGGCCAGGGCGAACTCAAGTCGGGCCGCGACGCCTTCAGCTTCGCTGAGCCCTTCCCCACCCAGCAGGAAGTCCTCTGCTGATTCGCCAGAAGCCCCGCAGCAGCGAGCCAATCAGCAGAGGGCTCTGTTAGCTCAGCCACCAATGGAGTTCCTCGATGCTGAACTGTGACTGATTTCACTGACTGTTGGTGTGTGGACTGTGCGTTCTAAGACATTCAGGGAGCTAAGCTCAGCGGCCCTGCAAAGCTTTGAGTGAATGTGGTGTTGCCTAACCTCCTGAGCCTCTCTCTCCTCTGGGCGTGTAGGTGGTGGTCCCCACCATGGCTGTACAGACTCTGTCGCGTTTGATTGTGAAGCCCTCATAAGCCTTTTTTGTAAATCAGCTGATCTGAGAAAGGAGACATGAACAGAGATGACGACTGTTTTGAAAGGTTTGGAAAAAAAAACAAGCCATATGATGGCTGTGAAAAAAATGCACTCATACATTTACATTACCCGCGACTTTGACAGAGACCATTTAACCTTGGAGGAAGAGAAAGAGGCAACTTGAAGGACGATGTTGGCCAAGTCCGTTTGAGAAGAGGCCTTGATGTTTTGTTTTCCCTCAGTGGTCATGCTCTTCAGAATATGTCGGGATGACGAGGAGGACTGCAAGGGCGAAGATGAAGGAAAGCAAAGAGTAAGGCCATGTAGAGCTGAGGGCTGTCTTTGCTTAGGACTGTCAAGAAAATCCATGGCCTTTTATTTGTTTATTATTCCACTGGTCACCCCCTTCCACACACACACACCACAAACCACACACACACACATACACACCTACTCCACAGCCATCAACTAAAGTAAGAATAATAATTTACAAGCACTTTTATTTAAATTGTATTTTATAGTTGAAAAGAAAAAGAAAAAAACAAATGTTGAGAGGCGTCCTTTGCCAAAGACATTACAACATGGTTCAGAAAAGCACAAAAAGTAGTTGTTAGCGGTGTCCCACCCCCACCTTTGTACATAACCACAGCATCCACTGAGTCTCACAGTCACAGGTTCACACACTCGTTTAATCTTTTTTGTGTTGTTCATGTTTTGCTGTTGTTGCACAAATGGCCTGTACTCGCACCCTGGGTTGAAGTTTTCGCGCGCGCGCACACGCACACGCACACACGCACACACGCGCGCACACACACACACACACACACACACACACACACACACACACACACACACACACTTTTGACTCTGTGCACCTGCCTGCTCTTCCTCCCAGAGCCTCTCTGGGCGATTGCAAAGGAGAGGAAAATGTTGTTCATCTCCTGGGTGACCAAGAGATGTCATGAATTGAAAGTGTGTACAGTATGCAGCTCTCATTGACTGTAGGATGGTTAGGCTTTGTAAGAAGTAAGCAGAGAGAGAGAGAGAGAGAGAGAGAGAGAGCAAGGGTGGAGAAATTACTGTATGCTTAATGTGGGAGCTTTGAGAAGAAGACAAGTGAGAAAATGACTGCTTTCGAATATTCCCTCTCAAAGAAGTTGGCAAATGTATATTTTGTGTGTTTCTTTTGTTTTAAGATGTGTAAAAATAAGTATTTTTCTATTGTGACATTGTACTGTAAGAATATATAAATTGTATTAAAAGTGTATTAAGTTTCTTTTTTTTTTTTTTTTACTTTTTTCTGTCCCTGATGTTTGCTTTTAAGCCTCAGACAGGTTTGCACTTAGTGGAAGTCCTGATCTTAATATAAATAAATGTTTATGGCATGCATCAAAAATAAATTTTGTATGAAACAAGTCACCTGACATCTGGCTTTCTGTGTGCCCTGTGTTTTGTTGTGACTGGTGTTGTTGTTATGCTCACTTGTCAGTTTCCCGCTCGCTTGTCACCCTAATGACTGTGATGTGCCTGTGATCTAAACATGGCATTGTCCTCCCTGAAATACACACTCTCAAACACAAACACTCTTCAGGAAATACCAAAGAGGGGCTTTTAAGTGGAATGCCCTTGTCTCACATAAATACACACACACACACACACACACACACACACACACACACACACACACACACACACTTTCATCAAGCTAAACAATAGCCCTGTTTGCTGGAGTTCTAAATTTGTGCTTGTCTTCTGTGGCTTAAATTCTCCCCAGTCTTGACCCTTAGTTTCTCTCTCTCTCTCTCTCTTCTCTCTGTCTCTCTCTCTCTTTCTCACACACACACACACACACACACACACACACACGCACGCACACACACACACACAAACACACTTTCTCTCTCTATCTCCACACACAGCATACTGCTGGGCCTTTTGCTAGTTTCCGTTTCCCACTGAGGAACTTGCGGAATGTCCTACTGAAGGAATCACTGGCACCTTGAGGATACTCTTTTGTTCCACATCTCTCCTTTTCTCCTCTCCTCTCTCTTGCATCTCACCTTCTCTCTGTGTCTCTGTCTCTGTCTCTCTCTCACTCCAACCTCGGCCTCTTCCTCACTCCCTACCCTGCTCCTCCTGCTCCTGTCTCAGCTGGTTCTGTCCAGTACCCAGCAGATCTGGGTCAGGTACATTCTGGGCCTGACCCGCCATCTGGTGTTTCCCCTGTCCAGTTTACACACCACCATTCCTGCCTTGTTCAGAGCTGCGCAGTCTAAGCCAGTGGTTACCAAAATGTTGTTTTCTAAACAAAGTTTGGGAGGAGCTCTTGTGGATGATTGACAGCAATAAACTCACCTATCTCCCGCCTTCTAGGTGATGTAAACCTGTGATTTAAACAGGTCATGCGCAGTGGCATCGTAAATTTCTCCTCCACCTCCCCTAACTCCCTCGTTTCACTAGTGGCTCTCCTTGTTAGACATAGTGGGTTCAGGTGAGCATCACTCTCCAGCGATCTCCACTTAAGGTATTTTGGGACCAAGGCTAACATACCTTTGGGCGACCTAGTGAACTTTTTACTGCCATATATCCCTGTGGGACACTCTACGTTCTACCAAGTACCCTTTAAACCACGGACAGCTTGCTGCGGATATATTTGCATAATTATTGCTGCATAAACAAGATGGAAACACGTACTTTGTGGTACATCATAATACAGTGGCAATCGGGGTTGCATTGGGATTGTTTTGGAAGTGATGTCTTTTTCCATATATGGTCTGTACCTCAACTTCATATTTATGCTAGTGAAAGCTGAGAACCAACTCAGATTTATTTTGCACCCCCCCTTAAACTGACCAAAATACCGCCAGTGGTACTCGTAGCCCCGTTTGGCCAACGCTGTTCTAAGGGAGTTGCTTGCCAGCAACCTCTGAAAACAGACGCAGACAACAGGCAACACAGGCAACTTCTTGGGGCCCTCAGGCCACTAAAGGGCTTTGGACAACAGCCACCCTTTCAACTACAGCAGTGGTGATGCACTTTTCAATGAAAATGGTGTTTTTTTGTTTTTGTTTGGGGCCCCAAAGCAGGCTTGAATCACCTCTGCTGTCATCTGTATTACATCAGAGTCGTTCCTTGTGGAAAGCAGGCGTTTGTGTGAGCACGAGATCACGAGAGCACCTCATATGTAACACTAGGCTTCAAGTGTGCTGAGCGATTGCATATGACTCTAGGGGAACACAGTAGGAACATTGGATCAACACACAAATATGTATAGCAATGTGTCAAAAGTGCATACCCCCCCCCCTCTGTGTTTTGTCTGTCAGTAACCATTTCCTCATGTGTTCCCCATGTGTCCCATGGCGGGGAGGGAGGAGGGGGCCTTTGACACCTCTTCCCCCCCCTCCGTAAGGTGGGAGGAGGTGTGGGGGTGGGGCATTAGCAGGGAGGAACTCAATCGATCCCAAATAAGAATGAAGAAAATAGCCAAACATCTGGGAGAGATGAGGAATCTCCAACCAATACTCCTTCCCAAAGTGGGTGTTGTTGCACACAAAGTATCACATGCCGTACAATCCGTTATGATGTAACACATAACAGGTAGGGAGGCAGAGCGATGGTTCTCTAGGGCTAAGCTTGAGAGATACTTGAGAGATCAGTCACACATAACGACCTGTACACCTTTCCCTTAAGGTGTGTATATGTGGAGTCATGCGCTCACTGATTGACACCTGGATGTGCTTTCACTTGCTATACTTGACTTATCGCCTTTTCCCGTCAGCCAAACATCATCATTGGAATTCCGCAAAAAGCAATTAAGTTGGCTGTCACTCCAGCCCCAGTCCAGCCCCAGTCCAGCCCAGTCCAGCCCAGTCCAGCCCCACTCCAGCCCCAGTCCAGCCCCAGTCCAGCCCGGCATAGGAACAACCCAGAGTTCTGAGTCGCTCTACAGACTGGCAGGGCTTTGTTACAGCTCAGATGTTGGCCCCTCTGGCCCTAAGGTGTGCCTCTCCTCTGCCCTGTGAGACTGTCAGATATCACATCCTTGCCTCCAGGCCCTCTGATTCATCTGCTCCCTGTGTGTGTGTGTGTGTGTGTGTGGGTGGGTGTGGGTGAGTGAATGACTGCAGAAAGATTAATTCAGTCAGTCGGCGGTAAAGTGATCTTTGAGAGATGAAAGGCAGATTTTTGGAGTGGGGGAAGCATTTTTGTGAGGGTGTGTGGTGTGTGCAGGCACACACACACACACACATATCTTTATTTACTTTTGATTTGTCTTCCACAAACAGAGTTTGTCTTCTGCCTAACTCTGAACCTTTTGTTCCTCCTGTCATTTCACAAACTTATTTTCCCCTCTTATTTTTGTCCTCTCTCTCTCTCTCTTTCTGTCTTTCTCTCGCTGTCTCTCTCCCTCTTGCTCTCTCTCTCTCTCCTCCAATATGGTCCTCCCTGTTATTTTCCTTCCTTAAAGCACTCTTGACACCTTACATAACGCCGGCATTCCTTCACGCTTCTGTTCCTGATTATGGGCTCATTAAAGAAGCGACAGACGGACGCGCGGAGAGGAAGGAAGGAGGAGAGAACCGATGACAGAGCTCCATCCATCCCCATCACAACAACTTCTCATCATAGGACCTCTAGCCCACCAGACAGTTACGCTTCAGTGCTGATGCAAGTGTGTGTGTGTGTGTGTGTGTGTGTGTGAGAGAGTGTGCGTGCATATTCTCCAAGGTGTGTGTGTGTGCATATCCCCCAAGGTGTGTGTGTGTGTGTGCATGTGTGTAAGAGTTAAAGTCTTAAAGTATCCGACATTGCTAGTACTTAAGTATGACAAGTAATGTAAAAATAAATGTACTCAAGTAATGTAATTAAAAGTACAAGTAAAAGTTAATAACAGGCAAAGGCAGTCTGAATTTCTAATCTTTTTTATATTTTGGTTAATTGTAAAGCGCCGGGTTTCCCAGATGCAGTTAAGAAGTTCTTAGCGTTAAGAACTTCTTTAGACCCTTCTTGAGGCTCTCGTAAGAAACAACCACGTTTTCCAAAATGCTTCTTAGCATTGATGAGTTTAGTCAGACGCCACCAGAACTTCAGGTGGGAGCATATTACCAAAGATTAGAAGGTTCGTTAAGAAGGTTCTTAACTGGGAAACCCGGCCAAGGTCATTTAGCACCTATAGTTAATCTTAAATGGCAAGCAATTACACAGCTGAAAATGCACACGCATGACCAATTGCTGTCATTATAAACAAAAGTGGAGAGAAAACTGAATGTTATCTGGCATCTGAAGATGGAGACCACAGTTTGGTGGTCCGAACCTTTCTTTCGTAAACCTTTGGTTTTTAAAATAAGATTAAGTCAGTGCTGAAAATGAGGCGTACATCACCCCATCAAGAAAAAAAAAACATAAAACACTGCTGTCTCCTTCTCCTCTTCCATCAGGACTGAGCACGAAGCTAACTTACTGCGTGAAGCCAACAGGTGTAGCCTATTGGTTGTCATGCACAAGTGGCAATTGCGAACAAGACAGGCATATCCTGACTTCATTGCAGGCAGTGTTTTTTTTTTTTTTTGGTAACGGGTAACTAAACGGCACATTGAAAATGTATCGGAGTAAAAGTATGCAATTAGGTTCGGAAATATAGTGAAGTAAAAGTAAAAGTTATCAAAATTTTAAAAACTCAAGTAAGTACAAATTCTTCCAAAATGTACTGAAGTACAGTAGTGAAGTATTATTATTTTGTTACTATACAACACTGGTGTGTGTGTGTGTGTGTGAGTGTGTGTGAAAGTTCCCTTACACTCAGGATTTTCATTACGGAGGTTAAGGTTCGGTTAATAGACCCCAAGGATGTTACTCTTACTGTACACTGAGACAGATCAATGCAGAGCTTAAAATGTATACATGCACACTATAATTAAGATTTATTTTTAGTCGTAGTTGAAGGGAAAACCAGTCATGAACTAATAATAGCAATAAGCTTTAACTAGCGCTTTTCATACAGAACATGCAGCCCAAAGTGCTCCACTGTCCACTGACAAACACAAAAATCCCATTCCACACAATACACAGACACACACACAAACACACACACACACACAAACACACACACACAACCACACGCTCACACAGACACACACGCACAGGCACACAAACAAACACACACACACAAACACACACACACACACACAACCACACGCTCACACAGACACACAAGCACAGGCACACACACAAACACACACACACACACACACACACAACCACACAGACACACAAGCACAGGCACACACACAAACACACACACACACACACACACAACCACACGCTCACACAGACACACAAGCACAGGCACACACACAAACACACACACACACACACAACCACACGCTCACACAGACACACAAGCACAGGCACACACACAAACACACACACACACAACCACACGCTCACACAGACACACAAGCACAGGCACACACACAAACACACACACACACACACACAACCACACACTCACACAGACACACAAGCACAGGCACACACACAAACACACACACACACACACAACCACACGCTCACACAGACACACAAGCACAGGCACACACACAAGCACATGCACACAGACACACACACACATACCTTGGAGGATATGCACACGCACACACACACCTTGGAGAATATGCATGCACTCTCTCTCTCTCTCTCACACACACACACACACCCAGACGAGTGCATACCTGTAGTCTTATGTGAAGCTTTTCTACCTCAGAAAGTAATTGAAATTCTTCAATGCTGCATCTATCATGAGCTGCAGCCCTAATGCTAACCCCTGGCCTAAACCTAACCTGTGCTCTTATGATGTGGCACGCACAGCTGCCATGTTGACCCATGCGGTAATCTCCCCCAGGCCTGGCTACTCTGAGGAGCCCTGTGTGTCTTTGTGGTTAAGTGTACACACACACACACACACACACACACACACACACACACACACACGCAGAGCTGCCATGTTGGCCCATGCGGTAATCTCCGCCAGGCCTGGCTACTCTGAGGAGCCATGTGTCTTTGTGGTTAAGTGTATTCTGTGGTTAAGTGCACACACACACACACACATTGTGCCCCTACCTGTCCTCCCATGTAGGCCTTGGCGCGCGCACACACACTCACACACACACACACACACACACACACACACACACACACACACTCACTCACTCACTCACTCACACACACATACACTCACTCACACACTCTCACACCCACACACACACGCGCACACACACACACACTCACACCCACACACACACACACACTCACACTCACACACACACACACACACACTCACGGTTCATGAACATGACTCCCACGTGTGTGCTCTGTCTGCACTCTTAGCAGGGCAGGCAGTGGGATCAGCAAGCCACCCTAGCCACCAGTAATGCCTTCAGACACACACTCACACATACACACACACACTCACTCACACACTCACACATACACACACACAGGGCAGGCAGTGGGATCAGCCAGCCACCCTAGCCACCAGTAATGCCCTCAGACACACACTCACACATACACACACACACTCACTCACACACTCACACATACACACACACACTCACTCACTCACTCACACATACACACACACACTCACTCACACACTCACACATACACACACACACTCACTCACACACTCACACATACACACACACACTCACTCACACACTCACACATACACACACACACTCACTCACTCACTCACACATACACACACACACTCACTCACACATACACACACACACTCACTCACACACTCACACATACACACACACACTCACTCACACATACACACATACACACACACACTCACTCACACATACACACACACACTCACTCACACACTCACACATACACACACACTCACTCACACACTCACACATACACACACACACTCACACATACACACACACACTCACTCACACACTCACACATACACACACACACTCACTCACACACACTCACTCACTCACTCACTCACACACTCACACACACAGGGCAGGCAGTGGGATCCGCCAGCCACCCTAGCCACCAGTAATGCCCTCAGACACACACTCACACATACACACACACACTCACTCACTCACTCACACATACACACACACACTCACTCACTCACTCACACATACACACACACACTCACTCACACACTCACACATACACACACACACTCACTCACACATACACACATACACACACACACTCACTCACACACTCACACATACACACACACACTCACTCACACACTCACACATACACACACACTCACTCACACACTCACACATACACACACACACTCACACATACACACACTCACTCACACACTCACGCATACACACACACACTCACTCACACACACTCACTCACTCACTCACACACTCACACACACAGGGCAGGCAGTGGGATCCGCCAGCCACCCTGGCCAGTGGCCACCAGTAATGCCCTCAGACACCCACTCACACATACACACACACACTCACTCACTCACTCACACATACACACACACACACTCACTCACTCACTCACTCACTCACTCACACATACACACACACACTCACTCACTCACTCACACATACACACACACAGGGCAGGCAGTGGGATCAGCCAGCCACCCTGGCCACCAGTAATGCCCTCAGACACACACTCACACATACACACACACACTCACTCACACATACACACACACACTCACTCACACACTCACACATACACACACACTCACTCACACACTCACACATACACACACACAGGGCAGGCAGTGGAATCAGCAAGCCACCCGGGCCACCAGTAATGCCTTCAGACACACACTCACACATACACACACACACTCACTCACACACTCACACATACACACACACACTCACTCACACACTCACACA
>CM050216.1:30981242-31018742 GCA_027475355.1 Coilia nasus
TGAGTGTGTGTGTGTTTCTGGGTGTGTGTGTTTGTGTGTGTGTGCTTGTGTGTGTGCATGAGTATGTGAGTGTATGAGTGTGTGTGTTTCTGTGTGTCTGTGTGTGTGTGTGAGTGTATGAGTGTGTGTGTTTCTGTGTGTGTGTGTGTGTGTGTTTGTGTGTGTGAGTGCATGAGTGTGTGTGTAAGTGTGTAAGTATGCGTGTGTGTGAGTGTGTGTATATGTGTGCATATGTGTGTGTGTGTGTGTGTGTGTGTGTGGGTGTGCGTGTATGTGTAAACCCTTTCTCCTCATTCATTCTAGCCGGTGTTTACAACCCACCTCAGGCTGACGTGAGTGAAGCTCTGCAATCTCTCGCTGACCAGGTTAACTCATCAGAACAAACTTATCCCGACTCACTGCTTATCATTGTAGGGGATTTTAACCAAGCTAACCTAGAAAATGAACTTCCAAAATTCAGACAGCACATCAACTGTCCTACCAGGGACAATAACATATTGGATCACTGCTACACTTCTCTCAAGGATGCATATCACTCTGTCTCCCGTGCGGCACTAGGCCGCTCAGACCATTGCCTGGTTCATCTTATTCCTAGGTCCAGATGGAGTAACACCCTCCTGTCTCAGGGCCTGTGCCATCCAGCTGGCACCAATTTTTACTCAGATCTTCAACAGATCACTGGAGCTATGCGAAGTTCCCTCATGCTTCAAAAGCTCTACCATCATCCCAGTCCCCAAGAAACCCTCCATCTCTGGACTAAATGACTACAGACCTGTGGCCCTGACCTCAGTTGTCATGAAGTCCTTCGAACGCCTTGTGTTGTCCCACCTCAAAAAGATCACAGGCTCCCAGCTTGACCCCATGCAGTTTGCCTACAGGGCAAATAGGTCAGTGGACGACGCAGTGAATATGGGACTGCACTTCATCCTGCAACACCTTAACCAACCAAGGGCCTACGCCAGGATTCTGTTTGTGGACTTCAGCTCGGCATTCAACACCATTATCCCTGTAAAAAGGGGGGGCTGGTGGGAACCAACACTAAACCAAAAAGGGCTGTATGAAGAGGGGCTGATTGAGGTATACGATAATCGCCACAGATTGTCCGGTCAGAACAAAAGTTATATGTCCCTCAGTGAAGACACACACACCACTCATGAACAGTGAAACCGTGGAAAGGACGAGGAAACTGATTGGCTTTGAAACCTTGAGTTGAGCAGCTACCTTTAACAGCTGACCACAGCGGGGGTCCAGCTGATAACGATCGCTAGCCCAGCAGAGGCTGCTGGGAGCAGCCCATTGGTGGCTAGGCCTCTCTACCGGGTGTGAAAAGGAGTGATTGGAGGGCTCTACCAGACTTATTGGAGCCTGATCAACAGGGGGTCAGCGGGTGAATAGCTGATAGCCCACACAATGGAAGATAGGTGATGGGCCATCACTGAATAGAGGAGGGGTTATGGGCCACTGAATGGAGGATGGTGATGGCCCATCACTGAGGTGGTTTGACCAGTTTGAACAATCCCAGATATCCTCACCACCAAACTCTCCCAGCTGTGTCTCCTGCCATCTGTCAGTGGATCTCCAGCTTCCTGACCGACAGGAGCCAGCATGTGCGGCTCGGAGGTGTCACATCCGGTACACGGACTATCAGCACTGGCGCTCCCCAAGGCTGTGTCCTCTCACCGCTGCTCTTCTCTCTCTACACAAACGACTGCACCTCCAATGACCCAGCGGTCAAGCTCCTTAAATTTGCAGACGATACCACTGTCATTGGGCTTACCCAGGATGGTGATGAGTCTGCATACAGACAGGAGGTTGACAAGCTGGTGCTCTGGTGCAGCCAACACAATCTACAACTTAACACACTGAAGACTGTCAAGATGGTTGTGGACTTCAGGAAGCACCCCTCACTGCTGCACCCCCTCACAATATCCCACAGCCCAGTATCAAATGTGGACTCCTTCAAGTTTCTGGGATCCATCATCTCTCAGGACCTAAAGTGGGAGTCCAACATCAACGCCATCCTCAAAAAGGCTCAGCAGAGGATGTACTTCCTACGCCAGCTGCGGAAGCATGGCCTACCACAAGAACTGTTGGTGACCTTCTACACAGCTGTAGTAGAATCCATCCTCTGCTCGTCCATCACAGTCTGGTTTGGAGCAGCCACAAAACATGACAAACACAGACTACAGCGCACAATTCGGACTGCAGAAAAAATCATCGGTGCCCCCCTGCCCTCCCTCCAGGACTTGTACATTGGGAGGACCAGGAAGCGGGCAGAGAACATAATCAAAGACCCCTCTCACCCTGCTCACACCCTCTTCAACCTCCTTCCCTCTGGTAGACACTACAGATTCCTGCGCACCAAAACTACCAGACACAAAAACAGCTTCTTCCCCTCTGCCATCACCCTACTGAACAGCTGAACTACACATGCATACATACATACATGCACATATGTGTATATGTTTACTGTTATGCCCTTGTATTCCCCCCCTCCCAGCGCTTCTCTTGCACATGACACAAGCAAAGACTTGCCTAGGTGTCCCCTGCCCAGCAACTCAAGACTCTTTTTTTTTAGTGCCCCCCCAAAAAAAAAAAAACGTTATGCCTTATTGGTATATTGTCATACCGGTTGTTTAACCCACTGTGACACCATGTGCCTACTTGTACATCATTGCCCATATTGGGTGCCTGTATGTATATTGTTGTCCTTACTGTGCAATAAAAATACACATACTTGTTTAGTGTATTGTATTTATTGTATTGTATTATGTTCTGTGTTATGTGTATAGAGAGCTAACATCTGCCGGAGTCAAATTCCTTGTATACGTACCGGTAAGTATACTTGGCCAATAAAGCTGATTCTGATTCTGATTCTGATGTGTGTGTGTGCGTGTATGTGTGTAAAAACACTTAACCACAAAGACACACACAAACAATCAGGTCTGAGTGACAGTGCCATTCCTGGTGTGTCCCAGCAAACAGAGAGGAGAGGTCAGCCAGGGGCAGCCATTGTGTCCACTGTTTTCCCTGCTGCTCTCTCTCTCTCTCCCTCTTTCTCTCTCTCCCTCTCTCTCTTTTTCTTTCCCTCTCTCTTTTTCTCTCCCTCTATCTTTCTCAGTCCCTCTTTCTCTCTCCCTCTCTCTTTCTCGGTCCCTCTCTGTCTCTCTCTCTCTGTCTCTTTCTCACTCCCTCTCTCTCTTTCTCTCTCCCTCTTTCTCGCTTTCTTACTCCCTCTCTTTCTCTACCTCTGTCTTTCTTGGTCCCTCTCTATCTCTCCCCCCCATGTCTCTCTTTCTCACTCCCTCTCTCTTTCTCGGCCCCTCTCGCTCTCTCTTTGTCTCTCTTTCTCAATCTCTCTCTCTCTCTCTCCCTCTCTCTCTCTCCCTCTCTCTCTCTCCCCCTCTCTCTCCCTCTCTGCTTACAGCCACCACTTCCCAATTCCCCATTTTTCCCTCTGGAACATTGTTATGATTATTCTCAGTGTAACCTCTGCTGCTGGACTCCCCCAGGAACACACGCCAATTTAGCCTTTTCTCTTTCTCTCTCACACACAAACACACACACACACACACACACTGATATACGCTGATATACACACACAAATGCTTGTGCACTCTTTCACACACACACACACACACACACACAAACACACACATAAACACACACCCATACACCCACACACACACTCATAAACACACACATACACACAAACACACACACACAATATACACATACACACACACACACACACACACAATATACACACACACACAATACACACACACACACACACACACACACACAATGTACACATAAAACAGCACTACTAACCCCCACCCACTCACTCACATAGGGACAAACACAAGAAAGCTGTCAGACTTAATCACAAAAGGAAGCATGGCTAACACTGCATAGGAGGTCCCGGTTCACCTCCTAACTGCACACACTCAGACACACACACACACACACATACATACACCACCCCTCAAAAGCACACTTGCACTTACATTGACTGTCTCAGTTATAATGTAATCCATCCTAAGAAAGAAATAGCAAATCTTACGTGACCACCTTATGAAGACAGATGAGTCTGAGAACCATCTGGTCACATCTTAGTTTTCTTTATAATGTTGAAACACTTGGAACACATACACACGCGCACACACACACGTGTATACATTCGAACATATTGTATGCCTCATACATTAGCGTATGTTGTCACTTTGGGGACATGGAAATGGTTCTTCTCTCTTCCTTAGGAGTCTGACTTTTACACAAGAAACCATAAAACACTGCCATGAACAACATTCTCTCTCTCCTTCCGTATGGGTGTGTGTGTGTGTGTGTTGGGTACACAGACAAGTGGATAGATTTCAAACTTTTCTCAGTCTTTTATTATTTAAGTAAACTTCCTGTAAGTTAACATTGCCTTGTGCATTTTGTCTGTTAATAACTCTGAGTGTATGTGTGCGCCTGTGCACATTTTATCCTGGGTCATGCTGACATCTATAAACCTCTCTGTCTCTCTTAATCTTTCCCCATCGCCAGGGTCTCCGGGAGGAATTCACTGGTGGTCGCCAAGGACAACTTAGAAAGTCGCAGCTTTTATTTGACTGCTGCTGAGGGCTCTACCCTCCCCTTTTGTGCCTTTGCAATTATGTAATACCCTCCTTAAAAGTGTATACAGTAAGTGTGTGTGTGTGTGTGTGTGTGTGAGTGAGTGCCAGACACACACATTGTTAACGCTCCGCTGATTTAATCGGCCAAATTGCTGAGCATTAAAAAGGCGGCCCGCGACGCAAACACAATGTGGGGTTGCCGGGGGTCGTGGAAAAGCGTTGCGGTAACAATGTTATCAGTGGGGGTGGGGCAGGCAAAACACGGCGAGGGAAAAGGTGCGACAGCCTTCCGCTATATCCCAGAATCACTCTAGGCCTTATCACCCTGGGCTCAGCTGTCAGTCATGTCTGACAGACACGCCCACTCGCACAGACGGCTACTCCGTGAGGCTGAGATCAGAAGGTGACTATCAGTAAGGTTTCAGTGATGTTTTTCTTGGACCTTTTGTTTCATATTTCTTTTCTTCTGCCTTTCTTTCAGCAGGTCCCTTGCTCTGCTATCCTCCTTTTGTTGGCCTCTCCATCTCTCTCTCCCTCCCTCCCTCCCTCCCTCCCTCCTTTATCCGCTCACATTCTGCCTGTCATGTTTCTCACTCATCCCCTCTTCTCTCTTCCTCCTCCTCCTCCTCCTATTCCTCCTCCTCTTGACTTCCAGCCACCTCCTCTCCTCTTCCTTCTATGCTCTTGCCCCGAGGTAAGCACACAGGGGTGACTTCCTCGCCCCCTCTCCCTGTTTACTTATCTCTCTCTTATCTATCTCTTACGCATCCGTCTGGAACGCCAAGAAGGACTTTTATTGGTGTGATCTTTTTAAATGGGTCACGGTGAGTGCTGGAACACAGTGTCCTTGCAGCAGGTTGAGTTCCTTAAGTCATCAGATGACTCTCTCTCCCTCTCTCTCTCTCTCTCTCTCTTTCACTGTCACACGCTCTTCCTCCCTTTCTTTCCCTCTTTAGTTTTACAAAGCTCTTAAGGCAAGAATTCCTCACAATGCCTGTGAACCCCCCCCCCAGGATTTTTTAACGTTTTAATAAGAAAAGGCCAAAAGACTTTCCAACTGCCACTGCAGCACGTGTTGACTGTATAAGGAGAGATTGTCACATGACGTCTGTGTAGATTCCCATTCATCCAGGTCATGGTAGTCAAAGGACGTCTAAGTTGTAAGCAACTGGACGTCTTTTTGGAGCTTGAAGATGTTTCACCTTTCATCCAAAAGGCTTCTTCAGTTCTGGCCTGATGATGGGGAAACCAGGAGCTATATCTCTGGATCACTGGAGGTGCAGCTGTAGACCACACCCCTCATTCCATGACAAGGGGTGACGTGAGTCACCCGTCAAGGTGTGAATTGGAGTGGAGTGGAGTGAATTGGAGTGAGAGTCGTTGTGGTCACCTGATTGAACTGTCACCTGATCGAATTGTCACATGATCACAGGTGTTTCTAATAACTCTGATGGGCCTTGATAGTCATGTGACCATGTGATGGTCAAGGCTTGTTGTAGACTCTCATATGTCTACTCCACACAGTAGGCACAGGATGCTGTTAACTGTACTGGAACTTTGGTCATCCATAAATCCATGTTAGAAATGCCTCCCAGACCTGCGCCATGCATACTGATGGTCTCTGTGGTGGAATGCTGTACACTTGCAGGCGATTCTACCATTACAATCAGGAGTTTAAGGCTGCGTCCCATTTCTCTGCCTTACCCCTTCCCCTTCCTTTACCCCTTTGTCTGCGTCTTCCACTTGCCCCACAATACCAAGATGGATGGCTTGGGGTAAGGGCGTTCCCCATAAGAAAATATTACATTACATTACATTACACTTAGCAGACGCTTTTATCCAAAGCGACTTACAAAAGGAGGACATAATAGCTAACACGTGTAGAGAACATCGAAGGCACCTATATAAAGAGATG
This sequence comes from Coilia nasus, assembly GCA_027475355.1. Classification (NCBI taxonomy): domain Eukaryota; kingdom Metazoa; phylum Chordata; class Actinopteri; order Clupeiformes; family Engraulidae; genus Coilia; species Coilia nasus. The sequence continues at coordinate 30,987,780 of CM050216.1, forward strand.
GTTAGTAGAGATTAGCTTCATTTCATTTTGTACAGAGGGTCTGAACCGGAATCTCTTGAGGGTCATGTAGTCGGCCTTAGCAAGACCGATCCAATCAGCGAACAGAGGGTGTGTTCGTTAGCCATGACGTTGACCTTGTGTGCTACATTAGAATTGTAGTGCGTAGGTAGGTTAATTGCATACATGACGACTAGGCATTAGCGATTGGGTAAAGGCAGAGGCACTTGTTTTAACCACCTACAGGAAGAAATCATTTCTGACGGTGTCTGGTCCAGACCCTCTGTACAAAATGAAATGAAGTACGAGGGGCTGGTTTACCAGGTTAGTGTCTAACAGCATCCATCAGATTCTGCAACACAATAACTGAGAAAGGTCGTGTGTTATACACTGACCACCAAAAACATTAGAGAAACATTTTATGCCCACTTCCATTTCAAAGACATGAGAATATTGACTAGTGATGAAATGAATGGCCTATGGAAACCAGCAACAACAAACATACACTTATTGATGACTTTGCTCATTGTAGTGTCTGAATTGTCGTGACAGCATGGTTGGAGGCATGAGCTACATTTCCACCAATGTGGGACAACTTAACGATCTGCGATCTTGTATACACACACGCACGGCCCAGAACATAAAGCATCTGGTGATGTAACAAAAAGGATGTGTGTTCTTTCTAAGAGACTGCATTCCACAGGGTGGCACAGCTCAATGTGAGAGCTTGGAGCTGGAATTCCAAGCCTGTGATGAGAAGAATGCAGTCGGCAGAGGAAACTACTTCCCACCCCATTCTCTCTCTCTCTCTCTCTCTCTCTCTCTCTCTCTCTCTCTCTCTCTCTTTCTTTCTTTCTATCTGTCTGTTTCTCTCTCTCTCTTTCCATTCATTTTCCAGTCTTGAGGAAGTGGAAGTGTTCCAATCAGTCTAACAATTTCAGTCAGGCAAGAACACTATGTGCCTATAATGTGGAGAAAACACATTATGAGGTCTCACTATATCCACAAACATACCGTTATCCAACCACCCATACACACACACACACACACACACAAATCTGTCTGCATCTTGGGTGGCATTTATTAAGAAAAACAAAATGGCCGTCACCTGACATACAGCAGTTTGTTAGCCTAGATAATTTGGCCTGGATGAGAATCTGTGATAAAAGGGGGACCCAGGAGCTACTGTGTTACATGAGCACACAATCACACCCCCAGACCTGCTGTAATCTTTAGCAATCTGTACCCTCTTTAATCTGTAGCAGAGATGATTCTTGGAAACGGCTCCCAAATACACTCACTCACACTCACAGACACTCACACACACAGGCTCATCACACATTCCAGGCCGGATTATTTCTGTATGTATGAATTAGGTGAAGGTGCAGGGTTAGGGAAATTAGGCTGACAGGATATCGGAGTGGAGCACAAACACGGGGGTGGGCGCTGGAGCTCTTACGCAAGCCCAAGGACCTCACGCTGGGAAACGCCAAATCAGAGCAAGAGGCACGACATGATATTATGAAATAAAGAGCGCGGCGAGTGTTTCTTAGTTCATAATACCGTCTGTGTTTGCGTGCGAACACTGTTGTGACTGACAGAAGGCCAGGAAAGTAAACTGAGTCATACACACTGACTTATGCATACTCACCCTCTTTTCACACACACACACACACACACACACACACACACACACACACACACACACACACACACACTAAAGTCGAACATTGTGTTCTCTGTCAGCAGGCTATATATTTACCAGGTAAAGTACCCCACCATGGGACCAGCTTGACTCTAATCAGAACCAAGACCATGCAAAGCCCCATGGTAAATGTGTGTGTGTGTGTGTGTGTGTGTGTATGTGTGTTTGTTTGTGTACTCAGCAAGGGGGTCCTCTATTCATTTAAAAGAGGGGGAAAGGATGCTGACATATGGGCAGAGATATATCCTCCAAGTGTGGCTAACACAAAAGGAACCTTGTGTGTTACAAACATTACTGGGTGTCTGTGCGCATGCATGTGTATGTGTGTGTGTGTGTGTGTGTGTGTGGTGGGGTTGGGGCTAGGGAGGTATTCAATCAGTGGCCCTTTTGTGTACGTTGATTCTGAGACAAAACAATGTTGGCATGCGTCTACACATGGGACCAACAATGCTCTAACATGTAGGCCTAACTGCTATGTAGGAAAGTTAGGGCCTACGCGGTTTGTGTGTGTGTGTGTGTGTGTGTGTGTGTGTGTGTGAGTGAGAGAGAGACACAGAGACAGAGAGATAGAGAGAGAGAGAGAGAGAGAGAGAGAGAGAGAGAGAGAGAGAGAGAGAGAGAGAGAGAGAAATTTATGGAAAAGCATAATTTAGGGGTCATCTCTCAAATGCTACCCCCCCTTCTCATTCCATACACAAAACCAGGTCACATGTACACGTAAGTGAAAAAGACTGTTAAAACATCCTCTACAGTTATTTTCTTAAAGGGGTCCATGACAGGGAATAGGCCTATGCTTTTGCACCAAGGGAGGAAAAATGCCCCTGAGCTAGCACTTCACACTAACATTACATAATTTACAGTCATAATAAAGTACTGATGATGTCTCTCCATTGTATGAAACCAAGTAACTTATTTAAGACCGGGGTAAAGGCCGCCTGAGTGCCAGTGCGGTAACTGTTTTGCTACGTCTGTGGGAAACGTTCGTTTGTGTTGGCTACAGCAATAGCGGTCTGCCACTAACCCGTCCGACATTCTGGACACATCGTGTCAGAAACCGCACAGGTAATTGGCCAAATGAACCTGTCACGTAGTGGGTCCATGACAAATGATGTAGCACAGGTTTCGGAAAGGTGTCGGATTGTCTAGGAAACTGGAAAAATAGGCTGCATCAGACCTGTAACTGATACATGTGAAATGGCTTGCAGTTTGCCCTGTGCTTCAAATCATTTCGGAAGAAAAGTAAATGCGTTGATTACCGTGAGGATGGCCTTCTAGGGTTGCGGTGAGAGCCATACTACTGAGTATGTAAGGGGAACCACCTCGAGAGATTACAAAAGTGGACCTCCACCCTTCCCTAGTGGCTCACGAGCTTGAGTAATTTCTACTCACGACCAAACAATGTAGGTGTATACTGGACCAAGTAGGCTACAATTCAGACATATTGCTATGCCCAACTATGCCACAATGGAATGCCACTGCTCAGTCACACAGCACAACCTTAGCGGGTTCTGCTGCCATCTACTGACCGAAATCAACTTTGCAAAAGGATGTAGAAGAGTTCGGGCACACGCATGTTCATTTGAAAAAGTAATAAGTTACTTTTACTGATTGCTTCTAACTAACGACATCATTTTACCCAATGCTCCACATATATAGTCACTATGTCACTAGATTACTTCCGCTAACCCTACAGCCTCCAAAAATTAAGAATATATGAATCCATTTTATAGGAGCAATTAACCTTATATAGAGTAGTCAAACAGCTTAACCACAAACATTGGGTTTGAACAAAAACATTTATTGTTCTTGACTACTGTTCTCTGAAAGGATTTACCAAACGTTAAATGTTGTGTTGCATTTTGTGGGTGTTTTGTTCCAATGGTCAGGAGTGAAATCAAGCTACGAAAAGTCAGTGTATCCCATTACCAAGAACTTTTCAACCCTGTCATCGTTCAGTCTGAATGGCTAAACCTCAGATGGGTCCAGTCTTTGGGTAAGTAACAACTAATCATGAGACTAAATGCATTATTAAGTGTAATTCTACCACTGTTGTGGAAATTGCAAAAAAGAGCTGCTTAGAATGAACATAAAAAATAAGGTTAATACTGCATGGATCATTTTTGTTGGGTTATATTGCATTATATACTACTTTTTCTAGCATCATATAAAATATGGTTTTATTGCAAGTTGCAAGTTTCCGATGGAAAAAGAAGATATTTTTAAGTTTTTGAAAGCATTTTCAGATTGGTTCTAAGTAGCAGTTTTTACAGTGTGGAAAGGCTGCAAAATCTTTTGTGTCTTTATCAACAACAAATAAACACTCGTGTTTACATTTCTTTTCCTGTTTATTGACAAGAAGCACACACAATAGACACCTACAACAGCCTGACTGGCAGTCAACGAGACCTTTAGTCCCATTCACATCCCTGCTCCCTGAATGAATCCCCTTTAAGACTACATATCCCACAGTTCCATAGTGTAGTGCCCACCCCCTCTTAAAAAGAGCCAGATAGGTGTTGCTGTAAACATGCACAGTGAACGCACATACGTTTTCTTGACAAGACATTGAGAAGCTCAACACTTAAAATGTTCCCTACTTTGTATGAGACTGCTGTAAAAATTAATGCTTGGTGATTGACATGCGCGTTTTTTGTTTCCGACGACACCACTTTCTGTCGAAATTAAATATGAAAATAAGACAGAAAACAGGAAAAAACAGGGAAATACAGAACAAAAACATAAAACAACACGAACCTGACAAAACAATCTTCAACAAATTAACTGTACGACCACAAACAAACTGCTAATGGATGATAATGGAGGCTTCATGTGGAGGGTGTGGCTTTTGCTATATTTGGATGTGCGTGGCCATCGGTAGAGCAGTTCTGGCCCCCATTGGAGGAGCACAGGTGAGACACAGGTGAGATACAGAATGTGCATCTGTGGAGGAGTCCCCCTCATGTTCAGCTGGAGAAATAAAAACAACTACTTACATCATGAGGTGCTGACACTACACACACATTTGAAAATCCCTTTGAAACCTTTACAGTGGGACAAGGCGGGCAGGTGCATGAACGAGTTTTTCATTTACATTTTTTTCTGTCTTGTGTGAGAATGCGTATTGGTTGGCATGTGAGTGCTTGTGTGGCTGAGTATTCACAATCTAGTGGGAGCAGGGGGGGGGGGGCACAGAGTGGCGGCCATCTTGATGCCAGCTGCTCTACCTTCCCCATGCAAGGAGGCTGAACTTGGCCCATCCCAGGGGAAGGTTGGGGTGGAGGTGGGAGGGGACACACCAGGCAAAGAGGTGCAGCTAATCTCTCACACAGGCTTGCTGGCAGCCATCTTGTTTTGTGTTTCACCATATTTCTCTGACCTCTGACACGGAGTCAGAGGGGTGCTTCAGACAGAAGGTGACCACTGCCACCACCTGCCACTCAAATTGAGGTACAGATCCCTGACTTGAGAAATTGTCACTTGTGCAATCTGCCTGTGTGCAAACACACACAAGCATGCATACACACACACAAAAAAAGATTCTTCTCTACAGAAACTGACGCTATGAAGTATCACAGACACAAAGTGGACATCATGCCAATAACAGGACCCCAATAACTTATCTAATTAGATAACACAACAAATAGACAGATAGACTAAAAACGACTCAAAACACAAGGAACAGAAATAGCTAGCAGTTAGGCCTCACAAAATGTGTTGCTACTGGAAATGGTTAACCATGAGATCCAATTTTTGCATCAAGATTCAGAAAACCATAATCAGCTATTGTCATTAATGTACATTGATTTTGTGACTGCATGAACTGGGGCTTTAAAGTGTGAACAAGCTTTAATGTAAAATGTAGCTTTCAGAACACTGGTGCACCTGCCAATCACCCTCCATTTTTTATTCCCGGGATCTTGGGATCTTCTACATTCCTTCATCCAAATGGCTTCTTGCAGAGAGGAAGAGTTTACTGTGGTGGTGGTGGTGGTGGTGGTGGTGGTGTGTGTGTGTGTGTGTGTGTGTGTGTGTGTGTGTGGGGGGGGGGGGGGTGTTCATCAGTCCTCAAACTTCCCCTCCAGGATGCTATCGAATGTGAATGGCATGAACTTGAACCCCTGTCCATTGTAGAACTTGTTCTGAAATTCCACCCTACAGAGCAAAGGAAAGAGGGCAAGATGGAGAAAGAGAAAGATGAGAGATTATTTACTTATTTACAGAAACACGGCACATTTTTAAGACTTGGTCCAAACACTGCAATTTGCACATGCCTTGGGTCATGGTCTACAAATACACAGTTTTTGTCACTGATTTCAATCCCTCACATGCAAAGTCCCCCCCCCCCTACAGAGCCCCCCCCCCCCCACTCTGCATCCTTTCCTTTCACTCTGAAACTGAGCCCTCTGTCTATTTATATCGACTCGCCACAAACTGGCAGCACGCTGACCTTTCAACTGAGGAAGCAAAGATGACTGGCATTCCTCTGGCTGCCTGAAGAAAGCGCTGGGGCACAGGCCCTCGACGCCCCACTTTTTAGACAAGCAGCCTGAGCAGCCTCAAGGCTAAGTGCACTTTTGGGAAATATGTTCCCAAAGAGACACACACACACACACACACACACACAGTATTTCTCAACACCCGGCTGTACTTGCATACAAATGTGGGCTATGTTAGACATGGTGTGCCACTTGTGCAGAAACAGCATTTCTCTGAGGAAGTGCTGACAGACTGAAGTGAACATACTCACACACACACACACACACACACACACACACACACACACACACACACACACACACACACACACACACACACACACACACACACACACACACACACACACACACACACACACACACACACACACACACAATGTAGCTGTCAGTTTCACACCCAGACAGAGCCCATAGCCTATTCTAGTTAGACTCTCTCAGACATTACAGATGCACCTTTACACACCCACACAAAGGGCGAAGAATCGCACAGAAGCTCACGTACACATGACCACACGTGTGAACACACACACACACAGAGCAGCAGAAGCCGCAATGTTCACATTTTTTCCCCTCTGTGCAACAGTTCTGTGCACTGCTGAGAAAGCAGTCATTTACAGGAATGAAATACGCCCGCTATAAGACTCTTGAGGGAATAATTATGGTAACAAGGCTTTGGGGATCTGACTCCCAGTCTGCGGACTGCAGGTACACTGGTGCCTCAGGCCTCATTTCCACCGACTTGAGCGTGCACAGCGCATATCCGTGTACAATAGGTTTGTACAGGGACAGAATACGCTCAGATCACGCGTGCGGTGGAAAAATGGTCTAATCTGTTAACGTGCATTCTAAATGAATACGGACAGAAAACGGACACGCGCTGTACACGCAGAGTGTTTGGTGGAAATGAGCCCTCAGAGGTCTCCATACTTCCTAATGAGGCCAGTAGGTGGAGGAAGAGCACTGTTCTACAAGGCAATGTGTTGAAACCTTCCATCTATGAAAGTCAGAAAGGAGTGTAATTACTTGTGACATGATGCCAAGTCATCACATTCTCAGGGTAAAAGTTACAGTAAAATTACAGTAACTTTTTATTTGGCCCTTTCTGAAAGAAATTAGTAAAGGCATGTGTGTATGTGTGTGTGTGTGTGTGTGTGTGTGTGTGTGTGTGCGCGCGCGCGTGTGTGTGTGCACGTGTGTGGGTATGTGTGTGTGCATGTGTGCATGTGCGTGTGTGTATGCGCGTGCGTGCGTGTGTGTGTGTGTGTATGCGCGCGTGTGTGTGTGTGTATGCGCGCGCGTGTGTGTGTGTGTGTATGCGCGTGCGTGCGTGTGTCCTTACCAGTGCAACCTGAGCGCGTGTAAAAACGCAGAGAGGCCCTCCATGATGAGGAGGATGCAGACCGTCAGCGTGGCGAAGAAGGCGAAGATGATGGAGAGGACGAAGAACCCGGCGAAGCTGCGAGAGGACAGGCCGATCTTCAACACCATGCCCCACAGCACCTCAGACAGCTCTGCAGGACGGGCACAGGACGGCACAGGACGGGACGGGCGTTTCATGTGCAGCATTGGACCACTTAGGTACAGCATTGGATACTTCTCACAGTATGCATTTTGTCCACTGTTTCCATGTGTGAGGAAGGTGTGTTTGTAAATGATGTTCATTTTTTAATGTGTGTGAGTCTGAGAACAATGCCAACTAACCAGGCACACTCATACGTGTGACACTTACTACGGTTATAACTGCACTTTAAGCAATGTCTGCACAAATATATGTTATGTTCTTTATAGTTGCCACAACCGTTTTTCATTTGTACTTTTCTGTAAATCACAGATAACTATTTCTTTGTCTTTTTTCTCATTTCAATATATGTATATAAACATTTTATAACACAGATAAGTCTTTGTATTTGTCTTTTGGTTTCTGATAGAGTTTTTATAGCTCTATAGCTTTATAGCTTTATTTTATTTCATTTAAAGGAGTTGTGACTCCACCCCACTACTGCTGTGCTCAATGCAACTAGCATGAGGCGATGTTGATACTCACGCGCATGGGCCAGGCTGAGGGCCCACAACCGCAGGTAGGACGCTGTGTTGGAGATGCAGCCCAGGCAGTACTCTATCGTGTGGATGGCCTGGTGTACTGCCACATCTCCAAAGTCAAACTAGAGACAGGAAGAGGAGAGGAGAGGAGAGGAGAGGAGAGCAGAGGAGAGGAGAAGGGAGGGAAAGAGAGGAAAAGAGAAGAGTAAATAGGCCTGGTGTTAGACAACCCTATGTAAGTGTGTTTAATCTTGGCCCCTTTACCAGTTGGATCTTGTGAAGTTCTACTCATTTGGGTTGCAAAGATATGATTGGTATTCCTAGATGAAACAGAATTCCCTGGGAATAACTGGTCACTACACCCCAAACTCAAACAAGCCAATCACAGGTTTTGACCTAAACCACTGGAAGCAACAATTAAGGAGCTGTATGGAGAAACAACTGACTCCAGACCCAAGTTGCACCTATTACAATTCCTGAACCCAATACCACCTCAAGAGCCCCCAACACTGAGCTCAACACACACACACACACACACACACACACACACACACAATGCTCACAAAACACAGAGAGGACAGCAAAAGCAGGAAGTAAAACGGGAAAAGGTCAAGCTCCTCACAGACACAACAAACACAAGCGGAGGGACACACATGCACACACTTGCAGGCACGAGCACACACACACACGGCGCTCCTCTCTTACCACTTCTTCCTCGGAATGCTTGAAAACAACAACAACACACACAGGGTTAAGCTTCGGTTAATGGCAGCACTCACAAAGCGATGACAGTGATGTTAGTTGGTGAGAAAAAACAACATTGACGCCAAAGGCAACAGAGCTCAAACTTCTATGGGTTTCACTGTGGTTTGGATGCTGGGCAAAAATAACACTGGGACAGGCACTTATGCTGTTTGGGAGCTCAAAATCAATAATCAAATCAAATCAAATCAGACTTTTTGTTGGCTGTTCCTTAACTGGTCAGTAAGACAACCCATATTCGCTAGCCAGACTGCGTCTTGATGCTTGCAGAGCTCACATGAGGCAAGATGGCTGTGTTGTTTTTTTTTTAGCACTGGGACGTTGACAAGGACGGGCTGTGGTGTCAGGTGGGGCACTTTTGGCCCAGAAAGTGGGGTGGGGGGGCGGTAGGGGTAGGGTGAGGCTGGGGTACACGACCGACCCAGATTGGGGAGGTGTCAGACTGCAGGCCAGCTATCCCACTGAGTCATTGGCTGGTATGTCTTCCCTGGACCAGCACTTAAGTTTACTTACCGTAACTCATTCACCCCAAGTCTCATGTTTGCCGTTGGGCCTTTCCCTTCAATAAGGACGCACTTATTGATGACTGGTTGTCTATGCATTAGCTAAATGGCTATTTTTACTAATGTGAATAATGGGGGAGAGGCAGTTCCTTATGTAACTACAGAGGTAACAGCGTAGTAGGCCGGACACTAGGTGGAGCACTTTGGTTTCAGGTCTGGGAATGCCAGCAGGAATTCATCCGAACTGGAAGAGTACCCGATCTTTGGGGCTCAGCTAAAGTCTAAACATCCCCAGGACATTTAAGTAAAAGAGCTGATGCATTTGCATCTTGACAGTGGGTGTGGGCATTGAGTCACAAGAGCACCAGACACAGAAGGAGAGGGGGGTGGAGGGCAAAAGTCTCCCCATCAGATCCTATCAGCCGTCATGTCCCGAACCTGCTCCAGAGCACAGCCAGCAGACTGAGACAATGTGGGCACGCACACACACACACAAACATACACCCCACCCACACACACACACACACACACATACACACACACACACACACACCCACCCACCCCCACCCCACACACCCCACCCACCCCCACCCCACACACACACACCCCACCCACACACACACAAACGTACACAACACCCCCCCCACCCCCACCCCCCACCCACACACACACCCACCCACGCACACACCCTTTTGGAGATATCTGCATGATCGTGTGACTTGTGGAGGGCCCGATGTCAGTCACACGAGTCTGCGGTGGCGGCAGAAACAGGAGAGCGTGTTTGCTTTCTCCTGCCGCGCCTGTAACCGGAGCAGCTTCGGGGACAGACGGCTACTTTTCCAACCGTGAGGCACACAACGCACCGCTCCAAAGCGCCTCCCTCCTCCTCCAGTCTTTCCACTGACGCTTACACCTGCAGCATGTGCCGATTCAGAAACTACTGATTTGCCACCAGCCAATGGGTTGTGCGGAGAGACACTGAAAAGTCTCTGTGCGGACGAAGACTGTGAGACTGACAGGTCTCTGTGGTGGTATGCTGTGCTACGGCCATCGTTTGAAGCGCTTTGTGAGCGGTCATATAAAAATAACACAGGGGTCCTTCTGGAGGATATTAAACCAGCATCATGTCTGCTGCCTGTTGCTCTCCTCTTTTTGGAGCAGTGCTATTGAACATGGCCTGCTTACATTGGTTAGGGGCTGGTTTAAAAGCCAGGTAAGAAGGCACCCACGCTGTTATTTTATAGCTTCAACAGAAAGGCAGTGGTGGGAAGAATAACACACACACGCACACACACACACACACATACACACACACAATCCAACACACACAGGGACTGAGCTCTGCTCCTCACTGGTAAGCACGAGAGTTCTCTAAAGTAACTCCGGCAGGCTTGGCTTTCAGACTGGATTATTCATGGATATTCCACACCACAGAGTTATGTTACACACTGTAGTGCCTGCTCTCTTTCTCTCTCTCGCTCTCTCTCTCTCTTTCTCATATGTGTTTGTGTCTGTGGGAGTGTGTGTGACTGTATGTGAAATTGGGCAAGTCAGCGACTTCTACAGCGGATGGGTTTGCTACCTAAGCTAACTAGTTCTGAGCATCTGAGATTCTGTCTATTGCTTATGTTATTCATACATTCATAGGTTAGCGTTAGCTTGGAGCTCAAAGATCAGATGACCCCTTGACCTAGACATAAGATGGTGGCCAGGTCGATGCTAAACCACTGTGAGTGTATAGCTACAATAAGGTCCTATAAGGTGCTAATGGCGCTAACAGGGGCTAGACTGTGCCACACTCACTACACTACCAGTAAGGTCAAGGGTCGGGGGCGGGTCAAAATGAAACCAACACATGGACGGCTGGTGGACAGCGCGCTCACCTCAGGCTCCTCCTCGGAATGCTGCGACAACTGGTCGTGCTGAATGATCTCGGCCTCGTCCTCCGTCGGCCCGTTGCCCACCCGGATCCCGCCGAAGTTCTGCGTGCCCTGTGTGTGTATGTGTGTGCGTGCATGTGTAGGGGGGGTGTCAACCAGCAGGGGGCAAAGGTCAGAACAAGCCGACATGAGGTAATACAGAATGGGAAAGACAACAGGGTTTCCAAGTATGTTAAAAGGATGATAATATGTGGACATACTAGGTGCTGGGTGATAAAGAGGTTGCACGGGTGCCTGCATGTGTTATGTGTGTCTTGCGAGTACATGTTATTCGAGTGTGTTTCAGTAAGTGTAGGTAAAGGAGACAGGGAGAGAGAGGGGGCAAGAGAGAGAGGAAAAAAGAAAGACAGAGAGAGAGGGAGGGGAGGAAGAGAGGGAGAGGTAGTAGAGAGAGATAGACAGAGTTGGCATAGCTGGACATTACCAGATGTTTTCTCCAGAGGTACTGTTTGCGCAGCACAAGTGTTTTCACTATCAGCATGCATGGCACACAGGCCAGAGCAATGATCACCAGCAGACACTGAATTATCATCTGCAGGGACACCAAGAGGAACAAGAAAGACGTTACATAATTACAACTCCTGAAGGCCTTTCCTAACTAACTTTGTAACTACGATGTTACATAATTACAACTCCTGAAGGCCTTTCCTAACTAACTTTATAACTACGATGTTACATAATTACAACTCCTGAAGGCCTTTCCTAACTAACTTTATAACTACGATGTTACATAATTACAACTCCTGACGGCCTTTTCTAACTAACTTTGTAACTAAGATGTTACAAAATTACAACTCCTGAAGGCCTTTCCTAACTAACTTTGTAACTACGATGTTACATAATTACAACTCCTGAAGGCCTTTCCTAACTAACTTTGTAACTACGATGTTACATAATTACAACTCCTGACGGCCTTTTCTAACTAACTGTGTAACTAAGATGTTACAAAATTACAACTCCTGAAGGCCTTTCCTAACTAACTTTGTAACTAAGATGTTACAAAATTACAACTTCTGAAGGCCTTTCCTAACTAACTTTGTAACTACGATGTTACAAAATTACAACTCCTGAAGGCATTTCCTAACTAACTTTGTAAGAATGATGTTACAAAATTACAACTCCTGAAGGCCTTTCCTAACTAACTTTGTAACTACGATGTTACAAAATTACAACTCCTGAAGGCCTTTCCCAACTAACATTTCAACATACTAAATACTCTGGATATACAATCAATTCTTTGAAGATGAATAACTGGAAATATTTTCATGATATCTGAAACATCTGACTGATTTGCCACAGGACGGTGTACATTTTTTATTCAGTTGTTGTTACCTGTCCACTGTAAAGAGGTTTATTGGTGGGGTCATTGTAGTTGAACAGGAACATGTTGATGAAGGCGATCAGGAGGCTGGGGGCATCTCTGGAGGTCTTGGCATCATAGGCGAGCCATTTATAGAAGACCAGCAGAACCAGATAGCCAAAGAGACTGGTCATGAAGACTATTTCTGGGATGAAGCCCAGGTAGATGTTGAGAGGCTTTTTAAAATACCTACAGACAGAAAATTACAGAGACAGCAGCAGAAATAGATAACAGACAGAGAGAGAGAGGAGAAGAGAAGAAGAAATTGGATTTAGATAAAGACACAAGAACAAGAAAGGTGACACATATCGGTTGAAGGATAGCAGTGAAGTTTCTCTGACACTGGATGTTCCTGCCATGTAGTGCTAATTCATCAGCATCCATGTTGGCACATGACCCAAATCATCAACATGAGATGTCAGTAGTTTCAGCAGAACTTCTGACAGTCCAGGACTTACAGGTGGTTGAACAGGCTGAGCGTGACTCCAAACAGCATGTGAATGACACCCAGGATGACTGACATCTTCATCTTGAAGGAGTTGAGGAAGGTCAGCTTGTTGGTGGCAATGTTCCAGATCTGAAAGGGCCAAGCCAAGTCAAGTTAAATTTATTGTCCCACCAGGGAGAAATTCTCAAGAGGTCAAGGGTGACAAACACTGTGGTGCTGTGGGACCGATTGGATGTAAAGCATGATGGTGAGGTGAGTGTGCTTCAGAGGTCATACCGGGTCGATGCCAATGGGGTAGGGCCCTTGAAATACACCCTTGACTGCCGGATCCAGCTGAAGAATGCGGTTTCCCTTCAGGGTTTCAAACCTACATGACAAAGACATTCAGACACAAAGTGAGTCAAGTTATTCATTCATGGGGGTACAGTGGCACACTGGTTAGAGCACCTGACCACGAACGGGTATTTGCCCATGGGGACCTGGGTTCAAATCCAGCCTGCGGTCATTTCCCAACCCTACACCATCTCTCTGTCTCACTTACTTCCTGTAACCATCTTCACTGTTTTGCCTCAATAAAGCCAATATGTATATATATATATATATATTTTATATATTTTATATATATGAAAAAAGTTGTTCATTCATCACCATCATTTTACCAAAACTGTCACCTCTTTACACTCACACGAGCCCTGTATAAGCCGAGCCCTTTCCAGCATAAACACCTCCCTGGGCTATGCTACAAGGAGAAATTCAGTGTAAAATGAACTTTGTTAAAACATGATACTGAGTTGGTATGTTTGCTGAGGAACAAAACTATTTTTATTGAAAAGGCTCACTACACTAGTGATCAGGGCATAGAGGATGCTTTAAGACATCGCGGTTTTTAAACCATTCAAAAAGCTGAAAGTAGCTTCTCACTTCCTTGATAGTATAACAAGGGCCCTGACATTTCAAACTAAGTATTGAGAACTTTTTAAGTGTACAGGTCGTTTATTACTGTTTTTACAGATAGTAACTTGCGGTAGTTTTCCGGTCACTGCCATGTTGAAACTAAGTCCCTACAAGTTCTTAAAGTTCAGAATGCTACAGGATAGTGTAGTTTTGCTCCTCAGCAAACATACCAACTCATTATCATGTTTTAACATAACCAAAGTTCATTTTACACCGTATTTCTCCTTTAAGTACAAGTAGGTTTAGCCCACAGTATAAATAGAGCTATTGTTAACAGAAGGAACATCTGTTGTGTTGTCAATCAGTGAGGAATCAAGTGGGCACCACAATATGCAAAGATGCAATTTGGTCTACCCATCTCTTGTACATCAGTCCCCCAACTCTGAACGGCTCCAGGAACCATGTGAAGCAACAGCATCATATTATGTTGGCCAGATAGGGACCTCTACGCTCGAAGGGTGGCGGTGAAGACGGCCAGCCGACTCACGTCCAGTTGCCTCCTCCAGCGATGTCCTCGCGGAACATGGGCCGCACGCTCCAGCCCGAGCCGAAGATGTTGAGGGACTTGGAGAAGCAGTCGTTGTAGATGATGCCCGTGTAGATGGAGAAGGCGCCCATCAGCAGGATGATGTAGCGGCCAGCAAACACCATATTAAACATCTGGCCGGAGGAAGGAGCCAAGAGAGAATCAAGGTCATTGAGAGACGAGACACATACACAAACAAGCACAATTAGAGATAGCAACCTGGTCCCCTATATGGGCAGACAGACACAGGCAGACAGACATACTGTAGATGAACAGGATCACTGCAATACCTCCGGGTGCCAGGTAATAATACTACTTTTATTAAAGGTTCTTAAGCCAGTGTAGGCACATTAGAATGGACCCCATCTCAGATTAGAGAGAATGTGTGTTAGCAGCTGATGAGAAATGTGAAGAGATGAAGATGAGTAAAGTGGAGGATGGGAGGAGTGCAGTGGGGGAAGAGGGCAGAGGGGGGTGGGTGTGGTACCTCATTGTCGTTTTTCTGGGTGAGGAGGCGGCTCTCCCTCAGGACGAGGTAGAGGGCAGCACAGGTCATGAGTGTGCCGTGGCCCAGGTCCCCAAACATGACGGCAAACAGGAAGGGGAAGGTAATGATGGTGTATGGGGCTGGGGAGATGTGACCACAAGACAACCACACACACCAACAGGCATATGAGGCATATGAAAATACACCTACATGGCCTTCAATGAACATGCATGAGTAACTAGAATAAACACCTGTAGAGTGTCTGACAAAACAGGTTTGTCATTTGAGACAGAGGACTCAAAGTTTCATACGATGAAAACAGTAAACATAGCAGTAATTCAAAAGCCAGCTTCAAAAAGTAGAAGTCCTTCCCATGTATTCGTTCCGGTCTTTCACTTAACCATACTTGTATGTGGCAAAACTAATTGGATGAAGTCATTAGTGAAATCTCCTGTATGAAACAGGTACACAGGTTGCACAGGTACGACCAATACATGGTAGGTCTTTTACTTTGTGAAGCTGAAGTCTTTCACCTCTAAAATAAGGCTATAAAGGTATATTCTTTGTACTTATACAGTTTAACCATATAAGTTTATTGACAACAGGTACATTGCTAGGACACTTCAATTACTCTGCTTATAGTGGCCGAAAACCCTCAGACCAGCTCATTAACAGGAAGGAATAAGCATTTTCACAACAGCCTGCCATCCGGCTGCATTAGGCAACACACATGCAAGTTTGCAAATTGGTGGCTCTCTGACAGCTCTCTGACTATCTGGTGCTTGGGTAATGTTTTCAGTGGAAGTGACCGGAGTCTGGGTCACTGAGAAAACTGCTGAACAGAGAGACGAGGAGGAAGTGACTCGCACTGACACCCAAACACACCTAGTCGCCAAGCATACACCCTATTAACAGAAGACATGTTGAAAGAAGGGGACTCTGGTGTCCCCTTTGGGACCACTGAAGCCAGCTCATGTAATACCTCCCTCTATTGTGAACAGCTGTCCACAAGACTGGCTGGATTCACATAAGTGGAGGCAGAGAAAGAAGAAGAGAAGGTGGGTGTTGAGTGGACGCACCTGGGTTGATCTCGCGATACGTGCCGATGCCGTAGGCGTCCACGATGTTCTGGAAGCCTGAGGTGAACTTGTTGGTCTTGTTGAAGGTGGGCGCCGTCTGCTTGGTCTGCATCCTGTTGAGGATGGAGGGCACGGTGGAGCCGCTCTTCTCCTGCAGAGGACACAGGCAGGAGCAAAAATATATATCTACACACCAAGCAATGGACATAACTACAGACGGACACATAGACTGTTATCAGCCACTGAAAGGACCACCAATCTCAGACCCAAAAATGCTACGTGATTGTGTCTTTTACTATGCCCTCTCCATGCCCATTCAAGCATGAGACATGACCATGCCAGGGAAGTTACTTCTGTCATCTTTGTCAGGGAGTGTGCTGATTGCACACTGTAGTCAAGATCCCATCTTATTCCCATCCCATCACAACTTATTGCACCAGTTATGCGCATCCATACTAATTTGCCGCAACAAGATGTACATCAGCAGCTATTTTAGACTCTGAATTACAAGACTATTCCACACTCAAGTGGAATCATCTCTTATTCGCATGACTAAAATGCACATTAACATGTTGGATAGAAATCTGGTTAGTAACAGACATGAATGCGATGCGATTGCGATTTTTTTTTTCTTCTTTTTTTTTTGATTTCTCTTGACTTGAGTTTTTGACTGATCAGCACATCTGTTTTTTCACATCTAGCAAAAAGATCCGATGCAGAGTACAGTGGTACTGCAATATTAATACAATATCTATAAAATACACCCGAAAGGCAATTAAATGCCACTGAATGTGTGCAGTCAACCTGCGTTCATTTGTGCGTATGTGCGTATGTGCGCATGTGCGTGTGTGTGTGTGTGTGTGTGTGTGTGTGTGTGTGTGTGTGTGTGTGTGTGTGTGTGTTTGTGTGAGTTGGTAGGATATATAAATAGCTCAGGGCTAACTGGGCCCACGGAATGCTATGCGTGACAGCAGTAAGCCGTGTTGGCATGCAGCACTTCTGAAGAGGCAGCAGAGACAGAGATTGCAGCAGCTACCCCAACAAGGAGCTTTAAGCTACACACTAATACCAACCAAGTCCTCTATATACACTCACTGCACACTAATAAGACTCTATTCAGTGACTGCACCATCTCCACAGGCCTCCGTCTCACCCTGCTCAAAAGACCAGCCCTAGAGGTTAACCCTCATGCTAATAGATGAGATAACATCTCCCTCTCTCAGGGTAAATATAACAGAGTCATTCCGTGTCAACTCAACCAGAGGCTCCCGCGACAAAATTTAGATTTTGTTGTAATTTCTCACAATGAAAGAACAACATATATGATGAACTTTGGTGAAATAAATAAGCCAAATTTTGTTTAGTTCACCAGATATTGCCTGTTTTAGCCTAGGGGGGTCATTTTGCACAATTGCACCTTAATTCTGGAGCATTTTGAGACACCTGGACTGGGCCTTTTTAGAGCAGGCAGACACATGGCTTGAGATTTATACCCAGAAAAGTTTATACATATTTGGACTGTACCGTTTTTTTACACCTGTGATACTTGGTTTGTCTGTACCAAGCCCTGGAAAATCAAAAAAGCACTGTGCGCGAATTCGCGAGTGGTTTTTAGTGAAGTTTGAGTATGAATTACTCCAAAACTCTTCAAGATGAGACACTAATTCTTTATAAACAAACTCAAAACCAACTTCTTACTGTATGGATGACGTGGCATAGCTGTCATTGGTGAAGATCATGATTTATAGTGGTCCGAAGATGGCTCCGGCCAGAAAAGTGCCATTTTTAGCACTTTTCAGGGGGTACTTTTCTCAGAAGGGCCACACTTTGCAACCATAATGTTTTGTATGCTACAAGATAGATGTCTAAACCCCTACATATATAAAAGTTAGAAATTTAATATGCATCCTATGGATTTTATAGCATGTGTTTGATAATGGGGTTGTGGTAGTGTCTGATATCATTAATAAATTCATATTTGACTTTTCTGATCACCGTATACACTTATAATTGCTTTAGGTACTTTGTAGCATGCATTTGTTACAATTCCTGGCCTAATAATAGGTGTATATTTGAGAACATTTTAATTTTTCTGCTTTTTATCACATTTAAGAACATTTGTAGGCCATTATATATTAGCTAGACCTCTGCTGTATGTTTAGGCCATGTTAGGAGGTTATATGCTAACAAATGAAAGCTTGTGTATTCCCAGAAGTCCCAGAAGGCAGAGAGTTTTGATACCTAGAAATTCCCATAACCCATAAAATTGTACAATGGTTATGAAATTTCAGGGAAACCCCATATATGGTTAGTCTTTACAGCCACAAATCCTATATAAGCTGGGTGTTTAGCAGGATCTGGTATTGATTGCTCTGTAGATTGTTTCCCTGAAATGTCATAACCACTGTACAATTTTATGGGTTATGGGAATTTCTAGGTATCAAAACTCTCTGCCTTCTGGAACTTCTGGGAATACACAAGCTTTCATTTGGCAAGGCAAGGCAAGTTTATTTGTATAGTGCTTTTCATACACAACGGCAATTCAATGTGCTTCACAAAAATAAAAGCAAAGGACAATATATAAAGGCATAAAAGATAAAGATAAAGTAAGTGTAAAAGCATAAAAGATATAAAAGCATAAAAAACACACAAAATAAAAATACATTTACTAAAAATCATTAACAGAAAGCATCTGAAAACAGTTTGGTCTTACCGTAAAATACCTAATAATAGCCGAGTTCCAATCAATCGCCGGATTCCCTTTAATTGCCGGGTGCAGGTGTAAATTTTGATAAATAAAGGCCGGTTCCAAATAAATGCCGCGTGTAATTCATAAAAAAAAATCAAGGAAAAAGACGTGACCACTGTAGCTGCACGTTGTTCTTTTTCGCCCGTTTTGTTTACTGTTCACATAGCTGTGGTTTCTTTCAGTAAGTCTTTACTACTCAATCAGGGGAGATGTGTGAGAAAATGATCCTTCTTTCAGGTCGTGTTATCAAAAGAGTTTTGTTATAAGCCATCATTTGCAATAACCTTTCATTCATATAGCAATGTTAGGAGGGGTGCAGGGAGGGCCTACCGGCATTCCAAATCCGAAGTAACAATAATGTTTGTCAATCTCACGTGTAGCCTACAATGCACATTTCATAGATGTAATCATTATCATCTATCGACTGTTTTAAGCACATCTACTAGCAAAGAAACACCATTATACACACACTGCCCATTTTAAACATCAAAGTTCTAAAAAGGCCCATTCCAGGTGTTTCAAAATGCTCCAGAATTAAAGTGCAATTGTGCAAAATGACCCCCCTAGGCTAAAATGGGCAATATCTGATGAACTAAACAAAATTTGGCTTATTTATTTTACCAAAGTCTATCATATATGTTGTTCTTTCATTGTAAGAAATTAGAACAAAATCAAAAATTTGTCGCGGGGAAGTTTCCAAATTTTGGTTGATTTGAAATGGAATGACTCAACACTATAAATGTCAATCTATATACATGACAACCTATGGCCTATGGTAGTTAAGTTTCATATATTATATATACATAGATACTGTATGTCTCAACAGGCATACCCTTCAATTCCTTTCTGCGCCACTAGACTTACAAAGGCTCTTACGGGTGACAGGAACATCAAACACCTTCAGGAGCTGGGCTCCAGTGGCCCACACTTAGGTATGCATTAACATGAAGCACCACTCGACACTGTAAGGACCAGCTGAGAATATATATAAGAAAATATAAGAAAATCAATGACAACAGTAGACAGAGTTACATGTTTAAGATCACACTAAACAGACCAAATGTTAGAAAAGACCATCTCAGGAGAAGAAAGGCCTTACTCAAGGGAACAGAAGTAAACTATACCAGTAAACACCCCAGTAGTCAAAACAAACAAAAACTAAACTTAAAGTCTCCAAATCCCAAGACCTGACCCTTGGACTGAACCGAATTGAGTTAATAAAAGGACGGCTTAAAAGGTTTAACTTTTTTTGGTGAAATCTTTAGCATTTCCTGGAAGGACTAGAAATAGAAACCCGGTTACGTAACTATGTTTAATGAAAAACCTGCCACTTATTAATTGCGGTTTATAACATTCATTTAGTTGATACATTACATAAGAAACAGACGCCGGAGTAGTTGAGCTATGCGTGCTTTGGTGAGATCTGCTGTTGAAGTCAGAACATGGTATTTACAAATCATAGTCAAAATGTCTTTAATACATTAGAACATCAGATATAGAACCAAGCAGACATGTGATTGGGACAGAGAGAACGAGAGAAAAGGATATGAAAACAGGACAAGCGGGTGGTCAACAAGTGCACCCCCAAACCCCATCCCAGCACCCCTTACTGCTGACCTTTGCCCTTTATGTTCTAACCTTTGACCTGCTAAGGCAACAGAGCTCTGTGTGCACTTGCTTGTGGAATCTGATCTGTTAAAGGGCACACACATACAAGTGCACGCAAGCAGCAACACACACACACACGCACGCACGCACGCACGCACGCACGCACGCACGCACGCACACACACACACACACACACACACACACACACACACACACACACACACACACACACACACACACACACACACACACACACACACACACACACACACACACACACACACCTACACACCTACACACACACACACACACACATGCATGCACACATCCCCCGGGCTACATCCTGCCAGCTCTGCAGTCATTCAATGCCGCCGTTTGTAATAACCCCACATGAGCAGCACACAGACTCACCGTGCACATGTCACACATCTACACATCTAGCAGGGAGGTCCTGGGAGCCGTGTGGGGCCCTGTCTTTATTTTAGGCCTGAGTGACTCAGCCACTGTGAATGACAATTTCCCCGCCTGGCCTATTCATATAAACTGCCATAGATCAGAGAAGGATCCCAATCAGGGTGCGTGTGTGGTGAGTGCGTGTTGTGTGTGTTTGTGTGTGTTGATTGAGTGACTGAGAGTACTTTACACGCCCATGGCCCAAACACTTGAAGAATGCCTAAACACATGAGGTACATGACTCAGTGCGCCAGTGGGGATTGCCCTGATGGCCAGTCCCTGTGTGTGTGTGTGTGTGTGTGTGTGTGTGTGTGTGTGTGTGTGTGTGTGTGTGTGTGTGTGTGTGTGTGTGTGTGTGTGTGTGTGTGTGTGTGTGTGTGGGCATAGCACAGGGTGCCTCTCGGCCTTGTAAGTCCATGCCATCCACCACCTGCACCTACTCCTCATAACTAGGGTTGCTTTGGATATTTTGGTACAAACACAATCTTTGAATCCACAGTCACTTTCATGTCAATCAAGACAGAAATGATAGTTTTTGGTTTCTTTCTATGTGTAAGTATATATATGTATATGTACCATTTCAGTTATTAGCATCATAGCTGTTCCGACAGGGTTCCTGTTTTAACATTCCCAAAGATGTGAAAGGTAGCGAAAGTAGTTTAGGAATGAATGCATAAACTGTCATGCGTTGTTTTTTCCTTCAGTAGGGTCTATAACTTATGTACCTATTGTGGAAATTCACGTTTCCTTTTTCAAGTGTACGTGTGTGTGTGTGTGTGTGTGTGTGTGTGTGTGTGTGTGTGTGTGTGTGTGTGTGTGTGTGTGTGCACGCGAGCGCAGAGTTATGCAAAATGCTCACCGTTCCTCTGCGCAGGGCAAACTGGATGGAGTCCAGGTCGGACAGGGGGCACCAGATCTCGGCGATGAGGCACTTCTGTGTGACGTCGATGTTGCAGAGGTTGAGAGTGTGGTAGATGGCCTTCATCTTGCGCACCTTGATGAACCACACGCGCACCGTCTTGGCTGCTGCCTGCAGCACCCTCTGCCTGTGGTCCTCCGTCTGGTTCAACACCTGGATACACACACACACACACACACATACACAAGGAACGGTCAGATTCAGAGTAGAAATGGCTACGACTGTGTTCCTTTGTTTTAAAGATGATGTGCTCCAATGACCAAGTGGAGTTTGGGAAAAGTAATCTTTAATGGTGTGAGTTGTTTATAAAAGTATGTGCTCTGCATAATGTAAGATTTTGAAAAGTCCACATATATTCAATAAATGCCAGAATTCTGTAAAAAGTTCATCTTCCCAACATTCCTGTCACACCAGTATGACAGGTGTCTTAAAAAGAAAGCTTCGTTTTTTATCAGCTGACCTCTAAAACCTTTATAGTGACTCCATAGTTAGTGCATACAGCAAAATAAACTCTTCTAATTTAAGGAATTATCTTAAATAACACATAATACAGGGTAACCCTAAAGTCTGGACAGATAGGACATATCACTACTCATAACAGTATATTTCTGACAGATTGTTAAAATAAGTATATAGTGAAAATGTAATTAACTGATAACATTTGAATTAAAGAATTAAAAAATATGCACTAAGCAATGTGTACGGAGGACACCCTGGGATACCCTGTAATTCCATAATCCCACTGTGTTGCTAAACTGGAGGTGGGGTATTCACTGTACAGACTATGACTGTGCCAACAGGTTGGTTTAGATGTGGCCAGCTAGGATGCCGGCTCTTTTGTCCTCTGTATGTACAGAGTATTAGTGTTGCTGTGGTAGGCTCGTGTTTGGAACAAGCGTAGGAGTTCTCCTGTAGAGGTCCATGTGTCCTCATCTATCCTCAGGGTGTGTGTGTGTGTGTGTGTGTGTGTGTGTCTAGAGCTATGAGCCAGTGTGACTCACTCCTCAATCCCAGCTGTGCCCATGGGATGGGCAAATGGAGCTGGTGCCAGGCCAAATGCCCCACACACCTCTCTCGCTCCCTCTCACCCACGCTGGAAAGACGTTTAAGCTCGCACAAACAAGCCCTGCTTACGTCGCACGCCCTCATAAAAAAGCGAGCCGGGCATCGCTCGCATCCATCCAACCTCAAGGGACCCCACCACACACACACATAGCTCTCCTTTGCTCACTTTCAGAGGTCAAAAACACCTCTCACCTTCTGATCCATTTCCCACACACACACACACACACACACACACACACACACACACACACACACACACACACACACACCCTCTTATTTGCCCATCTCTGTCCTCATCCCCCTTACTGGAAACATTTGTCTGAACACTTGTGCAGTGAGTCAGTGACTAGCAGTGTCTCCTACAGTTGGCTAAGTAGTCACATGACAGGGGGCACCTCAAACTCACGCTCTCTTACTCATTTCTCCCCTCACACCCAACTGCACCCACCACCCCCACCCGCCCACACTGGGTTTGTGTACAGGGTTCACACAGACACACACTCGCTCACACACACAAGCACACAAACACGCTTGTGCCCACCTAGGCACACGCAGACACAAACTTACACATACGCTTATACACACACACACACACACACACACACACACACACAGACGTACATACATACAAACGTACACACACACAGACAGACAGACAGACAGACACATAACTGCTGATATACACACACAAATGCTTGTGAACACAAATGCTTGTGAACTCTTTCACACACACAAACGCTGATATACACACACAAACGCTTGTGCACTCTTTTACACACACACACACACACAGACACACACACACACACACACACACACACACACACACACAACCCCTCCCTCTTCAGAGTTCTCGCCTCGTAGCGACCGCCAAACACAAACAGCATGTGAATATTCCCAGTCGGTATGATGCGCGGGGGCCATATCAGCTTACACCCCCCACCCTTCGCTCCCCCCACCCCCCGTCTTCCTTTCTCCTCCACCCCTCCTCCCATTCTCTCCTCCTCTTACTCGCGCTCACTCTCTCTAAGCAAAGGCTAATCCACAGCTATTTACACCCGTTGAGATCAGCCTGGGAGACTCAGCGTGGGTGGGTGGGTGTGTAGGTTTAGGTGTGTGTGTATGTGTGTGTGTGTGTGTGTGTGTGTGTGTGTGTGTGTGTGTGTGTGTGTGTGTGTGTGTGTGTGTTATGCAAGTCAGTGTTGGACAGACGTCCAGAAAAGGTGCCTACTGCACTAGGCAAGACCCCATGGAAGTGCTGGGGACAGGTATGGTGTGTGTGTGTGTGTGTGTATATATATGTGTGTGTGTGTATATATGTGTGTATCTGTGTGTGTGTATGAAGAGAGAGAGAGAGAGAGAGAGAGAGAGAGAGAGAGAGAGAGAGAGAGAGAGAGAGAGAGAGAGAGAGAGAGAGAGAGAGAGAGAGAGAGAGAGAGAGAGAGAGATCAAGGCCCCATTCAAGTGCTGGGGACAGGTATGGTGTGTGTGTGTGTTTGTATATATGTGTGTGTGTGTGTATATGTGTATATGTGTGTATGTGTGTGTGTGTATGAAAGAGAGAGAGAGAGAGAGAGAGAGAGAGAGACAGACAGACAGGAGTGCATCTCCATGTACATGATGGAGATGATAATGACAGGGTCAGGCAGTTTGAGTGTGTGTGTGTGTGTGTGTGTGTGTATGTGTGTGTGTGTGTGTGTGTACATGAATGTTCATTTTCCTGCCCTTATAAGGTGAGAAGCTGTCAGAACCTACTGCAACAGCGCCCAGCCCCAACCCCATTGGCAGACGTCAATGCCAATCAAGCTCTGTTGCTTGGCGCCCCTCCTCTTCAATACGCCAGTTGCAAACAATGTAATTCCTCCTCCTCCTCCTCCTCCTCCTGTGACATTGATACTCATGTATTCATTCATTTGTCCCTGTCTGACTCCTGAGCGGCAGATGCAGCAGCAGAATGGCACCAGCCCCTAACTGTCCCCTTATCCTCTGATGCCACATGGTCCCCACCCCAGCCGCCACTAGGAAGTGGTTTTAAAAAAAAGGAAAAAAAAAAAAAAAAAAAACCAATTCTTACTGCAAACAACTTTAAAACATTAAAGCCTTTGTGCGTCCTGTGCAGCGCTTCTTTACTGTGTGTGGAGAGTGTCACATGACCAAAGGTGTTTCTCAGAACTGGATGGGTGTGAGAGGTCATGTGACAGAGGCCTGTTGTAGATTTATGACTAGGGAAGGGATATGCCGCTACTGCTGCTGGAGATAATGGAGAAGAATCACTGATATGTGAGCTATATAGTAATGTGCAAGGTTTGATAGATATTTCAAAAGCATCTACACAAAGTGAGTGAACAGCCCCATAACTTACTAATCTAATACATAATAATGTACTAGAACATTGTAGAAAAAGTGTAGTTACAAAATGCAAAGATATAAACACTGATAAAGATATAAACACTGTTAAATACACCATCAGCTACTACTCTAAAAATAGCATGCCATCAACCGCCTGATACCAGCATCTCCCCGATGACCCTAACCACATCCTAGAGTAGACTGCCCACATGTCGAACAGACACTCACACTCTCTCTCACACACACACACATTCTCTCTCTCTCTCACACACACAGACACACACAGTTGATGCCTGAGGCTCCACACACAGGCGCAGAGGCGCAGAGTGGGGGACAAGGGCACTGTGCTGGAGCAAACACAACCATCAGTGTGTGTGTGTGTGTGTGTGTGTGTGTGTGCTTATGGCGGCCACTACATCTCTGCTGTCAAAGGGTAAAGTTGGTAATAATGTGTGTGTGTGTGTGTGTGTGTCCATGTCTGTGTGTGTCTGTGCATGTCTATGTAAGAGTGTGTCCAGACTAGAACTGCTAGTGGCTACGACATCTCCACTGTCAAAGTGGTCCTGGCAGCTGAGTACACATTGAGACAAAGACACACAAACACACAAAGGACACAAGAGCCCATGCATAAACACAGACCCTCACACCGCAAACAGCTGGACAAATGCAGACACATCGAAGTTAACATTCGGGCAAAAGACTGCAAATGTGTGCGTAAATATGCTCTCACACACAATATATGTATTAGGGTAATAGTGAGCTGGGTACTGCACGATTCCAGGTATGATCACATGCCACCACAATGACCATTCCCCTCTGCCTCAAGTTTGGAATAATATATCTGCATAATACTTTTCATAAGACGATACATAAAGCAAACTCTACATACAAAAAAAAAAACTATGTACACTGTTTTGGGTTCATTTCATTTCAATGAACAGTTATTAAAGGGAACAGTTTGAAAAGATCTTGTGCTGTATTTGTTAAACTAGCAATGACAGTTTTGTCAGTCATAAAAATGCAGGGGAAAAGAACACTAGAAAATGTTTGTGTGAAAAAGGGTATAGTTTGTAATTTCGAGTGATCCGCAGGACCGTGATTCAAACAGGGCGGAAGGGCACAGGGTCTCACCATCCGCAGGACCGTGATTGAAACAGGGCGGAAGGGCACAGGGTCTCACCATCCGCAGGACCGTGATTAAAACAGGGCGGAAGGGCACAGGGTCTCACCATCCGCAGGACCGTGATTAAAACAGGGCGGAAGGGCACAGGGTCTCACCATCCGCAGGACCGTGATTAAAACAGGGCGGAAGGGCACAGGGTCTCACCATCCGCAGGACCGTGATTAAAACAGGGCGGAAGGGCACAGGGTCTCACCATCCGCAGGACCGTGATTAAAACAGGGCGGAAGGGCACAGGGTCTCACCATCCGCAGGACCGTGATTAAAACAGGGCGGAAGGGCACAGGGTCTCACCATCCGCAGGACCGTGATTAAAACAGGGCGGAAGGGCACAGGGTCTCACCATCTGCAGGTCGTCGATACGGGTGTGGACTCCTGCGGCCATCTCCTTCCGCTCTTGGGGGGTCTCGGGACAGGGGTACAATGACGCCCGGAACCTGCGTGAGGATACAGTCACTGAGCAACCGTTGTTTGGTACCGCATCGACACAGCATTCAAGCTTTCCGTTTCAGTCTTTCAAACTGCAGAGATATTATTTACTAAAGTTGTTTGCAGTTCAGACATAGCCTGGTAAACCAGCCCCTCGTACTTCATTTCATTTTGTACAGAGGGTCTGGAACAGAGACCGTCAAAAACAATTTGTTGGAGGTGTGGACTCTGCTAAAGTTTAAAAAAAGTGCCTCTGCCTTCACCCAATCGCTAACGCCTGGTCGTCACGTATGCAATTAGCCTACCTACGCACTACAATTCAAATGTAGCACACAAGGTCAACGTCACGGCTAACGAACACACCCTCTGTTCGCTGATTGGATCGGTCTTGCTGGGACTTGCTAAATGACCCTCAAGAGATTCCAGTCCAGACCCTCTGTACAAAATGAAATGAAGTACGAGGGGCGGGTTTACCAGGCTAGTTCAGACATTCTACAGGAGGTAAATTCATAAACTGCAAAGCCACCTGCAAAGCTGCAGGCTCCTGTTCCGTAGACCTACTGGCCTCAATGCAAGCCTAACGTAATTATATATATAATTATAGCTATAATTGAAAACGTAGACATTAGAGTACAAATTGGTGTCCAGAGAGTGGATCTGTAGCCAAGAGGGAGAGGGAAGCTCGGTCTCTCACCCCTCACAGATCTTCTTCACGCGGTTCTTCAGCTGGTCACCCTGGAAAAAGATGATGAAGACAGACTTGTCCACCTGATCACCCTGGAGAGACAAGAGGAGAAGCAGCCAAACACATGAGAGGAGCTCTAGAAAGCTCTACGCTCCACTTGAACGCACATCACACAACGATAATACCTCTACGGCTGTAACTGTAGCCCCCCTGAAGGCCAGTAATGAGCAGGTCATTAGCTTTAAGAGCTGTCACTATGTTGGTGCGGCCTCCCATTTTAAGTTGGGCAGTTGGTGGGATGACTTACCGTGGTTGGGTCCTCGAGGGGCTCCTCAATGTCGGCCTGCCGGAGGAAGACGTTGCCACGGCAAACCCGCCATAGCATCCTCTCGAATGTGGGGATTCTCTCCCTACCAATCACCCCGGCAACGAACCTTTGGAATGAGCAACAGGAAATTATTTGTTTGTCTTTCATTCTAACCATGAGTCTCATATTATTGATAATTGCCTTAAAAGCTCCCACAAGGAGTACCTCTGAAACCTGGACATTTTGACCTTAAGAGTGTCCCCATCCTTGTTCTCTCCTTATATTTGAAAACTTTTCCATGACTTTCCAAAAATATTCAACATAATATTCATGCTCTCCACGTACAAGAACGCAAAAGTGCATACCTTTCTTCACAAATATAGCCTAAGTATTAAATGAAATTGTAATATACTTTCCCATTAATTGTGTACTAATTTGCTAAATGAATACAATACTTTTCCCCTGAAAGGTTCATTATGTTGTCAGTCCAAGTGGAAACTGTTTCACGCTAAATACATTCACACATCAAAATCTCATTCATTAAAGAGCACACCACGACACATTCACTGGGCCCATTAACAACAAATCTGATTTTATGACTCAGTGACTACTGATATTTGTGTCACTGCATGACTTTTCTATAATTATCATGACCGTGAGAACCTTGCCTGAAAAAGCATTATGACTCTGCCTACTGAAAGCACTCCTTGACTAGAAAATTACATAACAATCATTAGAAAGGCATGCTCTCTGTATATACAAATCTTGACAATCATGGACAGAATAGTTTTCCTGTTTTCTTTCCCTGCCTCTGGGAGTAAATAAAAACAAACAGAAATAAAGCAGGCCTCACCATGTGCACAACAGACATACTGCAGGTCAAGTGATTAAGGAGTGGCACTGTTTACTTCTGTCAAATGTTATGGTTTTATCCATGGCATTGTGTTTTACCGACTGCTTGTGCACACAAACATATTCCTCTAAACCTGTATGGGTCTAAGGGGATTTTGCCCATGAAAAACACCCCCAGCAACTCAATATAACACAACACAGTTCAACTCCTGCTTTAGTATTCCACTACATTTCGCTGAGGCAAAATGGAACATTCATATTGATTTATGGGTACAGTGAATATGTTTCAGACCAGATGTAGCATCTGCTGATGCCAACACTGACTACATTTACAGTGGCTTATTGTGCTTTATAATACGTTTATAGCAGGTAATGATAAAATGGCCATGATGTCACCATTGATTAAGGATAAATGTTGCAAATTGCAAAACTGATTTCACGGACAACAGTACAGCCACTGAATTGACATGTTACAGCTTAACTGGAAGCAAGCAAATTCTGTTATGTTTTGATTTTGCAGTTTGCCTCTTTCCTCTAGAGGGGCAACAATGATTTTCAGCAGTTTGATTTTGATACAGTGCCAAGTTGTGGCCAAAACTCTACATATGGCACCTTTAAATGGGATATTTCAATATGTCTATAGCAAGATACTAGAGACCCCATTCCATATTGGCTGCCATGGGCTTACAAGTTGAAACAATCAACTCTGAGCATGGCCTCGTCCAGAGGGCAACCGAAATACAACCAGCGTCTTTAAATTCCAGCCATGTCAGAGCGGACCCACCCCAGCCTTAGTGGAGCTCCTCGGCCCACCTCGCTGGGGTCCAACAGGGTGGAGGACTCCTCCATCAGGGCCGGATCCTCCATCTGAGAGAGAGACAGAGAGAGGGGGGAGAGGAGGGGGTGAGGGAGTGAGAGAAGGCCAACATACTGGGGTCTGATGTGTGGCATGCAGTACACAATGTGCTCCCAAACTCATCATGCCTTGTAAGGACACTCAAAGTGAGCTTGAGTGTTGAATCAAGGATCTGCATGAATTAAAGGAAACCTTGTATGCCTTTCTGGGGTTTTTCTCATCACGTTAGTGTGTTACATAGTTTCTGTGTACAAGTTACAAAACATCCCTTGGCTACAGCTTGGGTAACTGTATTCTGCAGAAACCGATTGTATTACTTCCCCAAAATGTGTCCTTTTAACTGGAACCATTATTCTTATGTTTTATCTGGTATAAAATTAATTCCTTATACTGTAGTCCTTATAGACTGTTGAAAATATGTTTTTAACACTGAAGGCGCAACAAAAAAATTCATACAGTAAAGCATGTCCGTTTTCTGTATTGACTAATCAAAATGGTTCATTCTAACATTGTAGCAGGCCACTACTACTTTTATGACCAATGCAAATAAAGTAGGTAAAATAGACATGTACAACATGCCAACATAATTTACACTAGAATTCCTTAAAAGGAATATTATGTACAGCTAAAATAAGCATACAAGGTAAGAGACAGCGGCCAAATCATGCCCCTGCCACCTGCACTGGGTCTGCACTGTCTGGACCTTGGTGCCTTTGGGATCATTAATTCCCAGGGTCATGATGGGGAATGGCGAATTTGAATTAAATGTTTCACCTTCCACAAAAAGCTGACATCATTACATGCACCAAAAGCACTGACCAATTTAGTTTGTGTGTAGTGTAGGCTGTGTGTGTGTGCAGTGTAGATTGTGTGTGGTGTGTGTGTGTGTGTGTGTGTGTGTGTGTGTGTGTGTGTGTGTGTGTGTGTGTGTGTGTGTAAATGCAGTGATTTATAGTGTGTAAAAGTCTGGGTGGAATGCTGCTGGATAGGGGGTAGGAGAAGAGAAGAGGAGAGGAATGCCAGGGAGGTAAATGTTTAACAGCGCACTGTCCGAGATGGGACGGCGTGGACAGAAAAATCCGTCCATGCAGCATTTGAGAGGGTCAATGATTTCCCACAGGAGAGAAATGTTTTTCTTAGAATGATCTACCTTCCTTAACCCTCATGGGCAGTTGTAAAAGGTGCAATAACAACTTGAAGTTCAACTGTGAGGA
>CM050216.1:31023742-31041242 GCA_027475355.1 Coilia nasus
GATATTCTAGACGTGCATGTTGAATATTTCAGGACCCAAGACAGCCGAAGAGGGTCATGGTCTAATAAGCCCACAAGGATAAGACAGGGACAGCAGGAGCAGACTACTCTGGACTGTGAATTTACGACTGACAGCTGGCTAATATTAATTGAAACTATAATACGTTGTAGTAGTACACAACTAGGCGAATTCCATAAAATACACAGTACACCCAACTGTCAGGATGTGCAAGCAACACTACCTGGGTAATATTATCTAATTAACCTGTTAGCTAACTTTAGCTTACTAAATTATGGTGCAGTCTGTGAGGCCAGCAAACGCTTCGGGCTGACTTTCACGCAAGCTAGTCCCATACATTACAGAAACTCTGACTTGAAACGTGAAAGACCTTACTGTCACCAATCGGTCTTAATCTGACAGCAAAATTCAATATAATAATTAACTTCATAACATACTTAACGTTGACTACAGTAGCTAGCTTAGCTTGCTAATCTAACCTATAAGTAAAGTTGGTCAGACGACAAAAACAACCGATAGAAGTCACCAAACTACTTCGAAGTACAGATACTTCAGACAAACACATTCACCTGTGGATTTAGCAGCACAATCAGTGTATTCAAAATGCTAACTGCAACTTCATAAACAACAGAGCAATGTTGTAAGTTAAAGGTCTCAGAACCAGAGCTTATTTGCTAGCACCCATCCTGGGATAGCTAGCTAACGTTACCCCACTCATTTTGAAGCACTATGTTAGGAAGCTCTTAGTTGTAGAAGTTTCAGAAGGTAATAAACTGTGCTGCCAGAGCCTAAACCTGGCCTCATGGCTGCTCTTTGAGTTTAAATGTGTCAGTATTTGGTTGTATCGCATGTGGTCACAAATCTTACCTTAAACTGATGTCCTCTGATAGCGATCTAGCTGTCAACTCTGTGTTCCACCCGTACCATTATCAGCTGACCGGCTTGTGGTGACGAAATGGGGTGGCGCGGACTGCACTCAAAATCGAGTGAGTCACATGATCAGTCTCACCTGTTCCTTCCTCTGTCGTGGGCCTACATACCATACCTGCTTGTACCATTTTTGTAAGGCCTTTCTTGAAGGTTCCTTTAAATTTTACACATTTATACACCCCTCCATGATAATATTTATTATTATTATTATATTATGTTATGATAATTACTTTTTCATTAAGCTTCTGGCACAGTGGAAGGTCTTGCATTCATTGAAGTATAATTTGAAATGTTTTATTAAAATACAATTTTTTACATAAGTAGTTCTCCCCTTTCTATTAGGCTAACTGGAAGTAGGTGAATCATCGGTGGTTTATCACCTCTATTTCAAAACCGTTTTGCATTATGCTGAGCACTGCACGTTTTGTGGTTATACAACTTCCTGTGCTGTATTGCAACTTGCACAGCTAGGCAAAACAATCACTTTTGCTGCATTAGCCTACATTGAATTATTGTCAGTGTGTACACACACTTCAGTGTTTCGAATATAAGGCTTATCCTGGTTTTGATTGCATCAAGGATAAGGCATTTACATGAATACAGACAAACCTAGTCTTATCCCTATGTACATGATAAATACTAGTGTGATTTCTTAGTGCATGTTCATTCTTTTTGCGTTCTCTGTAAAGGCAGGTATCAGTTCTATAAATTCAGAATAAGGTGCACAATAGTGATTGTCCTTCAAAGTGCTTCACCTTATATCAACATCTCAAAAAGTCCAGGTATAGCCTAAAATATTCATTTCATGATCAAACATAAAACCAGGGTATTATATTAATATTTAAATCCTATTTGTGATACTGAAGGACATGTGCACTCATATTTGCACATAATGTAGATATATCTTATGTGCAAAGTAAGTTATTTTTTCTGACACCAGTTCACAAGTTT
This sequence comes from Coilia nasus, assembly GCA_027475355.1. Lineage (NCBI taxonomy): Eukaryota > Metazoa > Chordata > Actinopteri > Clupeiformes > Engraulidae > Coilia > Coilia nasus. Next base: position 31,025,642 of record CM050216.1, read on the forward strand.
ACTGCATCTAAAGCTTGGCTTTTGCTAGACCTACTATTTGGTACTAAACTACTTGCAGCTGACAAAGCTATGTTTAGCATAGCCTCATGTGAAATCACACACAGTAACAAGGGGAATTAAAAAGTAAGCCTAGTGTTTATAGGTGAGATTAACAGTATCCTGCTGGTTTATTAATCCACTTATCTTTGATATTTTACCTGACTCCTACTCCAAACATAATTTCCAAAGAACACGAAGCATTAGACAACTGGCTGTTGTTAGGCCTCTGGGCTCATTGTGTGAGATTTCAAACTTTTAAGTCATGGGCTAAAGAATTTCTCATAGAGTCTGTAATGAAGCAGAGTGTATATTTGGAACCTCTCTCTCTCTCACTCTCACTCTCTCTCTATCTATCTATCTATCTATCTATCTATCTATCTATCTATCTATCTATCTATCTATCTATCTATCTATCTATCTATCTATCTATCTATCTATCTATCTATCTATCTATCTATCTATCTATCTATCTATTTATCTATCTATCTATCTATCTATCTATCTATCTATCCATCTATCTATCTATCTATCTATCTATCTGTCTTTTTCTTTCTATCTCTCTCTATATGTGTAGCAGCACAGTCTGTGCCCTCAGGGCTCTGTAGCCTATTATATTAGATTGCTTCTCTTTTTTGTAACTATTTGTATGTGTACACATATTTCAGAAGAAACCTTTCAATACCTTTATAAAGTCCCAGCTTTGTAAATAAGACATAATCACGTTGGCAAATCATCCCAAATCACAGTGTTACTGCAGGAGGCTGGGGGGGGGGTGGAGGGCAGAGGGAAGTTTGACTGACTGTTGGGCTAATATACCACGTTTTCACTAGACCTGTGAACTATATCTTTTAAGCTTCCGTCAATGACAGCCAACAGCATCACCAAGATAAAACAGCTAATAAAAGATTCTTCAGCTGTGCAATAACTGACGCTGATTAAAAGGCTGTAACAGCTGATCTGTTGAGAAATTTTCGCCCTCTAGTGGCTGCCTTATGAACTACAAAATGGTGCCATTGCAGCTGACAACAGATCCAGGTAGACACTTGTGACCACTATTATTTTTACAAACAATCTTGTAAAACTAGTAATAAATAACCCAGAAGGTTAAATATCTATGGCCCTTTATAACTGGGTTCTATATGGTCCTATATACCGATTATAAGTAATTCATTTAATTAGTTATTCAGTTAGTGTGTGTCTGTGTGTGTGTGTGTGTGTGTATGTGTGTGTGTGTGTGTGTGTTTGCGTGTGTGTCTGAGTGTGTGTGTGTGTGTGTTTGCGTGTGTGTCTGAGTGTGTGTGTGTGTGTGTGTGTGTTTGCGTGTATGTCTGAGTGTGCCTGTGTGTGTGTGTGTGTGTTTGCGTGTGTGTCTGAGTGTGTGTGTGTGTGTGTGTTTGCGTGTGTGTCTGAGTGTGCCTGTGTGTGTGTGTTTGCGTGTGTGTCTGAGTGTGTGTGTGTGTGTGTGTGTGTGTGTGTTTGCGTGTGTGTCTGAGTGTGCCTGTGTGTGTGTGTGTGTGTGTTTGCGTGTGTGTCTGAGTGTGTGTGTGTGTGTGTAAGTCCCCTGAGGGACAGTGAGCTGGATCAGTAGAGAGTGGGCAGGGGATGATCCCGAAGGTGCTTTTTTGGGAGGGGGTGGGACGAGGGACTGGAAAGGGAAAGTCTGACTGGTCGGCATTACAGCAAGCTTCGGCAGCTGAGCTTGGACAGACATGCACATACAGCAACCCCCCAAACACACACACACACACACGACACTCATATTCACACCCACACACTCCCACACACATATTGGGGGCTGTAGGAGTCGCCAGCCTGCCATTGCCTGCCTAAGTCCTGGGACAGTCAGAGAAGGGGAGAGATAGAGATAGAGAGAGAGAGAGAGGGAGGAGAGAGGAAGTGAGTTTGTGTGTGTGTGTGTGAGAGAGAGAGAGAGAGAAAGGGGGTCAGTTAAGAGGAGAGGTAGAACCGCAGAAGGTTGAGGAGACGAGCGCCACAAGTGTAACCGCAAAAAGGGCTTTTGCGTAATCTGCACACCGAGGGGACAACAGCAACACGACTAAATCTGATCTGGAACAGCCTGCTGGACGACAGAGCTTCATTCCGGCCCTGCAGACACACACAAACACACACACAAACACACACACGCTTCTTTTTTTGAGGACTATTTTTACTCGCCGGCAGCCGTTCGTACACGCTTGCTGCGTGTGTGCAAGTATTGGTTGGCACTGCTACGTGTGGGTGTGGGGGTGAGCGAGCGCGTCTCCTCTACGACATTCGACGGGATCGCCCATTTGACACTGTGCCCATGGCCGACCTGAGCCTAAAGCTGGAGCACTTGGGCCTCGCCGAGGCCTCGGACGACGACGACGAGAAGGTTGCCCTGGTGACGGCCGCCGCCAAGCCCGCTGTCTCGCCCGTCAAGAAGGTCACCGCCGTCGCCCCCCCCGCTGCCGCCTCTGTCAAGGCCCCCACAGCCACCAAGCCTGTGATCCCAGTGCCTGCCGACAGCGATGAAGAAGAAGAGGAGGAAGATGATGAGGAGGAGGAGGATGAAGATGAAGACCTAGCCATGGAGGTGAAGCCGGCCCTGGGCATAGCCAACGACGACGACAAGGACGAAGAGATAGACTCCAACGGGATGCTGGTGCTGGCCCTGCTGGACAAGATCATCGGCGTGGTGGACCAGATCCAGCAGACCCAGAACGGCCTGGAGGCCCGGCAGACGGGCATGGAGAAGAGCGTGGGCAGCATCCAGAGCGACCTGACCAAGCTGGCCAAGAACCACACGGGCACCAGCAACACCGTCAACAAGCTGATGGACAAACTGCGCAAGGTCAACACCAACGTGAAGGGTGTTCGTGGGGAGCTGGACAAGCAGGCTGGCCAGATCAAGAAGCTGGAGAGCAACGAGCACGAGCTGCTCAGGAGAAAGAACTTCAAAGTCATGATATACCAGGTAAGAGGAAGTTGTGTGTGTGTGTGTGTGTTGTCATATTTTACATTAGTCCAATGTTATATATACATAATATATACGTTATTTATCAGACGCTCGTAGTCAGAACAAGGGATACAGAACTAGGACTACTGGGGCTACAAGAAACAGGGGTAGTGTTGCTGAGGGGCACAATGGCGGCAAACTCGCAACCTTCTAGTGTTTCTTTTTTGCAAGTCCTGATTGCCGACCACTAGTGTGTGTGTGTGTGTGTGTGTGTGTGTGTGTGTGTGTCATCTGTGTGGAGGGACAGTGCAAGAAAATGTATTTGATGTCAGTATTTGAAATGCTGTTTTGTGTCATGTTTGTATTTTATAACTTTTAAAATGCATTCTCATATTTAAATACATGTATTATGTTATGTTATGTTAGTATGTCACAGTTTTATTACTATGTCCAGCATTTTAAACAAAAACTTCTTGAATGCATTTCTGCCCTTAATTGATTGTGCAGATTGTGCAGGTCTGCAAATGTGTATGCATATAGGTCTGTGTGCTTGTGTGTGTGCCTATGTGCATGTTCCTTGCATAGTGTTTGCTGAGCGCGTGCTTTCTCCATGCCGTTTAAAGTAAGTAGAGATTCCACCACAGGGCCGGGCACGGCATTCCTCATACAACTTTAGAAAGTCGCACACCTGCGCCAAATACGCGTCCATACCTCCCCATCATCCCCAGAATCTTCCACTGGAAGTCTCGCACTCGCGAGCTACTTTCAGACTCTCGTGTCGCAATCTCTCACAGAGCTCCTATGCAGAAACCTAAGTGTGTAGACCTGCTTGTTGCTGGAAGATATGTAATGAACTAGCTATTATGAGTCACAGGTTAAGCAATAGAGCGAAAGGTTGTATTTGATTTTGAATAGTGGGAGATCGGTTAAATTAAACCATTTCAGCTCAGAGGAGGGTAGGTTGTCATGGTGATGGCAATATCATAACGCAACATGAGTGTGCGTGGGGGTAAAAAAAGTCACACAAAGCCTTTTGTGGGGTACTGTCAAGAAGTAAGTACTCACAGAGTATGTTAAAACTGCGTCATCTCAGAGTTAAGAAAACCATAACTCTCATCTGTGAAAACTGAGGACGTGAGGAATCTCAGTACTGACATACAGTAGATCCTATATGTGGGAAAAGAAACATAAAATAAGTTTCAAAACCAAGTTCTTACAAAGGAACGCATGACAAAATAGACCAGTGTATTAGAGGTGGGTATAAACAGGGTGTGTCGCCAGCCTACATGAAGTGCGTGGTTGCCTGGTTAGCTAAGAGCTCGATATAGAAGCACTGGTCGTCAGACGTTACACTAATAAAAACACTCTCTCTCAGAAGTCACCGGCTTGCGCTCTCTATCCCACACAATCACAGACACACACACACAGTCACAGTCACAGATACACACATACACAAACAAACACACACACACACAGTAGGAGTAGGTTTGTTTAATGTCCACTCACAAAGCTCTTAACCTGAACCACTTTGTGAGCATCGCTGGCAAATGTACAAGTTGTCACATAATATAAATATGTGTGCATCTGTATGGTTATGTAATATTCACTGTGATCATTATCACTGAGTTAATGTGTTGTTCAAGGGACATACGTGAATATAAAAAGTATCAGTATATTCCTTTATTTTAACTTGGTGACAGGGGTAACTTGTCCTGCTTGTGTATGAGACAGGTAGAGGGAATAAAAGAGGGAGGAAGAGAGAAAGAGAGAGAGAGAGAGAGAGAGAAAGAGAGAGAGAGAGAGAGAGATAGGGAGGGGGGGAGAGTGCTCTCCCTGGACTCTCTTCTTTTTATAGTACAGTCTGCTGCCATGTCTGTGATGCCTAGCTAATAGTAGTTCCATCAGAGAGCGAGCGAGCGAGAGAGAGAGAGAGAGAGAGAGAGAGAGAGAGAGAGAGAGAGAGAGAGAGAGAGAGAGAGAGAGAGAGAGAGAGAGAGAGAGAGAGAGAGAGAGAATGTAAGCAGAGCCCAAAGAGGTTCGCCTTGGCTGGGAGAAAGAATTTAGGAGGTTTGAAGGTGCTCCAGCTCTTTTGGAAACTGCACAGCCAAAACTATGCTACTGGTAAAACTGTAAAACCTAACAGGGAATTATGGGAGCATTCTTGGGCTCAGTCAGATTTCCTTTCACTGCATAGTGCTGAGATCCACCTGCCACAGTCCTTTTCCATATGCTCCCTGAAGCAGTGCGAGTGAACCAAAACACCTGCCCATGCCAATGTGCCTCAGCTCTCAGCTGTAATGCCTGGAAACACCTGCCCATGCCAATGTGCCTCAGCTCTCAGCTGTAATGCCTGGACTGCTTATGCCAATGTGCCTCTGCTCTCAGCTGTAACGCCTGGACTGCTTTCCACTGGGATGGGAGTCCATGCACAGCTCAATTAGGGCACTTGAAGACGTCAACAGCCAAGGTAGTGGAGGTCTGAAACAGAGGGCTGGTGATGGTGGTGAGGGATTGAACCCTGAGTGAGTGTTTACCTCGCCCCTCTTGTTGTTTCCTCTCTACAACACAGTGTAATGAGGCAGAGTGGCAAAGATAGCTCAACTGATGGAATGAGCTCTCTCTGGGCCATTCATTACACTACACTTAGCAGATGTTTTTATCCAACGCGTCAGCTCCTCCATTCAGTTCCCTCGGTGTGGTTCTTCAAAACAAACACAGCAGGCTCAAGAAAGATTGTGTTGTGTAGTCAGAGAAATAGGAATTAGATTTTATTTGTTTGAGAAAATGGTGTTGAAGGTGCTGAACATTTAGAATGTAAGATTTTAGTTTTGATTAATTCAATGGAAAGAAAAGTGTCCATTGCAGCAAAAGAACTGTAGGGTTAGAGTTATGTGTAATAGCCAACACTTTTATATGAGAAGTGTAAAATTGAATACAATTTTAGTACAATGCTTTACATAAACATTTATCACCTCACCAGATGTTTTAACACATTTCACTATAGTTTAAACTGTTTTTAATACTTTAATAAAGCCATCATACCCATCATAAGCATAACACGATGAATGACATTAACAACAGAGATTCTAATTGCTGTGGCCAGAATTATAAGTTAGGATACCAAAAATTGGATCCTGACCATTTTTTGTCCAATGTAAGGCTTTTATGTCCTTATGGGAGCACACAAACATATTATCAGACTGTTATCATACCATTTCTAAGAGCTATACTTGTGTTATGGTTGTGTGTGATGTGTTTTTTTATTGTGGTCAGTAATACACTATCACAGAACCTGCATGTGACACCATGAAATGTGACATTACAACCATGACACCATCTGTCCCTTCCTCTGCCTTGGCCCCCAGCTTTCCAAAGGCAGCACATGGAAACCATCTCCATCTCTATTGCCAGAGAGGTTGTAGAATCTTAGGTCGTAGCATAGCTGCTGCTTGAGAAAAAAAATATTGTTTTGTTATTAATAGCAAAAACTTGACAGATATCCTTCAACACTGTGTGTGTGTGTGTCTGTGTGTGTGTGTGTATGTGTGTGTGTGTGTGTGTGTGTGTGTGTGTGTGTGTGTGTGTGTGTGTGTGTGTGTGTGTGTGTGTGTGTGTGTAGGGACAGTTATCTCATTTTCACATCGTCCTGTGGAATGTGTGCCTTGGCTGCAGGTTTGGGCTCCAGCGTTCGGGCCCCATCTGTGCGATCAGATGCACAGTGCCCCCATAAATCACACCGATAAAACAGGAGACCTGCTGCGTGCCACAGCCCACATACACACCAACATCTCATGGATCGTCTGTGTGTGTGTGTGTGTGTGTGTGTGTGTGAGAGAGAGAGAGAGAGAGAGAGAGAGAGAGAGAGAGAGAGAGAGACAGAGAGAGACAGAGAGAGAGAGACAGAGAGAGAGAGAGACAGAGAGAGAGAGACAGAGAGAGAGTGAGAGAGACAGACAGAGAGAGAGTGAGAGAGACAGACAGAGAGAGAGTGAGAGAGACAGAGAGAGAGAGAGAGAGAGAGAGAGAGAGAGAGAGAGAACACATTGTGAGGACCATAAGATGAGGCTTCTACTCATATCTCTGAACTGCACCATACCAATCTCACCCAGCTCACTGACATAGCAGTAGTGCTGATTCTGACTGGAGGAAGACCTGGGCCAGAGTCATCTCTATCTTGCAATGGCTCATGGTACTCAGAGAGAGAGAGGGGGAGGGAGATGAAGAGAGAGAGAGAGTGGGAGAGTGAGAGAGAGTGAGAGTGAGACAGAGAAATAAAGATAGGCAGGCAGGGAGGAAGAGAGGATGCATGGATGAATGAACACCACTGATTTGAATTCATTTTTGTGAGGGGGAATTAATATGATTCTGACATGGAAGTGATGTGGCTGTGATGTGGCTCAGATACAGCTCTGATGTGGACCGTGTCTGGCCCATTTCTATCCTACAATGGGCTGCAATCAACCGATTGTTGGACAGCATGACAGAATACTGTCTCCTTTGACCTTCAAATGACCCTGCCTTCCAGTGTAACCCTGCAGCTTTGTCCTCCAGTTGCCATGGTTACCATGGAGCTATACGATAACTTTTACCCTTTCCTTTCATGCAGCAAACATATTTGAGCACAACTTTTTTGGAGAATACTGAGACTCATTAAGTTGGCTTTCTTCTTTCACTGAGCCAGTGCTGTGTGTTGTGTAGGTACTCCTACCTTACGCACCTTTGAGTATAGTGTGTTTCTAAGTCATTCATCTTGATCCCTTTGTTCCCATGACAACGCTGTTGCCATGGCATCTCTGTTGTTGGGGTACTGTGTTTCAGGTCTATGGTCTTGAATGCAGAAAATACCCCTGTAAAGACAGACTGGTGTGTGTGTGTGTGTGTGTGTGTGTGTGTGTGTGTGTGTGTGTGTGTGTGTGTGTGTGTGTGTGTGTGTGTGTGTGTGCATGTGTGTGTGTCTGGAAAGATAGCAGGTCTGTGTTGGTATGAGGGTCTATGTACAAAAGAAAGCGGGAGGAAATTAGGTAGCCGTTTAGAGCTGTATGTGAACTCTGACCTCATTACTGTCACACTTTGTGGCCATACTTTCTGGCTCTATTTATTGCTGTGTCTGAAAGGTGTCAAGTTCATGGTGCTACTGGGTGGGCATAATGTATGTGTATGTGTATATGCAAGTGTGTGTGTGCGTGTATATGCATGTGTGTGTGACGTGTGTGTGTGTGGGGTATGTGTAAAGCTGTGTGTCTGTGTGACTGTACACTGTTATGGATGTTATAAATGTTTGCTTTGTGCTGAAGTGGTCATGTATATGGGAGGAGCATACTGTAAATTGTGTGTCTGAGGTTGCACGTGTTGAATGTCACTGAGTGCGCCTGCATGCTGTATGTGTGTGCTGACATATATGTCTGTGCGTTGATTGTGAAGGACAGGACAGGTGTGAGAATTTCCGCTCCTGCCTTAGAATAGCTCTAGCTGTGTTCTTTCATATCTCGGCACAAGGCAAGCCTCTGACAGTGACGCTTTATAATTAAACCGGGATTGCGACGCTTCACACACGATACCTCGGCAACAGAGTCAGGGCATGGCCAAAGAAACGCTAGCACATGTGCGTAAATCAGCACCGCTAACAAGCACAGTGACATCTGTTACCTAGATTTTCTGCCACCTCTTTCAGAACTATTTTGTCTTATCAGAAGTTGTTTACACCTTCAGTTTTATGTCTGTATGTCTCTATGTATAGTATGACTGTGTATGTGTAGGTGTAGGCCTCTAATGAAGTCTTCAGGTGTTCAGTTTATCGCTTTGATCCCTGATACGTTTGGAAATTAACAGGTTTTATTAATATTGCTAGAGCTAAATAAAATATCATCTTCTTATGGATTGAGGAAATAGATAATCATTGCATTAGTTTCAGAAATGGACATCCCGGGTTCAGAAAATAAAAGTCTTTCCACATATTTGTTCCAGCCAATTCACTGAACCAGTTGATCCTCATTAGCACAACTCTTCAGCCAGGTAGATGAGCTAACTAACAAAATCATGCGTGTGAAGAGCTCAGGCAGAAAGAATACATGGAAGGGCTTCTTCTTTCTGAACCTGGATGTCTGTTATAGGTCTGCTGGCCAGAAGAGACAAAGTGGGATCTAAACTAGCAAGAGTATTGTCGGAAACAAGGGCATTTTTCAAGAGCCTTCAATCCATATCAAACACACTGACCTAACCCCATTCGTATGGGTCAGCAGAAAAAATAACTTCTTCTCTGGAGGTTATAACAAACAGAATTGAAAACTGTCAGTGGTTAAATGCTATACTTTAAATCTGTAGACACAAAGGCTAAGTGCACCTTGACCTAGATCATAGCAGAAATAGAGGAGATTCACGAAAAGTCACAAATAGCAAGCTTGAGGTGGACAGCCGCAAAAAGTAGGCCAGGACACTTGGACACCTAAAACCACGAGGCTTTGAATCCTTTTACAGTCCTACAACAATAATTAAAAAAAAAACATTTTTGTCAAGCATTATTAGTTAGGCCATGATTATTTGTCATTCATTACCATGTAGACTATGAATCTTTAAATTATGGTAAATATTATGAAAATATTACCCCTCTTCCATACTGCAAACCACTGTAATTGTTATTCAGTTTTTTAAAGGCTGTAAAAGCCCAGTGACAGCAAATGTAGAAATTAATTATAAAACTGTATCATCCAGCAAATAGTGGGTTGCTTTTTCTGTGGCTAGCCTGCATGAAGTGGCATCTGACAAGCGGATAAATCCACACAGATGTGACGTCCACTAAAATAAATGACAAGCATCATTACTTTTACCATCATTAGTGTATGAGGCTGCTAGTTTTGCCTGTAGACAGGTTGGCCCAATGTACGTTTTGGGCATCAACGCATGACTGGGTCACTTTCATCCCTTTTATTCCTTGCCTACATGTACCTACACAGAACATGATTTATTTGTCTGTGTGGTCTATTATGATCATTATATGACATTTAATATATTTGTAATAGTCCAGTATATGTTGTCATTATTATCTTCGTGTTGAACATGAACATTCGTACATTTGTTTATGTTTATTTATTAGTTTGTTTATTTGGTTATTTATTTATCGTGGACTTGTTTACTCATTCAGGTTTTTCTCAGCCTTATCTGAAACGTGCCAGCATTTGTTAGGTGTTTGACTGGGTGGCAGACATGGTGTCAACCCAAACACACCCAGTGTCACAGCTTTGCCAGGAAGTTCAGCTTCTCAGTTACAGCATGGCCACCACACCCCACCCACTCTGGCTGAGCCCACCACATACCCTCCACACCCAGCATGCCTGCTGCAAACATGTCCTCCCATTAGTTTCCTTGGCTAACACCCTCCTCAATACACTGGGTTGAAATTTAGCCATTTGCTAATGACGGTCTGGTGACTCACCCATTGTAAAGCAACAAATGTGCACTGATGACGTGCTGCATTTGTTTGTAAGATACATGATATTAAAGTCGTGTTATTCCTGATTACATTATACTTAACTGACGCTCTTATCCAGAGTGACTTACAGATATTTACAGGGTTTTCAGTTCAGTCCCTGGAGCAGTGTGGGGTTAGATGCCTTGCTCAAGGGCATCTTAACCACGGGTAGGGCGGGATTTCGGTATGGAAAATGCCATCCTTGCTCCGGGCTACTGAAGTATTTAATATTATGTAGGTTTGTTTCAGGCAAAATCACACACTCATAGCTTATGGCCAGTTAAAATCACCCGGACAAAATGAGTTAAGCAAAACTCTGCCTGATCTTCTCCATGTTTGTCACAACTGTCACATCCAGCCTCTCTTGTTTACGCTTTCACACATCCTAGAGATTGGCAGGAATAGAAGGAGATGTTGGTTAGACTTTATTGTACTGTGCCTGTTACATCAGTTAGGTACAGTGTAACAAAGTGTGTAACAATATGTAACATTATGTACTTACACTGTACCATAGGGTTATGGTTAGTGTTAGGAATAGTGCTGGGTTGTCCAGTGTAAGTACATAATATAACATGTTCTTTTATGTAGATACACTAAAAAAGGAACCAAAAAATGTGTGTTACCAAGATTTCTTAGTCAGACTTTACTGTGTGGGCCACTGAACCATTACCAGACTGAGACTGGCTAACTGAACAGGTCATTCCATGGTTTTAATTGGTTTCCAATTGCATGTGACTTTCCTAAATATGTGCAGCATTAAATGAGTATTACCCACACTTGACCACATAGTTCAATGACATATTTCCATATTATGGCAATTTTCAGAAACATTATTGTCTCTCAAGAGGTGCTAAATACTGGAGATCAAAAGGTCAAATAGCAATTTAAAAATATATTACTTTTTATTAACACTAGTCTGGTGTCAATTACACATTTAACATTTAGCAATTAAACATTTACACCATCTTCCTTATGGTTGTAAATGTTGGAGCATGGGTACATTGATACACTGACTTAAATGTGTCCCTTTTCAATTCTGATGACAACATTCACACAGCTGTCTTGATCATTTTCCCAGGTATTTTTTTACCTGAGAATAAACATGGGCACTGCTTGTGCAAATGCAGCACGCAGTATGTAACCGTATATTTTGGTGTGTGTGTGTGAGCCAGTGAGTTTGTCTTAGGGGTAGCAGGGATCTTCTTTCCCCCGCATACTCCACTGGCACAAACAGAGTTGAGAGGTATTAATAGTGAGGCAAAATAGCACACACACACGCGTGCACACACACACACACACACAGGCAGGCACACACACACAAACACACGCACACAGACACACACACACACATGCTCACACACACGCACAGCCATACACATGCACGCACAGCCACACACATGCACAAAGATGCAGAAAAACACGCATACACACACACACACACACGCATGCACGAACATGCACACCCACATACATGCATGCATATGCACATATGCACACAGATGCACAAAAACGCACAACACACACACGCACACACACAGTTTGGGAACATCACTCATACACATACACACATTCAAAGATAAGGACAGCATTTGTGGTAGTGCTTGGCCTGATGTTATGCATGTGCTCAAATGGTACATGTGTCAGTATGCACAGCTGTGCTTAGCACTGTTATGCATACTTATAGCACTTGTGCATTGTCCTCTGAGGACTAAATGCTTCAATACTGAGTGCATTTCACAGAGTACAGTACAACATTTTCATTTTCATTTTGTGCACAGAAATACAAAGACAAATGTACACATGCTCAAACCAGAGAGTGTTGAGGAGGAACACTCCTGTAAACCAGCCCCTTGTACTAAGCTTCACCCCATACAGAGGGTGTGGATGTGGTTCCATTGACATGGTTGTCCTAGGCAGCATTTTGCCGGACCAATCAGCAAACAGAGGGAGTGTTCGTGAGTGATAACGTCGACTTTATGTGCTATATTTGAATTGTGTAGTGTGTAGGCAGGCTTATAGCCAGGCTAATTGCATAAGTCACGACCAGACATTAGAGATTCGGTAAAGGCAGAGCCACTTGTTTTTACACTTGGAGTTTACACCTCCAGGAAGAAATCGTTTCTCAATGCAGCACAGCCAGACCGTCTGTACGAAATGAAGTGTAGTATGAGGGGCTGATTTACCAGGCTAGTGAGTTCATTTACCCCTGTGAATGTTTATGTATCCGTGTGTGTGTGTGTGTGTGTGTGTGTGTGTGTGTGTGTGTGTGTGTGTGTGTGTGTTTGTGTATGTGTATGTATGTGTGTGTGAAAGAGAGAGACAGAGAAATGGTGGTTCCATGAGAAAGGGAAAGAGAGAGCTATTGTTCTTAACCTGATTTGTCCCTTTTCTGCTGTGTTCCTGTGAGGGAGAGAGAGAGAAAGAGACAGGAAGTGAGAAAGAGTGGGTGTGCATTGCTGGATGAATACGCTCTGTGATACCCCATTGGGTTCTGTAAAGGGCAAGGGTGGTTAGCTGGGCATACTGGCACTGCCCGCAACATCCATTTGCCTCCATTCTTCCAGAGGAGGCCCCCTTCATACCAATGTACATACCACCCAAGACATGCTTCGTGTATATCATGCTGCCACTTCTACTGTACTGCCAGTGCTGTCTGATGTTGTGTGGGCTAGCTTTGTAAAAAAAAAAACAGGTTATCCCAATTGAGGCCAATAGCCTATTTAAAAACACTCAACCTTTACTGCAAGGTCGGAGCTGTATCCAGATCATTTCTACATGTGTCAGCCTGGCTTACCTGGAGCACTGATTAGTTTTTGTGTTCTTGCTCTCACATGCACACATGAAACAGGCACTGAAGGCACAATATTAACGTAAAATGGTGCAGCATAAGAGTCTTCTTATTTATTTTATTAGGTTTTAAGGTGCAAACACAACTAACGTTTCGACGCCATGCGTCTTCATCAGAGTCATGACGCATGGCGTCGAAACGTTAGTTGTGTTTGCACCTTAAAACCTAATAAAATAAATAAGAAGACTCCCGTGCTGCACCATTTTTTTTCCCTTTTTACTTATACGTTGTCCTGTTTTGGATGCACCGGGATTGCTTTTCACCAGAAGCGCGGAGTACGTTTTTTCCTTTGTTATCTACTGCACAATATTAACGTTTAGCAAAAATAGCAGTGCACTTTTCAGGGAGACATAATTTTTTTTTATCCAGGTGAATATTTAGCATACTAATTTATTTTCAGCTCTTAAAAATGATCAAGGTCCAGAACTCAGTGGTGTCATAGCTGGTTACGTTCATTTATGGACACACATCTATATGGCTGATGGCAACCTTGACTGCTGCACTGTTTCCTTTGGTCTTGTTTTCGTCCAGGCTGCTGGTTTCAGTGGTTCATCAACATGTAACTGGTTGAAAGCCACTTCTGAATTCGCTTTGCTGCCCTCCATGGGCTATAACTGCACTAAGTACATTTAGAGGATTGGGCTGTCTATAGTTCAAATGACAGACAATTCTGCTTCCAATCTGTAGGGTGAAAACACCCTACCAGGCTGTAGGGTGAAAACTACTTATTGTTACTTTTATTTAGCCATCAATGCCCTTGAAGGTGCTACTTAAAAGGACGTCCTTGATTTTAATATAATATATATTTTTGCGGTCAAACTCAACAAATTTATCCTGTCAGTCTAATTGACTGCCTGTTTTGTATGTGTTCTGATAAAAGTCTGCAATCATTTTAAGTCCAAATTTTGTGAATGGGAAGTGTCTTTCAGCAGGACATACACCATACTAGTCAATCAGCACATTGGTCCAGAACCACAGAGTGAAGGGATGTAATTTGATCAGTGTTCTGAGCCTAAATATCAGTGACCCTTTTGACATGTCACACCCACCCACACACACACACGCACACACACGCATATTAATTTGCCTGATTTTTATTTTATTTATTTTTTTATCTTTGCAGTGTGTGCGTGTGTGTGTGTGTGTGTGTGTGTGATAGCATTCTGTTGTCTAGTATTTGCCTCTATCTGCCCAGGGACTACAGATGGAAATAACTTAGTTGCTAAACTTGGTACAATGTATCTTCTCCCTCTGTAAGTGATTAATGCATTTTGTACATAGGCCCTTCAACAAATACACTAAATAAACTAAACTATAGAGTCCTGCTGGCTCGTTTGCACAGAGAAGAACAGCGTGCGGCAGCTAGGATGATCGAGCACAGCTGCAGACCGCCTGGACAGGGCAGCTGCTGCCATGACTCACTCCGATCGCATATGCCTGTCATCAGAGAGGATCATGGGAGAAATAAAAAAAAACATGGTGGGGCTGGGCAGAGATGCTTCCACAGAGCCACACAAGCTAGAGAGCTGATTAAAGTTCCTTCTGTCATTCCTGTGTCTCCCTGAAGTCCCTGTCGCCCATTAAGTCACATTAACAATTGGAATACTCACAGGGAGGTCAGCAGGCCTTCAGTGGCTAGAGGATTTGTTCTGCAGTTGTTGTGGGTCACAATCGCCATGACGACGGTGTTCCAAAAGTGGTTAATAATCCTGATAATTGGGTGAAAATAGTTGCATTTCGAGATCTGCATCTCGGCCTTTGCCAAGCAACGACCAGATGAAGCCATCTAGCTGAAACCCTCTACATCCTCCACAGGATCACGTTGCCTCTTATTTCATTACACGGAGACATATAAGCAAGTGCTTAGACCCAAATCACCTCTCAAATGGCAGCCATTTGAGACGGAGGAAAACACAGAGAGAGAGAGAGAGAGAGAGGATGGGAGAACTGGAGAAAGGGGCACTGACACACCCAAGAGTGTGCACTGGAGGAAGGGGTGGGTCCACAGAAACCCCAGAGTGTACACCAGAGAGAGAGGCACCTACACAAACCCCAGAGAGAGGCACCTACACATACCCCAGAGTATGCACTAGAGGGAAAAGCACACACACATATACACCCTAGAGTCTACACCGGAAAGAGAGGCACCTAGAGAGAGATACGCACAGACCCACACACACCCCAGAGTATGCACTAGAGGGGAAGGCATTGCGAACGTTGTATTTCGCACAGCGTTGTCGCTTGTGAACAACGCTGTGTGCGCGCACCAAAACTAAACTGTATTGTAACACTAGTCACATCAAATCAGGAC
>CM050216.1:31046242-31048742 GCA_027475355.1 Coilia nasus
GAAAGCAAAGCAAAAAGTAGGAGAAGAAGGAGAGGTTCCAGCTAACGGAGAAGAAGTGGAGCAGGGCTCTGATGAGGAGGGGAAGATCAAGGTGTCTCGCGTCAAGCAATTGAAGCACAGTGGACGGCAGGGCATGGACAACATCAAGAAGGCCTTTAGCAAGGAAAACATGGAGAAGACCAAGCTGAAGACCAAGGAGAACCTAGAGAAGACCCAGCGAAAAACGAAGGACAACCTGAAGAAGACCCAGCAGAACTTCAACAAGACCTCGAAGAACCTGAAGACGACGATAGGTAAGCTGGGCACAGAGCACAAGAAGAAGCTGCAGAAGTCTCTCAATCGCCCCAAGAACGCCACCTACCGCGTGCCGCCCTTCACCTTCCACGTGAAGAAGATCCGCGAGGGCCAGATGGAGGTGGAGAACATGGAGGTGGAGAAGCCCACGAACGTCGCTGTTGTCGCCGGAGGCCTGGAGGAGGTGGACGAAGACGAGAACCTGCAGGTGGAGGTGGAGGAAACGGTGCTGTTCAGTACACACAGCCCAGAGATGGAGGCGGTGCTAGAGGTGGCAGATTCCTCAAAGCTGGTCTTGGTCGACACGGATCTTCCAAAGCAGAAAAAGGGCAAAAAATAAGAAGCGGCCCTGAAGGTCCACTCAGTTTTGTGGAGGAAATCAGCAAATGAGCAAGTGCGTATTTCAGATGTCTACACTTTGAAAGAAGCTAATAGGAGGCAAGATGGTTCGAATGAAAGAACTAACACCTATGATGGAAAGAAAGGCATGGATGATGGATGATGGATAATGAACTCATACACTGTTGCCAAAGAGTGTCTTTTATCTTTTTTTTCTTTTTTTCTGTGTTGTTTGTTTTCACCTTTCTTTTTAATCAGAATCTGAACTGAAGCGCAGTGAACCAAAGGCTGCCATACACACATCAGACTCTATGTTTGGGTTTAAAATTCAGTGCTTGTAGTTTTAAAATGAGTTGATTAGCTGTCATTTAACGAATTGAGTCTTCTTGGCATGCCTGGGAGTGATTTGTTTAAGGAGTGTGGATGTTTTCACGACTGAGTGTGGAGGTCTAAGGTGAGGTGAGAGGAGGAGGAGAGATGGGAGTTTCACAGTGTGTGTTACCGTAAGACAGGAAACAATCTAGAGGAATGAGACTGCAAAGGGGTTTCTCCAACTTGATTACGTCACCAGAGAGCTCTGAAGTCGAACAGCAGGGCACATACATCCCAAAACAAGATGTTTCCTCCCATTCTTATCTCTCTCCCTTATATTTATAACTTAACCTGAAACTAATCGTCACCCTGACCATGTTTTCTTTTTTAATCCACCTTCCCCCCTTAGCAAGTCTGACTGTAATAACTGCCCTGCAGTAAAGAGCAAAGTCAAAATCCAAACAGTGGTTTAATATGATGTGATGTTTTAAACAGGCTGGGTAATTGTTCGACATAAGATGATGAAAGAGAAGCTTGAAATGGAGAGCTATGTGTTTGAGTACAGATAATGTATGTACAGACATGTAAAATCAATTAGCTGTTTCAATCTGCGATGGTAACCAATTACATAGATTCAAGTAATCAGTTTGTAGAACCAGAGCATAAAGTATGCTGCAATCTGAAGATGGTGGAGTATATATTATTCTGTTTTAGATGAAAGTCACTATCCATAACCATTTTGTGACTGAGTGTGTATGTTTTATAAAGTCAACACTGAACTCATAATAACTAAATGTAAAAAAGTTTATAAAATGGAAATCGGTGCTGTAACAGAATATTAAATGACTACCAGTGTGTCAAGTTTTGCCATTTCCTCTCTTTTGTGCTGCTTAGTAAAGAAAAGAATAGAATGCTCAACAGTGTTCTTGGAAAATTCCATTCACTGATGTGTGAAGAATACTGGACCGCCATATCTGTGGATCTGTGGGTCTGCGGAGCCTACATGGAAACCATTCTGAGTTCATTGATTTTTGGACATATTAGCCAGATAGCTTCTTGAAAGAAGTAACACTCTTAAACAGGATCCTTACTTGATTGTTACTTAATCATCATTATCATAATGTCTACACATGCAAAACATGACGTACAGTAGTAAAACACTGACTAACCATGCACACAGCCTACAGCGCAGCGCTGGAATTTCCGCATTTGCATTGCAGTGTTTTCTTGAGTAACAACGAAAGGGTTCACTGGTTCAGCTGGTGGGTGTCTGAGGGATGTACAGTGGAACCCATCAGTAGGTAATAGTGGCAGTGAGTAAGTGTGCTGCTTTTTCACCGACCGATCGCATGAGAGATGCTCATATTAAATTCCAATATTGGAATGAAACTCAGCCCTGGTCTAACTGATCGATCATGTAAGCAACCAGTCGCACTGCAGGAATGAATCACATATATGCAGGCGGAGTGAGAAGAAGGACAGAGATGTGGAGAAGGAAATAAAGTGGCTATTCAGTGGGGGTGGGATGAGACACTGAAATCAAGGGAAAATTACC
>CM050216.1:31053742-31066242 GCA_027475355.1 Coilia nasus
GATAATGTCTGTGGTAAAAAATGTTCCATACTTCTTACCTGCAGTCATTTTGTGAAGTGACCTCGTAACAGAAGAAAAGTCATAAAAACAGCATTGAGATGGATTCGCAACGAGGCTTTTCTAACCAAGAGAGAGAAGTGCTGTCTGTGGACAAAGTCACTTCCTCTGGGGTGTATGTTGGGTTTTTATAATTGCATATTGATTACGTTCAGAAAAGCTACAGAAGATAAAGAAGTAATGAAAAAGATATTTGAGCATATAAGGCCCCTTGAAAAAAAAACTAAACCTGCATACATGGGTTGCCTGCATACCTGCAGTCCTCTTATTCAGCAACTACATCCAACTATTGTGCATATAGTCAGTATTAAGTCAATTCAGCAATAGAATAAAAGAACTGACTAAAAGTAGGCCTAAGCCTAGTTTAATGATAGCATATGAGACCACAGAAATCGATAGGAAAAAAATAATATGAAGAAATGCTTTGGAAATGTTTTGAGTTACAAAATCTGTTTCTTCTTTTTTGTCTCTGAAAAAAGGAAAGGAATTTAAAATTGTGTTGGAGTAGGAAATTTTGCAAAGTATCATGTGTCTTTGCCTAAGCAATCGAGGAAAGTTCATTACCTATTTTTTGTAACATATTTCTTATGTCATGACCTACAAACCGAGACTAACAACACCAGGCCTATGAGGAAAGATTGCTACAGTAGAGAAGTTTTCTAAGTCACAGAATGTTCCCTTTCATGGACGTCTATGTTTAATGTTTTGTGGGCATGTTTTTTTTTTTTTTTTTTTTTTTTTACAAAATCTAAATACTAACAAACAAAAAATGCTACACTTTGTTAAACATCGATTTTAGCAGTTATTTTATTTTACATGTAGACCTTCACTGCAGTCTTATCTAAGCCTTTTTATAGACATTCTTGTTCAAAGTTCTCCTTCTGTTGGGGTTACAATAGACTAATGTCAATACTGTCTGCTATATCGCTGTATTACAGTCCTGATGACGTAGACTCTGCCAGTAATTCAGATGACTTCAAGTACGGCTATTCTTTCAACAAAAATACCCTCCCTCCGCTGTTAGGCTGAGTTCTATTGGTTTTTAACACTAACAGAGGGAGGATGACTGAACGGAACAGCCACGCAGGGCTAGACAGAAAACATGGGTGCTAACAACCATGCTTGTCTTGAGGACCCGCCTCTTGCTGGTAACACAATTCACCATTGGAAGAATTTCTATTATCGTTTTCACAGTGCATGGAGGAAATGTCAGTCAAACCTGTACCGTGGCTGGTCAGACGGCACTTCAAGGCAAAGAATACGTCGTTGTAAAGAAACTATTCATGAGCTAAGGAAAGACTTCGCAGTGGTAAAGGCTCAAAGAACACTTTTGTATTGGTTTGTTAGGACGATCGAAAAGACGACTGGTTTGTCCGTTCAGCTGCTGCGGTGTCGAGCTTTGGACTTAACAGGCGACTTGCTTCTAGTCGGAAATAGACAAGGGAAAGGTAAGTGTTAAGTTGCTACCATCGAGACACTGAAGTCTGTAATTATAACGAACTTCGCTGATTAGAATAGATAATGTTGTCTAATACAGATCTGCTTTTAAACGTTCCATTATGTCTCAAGTTGTGGATGTTTTTTATGAAAGTCGTATCATAACTTTGTAACTTGTGTCGCTGAGGGCAGGGTGGTTGTTGGATCGTGACTGCAACAATAAAAGTTCTTGTATCGCTACAGTGTTTAATGAACCAGATGCTTTTATTATGATAGACAAAGCTCTGACATCTTAAAAATTGCTGATTTCACAACGTGACACGGAGCTGCTGACCATCTGTACATAGCTGTACTTATAATTATGTTAATCAATGCAGTAACCAGTGACGTAAAATGGATGCTGTGTGGTGTGGTCGTGTCGTGTGGACTTGGACAACAACTTATGTAGGCTTGTGTGCACTCATTGTTGAAGGATGATCTAATAATTACATCTTTCAGCATGACAATTTTCAAGGCCCAGCCTGCTAATTAATGAAATAGAAGACTGTCATCTATACACAGCGGCTTATGTGTCAGTGTGTCACCCTTATAACGGAACGCACATAACGTACTCGAGGTTTGTCCCACATACATGTTTCCCAACTTTTTGGGGCGTTGTGTTCATTTTGTTAAAACAAAGGTTTTCTCTGTGTGGCTCTATCTTTCTCACCAAGTGGGGATGTCCCATGCGCTTTTGGCTCCTGTTACGTCATCGCCTTCAGTACTGGGTCAGGGAGGGAACCCTTGGTTCTGACAGACTGTTCTACGTCATATTAAATGCACATCACATTAAATACCGCATGCTTTTAGGCTTCAAAACGGGCAGAGATGTTTACTTTTTTCTCTTGTGACGTGGTGACTAAACGCACTCGCATTCTTCACGCCAAAAGGAAGGCGGTATTTGAGAAAATGTGCATCTAGCATGACCTCTTTTTTTTGCCAAGATCAGATGCCTTTCAGTCTACCATGAAGGGAACATGAAAGAATAGCCTAGGGAATAAAAGGAAGTGGTTTACGGGAAAAGCGACACACCTATCTGACTTCAGGGACAGTATGACCATCTGACCTGACACATTTCATTTATCTAACGTGTCTAACGTTATCTAACGAATTTGTCTCTTCATAAAAAATGCATGTCTTCATACACAGGAGAAAAGAAAGGAAGTTGATTTACCCAGAAATTATTGTTTTTGCCAAGATAAAATACTTCATTATTCTAATTTTCTAGCCTGTTCAGAGATCTCCCGCGTTGGGCATGACGTAGGCTAAAGCAAGTGAGTAAAGTGGGCTTTTACAAAGGCCTGTTCTGGTAAAGTGTAAGTGGATGCTGCAGCCTCCTTGCAAGGTGTGCTGACAGGGTCACCACTCAGATATTAGTTGTTCTGAAAACCCCATTAACATTTAACACATGTAGGGGTTTGTCCTGCCTAACATGGAACACAGAACAGCATTACATTTTCAGTTGACAAGGGGGGGAAATATTCATTGCATTACATTTATTAATAATTATATTAAAGTCATGACATAACAGACATATCTTGTTATGTATTATGGCCTTTATCCTGGATCGTGTCATCGAGGTTATGTAAAAAATGTACTAAGAAATATGTGTTCACACACCTCCATGTGTGTGATGTACATCAGAATAACCTGTAGTATAAGGAAGACAACATTGGGTGGGTGTGGATATGTATGAACAGTGATGTAATTGTTCTGTAATGACTGTAATTTTTGTCTTTGCATAGTTACTTGCAAAATCCTTTTCTATTCACATATTTTGTATAGCATTCTGACACCAGAACCCTTTAATGACTCACTCCCACTCTAAGCACAGACAGTTCACAGTCCTTGGAACAATAGTCTTTCACAGTTTCTTAGCAGTCATGTTAGTGTTTCCCAGCACTGCTGGCTGCAAGAATGTTTGGTCACATAGCCAAATATGGCCTGGGCCATAGTTTTTAATTAGTGCCTCCATATAATATGACGGTCTCTGGGTTGAGTCCCAATCTGGCCCACACAGCAAGTGTTGGCACCCACCCCCCAGAGAACAGCAGGCTGACTGTCACTCCTCGTTCAGGCCCCAGCAGCGCAGGCCCTGTCAGCTGTGAGATGAAGTTGTTCTTGTGTGAATTGACATGCAACATCCAAAAATTAGTGTTGGGAAGTTCACAGTCTGCGGTGGTGATGATTAGGGGTGGGTATTGGCAAGGACTTCACGATACGATACGCATCACGATACATACATGTATGCCACGATACGATTCTATCACAATACATTGCGATACTGGGTATATTGCAATATTCTACATTGCTCAGTGAAAATGTCAAAATAGAGCTAAATTATCAGTTGCTATTTACAATCTAGATAGTCTCACATCTTATCAAAACTTAATTAAATCAACATAACTCAGAGTTACTGAACTCAACATAACAGAAAAACATAAAGTGCATAGGATTGGAGTCAGAAATTGATATAATATATTGTGAAAAATAGTATCACGATATTTATGTTTAAAACGATACAGTGTATTGCGATACGATATATTGCGATACGATATATTACGATATTTTTGCACACCCCTAGTGATGATTATAATTGCTTAATTTTTCACATTGCTTAATCTTTAGCACATTGCTTGCTACTTCCTAATATGTTAATGTGGCCTAGGCATTCCTCACTATCATGCAGATTCGTATTTTGAATGTTGTAGCCTACAACAGCATGTCATTGTTCAGTGCATGTGATCAAACATCTCCTTTTAAGGGGGTTAGGGATGAAGCATCTGAGTGTTAAGGTTGGCAGCCTGAGGCATTTGGGTCTCAGTAACAACTGGCTCATTATGTTTGGGTTGGAAGTCGGGGTCACGGGGCTGCAGTGTAAAGGCAAAAGGCTGTGACTTCAATATTGGGCAAAAATGAGTTATTGTCGTTTTTGGTACAATAAACTGTTTTATCATGTGGCCAAATATCTTGTCTATCTCTATCGTCAATTTTGTTGTTGTTGTTTTTTTTTGGGGGGGGGGGGGGGGGTAGATGTTGTCTTTGTCGTAATGCTGAAAATTCATGCAAGTGGAAGATGTTTACAGCCATTTTTCTCAGTTTCACACTTTTTGCCTTAGGTCTTTTTCCTTTGTAGGGCTTGTGTAGTCTCAGATGCTAGTTATATGGATTATTCCCTGGTGTGGGTTGAGTCCCTCGTGTGGCATCAGGTTGCTTATTGACGGGTGAAATTCAGTGAGGGAGTGTCAAGTCAGCCTTCAGGGGAACAGGAAGAGGAAGTCCACAGACGACGCTGAGTGTGATTTACCAGACGGACGGACGGAGGGAGCGAGCGAGCATGCAATGCCGTACGTGCAGAGAAGAGAAGAGCGACGCGGCAGGTTTCTGCTCAATCACGGTCACGCCTCCTCCACTGGGAGCATGTGCAGATGCCACCCATCTCCCCCCCCCCCCCCCCCCAAAGATTCCATGAAAGCGTCTCTGGTCATTGCCAAGCTCTGCCAGGCAGACAGAGAGGAAACACAGCCGACTTAAATGGTGGCCCAGAGAAATTAGGCCATGTCATTTTTTTACATACGTGTTTGCGGTTAAGAACTACGGGATGAAAGGATAATTTAGTATCGTTTGTGTGTGTGCGTGCATGCATGTGTTTGCGCCTGTATACTTGTGGTGACAAGGTGTCTGTCTGACTGCATTCTTGGGAGACGTTTTACCAGTAAACTGAGGTGCAGACTTGGAAAACTCAGCCGTCAACCACATAACAAAAATCTGCATAAACCAACCTTCACACCTTAACGTCTGCTGTCCCAGCATGCACTGTGGTTGCGGTCATCTCTGTATGTGCATGCAACCAGCTCCTGTGCTAGGCTAGATAGAACAGTGAGAAATATCAGCAGAAAGACACACCGAAACAAAAACCACCACTTTTAACCTTTTACACTTATTTTAGTGTTTACATTTTTTGTGCTTTTACATATTGTTCTACATATTGCCTTCATTTTTGTTAAGCACATTGAAAAGCCTCTGTGTATGAAATGCGCTGTACAAATAAACTTAAAACTTAACATTGAGGCCAAAGCAGCACAAAATGGCCATAGGGCTGTCTAGGCAGTCTACCCATCGTCTCCTTGCCAGGTCTCAACTTGAGTGGGTACCAGCTGGAAGCTTTGTGGAGAAGGCGGCAGCCAATGCAGGTTATTCACTCTGGAACATTGTGTTCCCTGTGTAAGCTGACCAGGGGTGCCAGATGCTAGCAGGCCGATATAACGTCCCTGGAGACTGGGCGTTAATTGAGAAGGGTGCTTTTATTAAGGGTGCAGTAAGGGTTGTGCTTTTGTGTTTCCACTGGATTCACTATGGTGGGGGAGAAGGGGCAGGAGGTTTTGGAGGGTGGGGTGGGGTGGGGGGGGGGGGTGATTGGTTTCGGCCTGAAAAGAGGTTTGAGATGTCTGTGGTTATATGATGACTCCTGCGCTTTCATGTAGAGGAAGAGGAAGTTCAAGCGAAACTCTCACCACTGCTGTAAAGAAAAAAAACTGTGTTTACTTAGCCTTTCTGTCCATGTCAGCATTTTAATGTCTGAATACTGTATCGTAGTCATGAGGTTACATAATCATCATTGCTGTGTAAATTGTCGCTTCAAGCACCTGCCTTTTTAAACAATCATCTTGCGGATGTGCTGTATGAAGCGTGGATCAGCACGTCAGAAGCACCCGCGCATTGTTCACAGAGGTGATGTCCGATAAGCCTACAGCGGTGGATTCCAGTCGCCACCCGCCAGCTGAGCGTCGCTGCGTTGCCCCAGTCAGGGCAGGTTCCCATGGTAGAGCTGTGTGGGGGAGGAGGAGGGATGGAATAACCAGCTTAACTCAGGTTTCATATGTATCTGTCATGGAGGTGTGAGACTTTCAGTGCACTGCAGTGTCTGTGATGTAGTCGTGGCATCCCCCCTGGTCGACCCCTACACTGAGCTGATAAACCTGGTGGTGCCCTTGTATGGGTACCAGGTGGAGGTCAAGGTGAAGGTCATGGCGATCTTTGTTGTCCCCAAGGGGTAGCTGATTGCACAGACAGCAGTAAAACATATACAGGCACGAGACCAAGACACACAATAATACATTCGAGGGCTATGCGAAAGATAGAAGAGAAGTCTTTATTGTCACTATACAAGTACAGCACATATTGTGTATGGGTACCTCTGAGAGTTTTTGGGTATTTGTGAGTAAATTCAAGCCCTGGCAAGGTTTAAGGTGGGAAGGGGTGTGTGTGTGTGTGTGTGTGTGTGTGTGTGTGTTGGGGGGAGGGGGAAGGCACAGTCTTGAGGGGCCTTTGCTCCAATTCGACTGAAGTTCACAGGAAGTGAGAGGCAGGAGGAGACAGCCTCTCTTAGCCACAGCGCACAAACCAAGCTATCACCCTCATCTTAGCTGGGAGGATGCTTGGCCAACTGACAAAAAAGGGGCGTTCAGGGTCTGATTCACCATTTCCAGAAAGGCCTAACACCTCACAAGTGCTTATCACGCTAAGCCAGGGGCTGTGTAAATCACCATTGTCAAGTAACTGGTATTCACTGTTGCTATCTGTGTCTGTCTCATGTGGTATCACTCACATGTGCTTGCACCTCTCTACCATCTCTTCATCTTTCCCTTCCTCTCTCTCTCTCTCTCTCTCTCTCTCTCTCTCTCTCTCTCTCTCTCTCTCTCTCTCTCTCTCTCTCTCTCTCTCTCTCTCTCTCTCTCTCACTCACTTTCTCTCTCTCTTTCTCTCTCTCTCACAC
Organism: Coilia nasus; assembly: GCA_027475355.1. Taxonomy (NCBI): domain Eukaryota; kingdom Metazoa; phylum Chordata; class Actinopteri; order Clupeiformes; family Engraulidae; genus Coilia; species Coilia nasus. The sequence goes on from CM050216.1 coordinate 31,061,052, forward strand.
TCACTTTCTCTCTCTCTTTCTCTCTCTCTCTCTCACTCACTTTCTCTCTCTCTTTCTCTCTATCTCTCTATCAAGTTCTTTGTTCTTCCTGGTTTGTTGTCCTTAATGTTTTTTCAGATGTTTTTAGATGATGTTCTTAATAGTAGTTAACAGTCTTTAGTCTGTATTTATTCTCTTTTTCTCTTTGTTTTTTTTTGTTTTTTGTTTCTCTCCCTTGTTGGTCCTGGCCAGGAGTAGGTCATCATGGCCCAGTGGAATCAGTTGCAGCAGCTGGAGACGCGCTACCTGGAGCAGCTCTACCACCTGTACAGCGACAGCTTCCCCATGGAGCTGCGCCAATTCCTCGCCCCCTGGATCGAGAGCCAGGACTGGTGGGTACCACGCACGCACGCATCATCCATCAAGTAGCGCCAACTAGAGGTTTAATTAGGGCTGGGCGATACATAGATATTATCGTCATATTGATACATTACATTACATTACACTTAGCAGACACTTTTATACAAAGTGTCTTACAAAAGGAGGACATAATAAGCTAACAGATGTGTAGAGAACATCGAAGGCAGTTATATCAAGAAATGGTTAGTAGAGATTAGTTTTGTTAGGAAGGAAAGCAGTCTCAGAAGAGAAGGGATTTCACAAGCTTTTTGAAGGTCGAGAGGGATGTTGCTGCTCTTGTAGCGACTGGTAGGTTGTTCCACCATGATACATTTTTGGTGCTGCAATAGCACTTTATCAAAGCCACTTATTCTAATGTGTTTACGCTGTTCAGACAGCCGGAGCTTCCTCGGATCGCTCAGCTGTTCCCCTGCGTGTGTTACTGTTTACTTTTTCATTTGCACAGCTCTTCTAGAGCAGTCTTAATTTAACATGAAACACTTTGCTCATTCTGGTTTTGAAAAATCGATATATATTGTATATCGCCGGTCAGCACAGAAATATTGAGATATCAGTTTTGGTCCACAGCGCCCAGCCCTAGGTTTAAGTCTCCCTTTTTTAGACATATTTGCTGCCCTACAAAAGCAAAGTGCAGTGACTATGTGAACATAGACACTCAGAAAAATGTCTTTGAAGTTGTCACACTGCCCAGCCAAACATGTTGTAGGTGTAATAGTGGTGATACTCTCATGTACTTAGGAAGAAGCAAGATGTTTAGTCACAAGACAAAGGAGGTGTTATAAAGTCAATTTCCAGTCTAAATCTAGTCTCAATCTAAATCTCAATTTGACGAAATATGCAGTTACTGCCTTTTAGCTTTGTAGGTCAGTATGAACATTGCAGTGGCCCATAGCAACATGACTGTACAATGGCATCTGCATAGATCTATCAGACTGGAGACCTTAGATAGTAATAGGCAATTAAACATCACAAGCAGTCTGTAAGTTAAACTTCATAATGCACGATAAAGTATGAGAGGTGGGTAACTTCATAAGAAAGTGGTCCAACATCCACCTCTGCAACCTCATGGTGCTTTTTTTTAGTAGCAGCCCATGTGTAATTACTGGGTCTAATTTACTCCTTGTGGTCATTGTGTGAGGCAAGAAAAATGTGAAAAACAGCTGATGTGTCCTGATGGAGTCCAGTAGCCTCGACTGGAGGATGTTTAAAACGACAGTGGCAGTTCTGAGAAATCCCGAAAACTCGGCACACACTCTGCAATGTGAGTCCGTTTCTGACCTGATTTCTGAGTCACATGACTCATTTCAGAGTCTGAGTTTCAGGTTTGCCGTTTGTGAATTGTTATGTGGTGTACGAGGAGCAGTGAACTCCTCTTGACCGGCAAGGCTGTGTTCAGGTGCTTTTCTGAAACATCGATAGTTTTGGTCAGCTGCCGTTCACAGTGGAAGCGGAGCAAATGAACTGACTCCCCAAAACCCCCCTTTTTTTTACCAAACTGCAGCTGCACAGCGTGGGAGGGAAAACAACTCATACGTTGATGGTACCTAGGACACCTATTTGAGCAATGGTGCCAGGAAACGACATAGTAGGCTCCTAATGTTCTGTTTCAATGTCGGTGGCAAATTGCCCGCTGAGAATTTAAGTAGTCTTGATAAATATGTACTGCCTAATATCAGGGGGAAAGGGCCTAAATGACCTCTATTAGTAGTGATGCCTGGCAACGTATGGCAAAACATTGTCCTGTATACATGACCTCTGCAGTATAGTAGTGAGATGTACAATCTTTACAGGAAAGAGAAGCTATCTCCCGTTAGCACTACAAAGGTAGTTGGTCATACGACAGATGAGCTTTTCACAAGGGGTGATTGGACTGAACTAGCAGTCAGGTCACGGCTTACAGAACTAGCAGTCAGGTCACGGCTTGATAATCGTACCATATAGTGTGAACACATCAATTGTGAGCCGTTGCTTTGCATTACAAATGAAAATGAACTAAATGAAAAAGTGCACTTATTTAAGCGGGAAGATCTGTTGATCAACTTCCTGCATAAAGTATAACCAGCGCTGACTGGTGAGATTTGCATGACCTACTTTTTGTGTTGACTGGTGAGATTGTTGTGCATGTTTTACTCCTTCAGGAAAACGCCTCAGGTATTGTTATTCACACAGCTGACATTTGAACAATTATTAGGCCTACCAGCCTTAGTGTCTGTGAAGTGTGATAAGATATTGGTGATTTTGCCATAAAAACTAAACATCAGCAGACAGATTTTCTCAACAGATGCTTCGCTTCACTTTCATAAATGCCATCCATTTAATACCTGCCAGCCATTTAATACCTGTTCACATTGGTGAAATAGGCCCATGTTAACGGCTGATAACGATGGCTTAAAACAGGCAAAGTCTTTATCAGCCATACAAAACAAATGCCTGTCAGCAAAACCCAGGAGTGATGCATAATGCTCAGGCTTTTCTTGAATGTCAAAAAGTTAAAGATTATTATTATTATAAGTTTATTACAGCCATTTCAACAAAACAGTTAATAGGAATTTGTCTTTGTATGCTTGGTAAGTGTACACAAGGGCTTTTACAGTGGAGCTCTGATGCCTGCTGCACAAGTGTGTGGTGAATCAAGCTAAAAAAAAAACCTCACCCCCTCCTCCATCTCTTATTTCCTCCATCTCTCCATCACTACACCCACCCTCTGCGCTCACTGCATTCTCTTACCCCCCTTACCCCACAGGGCTTACGCGGCCAACAAGGAGTCGCACGCCACGCTGGTCTTCCACAACCTGCTGGGGGAGATCGACCAGCAGTACAGCCGCTTCCTGCAGGAGAACAACGTGCTGTACCAGCACAACCTGCGGCGCATCAAGCAGCACCTGCAGAGCAAGTACCTGGAGAAGCCCATGGAGATCGCCCGCATCGTGGCCCGCTGCCTGTGGGAGGAGCAGAGACTGCTGCAGACCGCCACCACCGCACAGCAGGTCCGAACTCACGCTCACGCACACTCATGCACGCTCACACTTGCACACAGTCAAAAGTTAAAGGAGAAATTCGGTGTAAAATAAACAAATGAGTTGGTATGTTTGCTGAAGAGCAAAACTACACTAGCCTGTTGCATTTCAAACTTTACTATTTTTACCATTTTTGTTGAAAAAGCTCACAATGCCAGTGATTAGAGCAAGGAGGAAGCTTGAAAACATCTCTGTTTTTAAAAAAAACTCAAAGTAGCTCCACACTTTCTTGGTAGCATAACAAGAGCCCTACAATTCAAAACAAAGCATTGTGAACTTTGTAAGTGTCGTTTGGTGAAACGACTGTTTTTACAGGTAGTACCTTGTGGTAATTTCTGGTCACCGCCATGTTGAAAGTCCATACAAGTCAGTTAAGTTGTGGCTAGAGCAGTGGCTGTGGCGGCTTCCTGCACATGCCGTCTCTCTGGCATCCCTTTCATCGCACTCTCACAGCTCTACATCTGTATGCTCTGGTTCAAATAAGTACGGATGCACATCAAATAGAAATCAACCTAAACTGCGGGTCCCTGGGGATTCTTACACAATAGGTGGGCCTTCGATGGCCTCATGGCAAGCCACCCCACATCTGACACTATTTGTTGCAAAGGGCGAGAGCAGTCACCCCATTCGGCCTCGAACCAGGTCCCCGGGGTACCAAACATGCACTCTGACTTGGCTACACTTTGCCATTGCGCAGAATGTATTATGAAGTTCCAAGTGCCACTTCTTTGTGGTTGCACAGAATTTAATCAACAATAAAGAAATAAACTAGGTTAATTACAAAAAAGAAAAAAGACAAAACACGACATCCTTTTAGCAGCATAACAGATGCATATTTCACTGCAGATTTTACATATTTAACAGGCCCTATATGTCAGAGTTGAGTTCTCGTATTGCATTTGGATAGACATGGGTCTGGAGGTGTGTGTCTTTAGACTTACAGCACTTCCATCATCACAGGAGTGTGAGAACGCAGGCAATGGGGGAATTGGTAGTGTTACTGCAGTTTGAAGTGTGATGAGAGAAATGAGGCTTGTTTGAAATGAATGGCTGGCTTAAAGCAATGCACTCTGGATGTTTTTGGACAATCTTGTCAGAACGTCACCGTACCACAAGGGCGGGTCAAAAAACGAACAGAATGCATTGCTTTATTGCACGATCATGGTCCCATGGTCACACAGTCACTGTAATCAACAGTGCTGTCACACACCTTTTATACACACATATGAATGACTAAACAAACTATCTGATAAATGCACACACAAATGTGTATGATAAAGCACTCAAGCATTTGCAGATAGACGTGTGACAACAAGAGGAGGCAATGCATGCACAGTAGCCACTGAGAAGTAGACGTTACTAGAAGTAACCAGCACACACATTTGTAAATGCTGCCATTTTGTTGCGACAGCATTGCATGTTAATTTCCGCATTGCAGTATTGCACACTTGAATGGTTTTTGAGCAACTATGGCGTGTTGAAATGTGCAAGCGCTTGGCTTTGCAAAAAGCTCACTTGACCTTTCCCCTCTGACCCGTTTGCGCCCTGCCCAACCCCTCCCCATCTCCCACCCCCTCACAGGACGGCCAGGCGGCCCACCCCTCGGGCACCGTGGTCACCGAGAAACAGCAGATCCTGGAGCACAACCTGCGCGACATCAGGAAGAGGGTGCAGGTGAGTTGCCATGGGAACTGTAGGGGAAAAAAAAACAAGGTGAGGGGGTGAGCAGAGTGCTGTTGAGTTAAGAACAACAAGCGTGCTCTACTCCTAAGGGA
>CM050216.1:31071242-31128742 GCA_027475355.1 Coilia nasus
CTCTCCCTCTCTCTCTCCCTCTCTCTCTCCCTCTCCACTGGCATTAGTAACACATTTATTGCACAAGTGCGCCTACTTGGACTCGACCCAATGCCCTCTTGCACACATGCAGAGGTGTGCAGCTTTGTTACAGCCCTCGTGTGTCCAGTGTTCCAGTTAAGACAAGCAGATAGAGTGCCTCAGTGCAAAGTTCTTCATTTCTTCATTCATTTGTGCTTCATGTCCAGGTCACGCAAATTCAACATCCTGGGAACCAACACCAAGGTGATGAACATGGAGGAGTCCAACAATGGCAGCCTCTCAGCAGAGTTCAAACACCTGGTGAGTGGGCAAAAAGTTTGCCCAAAACAGTTCAAAGGGCATTGTGGGCATCTGACTCATTCAGAGGGAGTTACAAAGCTGATTAGTTGGCCTGGCCCAGTGGAGTAGATTCAGTCACAGGCAGTATTTCCTCTACATTTAGCTTTGCTTCATGGGAGTTGTAGTTTTTTCCTCCACCAAGGAACAAGGGTTATGTTTCTGCCGGCATTTATCTGTCTGTATTTGTGTTTGTTAGCAAAATAACACAAAAACTCATATCATTCACATATTGTTTTGAAATTTTGACAGTATGTTGGTATTGTCACTGCCTCGAGGTGATTCTTTTTTGATGAAAATCGGTTCATTGGTTACCTCACAAAAATTTGGAACATTAACATGGGAATTTCCATTGCTGAAATAAAAAGGGAAAAGGGGGGGTGGGGGTCTGAACTGCTTGGCAGAGGTCTGCGCTCTCCGAGTGCTTTTCTAGTTTTAAAATGTGGTTCCTGTTTCTCTCACTCAGACCCTTCGAGAGCAGAGGTGTGGTAATGGAGGGAGGACCAACAGCGACGTGAGTGTGAACTCGCCCCGTTTCCGCCTTCTGATTATCAGTGTACGACATAAAGATAAGCACTGCTTGACCTCTCCTCTCATTTCACCTGCAGGCCTCTCTGATAGTCACAGAGGAACTTCATCTCATCACCTTTGAGACAGAAGTCTACCACCAGGGACTCAAGATTGACCTGGAGGTGGGTCGTCACTAAGCACACCAATAACACTTCCTGTACCTAAGCACCACTGTTTACCACAATAGGATACACCACATGTTTATACGCGCGCAAACACACACACTGCATAAATAGCTCTGTGCGCTGGGTCAAGGATATAACGTTCTGACCGCCTGCATAAGCGGTACTTCATGTACCGTAATTAATGCTCTCCATGCGCCCCCTCTTGTTGCGCTACTGCTAATGAGAGCCAGTCAAGAACATGGGGTTAGCCACAGCAGGCTCTCTCCTCCCAGCACACGCACCAGCCATTAAAACACGCTAACATACTAATGATCCATTAGGCCGGAGCGAGGCCTCTGATTGGCTCATCCTGCAGAATGCCAATGAGGTCATAATGGGAACTTATTGCCATGGCTACCCACCGAGCACATCCTGTCTCAGGTATCACCAGGCAACTAGGGCCCTAATTATGACTACCTTGATAACCTCAGATTCTAAAAGCAGATATAGACATACATGGGTGTACACACACACATACACACACACACACATTTAAACACACACGCCACAAACACAAAGTATTGCTTCGTCATGATGAATAATAATGAAACTTTTCAGTCAGTGTTTCCCGTACCTGAAGCCACTGAAATGCTTTTAATGGTCTCATTCTGTATGTGTTTTGTAATGGTAATATGAATTTTCTCATGAGTCATGTGTTTTTTCACAGACTCACTCTCTGCCTGTAGTGGTCATCAGTAACATCTGCCAGATGCCAAACGCCTGGGCCTCCATCCTGTGGTACAACATGTTGACCAACCACCCGAAGGTGAGCAGAGTCACAGCGCCCCCCTCTGGCCATACCCCGCACCTACCTACACACAAGCGCACACACAACACAACCCAACCCAGTATGAACAAACAAACTCCAGCAAAACAGCTTCCGAAAATAAAAAGCTTTCAGAACCATTTGTTGGCTCTGCATGTGCACTTAAAAACATGACTTGATTTCACTCTTTGGCCCAGCTACCTGCCTGAAGAGTTGTGTTCAAAACAATCAGTTGGTGTAGTAACTAGATGGAATGAATGCATTGCAGGGCTCTTACTTTCTGAGGCCAGACTCTTCCAGCTCTTGGAACAGTAGTCAGCTGTAAAAAAGATCTCTCTGTGGTCCCTTCTTAGCTTGGTAAACCAGCTCCTCGTACTTCATTTTATTTTGTATAGAGGGTCTGGCCTTGCTGCTGTTGAAATGTATGTATGCTGACCAAGCGAATCCTAGCCAATTGGCGAACAGAGGGAGTGTTGGTGAGCGAAGACGTTGGCTTTGTGTGCTACATTTGAATTATAGTGTGTATGTAGGCTAATTGTAAATGTGACGACCAGACGTTAGCGATTGGGTAAAGGCAGAGCCATTTGTTTTACACTTCATCAGAGTCTTCACCTCCAGGGAAATCGCTTCTCAATGCAAAAAGGCCAGACCCTATGGACAAAATTAAATGAAGTACGAGGGGCTGGTTCTGGTCCTTGCTCTTTAAAATTACTCTACAATTACTCTACAACATTCTTGTAAAATCCCTAAACCCAAACCACTTGCAACCCTATCACCATGTAATATCAGAGACAGCAGTTGCACTCTCTCTAACACCACCCTCCCTGCTCTTCTCCTGTCCTCCCCATCCAACCTCTCTTCATCCAACATCCCCCCACCTCCCCAGAATGTAAACTTCTTCACCAAGCCCCCCGTGGCTACCTGGGATCAGGTGGCCGAGATTCTGAGCTGGCAGTTCTCCTCCACCACCAAGAGAGGCCTGACCATCGAACAACTCACCACGCTCGCCGAGAAGTTGCTAGGTAAGTGTGTGTGTGTGTGTGTGTGTGTAATTTACACATTGAATATTGCTTGGAAAGAACGAAACGTTGACCTACTGTGGATACCCTTGTCGGTCTTGAATATGCAGCTGTATCACCCCATCGTTATAGAAAATACTTTCATTACAAGTATATATTTTTCACATCATGCTCTCGCCACCGCTACTTCTCCTCTTGTTCAGGTCCGTGCGTAAATTACTCCGGATGCCAGATCACCTGGGCCAAGTTCTGCAAGGTAGGTCCCCATGGCAACCCTTGCCTGCTCTATTCCCGTTTTCCCTCCAACGTCTAATGTTCTCATCTCGTTTCTCTGCCTGCTAAGTGGCTCCAAGGGTCACGTCCTGCACTAGTGGAATCTTCTAGACTAATTCGGTCCCTGATTGTGTTTTCTTTCCTGTTGTTTCGCGGGTGCACAGGAGAACATGGCAGGGAAAGGCTTTTCTTTCTGGGTGTGGCTGGACAACATCATTGACCTGGTCAAGAAGTACATCCTGGCGCTCTGGAACGAGGGGTGAGAGACTGCTGTGGTGTTTACGACCCGCAGTACACAAGCAGCTCTAATTACATAAATCTGTGTGCTGCTGTATAAACACATCAGGACCTTTACAGATAGGTGTACAACCTGCCAGGGACTGCCATTGTAAACTAAATATGTGCCTAAATAGCTAAATCTGGTACACTTACATGAACTGAGCATGCTACTTAATGTACACTGTCCCTTTAAAAGACAACAACAAACGATCTGTGGGATGCCAAACGATCTGTGGGATCCCAAACGATCTGTGGGATCCCAAACGATCTGTGAGATCCCAAACGATCTGTGGGATCCCAAACGATCTGTGGGATCCCAAACGATCTGTGAGATCCCAAACGATCTGTGGGATCCCAAACGATCTGTGGGATCATGTATGGAACGCTATGTCTTGTTTAGCTTACTTTGGTCACCACCACACCACCACCACACCTAGTGTGTGTTAATATGCTTCTGTGTGTGTGTGTGTGTGTGTGTGTGTGTGTGTGTGTGTGTGTGTGTGTGTGTGTGTGTGTGCGCGCGTGCGTGTCAGGTACATCATGGGCTTCATCAGTAAGGAGCGGGAGCGGGCCATCCTGAGCCCCAAGCCCCCCGGCACCTTCCTGCTGCGCTTCAGCGAGAGCAGCAAAGAGGGGGGCATCACCTTCACCTGGGTGGAGAAGGACATCAGTGGTGAGTGTGTGTGTGTCTGTGCATGTATGCGTGTGTGTGTGTGTGTGTGTGTGTGTGTGTCTGTGAGAGAGAGAGAGTATGTGTTTGTCTCTGGGGGTGTGCGAGGAGGGAGGCATCACCTTCACCTGGGTGGAGAAGGACATCAGTGGTGAGTGTGTGTGTGTCTGTGCGTGTGTGTGTGTGTGTGTGTGTGTGTGTGTGTATGCGTGTGTGTGTGTGTGTGTGTGTGTGTGTCTGTGAGAGAGAGAGAGTATGTGTTTGTCTCTGGGGGTGTGCGAGGAGGAGGCATCACCTTCACCTGGGTGGAGAAGGACATCAGTGGTGAGTGTGTGTGTCTGTGTCTGTGCATCCATGCGTGTGTGTGTGTGTGTGTGTGTATGTGAGAGAGAGACAGAGAGAGAAAGTATGTGCACTTCTGGTTTGTCTGTGTGGGTGTGCAAGGAGGGAGGCATCATCTTCATCTGGGTGGAGAAGGACATCAGTGGTGAGTGTGTGTGTCTGAGAGAGAGAGAGAGAGAGAGAGAGAGAGAGAGAGCTGGGTGGAGAAGGACATCAGTGGTGAGTGTGTGTGTGTGTCTGTCTGAGAGAGAGAGAGAGAGAGAGAGAATATGCACTTTTGTCGGTGTGCAAGGAGGGAGGCATCATCTTTACCTGGGTGAAGAACGACATCAGTGGTGAGTTTGTGTGAGAGAGAGAGAGAGAGAGAATGAATGAATGAATGAATGAATGAATGAATGAATGAATGAATGAATGAATGAGTATGTGTTTGTCTGTGTGGGTGTGCATCCTGTACAGACCAGAGAGGGCAAGAACTTGAGAGTTGAGTTAGTCATTTGGCATACATAAATATTTATAGGTATGTTAATCACAGCAAGAGGGAGAGAGCTGCACAACTGAGTTATGAATATTCACACATGTGTGTGTGTGTGTGTGTGTGTGTGTGTGTGTGTGTGTGTGTGTGTGTGTGTGTGTGTGCGTGCGTGCGTGCGTGCGTGTGTGTGCGCTGTAGGCAAGACTCAGATCCAGTCAGTGGAGCCCTACACGAAGCAGCAGCTGAGCAGCATGTCATTTGCCGAGATCATCATGGGCTACAAGATCATGGATGCAACCAACATCCTGGTGTCGCCCCTGGTCTACCTGTTCCCAGACATCCCCAAGGAGGAGGCCTTCGGCAAATACTGCAGGCCAGAGGCCCAGCCCGAACCCGAGCTCACTGACGGATGCAGTAAGTGCATCTTCCCCCTCGAGAAGGGGGTGCCCAGTGTTACCCATGGCCACCACAGGCAGATTATGGCCCCGGTCAGATTATACGCGCTTTGAAAACTGGAAAAGGGGGGAGGGGCACCACACTGCCTTTGTTTACTAGCCTGATAAACCCGCCCCTCGTACTTCATTTCATTTGGTACAGAGGGTCTGGACCGGAAGCTGTTGAAGTTCATGTAAGAGGACAGAGTAACTGTCACCTTAATTTCCTCCGGGATCAATAAAGTTACTCTACTCTACTAACTCCTAGCCAATTAGCGAACAGAGGGTGTGTGACGTTTCCTTTGTGTGCTACATTTGAATTGTAGTGCTTAGGTAGGCTAATTACATACGTGACGACCAGTCATTAGCGATTGGGTAAGGCAGAGACGCTTGTTTTAAGCCTCCGCTCCAGACCCTCTGTACAAAATGAAATCAAGTTCGAGGAGCTGGTTTGCCAGGCTATTTGTTCACCCCAGTTACATAGAATGCTACATTTTCAACGTTGCTGTGCAACAGCCACCTTAAGTCACCTTACCTGCTTGTTTTGGCTACCTAAACAGATCATAAATGAGTGTATGACAGTCAAAGTCTTTGTTTAAAACATGTCAGATACAGTATTTTTAAGGTTGAATCGCCTGCTCTGCTTGTGGGTTGAGTGGCTGTCTGTCAAGACATTTACAAAGGACACTAAAAAGATCCTGACCAATGATATGGGTGGAGAGGTTGTTAGAATTCTAGAATTTTTGATACTGACACCTCTGATTAGACTATGAAAAAAAGGGGTGTGTTGTTGAATGCTTTTTTCGCTTGGGGCTGACTTTTTTCACCTCGAAATTTTCAAGGCTCAGCCAGCGATTAAAATGCAAGGTGCCTGGGGTGCATAAACAGCGCTCAAAGTGCTTTCTGATATTGGAAAATATTGAAAACAAGGTGCCTCACACTGCCAAACGTGCATCTTGTTTGATGGGGACTTATAGAGTATTGGGTACAGACGGATGGATGGACTGACCCACTGTGATCGCCAGAAAGGGAAGGAAGACAGAAAACGAAACTAGACTTTTTTTCATGCAGCTGTCTAGGCATTTACGTTTAGGTGGTGCAGCTGACATTTTGGTGAAACTAAATTGAATGTGCTTGGGGGAAGTCAGAGAGTCATGGTAAAAAAAACCAGAGACAATAGGACCGGGGTCAGGACTACGCGATTGGGTGATAATGGCACGGCTCTGAATGGATATCAGGAGGTGCTGTCACACACAGCAAACAACCGCTCAGACAAATGTTATTAAACTATTTCTCTTTTTGCTTTGCGTTTGTTGTAGATTGAATAAGCACATTTTTGGTCAGCAAACAATCAACTAAGACTAAAGGTTACCATATCAGTTTGGTTGCTGTTAGGAACATTTGTACAAATGTGTTAAAATTTTAAAGTCAATATAAAACCATGTTGGCTTAAAAATGTTCATTCTCTTCACCCAAATTTGATCTTACCTCAGAAATTACAGTATAACCCTCTGGTAATATTAACAGGAGTTAAGCAGGAAGTGAAACAGACTTTGCTAAAACTGTCTAGTGGGTTTTGGGGAGTTGCGGTGAAAGAACTGAGGGGAAAACGAAAGCGAGATTAGGTGACTTTGCTGCCACTGGGACAGCTCTGAGAACAGGGAATTTTCTGCTCCCATAAAGTGGCTCATTCTTGTGTGTGTCAGCGTGATGCTCTCTAATGGCTGTCTCTCCTGTTTGTCTCCACAGCCATCCAGCCATACCTCAAAACCAAGTTCATCTGTGTTACCCCGTAAGTATGCCTTCACTGTGTGTGTGTGTGTGTGTGTGTGTGTGTGTGTGTGTGTGTGTGTGTGTGTGTGTGTGTGTGTGTGTGTGTGTGCAAAAGAGAAAGGTTTAAGATTTTGTGTACAAATGAAAAGTGTTTCCTAACTTGTGTGTGTGTGTGTGTGTGTGTGTGTGTAGGGAGTGAATTTTATCTCTCTGCTCTTGTCTGCTACTCGGCCATCTCTCTCCTGCCACAGCTTTGCTCACATGTATAGGTTACTGTGTGTTTGCTCACATGTATAGGTTACTGTGTGTTATTCCAAGTTGTGGTCCTTCAGGAGTACTAAAGAGTTAGTCATTAGGACAGAAGTGCAGATTCCACATGCTTAAAGGCCAATTTGCTTAAAAAAAAAAAAAAAAAAAAAAAAAGATATGTAATTTAACACCCATTAACATTTCAAAGGTTTGGCTAGTGTATCGTTTTCAAATTGATACGAGCCCTATACAAAAGAGAACTACGTAGTACCCATCCACACTCTCTCAGAAGGCTAAAGTTCCATTCGGTAATATCTTTGCTAACACCTTTACTGAGTAGACACAAAAAAACAATCCCTGCCTAGTTTCTGAACACGCTCGTTTGTGTTAGTTCATGAAAAGCAAAAGCGGTCCTCAGGTTCCTCTGGGGCAAGCAAGGACTAAACACACACCAAAGAAATAAACACAAAAAGGGGAAATTCACAGACCAGAACATTTTTAGAACATGGCTGTGTTGGCTGATGGCAAAAAAAAGGCCAAGGGCTGAAAAAAGGGGATGTGAGAGCTTGTTTACCAAATGCTTCTTTTCAGCTTTGGTAAATGAAATGAAATGTATGAAAATCATATCAAAATCATTTGCTATATTTTTTTGTTCTGTCTGTAGTTTCACTCATTTGAAACATTTTATGTGGAGTAGCTGAGCGTGGTACAAATTTATGTACACACAAATGTGTTGGTGGTGTTTTGTGTATGTTTGTGTGTATATGTGTGTGCGTGTGTGGTGGGGTGGCGGGGTTTACTGTATGGGTGCAGGTATGTGTGTGTGTTGTGTGTTTAAAGGGGGTTACGTAAGTGTACTGCATGAGTGTGGGTTTGTGTGTGTTTGGGAAGAGGGAGTTACCTGAGTGTACTGTATTGGTGTGGGTTTGTATGTGTGTGTGTATGTGTGTTGGGGGTTAACTGAGGTATGGGTGTTGGTTTGTGTGTGTCTGTGCGTGTATGTGTGTGTGTGGGGGTTAATTGAGGTATGGGTGTGTGTGTGTGTGTTTGGTGGTGGGGGTTACCTGAGGTATGGGTGTTGGTGTGTGTGTGTGTGTGCTTTGGGGGGGGGGGGTTACCTGAGTTATGGGTGTTGGTGTGTGTGTGTGTGTTGTGGGGGGGGTTACCTGAGTTATGGGTGTTGGTGTGTGTGTGTGTGTTGTGGGGGGGGGGTTACCTGAGTTATGGGTGTTGGTGTGTGTGTGTGTGTTGGGGGGGGGGGGGGTTACCTAAGGTATGGGTGTTGGTTTGTGTGTGTGTGTGCGGCAGGCTGTAAAACTCACCTCTCTCCATAGGTCTCCCTCGGTCTTCATGGACTTTCCGGACAGTGAGCTTCTAGCAAACGGCTTCTCTGGGTAGGCATAGGGGAAAACATGTGGCATGTAGGGTGGGTGTGTGTCTGTACTAGCGAGAGAGAGAGAGAGAGAGAGAGAACATGTCTGTCCCCAAATAACCTGAACATCCTCTGGGGTCATGTAGTGTGGGGTCTTTTTTTCTGTTTTTGCACCTTTCCATTTGTAAAATCTCACTGTTTTTTGTGTTGTTGTCATTCCCCTCTAACCCACTGGAGACACCTGTCTTCTCCTCACCTCTCCTCACTAGCAGTAGACTACCACTGGTCTCACTCATTCGTGACTCCAAGCTCACACTCCACAGAAACATTTCCATTACTGTTCCTGCTCCGTAGGGCTTGAAACAATGACCTTGAGTGCGGTGGAGTGTATTAACAACTTCCTGTTCAGTGAACTCACAATTGTTTGGGTGCTGGTGCTTGCTGGGTATTGCCTTGGTCCTCCTGGGTAATTACATACTCTGGGCGACACACACTTTTCAGCAGGCTTTTACCTACATTTTGAACAGTGCTGTAGTGGTGACAAGAAAGTTGGGTAAACTATATTCACAGCAGTACAAACAGTAGTTAAACTATCCACATCCTTCAGCCAATCACAAAATGTAAACACTGTCGTGTAATTTTAAAGCAATACTAAGTAGTTTTCGTCTTTGGTTGCCCTACAGGTTGGAAGCGGAATTGTCTCTCATTTGAGCTACAGAGAGACGCTCCGCTCCTCCAAACTTGCTTAGTGTGGGGAAGGAGGCAAAGTCAATTCAGAAGTGCCTTTCACCCTGTTACAAGTTGATGAACCACCGAAATGATTTTGGAAACATTATTTCAAGGTTGAAAAAACTGTTTAGTGTTGCTTTAAAAGATGTGTAAATGCCGTTTAAGGTCGCTTTTACCCTCCACTACACCCCTGACTTTAAAACCACTTACTTAAGCACGGCGCTGAAATAGGTGTCCCATATGTGCTTCCATTTGAGCTGCACTCAGAGAGAGATACTGCGAACCAGCCCTAGGTCCTACACATGGCTGTCCATGTGATAGCCTTGACCTGTGGCATTTGCAGCGGCGCCCTCGGTGGGCCTGGCGGGGCAGCTTATGGGCTCTCGGCTGAGTGGAGGCACGCATTTCAACCCGCTGTGCCAGGGATGGGCAGCTGCGCCCAGCAAAGGGGGTGAAGGAGAGAGAGAGAGAGAGAGAGAGAGAGAGAGAGAGAGAGAGAGAGAGAGAGGGGGGGGGAGGGGAGGGAGAGAGGGGGGGGGGGGGGGAGGGAGGGAGGGAGGAAAGCAGTGTCTGTGTTTGGTCTGTCTAGCAGGGGTAGCCTTGGAAGTATCCAGAACAGTTTACTTTTACAGCTGTCTGGTAAATCCTTTAGCACTAGCTCTATGTAGACATAGGCTTTACACTTTAAAGCTGCTATCAGCAGTTTTTCAGTGCTTTGTAAAAAACACATCAGTTAGAAGAGAAGACAGTCTAAGCCACTCCTTGCCTTTTAAATCAAATCAAATTAAGCCAGTTCATGTTTGAACACAATAAAGGTAGCAACCATGTTTGCTTCAATGTCTGCCTTATTCAGGGCTTTCACACACTTGCAGCCAATACGTTCTCATGATCTGTTAGCTCTCCGTTGCTTTAGTATATTAAAAAAAAACATTGTTTGGATAATCCACTTACAGAGACTTTGCAAATGGTTTGTTGAAATTCACTTTTGTTTTCGTTGTTGTGTACTGACTCATAAGCCTAATCAAACCCTTTCACCCTGTTACAAGTTGATGAACCACTGAAACGATTTTGGAAACATTATTTTGAGGTTGAAAAAACTACTTAGTGTTGCTTTAAAAAGAAGCGATTTCTTTTAACCATCTAGTCTGGTCTACCGTTTCTCCTTGACTAACCTTTAACTGGACGTAGTGTAGAGGGCAAACTTGAGACTCTCCAGTCAGGATTAATCACCATTCTTCAGTGTGGTCTTTCTGTCATTAGTTAGTACAGCATGGGCTTGGCACCTTTTCCTATTTCCTTTTAGCCGTTTTGTGTCTGGCTGTTCCATAGTAATGGGGTGTTTTCTGTGTCTGGGACTCATCATACTAACCTGGCTAACTGTGTATGTGTGTGAGAGAAAGGTGTGTGTGTGTGTCTGCTCGTGTGTGTCTGTTGTAATGAATGTGTAGGCTCTCTGTTTCCTGTTTCATTTCATCACTTCCTACGATGTCATCATATTGTTGTCTCATGGAAATCATGCCTAACTGTTGCAGACGATGGAGCTCTGTTTAAAATAATCAAAGCTAACGCTGTGACTAAAATGCACATTGGCTCATGACCCGTGGTATTGTTCTTAACCTGATTTGCCCTCTTGTGCTGTGTTCCTGTTGTAGCACTAATTCTGGAAACACCAGCGACCTGTTCCCCATGTCTCCACGCACACTCGACTCCCTCATGCATAATGAGGCGGCAGAGGCTACTCCAGCACACCTTGGTGAGACACACACACACACGCACACACAAATACATACATACATAAACACCCACACACAAATACATACATACATAAACACACACACACAAATGCATACATACATACACACACACTCACATGCATTAACACACACAAATACCTACATACATAAACACACACACACATGCATTAAAGGAGAACTTACAAAGCACATTGCATTTGTGTAAAATGAAAATTGGCATGTTAAAACATCATACCGAGTTGGTATGTGTACTGAGGAGCAAAATTGATTTAGCCTGTTGCATTCAGAGTTTAACTATTTTTTATCGTTTGTCCCAGAAGGCTAACAATGGAAGTGGTAGGTGCCCTCAGACGAAGCATGACGACTACGCTATTTTTAAACCATTAAAACAGCTAGAAGAAACTCCACACACCATCGGTAGTACAACACAGGTCCTGACATTAAAAACAAGGCACTGAGAACTTTGTACGTGTACACAACATTTATTAATAAAATAGTTTTGACAGGCAGTACCTTGCTGTAGTTTCTCGTCGCCGCCATGATAAAAGTCCAAACAAGTCAATTGTACTACCTCTTCTCCTATTTTTCCTGCTGGTTCGTGTTTCTCAATCGACTTGTGCGGACTTTCATCATGGCGGCGACGAGAAACTACAGCAAGGTACTGCCTGTCAGAACTATTTTATTAATAAATGTTGTGTACACTTACAAAGTGCCTCGTTTTTAACGTCAGGACCTGTGTTGTGCTGCCGATGGAGTGTGGAGTTTCTTCAAGCTGTTTTAATGGTTTAAAAATAGCGTAGTCGTCATGCTTCGTCTGAGGGCACCTACCACTTCCATTGTTAGCCTTCTCTGACAAACGATAAAAAATAGTTAAACTCAATGCTTTAGGCTAAATCAAATTTGCTCCCCAGTACACATACCAACTCGGTATGATGTTTTAACATGCCAATTTTCATTTTACACCGAAGTTCTCCTTTAACACACACAAATACCTACATACATAAACACACACACACACGCACACACAAATACATACATACATACATATACACACACACACAAATGCATACATATATACACACACACACATGCATTAACACACACAAATACCTACATACATAAACACACACACACACACACACACACAATAACACACACACATACACGCACAAATACATACATACATACACACACACACACATGCATTAACACACACAAATACCTACATACATAAACACACACACGCACACACACGCACACACAAATACATACATACATATACTCACACACACAAATGCATACATACATACACACACACACATGTGCATTAACACACACAAATACCTACATACATAAACACACACACACACACAATAACACACACATACACGCACATGTACGTATATACACACACATGCATTACACACACTTACACAGCCACAGATATGTCAGTACCACTGTTGTGCTAAAGTGCATCATCCCTGATTTTTTTTTTTCCCCCAGAATCCCTCACCACCCTGGACATGACAGAGGATATGACATCATAGTCTACTTAGGAACTGTATTATGCTGATGAGACAACATCACTTTACCAGATGTTTTCTTTTTCTTATTTGATTTTCTCAATTTTTTTTAAATTGAAAAATATAGGCTGTATAGACTAAGCTTGTAATGATGGGTGCTGTGACTTTTGACTTTTGCTTTTGAGCAAAGCCAGTTGCCGGCAGTTTCGTGGAGTTGGACGGGCCATCCATACATTATGTGTCAAAGATGCCACGTTGGCTCTGGTGGTTTGAAGTGAAGACACCCAGCTCAAACAGAATCCTTTAGAGTCTCCTTTTAGCGGCTCATTGCTCCCAGCAGTTTAAAGATACAACGATAAAACAACATTGTTTTTATTTTTATTTTTGTGTGTCTCACGAATTGTAATTCTTAACAAACCCCTGAACTGGCAAGCCATTGTAATAACTGCCTAGGAGAAAAAAAAATGTCTATATAGTTTTTCCTGTGAAGGTGTTTTTGTCTGTCTGTCTTCTGCCCTTTTTTTAAACGATTATATTTTTCGTATAGCAGAAAGCAATGTAAGCTAGCTCTGTGTAAAGACGCATATCAAGGGAAAAGCCGTACCCCTACATTAACCTTAACTGTTTTTAGAGTTTCTCTGTGTGTCTCTCTCTCTCTTGTCACTCATGCTCTTTTTCTTATGAGTGTACTACTGTATGTCACGTCTTGTCCTCTTTTATCCTCTTGGTGCTTTCTTGTCTTTTGTCCCTCCCAGTTTGGTCCTAGTGGGCCTTGGAACATCCCCCCCATCCCCGTTCACCTTTTCTCTCTCTCTCTCTCTCTCTCTCTCTCTCTCTCTCTCTCTCTCTCTCTCTCTCTCTCTCTCTCTCTCTCTCTCTCTCTCTCTCTCTCACTCTCTCTCACTCTCTCTCCAGAGTTGGTAGACTCTGCTGCCTTGAACACTTTCTCTCATGTTATTCTATGTTATTTTATTATATATATATATATTTTTTTTCTTTTCTTTGCTTGCTGCCTCTGGAGATGAGATGGGGTCGGAGCAAATCAGGCAGCAGGCTCCCGCAGCCTCAGGCCCAGATGTCCTGAAAGCCTCCCGAACCCCCCTCCCCGCCCCCAGGTCTCTGGCCCCTAACCCTGCTCCACATAGAACATGGCAGACTCGCTTCAGACAGCCCACAGGGCCCTCCTATCAGAGTCAGAGCGTAGAAGGACCAAAGCAAGACGAATTACAATGGAGGAGGAAGAACCGGAAAGAAAAACAAGGCGGTGGCGGCCGTCCAATAAAAGGCATTCGTGGCTTTTTTTCCGTGCTGCCAAATGAAAAAAAGGTCAGCGCTGCGCCGCCTTTCATTAGGTGCCAGCAGACATTACCCGCTCGTTTATCTCCGCATCAGCCCCCTTCCCTGCCACTCGTCCCCCAGCAGTCGTTTGGTGATTGCTTTTTGGAGATTCATAGTCTGACAAGCATAAAAGCCACCCCCCCCCCCCCCCCCCGGCCCCAATCTTGCAGTAATGAGCTGATGAGAACGGTATTAGATTGGGATTTCCTGCTCTGTTGCTGAGCAGATGATTACACGCCTTGGTAGTGTCTGCGGCCTTAGCTCCCACATACATGAACTCTTACACCCCATGCCAAAAAGGCTGCCAGCATATTCATACATCATTAATGTTTAACCTGCCTGCTTTTGGATTGCCTCTCAGTTTTCTCTTTTCATTTCCTCCCAATCTGCATTATGTGTTTTCTATTTTATAAAATGTGTAGTGTGTGGTCAACACATCTGTACCGTGTCTGACTGTTTAAACAGGGCCC
Source organism: Coilia nasus (assembly GCA_027475355.1). Lineage (NCBI taxonomy): Eukaryota > Metazoa > Chordata > Actinopteri > Clupeiformes > Engraulidae > Coilia > Coilia nasus. The sequence continues at coordinate 31,085,797 of CM050216.1, forward strand.
ATTGGTGACTCCTGCCTGTGTCCATCTGCAAACCCTGTGTAAATGATGTTGCAGACCATTTCATTAAAATAATGAGGTAGCCCATGAAGACTGGTTTGTTGTGTTTCTTAATGGACAATGCTGGCTATAAGCATATGGGAGGATATGCAAGCATGTACAGGTGTGTGTACCTTAATGCAAAGCCTTTAAAAAAACGAGCAGTCCTTGAAAAAACAGGCAGTCACAGAATCACGTTTTTCAAGTCGCTCCCACTATCGGTAGTTGCATTCAGATCCCAGCTTTTTCAAAAGTAATTCTGTGAATAAACGAGCGTAGTCCATAGTGCACAGAAGCATTTTCCATTGTGTGATCATGTCCGTTTTTCCCCTGGACTCCTCAAATACTTGTTCTAAATGAGCTCTTAGTTTTACCTAGAGGATTAGATGTAGGACCTGTAGCCTGAGAAGGTTACTGGGTTCAGAGACAAAATCCATCAAGCCCATCTCAGTAAAGCATGCCGATAACAAGGTTGGAAAATGTGTTTTTCATAATAGCTGTAAAAGGACTGTTTGGTGCTGGACTTGAAAGAACTTGGAAAAAAAGATGAGGTAAAAAAATGTGAGGAGAAAGGAGGGCAACAATATGACGAGAGGAGTAGAGCCCTGGAGATAAGGACAAAACTGAAATACTGATCAGCAGGCCATGACTAAGTATTAGTGCACCTAATTTAAGGAGATTATCTCTACCTCATGTTACACCGTATAAACCCTCTAGTAGTTCTGTCTCCTAATCCCTGGTAGATTATGCAGTGTTTTTATCACTGCACTTCAGTTTTACTTCAGGGCACTTCGGTGTATCAGCGAGCATTTTTCCAGACCGCACGGTGCATTTGTGCAGCTTTCATAACTGAAGGTCCCTTTGAAGTCTTTGTTAAATTGATGACACACTTAACTGTCCACATTTTTACCACTAGCAAAATTACTATTAAATCAGACTTATACAGTCAGTGTACACTATGAAGGTTGCAACGTGGTGTTGGTTACGAGTCAGCCTGGGTCTGCAAGCAAAATGATGATGCAACACTTTCCTCTCTGGAAATGTGCATCTCTGATGCATGACCAGTTTCATTTTTATGATTTGGTTTGTGCAGACGGGAGCTTTTGGTGTGATGTTTTCACATTTGTATGTGTCAGCTCTGAATGCGCAGGGCATATGTTTTTTCATAGTATCTCGTTGCACTGGTCACATTCATGTTAACCAGGGGCGCTAGGACTGAAAGACAAGGGGGGATTAGCCCTCTTAGGATTGGTGAAATAGATGAAATTGTTTTAATTATTTTTTGGGTCTTTTTTGCTACCTTTACTTTTAATCTGTTATATTGGTTATTATAAATGCTAAATAAATGTTCTATATCTTGTTGTTTTCCGCACACTAGGCTATACAAATCTGCTATCATTTTGAGTGCTATAAAATATTGCAAACATTTTTTTCACATTTTTAAATCTCAATCAAAAAAAGCTGTCAGTAGAAGTATTTACATGTCTGTGTAGGGCATTCTATCTAGAATACGACAACATACAAACCATGAAGGAGTGTGTGTGTGTGTGTGTGTGTGTGCGTGCGTGCGTGCATGCGTGCGTGCGTGCATGCGTGCGTGCGTGCGTGCGTGCGTGCGTGTCTGTGTAGGGCATTCTATCTAGAATACGACAACATACAAACCATGAAGGAGGAATACCAAAAATGCTACACCAAGGATGCATTTTAGATGAGGAATAACCATGCAAATGAGTGTGTGTGTGTGTGTGTGTGTGTGTGTGTGTGTGTGTGTGTGCGTGCGTGCGTGTGTGTGTGTGTGTGTGCGTGCGTGCGTGCGTGTCTGTCTGTGTGTGTGTAAAAGAGAAAGGTTTAAGATTTTGTGTACAAATAAAAGGTGTTTCCTAACTTGTGTGTTTGAATGAATTTATTAAAGGAGACAGATGCAAAATGTAAGGTGAGGAATGACCATGCAAACGAGTGTGTGTGTGTGTGTGTGTGTGTGTGTGTGTGTGTGTGTGTGTGTGTGTGTGTGTGTGTGTGTGTGTGTGTGTGTGTGTGTGTGTGTGTGCGTGTGCGTGCATACACGTGCATGTAATAGAGTAAGAGATTTTGTGTGGGTGTCCAAATGAAAAGCATTTCCTCCTCCTTCCTCCTCATGTGCTGCTTGTTGACTCAGCTTTTTGTCTGAGGCAGCAGCCATCTTTTCAGCTTGGCAAGCCACCAATCAGAACAGCCAATCAATAAACCCCTACATCTGAGAGATGGCCTGATTGTGTGTGTGTGTGTGTGTGTGTATGTGTGTGTAAGAGAGAGAGAGAGAGAGTGTGTGTGTGTATGTGTGTGTGAGCATGTGTGTAAGAGAGAGAAAGAAAGGGAGTTAGAGAGCGTGTGGGTGTGTGCACATTTGTGTAGACAGACAGAGGGAAAGTGTGTTTGTGTTTGTGTTTGTGTGTGTGTGTGTGTGTGTGTGTGTGTGTGTGTGTGAGAGAGAGAGAGAGAGAGAGAGAGAATGTGTGTGTGTGTGTGTGTGTGTGTGTGTGTGTGTGTGTGTGTGTGTGTGTGTGTAAACTGGCCTTCCCTGTCCTGCTGATGTGGTGCTGCACCCATATTTTACTTAAAGTGTGGAAAGGGAAGTGAGTGGTTATGAAAGTGAGTTCTGCTCAGTAGTGTGCAGCTTCTTCTCCAAGTGTGTGTGTGTGTGTGTGTGTGTGTGTGTGTGTGTGTGTGTGTGTGTGTGTGTGTGTGTGTGTCTGTGTGTGTGTGTGTGTGTGTGTGTCTGTGTGTGTCTGTGTGTGTGTGTGTGTGTGTGTGTGTGTGTGTGTGTGTGTGTGTGTGGCATCGTTTCCTTGCAATCTCTCTCTCTGCCCGACATCTATCACATTTCCTCTCACTCTCGCACTGTTCGCTGCAGAAACCACTCGAGTTCCTTCCACAACACCTTGAGAAATGCAGTTGTGGGGGCAACCCCAACTTGCAGCTTTCAATTCAGAGTTTTTTATAATGTGTACACGTTTGTGTGTTTGTTTGTTTGTGAAGAATTTGTTTGTGAAGCTAAATCCTCCACACACACACAAACACATACACACACATGCGCGCACACACACACACACACACACACAGACACACACACACACACCATTTTGAAAGACTATTTTCCCTTTACATGAATCCCAGTCTAGAGATGGTCTCCTAGCTGGTTTTTAATGTTCAAATCTAACGAAGGACGTCAGCTAGCTTCAAGCGTACTTGCATATTAACAACACTAGATGTCACTGTGTTCTCAGCTGTGTGTTCCATAATTTAAAGTGAGGATTTTATCTACTTCCACAAGTCAGCCTCTGGCTGATTCCACTCACACCTATTGACAATGAGATAGAGAGAGAGAGGACGACACCATGTTTGTTGATTTCAGTTAGGAGCACAACGATCATTGACTGACTTTGTTTGTGCAGGTGTGTGTGTGTCTTTGTGTTAAAATAGAATAGAGAACTGCTTAGGGCCTCTGATTTATGTGATGCCTTCAAGAAAATACAGAAATAGCTAGCGGTAGTCTGATCATCTGTCTGTTAAAGTCCTAAGACCAACCCTCTTAACTTATCAGAAAGCCTTAGTGAGTGAGGTCCTACAGAGTTCAAAACTACAGGGCCTCATGCATCAGGATTTAGCTTTTTAGCTAACCCCTTTACATAACAAAGCCTACTCGTGTTAAACAAAGAGTTGTAAATGTGATTTTAAACAAGAGAATAATGCTTTAAGAGACTCTACGTTAATGTGGCCGAACATAACTCAATTCACAAGATGCAATCAATATTAACCAGCCTAAAAAATAGGCTGAATATGCAAGGTGATACAGATAAGGACAATAAACACTTTGTGGCTGTTCTTGAAAATACCTCAGAAACTGCTGAAATATATTGGCAGCAGTAGGCTAATGTATATATTTATAAATATAAAAATGTGTCCTGAGTTATTTATCTGATTTACCTTTTATATGCTATATGTCAATCTTTATACCTTATCTATAGCTGATATTGACAAGGATAGTGTCCTTGCTTCATGCCACATTGCCAGTGAATATTGGAGCTGTATTAGTGATGGGTTAGTTGGGGTGATTTTTCGAGGGAATGCCATATGTATCACTTCGCCTCCAAACATCTGCTGCATTCTGTTCCTCCGCCTGGAGGAAACGCGTCGGACGTCAAAAATAATTAAATAGCGCTTACAATCATAAATCTTTATTAAGATCACCACATTATGATGATGTGCTGACCGCCTGTTGACTTGGGCTACAGGAAATAGTTTGGTTATTTACTGATAACTTTTTAAAGTTGGCGTCCTCTCCAATTTGTCAACTATTGCCTGATACGATAAGCCGTTTAATTTAGTTTCATTTAGTAAGATAGATCACAAAAGGCTCCATGAAAGGTGTAAAGATTCAAATGTGGTGATAAAAACAGCACAATTGCGGACGTACGAGCATACTCGTTTGTTGTACTGTATGTGTACAGCAGGGAGAACTGCGAGACTACGCTGGCTGAACTACAGCGCATGTAGATGGAAAGCGAAAAACAAACACGAAAAAAGACACCGGAAGTAGGCGGTTAGAGAGAGAGAGGGAGGGGGCAAGCGGGTTGAGAGAAGAAGCAAATGAAAAACTACGTAGCCCACTGGCAGAAAGACGAGGAGGCTGTCTTTCTGGGACGTATTTGCACTTGGAGGTTTGCTGTAGTTTATGCGACAAGACAGCGGAGTTAACGGGTCTGCCAAGGTAAGAATTAAATTTACTTAAGCTTTCATTCTGTTTTGCAAAGTGTCGACATTTTATTTTGTTGTAAAATAATTTTAGCGCTGCGCTCTATAAACAAACTCACGTCCAGTGCTGTGCAGTAAGGACATGCCTAACAGATCTGAACAGTGGTCGATCGCGGACTATACGTGTTAAATTTATATTTACGCCCGAAAAAAATACAGAAAGTAATTCTAATGCATCATATATTAACAGCAAACAACCCTGACCTAATGACACTTTGCTGGCTTGAGGTTTTGCGTATACTTTGACACCGGTGTTTCGCAAGCTTCTATCTTTTTTGATCGGATCAACAGGCGGAGAGTCCAACCCCCTCTTAGTCGCGGCTGTCAAGTGTGTGCGAGAGTAACTCTGGAACAAAATTGTGGTATGATTCTAGTTCAATCTGTCGTGCAAGTAGACCGAAGTACGATATAACAGTTTGAGGAAAAATGTACGAGTGACCATTAACACAACAGTCTTTACGAAGGAGTTGCCTATTACTCTTGGAAGTTTACTTTTTTCCCCCTATAGCAGTAATACCGTTAGAGCAAACCGTTAGTTCTGGGAAGAGTTGTGGCAGCTGCGTGAAGTATTTAATTGGAAACGTTAAAGCAGTTGGCGAAAAGAATAGGCTACTTGCGACTCGTGTACCGCTGCCTATAACTCACCTCTGACTTACACTTGACTAAATGGTCATCAGAGTAACTTAAAGGTCACTCAATGAACAACAGAGCACATCACCTCAAGGGTGTTACAGTTTCCGCTCTTTTGCACCGTGCTCTCGCCAGTTAAAGTAGTCTATCATTTATCAAAAAATATTTATTAAGATAAACACATTAAGTAGCCTAGCCCACATGCGGTGTTGTATATCAACTTGGTTAATGGGTCTGTTGTACTGATTGCAGATCTGTAAATCAACCAAATTTTACGTAATCTCTTATGTGGCAATTTTTGTCTTCTTGAGATGAACAGTGTAGGTCCTGACTAACAGTGTAGGCTAACTGCTGTGCACTGACATATGGCCCAGGATTGTTCATGGATGAGCAATTATTAAAAGACGCATAAAGAGAAGCTTTGCGTCTCTTTAAATCCCCGATTTATTGAGGGCAGATCTGATTTGAGAATATGCACGTTAGCCCTTTGCAATAATCTCTCGCTACTCTGAAATAATCTCTTGAAGATGTTGACAACAGTCACAGTGTTGATGGACATTTATTTGTTGTTTACGCACGTACACATTTTCTCACCGCCCATTGAGAAACCTTAAAACATGCAGATACTTTTACTATGGAGGTCTTTAACAGTTTAATGTTAATTACATTATAAATCAACAATTTTCACAGCAGGTTTATTGTGACAGCTTGCATGTTCTCTTTATTTATTCCCAATATTCCTGCGTTGTTCTTGTTTATTTGTTAGTCATTTCTATTACCCTGCATCAAATCTCAAAGTGATTTTGGAACAAAATGCTGTCTTAATGATCTGTTAAAGTGACTTCTTTGCCTTCCTATTTAAAAACTTTCTCAGTGGTTGAAGGTACAGGTTGGAACAGCCCTCAAAAGCTGTCAATTACTGCAGTGCTTTAGATGAAATAATACCAATCACCAAAATGTCACCAAAATGTGAGTGGGTTGTAATATACCTGAGGCATTTGTACCAGAGTATTTTAAGTTTACACGAAGCAACTGTTGAAGTGGGATGCTTGGTTTTCACCAGTGATTGGTGTTGTGGGTGTGTGAGGGTAGGCTGCTTGTTGGTTACGTTAAGGAGCTTTGGCTAATAGATTGAAAATATCAAGACTGTAAGTCATACACATGTAAACTGGCAGACTGACACACACACACACTCTCTCTCTCCCTCTCTCTCTCTCTCTCTCTCTCTCTCTCTCTCTCTCTCTCTCTCTCTCTCTCTCATTCACTCTCTCTCTCTCTCTCTCTCTCTCTCACACACACACACACACACACACACGCACGCACACACACACACACTCAGAGGATGGCTAATGCGCTGATGCACTGTCGCCCACACAGCTACGAGCAATGTGGAGGCGCTGGGCTACAGCCCCCTTGTTGTGGCTCTGACCTTAATCTTCTCTCATCTTTACTTGTTACTGCACATTTTTCGTTCCCCATCAGGTTTGATATACTCATGATGATTGTAAACAAACACCTTTACTCATTTTTAGTTATCTCATTTGCAATGAGATTTTCCTTCATTAATGACAAGCAGTCCTTACTGTTATGGATGCAAACACACACAGATACACACACACACACAAACACACACACACGCACACACACACACACACAAACACACACACACACACACACACACAAAGACACACACACACACACACACAGAAAACACCCACACATGCATACACAAACAGAGGTGCGCACACACACGCATATACACACACATACACATGCACACGTACACGCACACACGTACACGCACACGCACACACACACACACACAGAGTATGCATACGAGTGCATGACTAGATTAGTGTTTTTAATACTCCTCTCTTGGCTCTCCTGCCCCACTGCTGATGTGCTCCCTGCTCCGGAGAGTGAAGAATGCATAGCCGGCGCCTGATTGGTGGATCCCATGAGGCATCAAGGGAATGCGTTCAGCCAGCACAGTATCAATAAATAACAGGCGACACAGAGGAGCGCTCAGACGTTACTCACAGCAAGAAACCAAACGCCGCTTGAATAAATGAAAACGCACAACCTGGCCGCAGCCGGCTGCCCCTGTTTGTTAATTTGTCAGTGGCTTCGGTGGAGATCATTAAGCTGCAGTGTGTGAGAGGTGGCACGTGGTGCCAAGTCAAAGTTTGCACAGTTCGTGTCTCTTTGGGCCTCTGCTGTGGGTTGCCGGGGACAGGGCTGGCATGCGGTGAATACAATCGGAATTGGCTGGCACACCATGTCCACCTCCCCGCCCTCTACAGAGAAACATGGGGGCAGAAAGACAGAAAGACAGACAGACAGACAGACAGGGAGAATGCCACATTGTCTGTGTGTGTGTTTACTGGAGAGTGAGAGAGAGAGAGAAAGAGCGAGAGAAAAAGAGACACAGAGTGATAGAGTGAGAGAGAGTTTAAAAAAAAAAGACACAATATACAGGAGGTAAAGATGCATGGCATTTGTCGACTGCAGACAAATGTGGAGAAAGTGGGAGTGTGTGAGGGTAGAGTAAGAGAAGAGACCAGAGGGGAGAATTGCACTGTGTGTGTGTGTGTGTGAGAGAGAGAGCGACAGAGAAAGAGTATGAGAGGGAAAAGTAGAAAAATAAAACAATACACAGGAGGTAACTGGTTTAATACAGTGAGAGGGGGGACTGGAGGGGAGAGCAAAGCCCATGGTGCTGAGAAGCAGTCTGCAGTTATCTGATTGGATCACGTTAAAGTGCTGTAACGGTGTGCTAAGAGATCTGCTACACCTCTGAGCCCATACAGCATAGCTGCCAACTGTCCCGTTTTTTGTAGATGTTCAGTCCCATCTCCCACCCTTCTGCTGTTTCGTCCTGGTAGACTCTCGGAATTTACAAGGTCCAAACTTCTGTATTTACAATCAAATAAATATGTTATGTACGAATACGAATACTTTATTGTCCACGATGTGGAAATTTGTCTTCAGTTTCACTACAGACAGTTAAACATTAAACATGATAAGACATGATACACAACATTTAACATCAAAAGATGCTGCCACTGCAGTGTTCCAGATCTTCTGCTGAAATGTTGGCAGATATGATACAGAGGCGTGGATGGATTAAGGCAGGGGTGGGGAACCTTTTTCATTCGAGGGGCCACTTCAATTTTTAGTAAGTCCTCCAAGGGCCGTATGAACACAAACAAGGATTTTCCCCAGCTTTAGGCCTGTATTGAAGGCGGCCACCTTTACAACACCTTCAGTATAAGCCTAACTTATAAGATTGCTTTCAAAACATGTTATATTTCATGTGCAACTGCACTATATTGCCTTTTCATTCTGGATGGCCACATGTCAGATACCACCCCCCACCAGAGTAAGAAATGACAAATGGGGAAAACTTGTTAATTACTGGAATGAATGTGAACTAGATTTCAGTCAATGACCAGGCCTGATGCATCTTTCTCCTTTTTTATTTATTTTTTTCTTCCCTTTCTGTAGAGAAGGCATTTAAGCTTAATGAATGATGAACGCTTGATAATACATCAGAATATAGTCTACTTAACAGTTGAAGCAGAGTTTGAAATAGAACATCAATCAGATTATGTTGTCAGGAGAATCACCCCAACGTTTAAATAGCCTGCCCTATGGTTAGAGACACAAACTGATTCTCATTACAAATTTAAAATAGGCCTACCAGAAACAACGTTAATAGAAACATCATATATCAACCATTCCTAACATGACAACCTGCACGCAGGTCTAGCAGTGCAAATAATTAGGCCTGCGCTTTGTAACTGCGTGAAGCTCACCTAATGCGATGGCTGGAATTGTTTTTCTTTGGCGAGGCGTTTCACATCAGCCGATAGTGATGACGAGGCCACTCGAAGCTGGCTCTCAAGGTTTGAGTCAGTGAGTCTTGACCAGATGCGCGTCTTGGCAAGAGACAGCCTGGAGAAGAACTGTTCACATCGGTATGTTGTACCGAACAGAGACGCAAACTTCATTGCGTGTCTCCTCAGCATGGGGAAATCCTCTGCATGAATGTGCAGTTTGTAGAAGTCAAGCAAGGGGAGGTTGCTGTACTTTGCTCTGAGCTCCATGTTGTTCTGCAGATCAATCAACTCCATTTGGAGTTCGCCGGGTGCGTCAGATGGCTGCACATTAAAGGGCACAGTGAACACGTCCAGTTGTTTTTGTATGTCTTTTACGTCGCGAAAGCGCTCGTCAAAGGCCTGGATAAGTTTGCCGCACTTAACAGCATAGGCAGCCGTATCAGTAGGCTTGCGCTCTTGCAGGGTGGGAAAGTACGCTGTGTTCCCCCTTTCCAGTTGCCCATGCCACAGCCTTAGCTTTGCTTCAAATGACCTGACGTGCAACATCAAAGAGCTGACGAGCTGATGGGGGCCTTGCAGCTTTATGTTCAGCTCTGAGAGGTGTTTGGTGATGTCCACCATGAAGGCCAGGCCACAGAGGAATGTCCCATCACGGAGCTCCAGGATAGGCCTTCCCTTCATTTCCATGAATTGGCTCACTTCTTCGCGCAATGTGTAAAACCGCGCAAGCATGTTGGCACGGCTCAACCAGCGTACCTCACAGTGGTATACCAGGTCACCGTACTCCGACTCCAGCTCACCCAGTAGCTCCTTAAATTGCCTGTTGTTTAGCCCTCTGCTTTTGATGAAGTTTATGGTTGATACGACTGTTTTCATGACCCCGTTCAGCTTCAAGGACTGTGCACAAAGACTTTCTTGGTGTAGGATACAGTGGCACAGAACTACTTTGCTTGGATTCAGACCCAGGGCTATCATTTCTTTTTTGACCAATGGCGTCAATCCTTTCTGTGCGCCAACCATCGCGGGTGCACCATCAGTGGAAATGCCGCTCAGCTTTTCAGATGACAGTTCAAAATTGTTCATGGCTGCGGCAACTTCGTTGAACAAATCCTCACCTCTTGTAGTACCATGCGTGGTTTGCAAAGACAGCAACTCCTCAGTCGTGTCAAACTCAGCGGTTATCCCACGCACGAAAATGGCAAACTGTGCCGTGTTGGTGATGTCTGTTGTTTCATCACAAGCTAGAGAAAAAAAACTCAAAGTCTCTTGCCGTGTCTTTGAGTGTTCTTTCGATATCTTGTGCCATGTCTGTGATCCTATCAGCAACGGTTCGACGAGACAAACTGACACTTTGGAAGAGCTTCAGTTTGTCAGGTACGAGCAGCTCAGCAGCGGTGACAAGGCACTCCTTTACGAATTCACCATCAGCGTGAGGTTTAAGCCGGATAAGACGACCTCGCGGGCCGTAAAGGGCCCGCGGGCCATAGGTTCCCCACCCATGGATTAAGGAGTTCTAATGAGGCGTGGTGCAGGGGTGGGTGGTGTAATGACCAAGGTAGGGGACACCAGCGCAAAAACCCCTAAACACCACTACGGCTGTGGCAGGCACAGGTAAGCTTGAAGAGTCAGCCACAAGAATGGGGCTCATGGAAAGTCCCCCCAACTCCCCAACCCCCCAACCCCTTGTACTTGAATGGCCAGTTCTTCTGGCTCTATTTGTGTGCAAACATTGACTGACCAATGACTGACCTTGGTGCCAGGTTTAGTGGCTGTTTGCTTTCATGAAACAAACAGAACATTTGCCCTTGCCTCCATAAGGAAAGATCATCTGTGCTAACCAATACACAAGTTGTGGCTGTGCACAACTAAGCACACAGTGCAGTGACAAATGAAATGACAACCACCTGCTGTGTAATCTAATGCCTTATTAAGTAAATAATTCAGAACTGTGGGCTGTAAGGGAGGCCTCCCACCAAGTAATTACTGTTTGTAGTTGTTTTAAGGTTCTTGATTAGATAATGTAGCCTGAGACAAATTTCAATTTCACACCTAACGTACCGAAACCCAAAACCCAGAATCTGTAACAAGAAATAAAATATTGTAAATGAGAGCATTGCCATGTATTTCAAGGTTTTAGAAAACTGTTGCAAGCATAATATTTCAACTGACAGTTATTTAGTAGGTGTACAATTTGATGTGGACATACTATATAAAGCTTCCATTTTAAGCATACATACAGTATGTGAACTCTTTTGGTAATACATAAACTAGGTATGGGTAATAGAAATAGATAAGGTATGAACAGAACTAGTCACGTTGTTGCTAGCAGTACACATTGGTTTAGTGCTAGTTTAGCCAGCTAGCTTAGCTGTGTAGCCAGTCATCTCTTGCCCTTTTACCATGGCAGTCCAGCCACCTCCCCTCTGCTGCCAAACTCAAGCCTCAACTCAAGCAGTAGTCCTTCCACCTGAGAATGACAAACTGGGGGAAGCTTGAGAAGGAAGTTGAGAAGGAAATATACAAAATGTAAAAGTTACATGTTTGAAATAGGATTATTGCAAAACTATCCAAACTCTTGACAAATATGGCAGTACTATCCCTGACAGTTTGATTTCTTGGTAATAGTTTCAGGGTTTTAGTTCTCAGATTCTTTCTCTCACCCTAACAGCAGAGCAGAGGTAAACAGAACAAACAGCTTAGGCAGACCACACACACACACACACACACACACAATATGATCAGCTCAGCCTGTGTGAGCAGTGTGATTTTGGTCACATCTGTATTCATATATGTAGACAGGAGTGGTAATAAGGACAACCCAGTGAGTGTGTACAGCCTAAGGGCTCATTCACACTAAACACTCTCCGTATTCAGCACGTGCCGTTTTCTGTCCGTATTCGTTTAGAATGCATGTTAACAAATTAGACTGTTCACACCGTACGCGTGATCTGCGCGTATTCTGTCCCTATACAAAGATATTGTATACGGATACGCGCTGTACACGCTCAAGTCGGTGTGAATGAGTCCTAATAGGTTGGGGGCCATGATTAGTGTGTTGTGGTGGTGGTGGTATTCTAATGGATGGCTCAGATGACTCTCTAGCCGCATGGGTTGTTATGCTATTATGTGCTGTTGACTCAATTCCCAAAACAAAGGCTGAGGACAGGCAGTAAGGTAGCTTGCATGGAGAGGAAAAAAAGACAGTGATGTTTAAAGACACCCACAGCACCCTTATTGTGGTGTCCGTTGGTCGGTTGTAGAGCTGTAGTCCTGGCCCACATACATACAAACAAACACCTTAAGCTCTTTAGAGGATGCAACAGATCGAGGGTGGAAAAATACAGTGAAATAAGGCTTGTCAAACTAAGGCACTCCATGGAAGAAGACATTCATGCTGCAACCGTTCCCTTCAAGGACACGTCCATACACTGAAAACCTTTTAACCTAAAGAGTGCCTTGGTCCGTTTTTTCTTTTTTTTTCCACACTGACTCTTCTGTCTTCATACCAAAGAGCATATGACTAATCTATCTATCTATCTATCTATCTATCTATCTTGAGAAAGGGATTCAGAGTTGAGTGTCTTGGACTTCAGTTGGTACACAGAAAATGGTTACAGTGATAGGGAAGGAAGCCCAGACGGAGGAGAGAAACAGGAGACAGTGACTGAGACCGAGCTTGTGTTTGAGGAGAATGGAGAGAGGGATCGTTTTGGCAGCTGTCCCCTCTCGAGACCAGGCTCCGGTCCCCAGTAGGAATCCCTCCGGCTCCTAGGCTCCAGGGGTTGCCAGGCATATCCAGGAAAGCCTGAGTCTCAGTCATACATCAAGCTCTAACCCCCCACCCCACCACCACCACCCCCACTCAACCTCGCAAATCAATGGTGTGACTAAGACCTGAGTCAGCAAGCAAACGACTGTACAGTCTCTAACGAGAGAGAGACCGGAGGAAAGCGAAAAGGAGAGAGATAGGAAAGAGGAAGCTGACGTGGATCTATCCTTTTCACAGCTGATTTGCTTGTTTGAACCAAATGGGAAGGTTCTAGGCTAAACAATGAAGCCAAAACGGAACGTTCTAAAGGTGCAATACCACACATGTGCATTGGAGGTTGGCTGCAGAATAGACCAAATTCCCATTGACTCCCATGTTAAAAAGTAAAATTTCAGAGCAAAAAAAATGTATTTACAGCCTGGTTCAAAAAACAGAGTTTTTGGGTCCATGATAATTCTGAGGCAAAGATGGCAGCACCCAGAACCTTTAATTTTGGCTTCATCCAGTCTGTGAGAAAGTGTATGGGTGACGTCAAAGAGGGTTCGTCCAGTTCGCTTATACACAGTGTACAGTTTGATTAACTGAACTACTTGTGCGTTTGTTTGGGTCCTCAGTGTCTTGTCTTTTGCTCATTCAGCAGGTAAAGTCATATAAACTAATAACTGAAGTTATAACTCATTTCTTGGTAATCTTTAATGAACACTCAGGTAATGTTTAGGCAGTGCAAAGGTTGACTGGGCTTGGGTTGAAAGGTTAGACCAGCAGCCTGCAGCTACCCCAAAACAAAGCTGGTGTGCAGGGCTAAGGTCAAGGAATAACGTATGTTCCGCACCTGTATCTCAGTATGAGGTAAGCCTCTGGCTAGTCCACAGTGTCAGTTGTTGTGTGTAAACGTCTGGCTAGTCCACAGTGTCAGTTGTTGCGTGTAAATGGTTAACTCTGGGCACGTTGCAGTGTCTCAGTTCAGCCTTGGATTTAAGCCCATAGGCCTTTGGACAAATAGGTGAAATCTTAACTGTTGCTCTCTCTCTCTCTCTCTCTCTCTCTCTCTCTCTCTCTCTCTCTCTCTCTCTCTCTCTCTCTCTCTGCATGTGCGTGTTTGTGTTTGTTTGCATTCTGAAAAACACGTGTGAGAATGGGAGGCTGGATGGAGACGGTACCTGTGATAGAAATGTGTGAACGGGCTGAAATCTGAGATTTAGCTGATAGGTTTAGTAACAAATATGTTTCTCTATGAGGGTATGGGGGTCAAGGTAATTGCTAGCAGCAGGGTCCAGGTAAGTTGCATGGCATTTACTTGCCATTTATAGTTTTGTATGTACACGTGGCCTTAACCCCCAGAGACCCAAATATAGAAGAAAACTTCAAAATTTTTTTTAACCCTTTAGATGTTGCTATAGGAGGCATATGATGCAGAAATCAATGTTTACTTTCACTTTTGACATCCAAAATTCAAATGCCGTCCACATGAAATCCAGTGCAATCCAATGGACCAGGTGCAACAAGGTGATGTACTTCAGGGCAGGTTCGCAGGTCGTATGACTTTTGGCCAGGTAGCTGAGCCTATTTACACAATCTACCATCCAATAGCATTAGTGATATAAATGGTGGTTTGAAAAAGACAAAAAGGGGTAGGCTTATTTTTGTAGAAAAATGTAATGTTGTAATATTGCAACACTGGGCCTCTGGGGGTTAAACTGTGCCCAAAAATGTTTGGTTTCTAGCCCTACCCTAACTCCTTGTCAGAGAAAATAGTTTTCATCTGCTGCACGGCTGCCCCACCCTATTGTTGCTGTCACCCAAATGCTAATCCCGTCAACTGACCGGAATACCCCTGCCAAGCCTAGTCTGTGTCACTGGTGCTAAAAATAGCCCGTCAGGCACTAGAGCATGACACTGCTCTCTTTAGCTGGCTTGCCGATCAGCTAGCTAGACACATTTGATAAATGTGTCCAACTGACTTCCAAGCATTCAGACAATGCATATATGCTCCCGAGGTGTTTTGTATAGTATGTGTCTATGAGGTTGGTTCCTCTGAAATTGAAAGGCGCTTACGTACAGCTTTTTTTAATTCATAAGTCTGTAAGCAGTAGCCTACACCTGAGCTGCAATGAATACAGTGTCTGTGACTGATAGAGCTTGTAGCTATAAGATGGCAACTTTCCTTTTGCCCTCATATTATCCACCAATCAGCACCAGAATCTAGGAGTTAGAGGTTCATTTTTGTGTGTTTGTCATTATTTTGCAGTACAGCAATAGCAGAAACAACCCTAGGTGGGGGTACAGTAGGCTCAGTGTTAATAACTTGTGTAGATGACCTCAAAAAACCTGCATGCTGCCCCCTTAAAGCCACTGTCCCTTATACACTTAAGTGTTCACTGGGGCATTTGCGTCACGGTGCTACCAAGTGACATCATTGTCGGTGTGGGCTTAGCACTAGGCCATAGCCTATGGGGTCGATGTCACACTTTATCCCCATGCACTGGAGGTATCTTATGTAACCTTAGTTGGGCTGTGTGCCCAAACAAGACATTGAGGTCTGTGACCTGCCTAGCAGCTTGGTATCTCCACAAGTGACATGCTGGTAACAAAGTAGGTTATTAGGGGAGGGAGAGGAAGGTGATTTTGGAAAAAATACTGACAGTGTGTCAGGCCAATAATTGTGCAGGCACATTTATGTGTGTAAAGGTAGCTAATGTGCACTATTGGTAACTGATATTAATAAAAGCACTGTTTACTATAATGCACTGTATCTGAGCCATTGTTAGACGGGGCACTTCCAGGGGGGTGGGGTGAGGTGTTGAAGGGGTCTTCAGATTACCAGTGTGGGAGTTTTAAGTGGCAATGAGGAGTTATTAAATTTAAACCAGCGAGTTCCGTTCTTGGTCATATGGCGTGGCTGAGGTCGATAACAGCTATTAGCCATTAATGAACACAGCATTGCCAAGCATTATGAGAAGGGGGACTGAATGACCAGCACTTTCCTCCACCCTCCTCCATGACTGAAGTGCCCTTGAGCGAGGGCCTCAATGCGCTGTACGGCTAGCTGCTTACTGCTCTGGATGTTCACATGTATGTCACAGATTACAGTGTGCGTGTGTCGTGTGCTCATGCAGGGTTAAAAGTACAGGACAAACTTCATCAGGGGAATTTCCTCCGATGACAAACTGATTCCCTTAGTGGCCTGTGTAGCACATATGTATACGAAACAGCAGACGTTGCCACAATGAGTTTTTCTACTCGGTATGGTTCTTGTAATGGGATGTATTAGGAGACAGATTAGGACTGGGAGAAGTAAAGAGCAGCATAGGAAAGAGGAGATTAGAAACACGCAAACAAAACAAGATTAGGATTTTGCCCAAGGTGGCAGTAGCAATGCGGAGGACCTAGAATCACAGCAATGGCAGCCCAGTCTATTGTTGTTCCGCGAGCAGCATGAGAGCTGTGTGCTAATAGACAATGCAAGTGCTGTTCCGTATCAGTATGTTCATGATGGTCATTGTCAGTGGCTTGAATGACTTATCCCTTGGTCACTTTTAACCAAATGAAAAAAATCAATATTGGAAGTAAAAACAGTGACATCTGAATGACATTTACTGTACCATATCGCCCCAGGACTATATCCATTAGCTCATGTTTCACTGAACAATGATCAATTTTGCCACATTAGTGGAAATGCCTTATACATAGTCAAATACATTAGCGATTTTGTGGAAAACGAGGCGAAGCATATTTTTTAGCCCTCCAGCAAATGTTCAGTTCAGTCTCTCGAGCATTCAGCTCTCGTGAATTTTGTTATGACTAAGAGTTTGTGTAGCAGTTGACAACAAGTCAGACTTGCTTGTCTGTTTCTCTACTGGTTAGTTGTCTTTGTACCCTTTATATTGGATTTTAACATAGACCAGCAGTACATTCCCCTTACCTCCTTCACATGCTCTAGCACATAATATGCATGCACAGCTGCCATTCACAGATCATTATCACATTATGAGTTGCATTGCATCTGTGTGTAAGCACACATTCCTATCAGATGATGTACATATAGACATTGCATATTACAAAAAACACCAGAACACCCATATTCATTCTTCTGTGCAGCCTAAAATCCTGAATGCTGTTTGTAGAGGATGCCTGTGTGTCTGTATGCTTTTGTTTTTGTTCCCAGACACAAAGTTGTTGCATTGCTTTGCATTGCTCACATAATGGTCTTGAAACCCTGAGCGCAATTTTAAAGTTTATGAAAAATGTATAGTTCATACTTTTAAACTCGTATCTATTAATTCCCTTTATTTGTAAACCTTTGTGTAAATAATGTGTGGGAATGTATTCACTATTGATCTTGTAATGAATCCACAAGCCAGCCTGTCATGACAAATATTTTTGTTCTCCATCATGCTGTGACGTCACATGTTGGTTCCCTTACAAGATATCACGAGTCTTGGAGACATTGGAGGAGACGTTGCACAGCAAGCTTCTGTTCCAGATGTCATGAGAGCGATGCTGTGTTGTGAGGGAATGATAGCTCTGTTCAGCCACTCACTTATGGTGGTCTAACTGGGCCAGGCATATAGGAAAAGGGCTGCTGGGGGTTGAGATAATTGGGGATCAGGGTCAGTTCTTCCTCCCAAATCTCTGTGTTTCTGCCTGTCTTATCATGGGAGCTACATTTTTCTATTTGCTTCACCAAAAACAAAATCCACAGCTCAGCCTCCATAATCCAAGTAAATCTCAATTGACCTAAATGTTTTATATTAATGCCTGTTTCTTTGGTCTTTCAAACTGCTGCCTTTGTGTGCCTTGTGAACTGCAGTGCCTTGATGTGAAGTCTTTTGTCTGATTTCCTGAACCAGAATGTAAGTCCCTGCTGTAAGATAATGCTAAAAGCTCATTAACTTGATTAAAGTGTGATTGTGGAGCACACTAGCATATTTCAACAATCTGTCAAAATATCTGAGTAGAAAACTTAATTTTAAATGTGTGTGACCCTTAGAGGGTGAAAGAAAATACATACCTTTTCAATGAGTTAAGTATATTTGTGCAGTGTTTTTACTATAACCCTTGGTATGTAGAAACGGCTGTGACAAAGCTAAAGACTTCACATGAAACTGCCGCGACGGTTCAAAACCTTAACAGGGACAGTGTGTTGCCTGCCTGCCTGCCTGGGTGTGGAGGTGCCAAAGCAGTCTGATCAAGGCCGGGAGACTGGGAATGGGCTAGAAACATCTGAAGAAAAGGATTCTGGGATTTATCTAATCCTGCTCATCGTACACAAAACCAACCTGTGACGACACTGTGCAGTAGAAGTTTAGGCATATTCACAGTGGTGTTGAGCTACAAAGTTAAAATCTAACCTGACCACAGATGAGCAAGAGAAAGTTACAGGCTAGAAAATGAAGCCATCTCTGTGTGCTTGAGGGGACATTGGATGTGAAAATGGACAGTGAGTGGTCATGGGGGCAATTGTGGCCTAGTAGTTAGAGAGTTCATCTTGGGATCGGAGGGTCACAGGTTTGAATCCCTATCCAGTAGGAAGAAGGGGGGTGGGGGAGTAAACAACCAGTGCTCTCCTGCACCCTCATCCATGGCTAAAGTGCCCTTGAGCAAGGCAATCTAACTCCACGTTGCTTCAGGGACTGTAACTGAAACCCTGTACCTAACTAACTCTAAGTCGCTCTGGATAAGAGTGTCAGTTAAGTGTATACAGCTTGAAATTACCTGCTCCTGTGCTATTGCAAACCCCTTTAGCACAAAGCCTACATACAGTATGTAGCATGCAGAGGACTCAAACATCTGCACCGGTACTTCAAACATCAGCTAAACACCGGGACTTTCCTTCTCAGGGATGTGTGAGGGAAGTACCTAGTGTCACATCCACGTGACTAAGCGGTTTCTGCCTTGTGGTAAACCTGTATGGACACATTGCCTCATCTCCATGGCAAATGCAAGTGCTGGGAGTGATTTGTGTGTGTTCTGAGATGTGTTGCCTTTTTTTCTGAAGGGCTATTTCAAAGAGATATGTAATGTGATGTTAGTGATGCTGTCTGAGATCTCTTTATAAGAACCTTAACTGCACACAATTCAGTTGTCAAGAAGGTAAAGTAGTGAGCCAGCAATCAGAAGGCTGTTGTTTTGGTTCCTCCTCCTGACCAAGGCTAGATTGCAAGAAGGTGGTTTAGGGTTGGTTTAGTGACTAACCGAGTTACAGTAAGTTAACTCAAAGTAAGTGGTAAACCTCCCAATAAAAGGGTCTTATGGCTTCATTCTCTTATAGCAAAGCAAAGCCACGCCACATGGCTCTTATTAGCAGATTTACCACTTGCTCTGAGTTAACATACCCAGGTAAGTGACTAAGCCTGCTTTCTGGAATGCTCCCCAGGTCAAAATGTCCCTGAGCAAGACACTGAACCCCACACTGCTCCTGTTGTAAGAGTGAGAGAGTGTGTGTTTGAATAAGTGGATGTGAGGAATTAAATAGCAAAGTTCTTTTGAGGTCATTCTGCTATTTAAGTTATTTGCTTTCACTTTTCCTGCTTTGGCTTTCAGCTTTTTTTGTGTGCCTGTGCAACAACATTGCTGACTGGCAGTGACTGCCTAGTATCTGAAGATTTTCTCAGACAGTTAAGTTTATTGCATCTCTAACTTCCTCAAACCACATCTCGCTTTGTCTTTCCCGCATGCACTTCCCCTCCCTCATCCTCCCTTGTGGTATGAGGCAGATAAATCACTGGAGGATGCTGGTGAAGGGCTGGCTGTTAATTTCACTCAGCTGGCAAAGAGACTCTGGCATGCTACAGCTTTTCACAGGCCTTATTGATAGCAGGAAGGAGCCATTTACACTCCGCATCTGAACAAAGACAGGAGAGGTAGAAGGCTAAAGACAGAAAGAGAGAAGGGAATGAATGAAAAAAAAGAGAAAGGGGAAGAGAAAGTGATAGTGAGAAAGAGAGTGTGCAAAGAGAGTGACTGTTTATGTAAGACCTTAGTGCCTTGTTTTTGTGCATGTCATTTCTCGAGTGGCTCTCTCTGGTGATATAAAGCAATGAATTACGCTTGCTGGATCTGAAGCAGAAGGGTGATAAGTTTCTTCAGCAGATCTGAGACCAGTGAAAACCCTGAGAGCTAACACACTGCTCTCCGGGCAGATGATCTATGGGGCACCAATGAAATACGGCCCAATCTATGAAGGAAAACGAAGTGGCTACTGGTACGGCAGCTTCCGTGCCCCTAGAACTGTTATTATTGGTACGGAAATTTTAAATTAATGGAATCTAGGGTTACGGTTAGGCTATGGTTATGGTTAGGTTAGGTTTGGGGTTAGGGTTAGGGTAGGGAATTTTTATCTGATAAGTCTGTGGGAACCCTGTCTGAGTAGGGTACAGATTTCAAGTTCCGGACCTATAACTTTACATGTATTGGTCCGGAAGAATATGGACCAATAAGTTTCCGGACCAATATCCTTACATTTATTTGTATGAAATTCTGGATCTGTAGCCACTGCCTAAAGAAAATGATGAAATCTCTTCTCTTCTCTTCTCTTCTCTTCTCTTCTCTTCTCTTCTCTTCTCTTCTCTTCTCTTCTATTCTCTATGTCTGTTTCATTGAAGTTCTACATATACAGTAAGGTCTGTATGTATGACACTTATTTGATCCCCCCCAAGTTAAACACTGAGGCACTGCACTGTATACTTCGAGTGGACGGTACGCCATGTTCCTGTCTGAGGTAACACTGTGCTGTCCTGACAGATGATCTACGGGACACCAGTGGAACACAGTCCAATGCGGAACAGCCCAATCTATAAAAGCAGATAAGGGAGGAGGTGCTGTGGGCCAAGATGATGGCAAGAGAATGAGTCAGAGCTTGGTGCTTCAGTGGTAGTCTATACCCACCTGGTGACTGATTTATCACGAAGAAAAATAGACTTGTGTGCCAAGTCTTAGATTTGGCTAAAATTTGACTTATTAACTGGCATCCTTGTACACACAAACAAACAACAGCCAGAGACAGAAATATTAAACAGAGATATTTATTAACCAAAAAAAGATTAAGCCAATATTAAAGCAAATACATATGGTAGGAGTTCTCTTCAGTGTTCAAGGCTTGCATTTATAAGAGACTACTATTAGCTACGCTGTTAGCCATTGAAAGCCATTAGTGTGAGAGAAAGCTGTTAGCTTTACATTTATTTTGATAGTATATGGTCTGTGAAGGGCAAATACTCATCAGTAAAACACTCTCATATTAAGGCCATAAGGTTAAGAACACTTGTAGACTATAACTGAAACCGACACTCTGACTTCTAAACTTATTTTAGGACACCTGTGGTTCAAAACCCAATGTGTTTCAAGCACAAAAAAAATGAACAGAAAGATAGATTACATATAAAAACTAGAGGCGGGCCGTTATCGGCGTTAACGTGCTGCGTTAACGCGAGACTCTTATCGCGCGATAAAAAAATATCGCCGTTAATCTATTCTCAAAGTTGGGTTGGGAGCTGGGTCTATACTACACAAACTATGATGACTTTCACCAAAGATCTTAGATTCTACAAAGATAAGCCAACATAATACGTTACTATGGGACCACTATGCCAACAAATTCCTATTTCGAACTCTTAGAAAATAATTTAGTGTGTCTGTAAAGCGAGCTAGCAAGCTAACGAACTAGCTCTAGCTCATTCAAGTGAATAGTAGTAACTATAACAACATCATGTGCTAAACGCTAACAGCGACTGGACTCACCTTGAATTTAATACATTGCTGTAGCCCTATAACTTTATATTACTTTGTCTGCTTACACTATAACCAGTAACAGTATCTAGGTGGGTGTTAGTGACAGCTTTCAATTCAAAACATTACGTTAGCGTAGTTCGCTAGCGTTAGCGCGCTAACAACCACCTAGTAAGTGGTTGCTGCCTGACCTGAAATAAAGCTAATTTTCTCAAAATCCAAACAGTAACAACTTACACTATTAGGCTTGAAATTATTACAAATAGTTCCAGATTGTGACACATGATTCCAAAAAACCCTTAACAACTCCAGAAAAACGTAATGACCAATTTATTAGTTAAACTCCACATGTGTCCCATTCATTTCAGTGAAATGAACCTAGAATCTGCTCTGCACTGCATAAAGGGGGATTCCCCCCTCCCCCTTGCGAAAATAGAACACGGAAGCAAACTGCTCCCTTCCTCAACACTTTCTGCTTTTACCTTGATATTTTAGCGCGGATGTACTGTATACCCTACCTCTATATTTTAGTGCGGATGTATACTTAGCCGAATTGCACTGAAGGGGACTCCTGCCACAACTGTCCCATGCGAGAGACTTTTTTCTTTAGCAGGCCATATTGTGCAGAAAAGGAGATCTACTTTGCCACCAGAAAATGTGAACAAGCTGGTCTGCCTAAGTGACTGGTGGAAGAAGGAGAAATAGAGCTTGGACTGATTGACACAAAGCTACTGACTGTAAACAGTTAATCACAACTTCTTATGTAGGCTTACAGTTCAAAATCCATGTTTCATGTTTCATTCAGTTCATGTTTAACTAAATACACAGTTAGTAAACACAAGTACATTTTATTGAACATGATTTATTTTCATCACCAAGTATCAAAGTAGAACAGCTTTTTCAAGCAGTTAGTGATGCATTTTGGAAACAGGAGATGAGCCCCTGGTCTACTGTGCCACCTGGCTTAAGAAACCCGTTCTCAAAGACTTACTTCTAGTCATTATTTAGGTAGCACACATATTCTGAATGCCTTCGGCAGAATTCAAATGAGCCATTTTAATCTAGATTAATCTAGATTAATTTTATGATTAATCTAGATTAATCTAGATTAAAAAAATTAATCTATGCCCACCACTAATAAAAACACAGGAAGACAGATTATAAAAATGCAGAAATGAAGAAAAAACTGAAAACGAAACACCACAGTAAAACAAATCCGCATCCCTGCACATCTTCGCCATTTTCTCAGGCCTCGATCTCCTAGGACTCGCAGGACCTCTGAAGCGGCGTGCTGCGGGCCCCCTGTGGGCCTCTTTGAACACGGCAGCTGTGCAATCACGGCCGAGTGAGGCTTGGTACATCTCTCCCGCTGAGAAACACCTAGAGCAAAGGACTCCCGTCCTCTGATCTTCTCCTCTCATCTCCTTATCCACCCCAGCAGAGATGCTGGAGCACCGGACTGACCGGTGGTTTAATTATTTAATGCAGAGCAGACAGATGAATCAGAGGCTGGCGGAAAAAGGGAAAGCAAATGGCAACCGATCATGAGATAAGGCACTGCGTACGGTGGGGGGGAAGGGGGAAGGGGGGGGGGGTGTGAAATTGTGTATTTGGATGTCGGATAGCATTAGGTTGGATAGCAAGTGAGCCCTGTGTAAGATTTTTTTTTATTATTATTTTCACAAGAAATCAAAAAGTACAGCTTTTAAAAGCTTTATCAGGCACACTGGCAAAGCAAATGTTCCTCATCTGGCCTGCAGGGAGCCTCCTGCCATGGAAGTCGTTTATGTCATGTATTATGGCCTTGGGAATGAATGGCTGGCCAGAGATTCTGGCCTCTGACACAAGAATCCATAAGGGCTCCAGTTGTTTTGTATTAAGTCAATGAAAACGTAAATCACTTTACAGTGATGGTTTTGTTTCATATTTGTGTCGCATGGGAGATAGAATGCCTCAGACCTCAGCTGGGACCAGTGTCCTTTTAGCCATATGTTGGTCAGGATGAAGTAAACTCTGTCTGACTCTGGTACAGTCACTATACAGTCACAGAATTACATATTCGATTTTGGCAGATGCCTCTGTTTACAGCGAGTTGTGAAAGCATCATATGTAAAAGATTTACACACCAAACATCTTTCATACAAGGAGAGAGGGTGTCAGGCACAGGCACATTCTTTTTTTTCTCACACACAGAAGCATGCTGCTTTTCACTTTCTCTCTCTATATATATCTCTTTTTCTCCTTCTCTCTCTCACACTCACACACACAAACACACTCACACACAAACACACACACTGAGGCACTCGCACACACTAAGTTATTTTAGTCAACCCTAAAGTGGGTCACGGGAGGTCTAAGATCTTAAGACCCTTACTCCAACTCTTAGGCCCCGTCCACACGATAACGTTCCTGGATTTTTTTCTTGCCGGGTTAAAAAAAAAAAGTCGCGTCCACACGACAACGGAGCAGTAAATATTTACGTCCACACGGGAACGTTTTCATTGTGTTTTCATTGCAGAAGGTGTGCTGTCCCAGCTTGAGGGGCATGATCAGAAGCCAATGATTCACTTTAAACATGTAATGTATGTTGATTTTAGCAATGTGAGTTCTAGTTTAGATGGGTCGGATGCAGCGACAGTTGCCCTATTTAAAAAGAATAACGTGAAAAGCGTTTGTTGGGCTGAACTAGCGATGTATACAAAAACATCCTGTAGTTCAATGTCAGAAGGTAGAAACAGTTGCATTACACATAGCCTACACTGCAGACGATTTTTACCCCAAAGTATCCCACAACAACCTGTTTGTAAAAGTTTGACGCTGTTGTGAGATGTCACGTCGTTAAATTGACCCATTTAAGCGATACGGAGCAGAACATGAAAAAATAGAAGGAGCTGCAAATAAACTTGAGACAACTGCGCAATTATTCATTAATTATTAAAACATGCCATATGTTGATTTTAGCAATGCGTGTTGTTACTGAGGGGAGCTGAAAGCAGCGACAGTTGCTCTTTAATTAATTAAAAATACTGAAAGCCTACAAGAAGTATTTGTTATAGCCTACTAGCCATACAGACAGTTTAATGGCAAAGGACATTGGCGGCGCCAGGGGGGGGCGAGGGGGGGCTTTAGACCCCCCTGTAAAAGGCTCTGCCCCCCCTTAGCCCCCCCTGACTGACCTAGTGATATTTATTAAAATTATAATATGAACATGTACACATAAAACGAACACATTTCTCTGATTTATTTACACTGTATGTAATAATCCTGACGAGGAATTATATTGTTTATAACGTTCCTAAATGATGGTGAACCTGGAACTTTGCTGCACCTGCGCCGTGTGATTGATTTGCTGATTTTAACTCAGACGGCACGCTGGGATTGTTAGGTATGTTGTAGCCGCTAGTTCTCTCCAGTTGGTGAAAGTGGCAAGTTGTGAAAAGTGAAGTTCGTGTAGTAGGTGTCTTAGCCCCCCCAATAATAATTCTCTGGCGCCGCCACTGGCAAAGGATAGAAACAATTGTACAACAGTCAGCCTACAGTACAAGCTAATCAAATCACAATTTATTCGACAGCAACCAGTTTGGAAAAGTTTGAAGTTGTTGTTATATGTGCAGCGCAAGGTGAATGGGCGACGACGTCATCGTTTTCAAAAGGTTGCGTTTTGCCTGTCTACATGAAAACGAAACGGTGGCGTTGTCAGACTTTCTCACTTTGGAACCCGTTCTCAAAAAGTATCGTTTTCGGTCACCCAAAACGCTGGCGCCGTGTGGACGGAAGGCCAAAATGCAAACGAACTTTACCGTTTTGACCTGAAAACGTTGTCGTGTGGACGGGCTCTTAATCTAACCTTGACTCTGAGGTTGCCTCCAAGGTACACAGACAGGCTGCACCACTGACCCCCTGGTGAACCAGTGGAGGTGTTCTTTGTTTGCTCATCACTGGTTAAAATGGGCACCGTGCAACCGTGTGTGTGTGAGAGAAAGAGAGAGAGAAGAGAGAGAGAGAGGGAGAGAAGGAGAGAGAGAGGGAGAGAGAGAGGGCCAGAGAGAGAGAGAGAGCCTCTGTCGGAGACACATGGCTAGTCATTAGCTGAAAGGTGGTTCATGTTGCTGGATTGGACCCAGTTGATCAGTCACTGTAACAATGATGTCAGTCACTCTGTCTGGCTGGCTAGTTCATCCACAGTGTGATTGATTGGATGTCTCTCCACCCATCTCTCTCTCTCCACCCAACTTAAGGTGAAGCACTTGCAGAGATGAGAGATTTGACTGTTCATTTCTGTTCCACTGGCTGTGCGCAGTCTGTGGGGTGGCTCATTGACATGCAAGCTTATTACAGGCTTATTGACACAACTTAAGGGTCATTACTGGCAGTCAGGAAAGAAAGGACTTCGTAAGGACAGAAAGAAAGAGAGAGGAATTGGTATTCAACATAAAAAACTTAAATTCCTTTCTTCAAACTCTCTCTCTCTCTCTCTCTCTCTCTCTCTCTCTCACACACACACACACACATACACACACACACGTGCACACACCCCATATGTGCTGACCCAATACAAACCCCGTATGTTTGTGTGTGTAAGGATTAAGACTCACAAGAGGTTTTGGGGGTGTAGAAACAGTTCTGATAGAAGATACCTAACAGCTAAAGATGGCTGTCATGGTCATGACCAAACATAGGCTGATGCCTGATTTTTATTTTGCACTTTTGGTAAAGATAGTTATCTCCTGTGGGGTGGCTCAGTGGCATGCAAGCCTATTATGGGCTTATTGACACAACTTATGGGTCATTACTGGCAGTCAGGAAAGAAAGGACTGCGTGAGGACAGAAAGAAAGAGAGAGGAAGAAAAAGAAAGCAGATGGAAAGAAATTGTTCTTAAACATAAAAACTTAAATTCCTTTCCTCAAACTTTCTCTCTCTCTTTCTCTCTCTCTCTCCCTCTCTCTCTCTCTCTCTCTCTCTCACACACACACACACACACACACACACAGACACACACACACACACATGCACACACCCCATATGTGCTGACCCAATACAAACCCTGTATGTTTGTGTGTGTAAGGATTAAGACTCACAAGAGGTTTTGGGGGTGCAGAAACAGTTCTGATAGAAAATAACAGCTAAAGATGGCTGTCATGGTCATGACCAAACATAGGCTGATGCCTGATCTTCATTTTGCAGCTTTGGTAAAGATTATTAGTTATCTTTGGTAAAGCTTTGGTAAAGATTATAAGTTATTTTCAGCAGAGTATTTCTCTTCTCTTCTCTTCTCTTCTCTTCTCTTCTCTTCTCTTCTCTTCTCTTCTCTTCTCTTCTCTTCTCTTCTCTTCTCTTCTCTTCTCTTCTCTTCTCTTCTCTTCTCTTTGGTGTGCTTCTTCTTGTGGTTCTGCCTATACAGTAAGCTGTGTGTATGGCACTTATTAAGTCACCCATAAGTGGAGCACTAAGGCACTGTTTCATTGTTTGCTTTGACTGGATGCTGTGCTATGCAGGAGTGCTACCGTGTCTGTTGAACTAAATGTTGAATAAATATGCACTGTCCTGTCATTCTGCTCCTGCTTGGCTTCTTATTGCCCCCCACCCCCCACCCCCACCCCCCACCCCCAGTGTATTTTGCTCCCATGGTTTACGTTGTATTTATCTGGGGGCCAAACTGTGAAGCCGCATAGGCGCTCATTGCCTTTCTACATTTGCTATGTTGTTATTTGTATTTCACATAGTGCTACTGGCAGCAACAAGGCACAGGACCACATCTCTCACTCTCTTTTCTCACTTCTTTAATACTCTCTCTTATTCTTTGTGTCTGACACTAATCCACTCTCTCTCTCTCTCTCTCTTTCTCTTTCTCTCTCTTTCGCTTTTAATATCTCTTCTCTCATTGTGGTCTCTCTCTGTCTCTCTCTCTGTCTCTCTCTCTCCCACACACACACACTTTTAATTTCTCCTCCCTCTTTCTGTCAAGCAGTCTCATTATCTCCCAGTCACTTTATCAGATGTTTCGTTTCCACTCTCCATCCATCATCCATTATGTCCCTCTGGATGCTCTTCCTCTCTCACATGCTTATCCCATCTCATGTCCACCCTCCCACCCCCACACACACACACACACCCACACACACACACACACACACACACACACACAGACACACACACACACACACACACACACCCACACACACACACACACACACACACACACGCACACACACTTGTGTCCCCAGATGTTGGCCTTGAGGATCTGTGTGGTGTTGACTCTGACCCTGTTGTCCAGACAACGCTACATGTGTGATGTTCTGGGTGAATTGATTCAGTCAGCCCATTGTTGCCTCTGGCACTTTTCGAGCCAATCGGTTCTCACTGTGTTGGCTTGACCCCGCCCACAGCCCCCGTATGCCACCAATGCGCTGTCCTTGTGTACCGCTCATCTATTCACCATCACTCTACTACTTTTATGTTTCAGCAGGAAAGGGACACAATGAAATATTAACTTTAGCACTAATATGGAACGACAGAAGAAGAGCAGACAAGCAAGGGAAGAGAGCGAGTAGAGGGAGAGAGAGAGAGACAGAGAGAGAGACAGAGAGACAGAGAGAGAGAGAGAGAGACAGAGAGAGAGAGCATGAAGTAGAGAGAGGTGGAGAGAGAGCCTGCCATCATCAATAATTGAACAGAATAAAGTATTCCATCAACTCTTTTCTGGGCTCTGAGCTGGTGTATTACTTCAACAGGGATCTAGGGAGATAATTGACTTTGCAACTACATGCTAGAGCGTTGACTCAAATGAAGTCAGCTCATGTTGCAGGGCATTCACAGACAACTGTATCTGTGTATCAGGGTTGCTCTATTGATGGAAACACTTAGGCGAAAGTAAGAGATGAGATAGTTCCTCTGGGCTGGTTTTGGGATGTTTCTCACAGCCCTAACCTTACACCAACACTAAGGAGTTTTGTATAAGAATTGCTCTTGGGTCCCCCTGCAGGTTTAAAGTGTAATTATCAGTTAACAGGGTTGTAAATAATTCGACGAAGCCTGCCTTGGCATGCATAGTATTTGTTTACAATCTGATGGATTATCAGTGACTCCAGAGGCATTGGGACCAACTATGTCAGTAGCACTTTATAATAACTACTTTCTACTTCCTATTTTGCATTTGGTAACTCTTACTTAACACTTCATCAGTTGATCATTTATAAACATTTCTACAAATGTTAAAGCAGTCTGAGAGGTAGATAGCAAATAGCATAAAGACAAACACTAAGACATACAGACAGATAGCCAACCAAAACTCCAGACAGATGTGTGTCAGTATGTTTATAAATGATTTACTGATGAGAAACAGTGTAAAAACAATGGTTACCAAATGATGAACAAAGTGTTAGGAGTTAACAAATGCAAAACAAATGCTAATTTGAAAGTAATTATTATAAAGTGCTACAACTGTGTCCACAGACACAGGTACAGTATTTTGCAGGGCTTTTATACAAATATGACCAGCTATTGTAACATGGCATGTGAGGCAAGGACGATGTGTAATCTTTTTCTATCTCTGTCCAAATTGGCAGACTTACGAAGCGCTGTTCTAGCTGACAGAGGGCCATATAGGCTATAATGGCACAGGCTCCGTTCACCCTTTTAAAAGTTGGTGTACCATCAAAACAGTTTTGGTAAAATTATATTAAGGTTGTTACTTAAATGTCTGAAGAGTTTGAAGGAGGCAGGTGTTCCATTAAGGCCCATTTTAGTTTGTTGTTGTAAACTAAATGCAAAACCAATGTGATGGCTTGTTTTGACATGTAATACCAACAGAAATAAATATGTCATATTGTTGGGTCAGAGTAGTTGGACTTCGGACTATGGAGTTTAATAAGCTACAGTTCCATGTGATGCATCCTTTGCCTTGCATATCATCCTTTAGCCCTCGTTTGCCACGATGCCTCCCTCCAAAGCAAACAAAAAGACATGCTTAACTCAGCTCATCTCAACTGCGGCTGGCGTCAACACACAGGAAACCCGCAGAGCTGGCACCAGAGAGCAGGTCTTCAGAAGTACTCACTCTGCATTATACATATTTCACATCATTAATAATGCACAGTGCTCACAGATAAAACACCACATATGCCTGCTCATGTGTGCTCTCGTGTGGGATTTTTTTAAGCTATAATTGAGTGCACTTGTAATAGAACTAAGCAAGGTAACTACTACATAAATGTATATGGCTGCAGTACAACCTTGAAAAGAGCGGCATCTGTATGCGCCGGTTGTCCTGGTAGGTACACTAGCATCAATCTTTACAGTCGTCTGATGTTAGGGAATGCATGTGTGTGTTGTTAAGGTTTGCATACTCCACAGTATCAACTGTGACAGAGTCAGAGTGTAGACCCTTAGAACTCAGCGGATCTCCAGCACTTTGGTGTCCACAAAGAGCTGTCTACATGGAGTTCAAAACTGTAATTCAGGCATGAGCCAGAGGCTTTTTCCATGGTCTGTGTGTGTTTGTGTGTGTGTGTGTGTGTGTGTGTGTGTGTGTGTGTGTGTGTGTGTGTGTGTGTGTGTGTGTAGTGCAGGGATCATAGAGGATGAAGCAAAAGTGCTTTAGTGAGC
Source organism: Coilia nasus (assembly GCA_027475355.1). Lineage (NCBI taxonomy): Eukaryota > Metazoa > Chordata > Actinopteri > Clupeiformes > Engraulidae > Coilia > Coilia nasus. The sequence continues at coordinate 31,116,197 of CM050216.1, forward strand.
CAATATGAACCTTTTAAATAGTCAATAAGAACATTGAACATCATGTGTAATGCCCTTGTGCTAAAACGTATTTGTCCTTAAAATACTCAGCATTCAAATTCAATTTCCGATTGTACACAGGGGCAGTTGGGTTTTGGGTATTGGGCTAAATATGGTCTTATTTATAACCACACACTAATAGACCGTCATTTGATCAGATTTAAGATTAATCAGAATTCATAATACAGATTATAAGGGTGTTTACAAAAAGTGCAGTTTAATAATAGGCATTAGGAAACTAGGCAAAATGTGATAATCATCTGCAGTATAACAATACTGTATTGTTGTACAATTAGGCATTCAGGTGGAAATGTTACTTCTATTGTCAACAGCAGTCTTAGTCTGGAATGATAATTTATTATTTGTCAGAATGAATAGGGAAGCTGAGTTTCAGCAGAAGATGTGGGAGGAGGTTTGTTTTGAAGCACAGCTAGTGACCCATTTACAGAGAGAATTAAGTAGAAAATGATAGATAATTTAGAATGCCACACATAACAAAAGAATGGGACTTCTATCAGTGACTGCTGGAGGACATATTGTACAAAGTTTTTGGTCATGTGAGAAGTTGAAGTGACATTGGGGTGAAATCTGTCCAGCTCTAAATGTGAGTTTTTGAAAGCAGGATGTAATGTAAAATGTAAAGGTAATAATGTCCAATAAACTTAAAACACCACAAGCACAATTAAAACTAGAAAAGCACTTGGAGAGCGCAGACCTCTGCCAAGGCAGCTGAAATCTCCACCTTATACCACCCCCACCTGAAGACTTTTTTTTTTTGACGGGTAAAAAATCCGTTGACACTTCCGATTTGCCAATGTTTCAGCTACAGTTTGGTGTTAGTTGCATGTTTCTAGCTTGATTTGTTTTGTTTTTTTGACAGTAGCCTATTTTCCACAAAGCTTGAAAATGTAACATTCTGGATCACCAGATCTGAAATAATCCCAGGATCTGGACAGGTCTTATATTGTGATTTTTTTACCAAGCATTCTGAGCATTATTCGTAGAGTAATGAGCAAAAATGTCCAAATTGGTCCTATCTCGCAATGGTGAAGAATCCTTTAAAAAAAAAAAAAACCCTGGATCCAGATGGTGATCTGGATCACCACCAAAAACTAATCAGTTCTAAGTTAGCTAACTTCTGATCTATCCTGGAAATTTCATTGAAATCTGTCCAGAACTTTCTGAGTTATGCTATTAACAAACAAACAAATGGACAGGCAAACAAACAAACCAACGCCGGCAAAAAAATAACCTCCTTGGCGGAGGTAAAAATCTACACTTTTAAAATGTAATTATCCTACAGATGTAATTAAAAAAAAATAACAGCAATTCTTGCCAACCACAAATGCGACACACCGTTGTGCACAAAACCACTGATTATTATATGTGCAGAGTAATATTGCAAGTGTCTGTCACACACAACACACACAGACACACACACCAAAGCTGGATTCAAAAGCTACAATCTAGTACCACATAATATTATTCTGAGTCACTTGGTTCAACCTAAGCTTTTAATGAAGATGTTTTCAATACTTAACTCCTCCTGGCTGAAGGGTTGTGCTAATTAGAATCAGTGAAATTTAGTGAACATATAAATTGTACTGGACTGTAGCTTCTGAACCCAGGTTGTCCATCACAGCTTAGTTTAAGGTGGTCTCTCATGCCCATGACTATGTTAAGGCCAGCATCAGACCAGCACAGCGAAGGAACAGAAGAACAGGCATTTGGAATTAGCACTAGGTGGATTTAGATAAAAACAGAAATGTTTTTTTTTGTTGTGGTATAGAGGTGTTACATCAGCTTTCAACTCCATTCTAACTTTGTTGTCTTTGTGTATTAATGTCATGGCAAAAAACATGTTTCTTTTGTATTGACGATAATGAACAACTTCTAAGTTGTTGTGCCTCTTAAACAGTAATGCTTCGGTGACCTAAACTTGACCTGCTAAACTTGGACACTACTTTCTAATACTATTAGTCATCCTGGGTTGTGGCCTCATCAGGTCTCATAACATGCTGGGCACTTTCACACACACACAGTACATTTGTGTGAATGTCCTGAGCTGAGTTCCAGAAAGATTCTGGAAATTTCCTAAAGAGTGCATACACAAAAGATCCCCAACCTTTTCACTTTCCCTCAAGACCGCTTTTACCTGGAAGTGTGCAAAGGCTGTGCTGGTCCACCAGCCACTATTTCACCTGTGTTGTGATGCTGTTGCATAGTGACACAGTGTAAGCCAGTTTTGTGGAAGTGGAGATTGTGCTCATTCTTCGGAAGGTGTCATCCATTGGTGTGTGATGCTGTCCCTAACACAGCACTGACTAGGGAACTATCTTTACTAGTAATGTAATGTAGTTACTAGGGCTGGGCGATATATCGATATTATCGTAATATCGTATCGTAATATTTATATCGATATGTATTTGACACTATATCGCCATATCGATATATTTTCAATGATACAATACCACTTTATCAAAACCACTTATCCTAATGTGTTCACACTGTTCAGACAGCCGGAGCTTTCTCGGATCACTCAGTTTTCATTGTGATCGTAACATTGAACGTGTTTTGACAGTCATTTTGCCTGAATGCTTATTGCCTGTCAGAGGAAGGTTAAGTTAAAAAAATAAAAATGAATAGATTTTTCCCTCCTGTTACTTTTAAATAGGTCACACAATGTTTCAATAATTATCGATATCGACCGATATGAAACACTTATATCGTGATACAGATTTCAGCCATATCGCCCAGCCCTAGTAGTTACTATCTCGAACTATCTAGGGAATCTTTAAATTCACTGATGGATCCTCTATCCACAGTAGCTACAGACTGATTATCACCCATACTTTCAGACAGCTGTGTTCAATTTCAAATAAGAATTTTACATTCCATTTAAAGCACACAATTTTCTATTGAAGTCCATTGTTTTGAGAAATGCGTTTTGGGCAGCGCATAAAGGAAGGCAAAATTCCAAGTAAAAACAACAGGTGGTTAATTGGGGTTTGTTTCAATGAAAGCAGTGAACATTTATTGCCTTCCTCCTTCTACCTTCCTGTAGACAGAGTAGGGCGGGTTGTTGGCGCTTACTTAGAAAGCGCTTTTCCCCATGGGAAGTGGGCCAGTGGAAGAATACCAGTATGTGTTGATTATGTAGGAAACAAAGTTGTTAGATATTATGGATACTAAGCCATGCCTTATGAAAACATTCTGTACCTGTGGCATCTAAACTTTTAGCATTTTGGTCACTTTAGAGGACTGATTAATTTAATACTTTATGATTAATTTAATTAATGTCTGAAACAGTTGCATAATTTTAGAAGTTCATTAATGTGTTTCTCTTCATACTGTGAACACCAGTGCTACCATACACATTTTATTTTGTTGTTGTTTAGGCATTAACCTCTTTTTTAACTGTAGATGTACCATACAGTAGATGTTATTATTCATGTGTTTTATATCTTCAATCTTGAAATTGTTTTCTGCATTTGCAGTAATAGGGTCAGTAGATATTGTCCCTTAGAGAAAAAAAAATGAAGTCATCTTTCCTTTCACCATCAAAACATTCTGTAAGCGTGTCGGTCAGGGACAACACTCATCCCACACAAGCAGCCTCTGGTCCCCAGTAGTTCCTCTTTGTGCATAGAAACATGATAGGCTCTCATTAGGGACAGAACCAGGGGAAGAAAGAGCTGCTACTTGTTCATTTGAAAGTCCAGTCCATCCCCTGAGAGTTCTGTTTTTCCAAGGAGCCCTCTTTTTAGAACGAGCGGTGGGGAAAATCACCACATCGCTTAAAATCCACACCTTCAGCAGTCAGTTCATTCAAATTATCCAGCAAAGGGAACTCATAGTGGGGGAAAAGACATTTAAGTTGAGAGCAGTAAGCAGCAAGATAGGGCACGAAGTCATTTGCTCATCATAAGAATATATTTCCTTACTGAGACAGAGCACAAAGAACTTCAGTTAAGATTAGATGATTGTGTTGAAAGGCACAGTTATTCATGCCGTGGTCACTATCTAGTCTGCCGCATCATGCCGAGTAGTTTCCGGAGAGACAGAAAGCAGTGAGCGACGGACGATGGCCTTCAGCTGTTGTGGGACGGTGATATGGTTCACTTTGTTTGCTGCTGTGTCAAGGCTGACTACAATGCACATCGGATCCCATCAGCAGACTTATGCTCTACACAGGGTCACTCATCACTTCCTCACAGATAAAATACAGAAAAAGGACTTCTGTGAGTGTGTATGTGTGTGTGTGTGTGTGTGTGTGTGTGTGTGTGTGTGTGTGTGTACCTGTGTCTGTGTCTGTGTGAGAGTCTGTGTGTGTCTGTGTGTGTCTGTGTGTGCATGAGTGTGTGTGTACGCATGTAAGCGTGTATACATTTTTGTGTGTATGTGTGTGTGTATGTGGCTGTGGTGCAAAACTGTAGACACCTGACCCCAGCATGTCACGGCCTTCAAAGGTTAAAGTGTGCAGCCCTTAAAAGACTGCCTGCTAAGCTGTTGATTGTGGTGTCAATATGAGAGAGACACACACACACACACACACACACACACACACAACCGTTTGATTGTAAGGACACTTAAACTGTTTTGTCTATGTGAGTGAACAGTGCGGAAAGTTTGTGGTTGGTTGGAATTTACTTAGCCTCTTCTGTTTATGAGCTTTTATCTGGGTCTTCACAGCCCTCTTTTGTGTGTGTTTGTGTATGCATGACACACTCGTGTGTTTGTGTGTGTGTGTGTGTGTGCATGTGTGTGTGTGTGTGTGTGTCACAGACAGATACAAGATAGGGACTTCCCTTGACTGTTCTCTTATTCTCTACCCACTTCAACAGTAGTAGTAAACCTCACCACCAGACTATGCTAAAGCATTAGGCCTACCGTTAGACTTTGTGTTAGACCTGTGCTGTACAAAAGATAACGTAAACGATACACACAGGGGTTAAAAAACTATGGTGGATAAACCATGCCTTAAAAAGGTGGGTAAACTACGCATATCTGTAAGCAAGCTATCATCAAAAGGCAAGAAAGCAATGTTTTGTAATTTAAGGAACAATGTAAGTATTCCAAGAAGTGTGGTTTTACATAATTTTCCATAACTGCATTTACCAACGGAAAACGTTACAGTTTCTTTTAAGTGTCTCTGCTTGTCATAATTGATGCAGTAGAGATGCGTTCACAGCATTCAGGGAATGTTTACTCTCCACCACACCACTGTGTAGCACTGTAGAATGTGACGCAGACAGCATAGATACGTATGCTGTCTGCGTCACATTCTGTATGCTTTTACACTTGTTTTACCTTTTATGCTTCTACAATTACTTTATCTTTTATGCCTTTATATATTGTCCTTTGCTTTTATTTTTGTGAAGCACATTGTATTGCCGTTGTGTATGAAATGCGCTATACAAATAAACTTGCCTTGCCTTGCCTACGTATGTCCCATCCTTAGCCATGTCCCCTCTGGTTGCATCATGAGCACACAGCAACTCCTCGGGGTGGAGACGGGCCAGTGTCTCGGGCTTTTATTAGTGCTAATTAACATCAAGGGGTGTGTGTGTCGTGGGGTGGTGGAGTGTGTTTAGGGTGGATGCCTAGCAGTGGAGCGTGTCAAGGACGCCGTTGCTGGGGTAAGGGGTCTTTGGGCTGTCGTTGGCAAGGAGGCAAAGGTCACAGAGCTTGCTGGAGCGTAGTTATGGCCGCCCCGTCGGCTACCGTTGACACGTAAACAAGCGAGGCGGCCAGGCGAACATGTGGCTGTGGAAAACTATATGCATGTGCTGCGGCATTGTGTGTGTGTGTGTGTGTGTTTGTGTGTGTAAATGAGTGTGTGTGTGGGTGTGTCATTCATAGTGTGTACTGTATGTAGCCTTAAACTCACACATATGCAAGAAGTGCATATGAAGTGTTCAGATGCAAAACTCTTTAAGTCAATTTGTGATGAATTTACAGAAATATATTTATTTAATTTCAATTAAATTTCATTATCAGTTCACCTCCAGTTGAAATGTTTCAGCTTGGTTTGTTTTTACTTGATAATGATATTAAATAAAATTTGCAGTTTAATAGAGACTACTTGGAATTTTTTGTTAAAACTACTTCATTTTTCCATATTTCTGAAAATGGACTTACTAGAGGGTTTTGTATCTGAAGTCATCATATGGACGCGTGTGTCATGAGTCGAGATGGCAGATGGAGGGTATGAGAGCTAAACGCCCCCCCCCCCCAATCCCCCTCCCCACATACCCCTCGCTCCCTCCCCCTGCCCCACTGCCCTTTCACCTCAAGTGATCCCATCCGACCTTGCTAGCCTCACACTGTCTACATGCTAGACCATTACATCAAGTCTACTGTAACCTTCAACAAATGAGTTAACACATACTTTTTGCTGCTGATGTTGTAGATCGTAGCAGTTTCTAATGTTAAATTACTGTACTATGGTGATTTATTGCTGTCGTAAGTCGGCTTTGCCAGTGGCTGAGGGGATGGAAAGAATGGAGGGGGCAGAGGGGTGTAGAGGCCGGGCAAGAGGATTAGAGGGTTAAAGCAGAGGCTTCAGGGAGGCAGGTAGTAGATTGGACTCTGGCGCAGAGGAAGAGGACAGTCATTTCAAAAATAATCAGCCGGCATAGGGGCTTAACCTACATATGCACCAAAACAACAAAACACATGTACTCACAAATACAACCCCCCCCCCCCCCCCCCCAAGACACACACACAAATGCACACACACTTACACACACACACACACACACACACACACACACACACACACACACACACACACACACACACACCAGTGCATTTGTAGCTCACACTGACTGCCTGAACATATGCAATTAAGGAGAAGACTGTGTGTAAGAAGACAGAGAGAGAGAGGGAGGGAGAGAGAGGGAGGGAGAGAGAGAGAGGGAGAGAGAGAGAGAGGGAGAGAGAAAGAGTGTGTCTATGTGTGTGCATGTGTGTATATGTACAACATGTGCAAAGCTTCACTACATATATACAGCGAACAGGGAAAACAATTTTGGAATATTCATATTTCCTGAGATATAATGCCAATTAAGAGCTTCTTTTAAGCTGCTAAATCCTCTGTCACTGTTTAGATACCACACACACACACACACACACAGAGAGGGGGGTGGCCTATGGGGGACTGGGGGAGTGGGAGATTTAGAGGGGCATGTGGGAGTTCATTAGGTCAGTGTACTAGGCCGCCATAATCTGTCAGATCCATCCCAAGGCCCATTTGTTGAGCAGTGGAGGAGTCAGTGTCATGCTTCCCCCAGACTGCCAACACGTGTTAAGAGCTGTCAGAGCCAATGGACAGCTGGCATCTGTGTGTGTGTGTGTGTGTGTGTGTGTTTGTGTGTGTGGACATGCATGAAATACTGATAAAAATGATAACTCATTCATAGTGTGTACTGTATGTAGCCTTAAACTCACACATATGCAAGAAGTGCATATGAAGTGTTCAGATGCAAAACTCTTTAAGTCAATTTGTGACGAATTTACAGAAATATATTTATTTAATTTCAATTAAATTTCATTATCAGTTCACCTCCAGTTGAAATGTTTCAGCTTGGTTTGTTTTTACTTGATAATGATATTAAATAAAATTTACAGTTTAATAGAGACTACTTGGAATTTTTTGTTAAAACTACTTCATTTTTCCATATTTCTGAAAATGGACTTACTAGAGGGTTTTGTATCTGAAGTCATCATATGGACGCGTGTGTCATGAGTCGAGATGGCAGATGGAGGGTATGAGAGCTAAATGCCCCCCCCCCCCCCCCCCCCCCCCAACCCCCTCCCCACATACCCCTCGCTCCCTCCCCCTGCCCCACTGCCCTTTCACCTCAAGTGATCCCATCCGACCTTGCTAGCCTCACACTATCTACATGCTAGACCATTACATCAAGTCTAACCTTCAACAAATGAGTTAACACATACTTTTTGCTGCTGATGTTGTAGATCGTAGCAGTTTCTAATGTTAAATTACTGTACTATGTGGTTGCCAGTGGCTGAGGGGATGGAAAGAATGGAGGGGGCAGAGGGGTGTAGAGGCCGGGCAAGAGGATTAGAGGGTTAAAGCAGAGGCTTCAGGGAGGCAGGTAGTAGATTGGACTCTGGCGCAGAGGAAGAGGACAGTCATTTCAAAAATAATCAGCCGGCATAGGGGCTTAACCTACATATGCACCAAAACAACAAAACATATGTACTCACAAATACAACCCCCCCCCCCCCCCAAGACACACACACAAATGCACACACACACACACACAAACACACACACACACACACACACCAGTGCATTTGTAGCTCACACTGACTGCCTGAACATATGCAATTAAGGAGAAGACTGTGTGTGAGAAGACAGAGAGAGAGAGAGAGAGAGAGAGAGGGAGGGAGAGAGAGAGAGGGAGAGAGAGAGAGTGTGTCTATGTGTGTGCATGTGTGTATATGTACAACATGTGCAAAGCTTCACTACATATATACAGCGAACAGGGAAAACAATTTTGGAATATTCATATTTCCTGAGATATAATGCCAATTAAGAGCTTCTTTTAAGCTGCTAAATCCTCTGTCACTGTTTAGATACCACACACACACACACACAGAGAGGGGGGTGGCCTATGGGGGACTGGGGGAGTGGGAGATTTAGAGGACCATGTGGGAGTTCAATTAGGTCAGTGTACTAGGCCGCCATAATCTGTCAGATCCATCCCAAGGCCCATTTGTGGAGCAGTGGAGGAGTCAGTAGGCGCATTTTACTTGGCCTAGACGTTTGCATCCGTTTGCAGTCCGACGCCTCCTCGGTGACGCTACTTTGCCGTGGTTGGTTAAAAGTTCACCGACGTCTGTGCAGGTGCATTGTCCGGTGCTCCCCCACTCAACTAGTCATTCAAATATGTACGTTATTTTACTCCAATTTGAAGACAAATCTCTTCTCTCTATTTTTACCTTGTTCTGATAGTTTTGATGCGTTTATCTGACGCTGACAAGCCTGGCCTTATATTTATTTAATTATTAACCTAATTTCTATTTCATTGTCCGTGTTATAAACCTACTTATGGTCTTTGTTTTATGGTTTTGCTTTCTTAGTTTTCATGTGTGTGTTGTGGAGCACTTTGGGGCAACTCGTTTTGTTCCAATGTTAATCTAAACAATAAGAAAGACTCGACTTGAATTGAACTCTCAGTGCACCCCACTACAACCATAGACTGTAGAGGACTACAACCCCCGCCCTCCCTCTCCACACATGACTTGTGTGTCATCTGCTACGGAGATCGAGGAGGCGCGAGCCCAGTCTCGTGTAAGATTTGTGTTTGACTTTATTTTCCGCATTTAATGCCCACCCCTGCTGTGACCAGCAATTCTCGTTGACGTATGCAGCCAGATGTAGACAGGCGGACTGGAATCTAAAACGCGCCTAGTGTCATGCTTCCCCCAGACTGCCAACACGTGTTAAGAGCTGTCAGAGCCAATGGACAGCTGGCATCTGTGTGTGTGTGTGTGTGTGTGTGTGTGTGTGTCTGCACCTGTGTGTGTGTGTGTTTATGTTTGTGTTTGTCTGAGTGTGTCTGTTTGTGTGCGTGTATGTGTGTGTGTGTACACACGTCTGTCTGCACCTGTGTGTCTGTGTTTGTGCATGCGTCTGTCTACACCTGAAAAAGAAATGCTGTGGGACTTGTGTGAATAGGTGAGCCAGCAACACAAAACATATTATTTGTGTGTGTGTTTGTATGTGTGTGTGGGAGTGTGTGTGTGCATGTGTGTGCGTGAACGTGTGTGCCTGCGAGCCTGCGAGGGAAATTAAACCATAAACTCACAGGCCACTTTATTAAAACACCTACTCATTCATGCAGTTATCCAGTAAGCAAATCCTATGGCACTAGTGCAATGCAAAAAAAAATAATATCATGCTAGTATGCATCATGGGCTTAAGTGAATGTTGACATCAAGAGTGGTTTTGACGATTGGTATGATAGTTGGTGGCAGGCAGGCAGGCTGGTTCTGGTGTATCTGTAACGACTCAGCTTTACAGTTTATTCAAAGTGATGCGAAAAACAATAGACTAAACGTCCACTGAGGGGCACCTCTGTGGACAGAAGTGGCTTGATGATGAGAGGTGAACAGGAAGCATGTAAGACTTGACTGAGCTGACAGGAGAGACACGCGACCTTTGATAACTACTGTACCACCACTACTGTACAACTGTGCTGAGCAAAAGAGTATCTCAAAATGCACAGCACGCCCAGCCTTGATGCAGGGAATTTACAACAGGAAACCATGTCAGATTTAAGGCTGCACAATGTATCGAAATATCTCAATATCACAACATACTGTTACGACCCTGTGCCAAGGCCGCAACAAAAAGAGGGAGGCGAGAGGTTGGATTTTCAACAAAATATATTTATTAACTAAATCACAAACAAAACCAAACACAAGGTATTGTAAAAACATGGCTTATTGTCAGTAATGCTTCATTTCCATAAGGCATGCTTTCGGGCTCCACATATCAACATATTTGGCAAATCACATAGAACAATGCTGGGCTTGGTGCTAAAGGTATCAGAAACTGGTGTCATTACCATGACACTGGACATAACAATGAGCTGAGTGTTGTTCAACAGCCTGATGATCAAACATCTACAGTTGACAAAATAGTAAGACCTGACTGATGCAATCGTGCCAGCATGGATTATAATCTCAAAGCCAGGAATGTATGGCTTGTGAATGGAACATCTTGTGGAATCAATGTCTCAATGAACTGGTACAGTTTTAAGAATAAAGACAGTGTGTCTGTAGTGTAGTGTAGTGTTTCTAATGAAATGCTCACTTAGTGTGTGCCAAATAAATAAATAAATAAATAAATAAATAAATAAATAAATAAATAAATAAATAAATAAAAAGAGGGATGAAGTCTTCATCTGGCCTGTCTCTCTCCTTGTGCCTTCATCACATGCCTGTAGTAGTATTGCCAGCAATGGAAAGGTTATCTACCGCCCGTCAGAATGCACTGGCATGAGATGTTTTTTTAAAGGTTAAGGGCTGGTGAGGGGAGGGTTGGGGGGTGTGGAGAATGGGGGGGGGGGGGGTGTTGCAGAAAACACATGAGCCTTGAGTTACTCAGTCCTCCCCTGTCGCTCTTAAGCTCAAAAGCTTGTCCTGTCAAGGTGCTCGGAGTCCCTGTTCTCCCTCAAGACCTGACTGGCTGTTTATAAAAAGCCTTCAGAAAAGACTGCGTCTTTTAGTGACAAGGTGGAATGGATTGGAAATTGATTCGTGTTGCAACTGTGCTGTGTGACGTTTGTTTGCTCGTGTGTTTGCTCTGTTCGATCCCTTTCGCATATCTCTCCATTGATGCTTAAAGGTCTTGTCAGTCAAGAGTGAATAGCGTTGTTGGCGATGTCTAAAATGGCAGTTTTTTCCTTAATTACACCGCCATTTATCGTCTGAAAAGGTTGTTTGATTGCAGCCTAAGGCCAAAGACAACACAGAGCCATCACCGCGGAATGACAGACAAAGCAGGAAGACAGTGTCAGATAAGAAAATATCACAATTGACATGCTAAAAGAGACAAAACACAAGACGGGAGAGGGAGAGATAGAAAGGGTGTGTGTCAGAGAAAGGAAGAGCAAGCCAATTGGAGGGTGTGAGAGACAGAGACAGAGAGAGATGGACTGACTATGTTTTGTAAGCTGTCAGTGTATGTAGTCCAAATACTGCTCAGTAGTCTGCAGATTGTTTCCAGGTTCCCTGCTGTCTTAGTGTGTGTCTCTGTGTGTACAGCCAAAAGTTAAACATGGATTGATAAAGATTTTAGAAAGACGTTGTAGACATGTTGAGAAAAATTAGGAAGTTTTCTCTCAATAGTGTCTGATGAGGGTGCTTTCAGAGTGGCTATTATATTTTGCTGAATAGCTTTCAGGTCCACAACCATTTGCATGTTTGTCATAGAAACTTGCATTTGCCACAAGTTCTCTACATGTGGCCTTGCGTGGCGTCTCTGCAAATCTAGTCTTCGACACTTGTCACCAGTTGCATTTTCCCCTCCTTCCATCCTGACATCCAGTGTTCCCACAAACAGATGTCCTCTGAGCTTACGAGAGAAGAAGAGGCAGACAAAGGGAGAGAGAAGGGCACAGAAAGAGAGAAAGACAAGGAGAGAGATTTCCATTTTTGCCATTTTAGTATTTTTTATGCCCCTCGTGGCAGTGGAATCTGCAGTTTCGTGCCACAGCCCTGCATTCCAGTCACTGATGTTCTGATGCACACCCTTCCGGAGTGGACCCCTCTGCTTTGCTAGGCACAGCTGCCTCCACTCAAAAAGAGGAAGAACTTGGACTGAGTGGATTTCACTAACTACAGTAATACCTTGAGATACATGTTTAATTCGTTCTGTAACCGTGCTCGTATGTCAATCCGCTTGTATGTCAAAAAAGGTTTAGTGTAATTAGAAACTGTAAAAATGGTGCACAAACATGGACAACGAAC